>CM059217.1:29489398-30084398 GCA_030347435.1 Clarias fuscus | reverse complement strand
TCCTCAAGCTCACGGACTTCGGCTTCGCCAAAGAGACCACGCTGCACAACCCGCTGCAGACGCCCTGCTACACTCCCTACTATGTCGGTACGTACCGGACCTGCTCGTCTACGCTGGTGGCAGATCAAAGAGTCGACTCTTTTGATATGACTCTTTGATGTGACTCACTATCCGGATCAAAGAGTCCAGATCGTGTTTACAGTTAATATTTGATCATATGCACGATGTACTGTCCGTTCTGTGCGTGAGGCAGGATGGCGGGTTTGATTTGCGTTTCCGTGTGATCGTTTCAGCTCCTGAGGTTCTCAGCCTGGAGAAATACGACAAGTCGTGTGACATGTGGTCTCTGGGCGTGATCATGTACATCCTGTGAGTGTGACGAAAGATAAAGCTGTGTAATATTAGTATAATATATTTAGTCATTTGGAATTGATTTATCACCAAAATTATATTTTAAAGATTGCATTCTGTGTGTGTGTGTGTGTGTGTGTGTGTGTGTGAAGGTTATGCGGCTTCCCGCCGTTCTACTCTAACACAGGACAGGCGATTTCCCCCGGCATGAAGCGACGTATCCGCATGGGCCAGTACGAGTTTCCCAACCCCGAGTGGGCCGAAGTGTCCGAGGAAGGTGTGACCGTGTGTGTGTGTGTGTGTGTGTGTGTGTGTGTGTGTGTGTGCTGTTATGAATAGTAACTTGTAGATGGTTTTGGTTCCACGGGTCATGTTTCTGTTTCCTCTCTTGACTCTAAAATGTGTCGGGTTTCACTGTAGAACTGTGTGTTTGTGTATCTAACACATGCCGTATGTGTGTGTGTGTATGTGTGTGTGTGTGTGTGTCTCTTCATCCAGCCAAACAGTTGATTAACCAGCTGCTGAAGACCGACCCTAATGAGAGGATGACCATCTCACAGTTCATGAACCATCCCTGGATCAATGTGAGTCCACAGTGTGTGTGTGTGTGTGTGTGTGTAATGTATTCTACATGTAACTTATATATTAGTGATGTGTCTGTAGACGTGTTCAGTGTTTGTGTGTGTGTTTGTTCTCAGCAGTCCATGGTGGTTCCTCCGACGCCGCTGCACACCACACGCGTCCTCACTGAGGACAGAGAGCTGTGGGACGAAGTGAAGGTACAACACTGACCTCTGCTGTTCACACACTAACACACACATTATTATTATTATTATTAGAGTTATTATTATTATTATTAGTAGTAGTATTAGGAGTGGTTGTAGTCATAGTAGAAATATTGATAAAAATTTCTGTATAATAATAATAATTCTTAAATTATTATTTTTTTCTTAAATGTCAGCTAATATCTGTAAACATATGATATTTATTTCTTTAAAAGCTCACAGCTTTATCATTTTGATAATTTATTAACAAAGTGCTTAGAATTCCAGGAGTAAATCCAAATCTAAAGGCATGACTTACACAAACTACAGCTTTTTTTTGTTTTGTTTTTTTTACTGGTATCAGTCCTGTGCCAACCAATAATACCAACCAATCATCATCATCATCATCATCATCATCATCATCCTGTACAGTGCCTTGCAAAATCATTCATACCCCTTGAACTTTTCTACATTTTTTTCACATCACAACCACAAATGTAAATGTATTTTTGGGGGATTGTTTGTGATTATTATTTTATTTATTTATTTATTTATTTATTTATTTATGGTTTTATACATCATATTGTGAGTAATATAACTGGGAGGAAAATAGTTTTCACCAATTTGTTACAAATAAAAATCTGAAAAGTGCGCCGTGCATTTGTATTCAACCCCCTTTACTCTGATCCCCCTAAGATCCATTAGAACCACTTAATAGATAAGAGTCCACCTGTGTGTAATTTAATATCAGTATAAATACAGCTATGAAGCCCTCAGAGGTTTGCTAGAGAACATAAGTGAACAAACAGCATCATGAAGCCCAACGAACCCACCAGACAGGTCAGGGATAAAGTCGTGGAGAAGTTTAAAGCATATAAAAAAGAATATCCCAAGCTTTGAACATCTCACGGAGAAACGTTCAATCCGGCGTCTGAAAGTGGAAAGAGTACGGCACAACTGCAAACCTACCAAGACCTGGACGTCCCCACTTAAACGGACAGTCAGGGTAACACTGGAGGAGCTGCAGAGATGCACAGCTCAGGTGGGAGAATCTGTCCACGGGGCAACTATTAGCCGTGACACTGTGAAACGTGGTGGTGGCAGCATCATGGTGTGAGGATGCCTTTCTTCAGCAGGGACAGGGAAGCTGGTCAGAGTTAATAGGAAAACCTGAGCTGGAGCTATTTTGAAAAGAAGAATGGGGAAGAATTTCACTCTCTAGATGTGTAAAGCGGGTAGAGACGTACAGCACCGCAAAAGACTTGCAGCTGTAATTACAGCGAAAGATGAGTTTACAAAGTATTCGCTCAGGGGGACTGAATACAAATGCACACTTTTCAGATATTTATTTTTAAAAAGAAAATAATAATAATAATTTAAAAAAAACAATTATTGTCGATCAGATGAAATCCCAATAAAATACATTTATATTTATATTAACATGAAAAAATGTGAAAAGGTTCAAAGGGTATGAATGCTTTTGCAAGGCGCTGTAAACACGTCTTTTAACATACAGTTGCTTAAACCTAAAACCATACCAAATATTATAAAAAAAACAAACATTTAAAGCAAAAAATAGTAACATTTATTTATATATACACTCACCTAAAGGATTATTAGGAACACCTGTTCAATTTCTCATTAATGCAATTATCTAATCAACCAATCACATGGCAGTTGCTTCAATGCATTTAGGGGTGTGGTCCTGGTCAAGACAATCTCCTGAACTCCAAACTGAATGTCAGAATGGGAAAGAAAGATGATTTCAGCTATTTCGAGCGTGGCATTGTTGTTGGTGCCAGACGGGCCGGTCTGAGTGTTTCACAATCTGCTCAGTTACTGGGATTTTCACGCACAACCATTTCTAGGGTTTACAAAGAATGGTGTGAAAAGGGAGAAACATCCAGTATGCGGCAGTCCTGTGGGCTAAAATGCCTCGTTGATGCTAGAGGTCAGAGGGGAATGGGCCGACTGATTCAAGCTGATCGAAGAGCAACTTTGACTGAAATAACCACTCGTTACAACCGAGGTCTGCAGCAAAGCATTTGAGAAGCCACAACACGCACAACCTTGAGGCGGATGGGCTACGACAGCAGAAGACCCCACCGGGTACCACTCATCTCCACTACAAATAGGAAAAAGAGGCTACAATTTGCACGAGCTCACCAAAATTGGACAGTTGAAGACTGGAAAAATGTTGCCTGGTCTGATGAGTCTCGATTTCTGTTGAGACATTCAAATGGTAGAGTCGGAATTTGGCGTAAACAGAATGAGAACATGGATCCATCAAGCCTTGTTACCACTGTGGTGGTGCTGTAATGGTGTGGGGGATCTTTTCTTGGCACACTTTAGGCCCCTTAGTGCCAATCGGGCATCGTTTAAATGCCACGGCCTACCTGAGCATTGTTTCTGACCATGTCCATCCCTTTATGACCACCATGTACACATCCTCTGATGGCTACTTCCAGCAGGATAATGCACCATGTCACAAAGCTCGAATCATTTCAAATTGGTTTCTTGAACATGACAATGAGTTCACTGTACTAAAATGGCCCCCACAGTCACCAGATCTCAACCCAATAGAGCATCTTTGGGATGTGGTGGAACGGGAGCTTCGTGCCCTGGATGTGCATCCCACAAATCTCCATCAACTGCAAGATGCTCTCCTATCAATATGGGCCAACGTTTCTAAAGAAAGCTTTCAGCACCTTGTTGAATCAATGCCACGTACAATTAAGGCAGTTCTGAAGGCGAAAGGGGGTCAAACACCGTATTAGTATAGTGTTCCTAATAATCCTTTAGGTGAGTGTATATATATATATATATATATATATATATATATATATATATATATATATATATAAAATTAAAAAAAAATATCTAATCAGTTATATTTTACACTTAAATACAATATAAATGTAAATATTACATTTAAATATTATATAAATATTAATATGATTTATTTCATATCATGAAATGGCGCAGGTTTGCTGCAGATTTCACTTTTCTCCACTAGAGGGCAGCACACTGCGTCCTTTTTCAGGTTGAAAAAAAATCTTAATACTGTACATGATTTGATCCTTCAGTACAGATATTCTTCTTAAATGCTTGAGTTTCTCTCTCACTCTCACTCACATGCACACTTTTATGCTTACTTATATTCCTGTTTAGTTCATTCCTACATTAACTGTTAATACAAACTCTACATAATGCTTACTTAGATAATATGATAATAAGTTATTTAGTTACATCTTTTGTTGCGTATTATTAATTTATTCTTTATTCGTCATTAGTCATTGACTTCAGCTCATTTTCTCAACTCCTGTGCTTACTTTTGTGTGTGTGTGTGTGTGTGTGTGTGTGTGTGTGTAGGACGAGATGACGAGTGCACTTGCCACCATGCGTGTGGACTATGACCAGGTGAAGATTAAAGACCTGGACACTTCCAGCAACCCGCTGCTCAACAAGAGAAGGAAGAAAGCTGCAGCGGCGGGAGGAAAGGGCGGGGCAACCGTCTGCAACAGCCAATGAGCCGAGAGGGATAAGACGGACGGACGAGGACAAATGGACAAATTTATAGATGAGAGGAGGGAGAGGAAGTGAACATGAAGAGAACATGAGGACACTCTCTTGTGACTATAAACAGCAGACACACACACACGCACACACACTATCTCTCTGAGTCCTTATACTGTAGATGCTAAGATTTGTATTTTTACACATCACATATCACGTAAATTATATTATTTTAAACATGTCTATAGGTAACGCATTCAGTCGCACATGTGTGTGTGTGTGTGTCTGTGTGTGTGTTGTGTGTGGTGCATTCATAAGGCCTTGACTTTATTAATAAGGTATGCTTTCCTGAGACACTCCACACAGACGGTACACTGCCGGTGTGAAGCAGAAAAGTTTATCCTTCCTCCCCACCCTCCTCATCCTCGGACAACATGAAGAAGAACGAATCTAGGAGAACACACACTTCAGCGGACACTCTCTATAGGAATAATTGTGTGTGTGTGTGTGTGTGGGTGTGAGAGAGAGAGAGAGTTTTGTACCTCACCATTGGGCTGCATCATCATCATCATCATCATCATCCTTGCGTCACAGGATGCTCCGTTTGAATTTGTTCTTACCTTTTAGCCCCTTTTAAGCCGAAGAATGTTTTATTTTTATTTCCCATCTCATGAAGACGCTTACAGGAACATTTTAGCCAAAAAAAGAAAAAATCATTTTTTGTGATGTTTGACGTTTCCCTTAGAGTCTTTTATTATGATTTTACTGAACAGAATGTACCAGAGAGCAGCCACTGTGTTTAAAGCAACATCATTTTAATTAAAAAAAAAGAAATGAAGCAATCAAATGCAGAAGATTCTTCTTATTCCTAATTTTGTATAGGAAGCTGACATTCTTACATCCTTATATGAGTGTAACTGTCCTCAGGGCAGAACATTTTTCCTCATTTTGTGCAAGAAAATATAAAAACATACAGGTTTAAGGAAACATGGCGTCACTGGAGTAATAAATGATCACATCCACATCAATAGTGATTACGATTTACTTCAAAGTAAAATATTCATGAATAATTACTTCACAGATATGTCACAAAAGTTTTAAAGGAATCTAAAAATACTCAATTTTATATGTTGTCCAATTTTCTTATCTTTATAATTACCAAAACTAAACTAAACACATCTGGTCTAGCCACCAGACAGAGCCAATTATGTTTCTTGCACAATTTGTTTGCTAGCATGTTAGCTCAGCGGTACCTCGGCATACCAATTGAATCTTTTCTGGAGGCGAGTTTTTAAGGTGAAATTTCGTATTGCAAAGCGCATTTTCCCATAGGAGATAATGTAAATGCAGATAATCCGTTCCAGCCACCCAAAAATATTACCAATATTACCAATTTCCAACACTATAATGATCAGTTTTGCATATAAAACAATCAAAACATTTCGAAAAGACATATCAGTGAAGTAAAATATGAAATAAATAGACATTTAACCTCACTTAACCCTAATTTATGATTCCTTTTGGAACCGGCTGCTTTAAAAAACAAACTCCCTTTTCTTCTTGCTAGTTTTTTATTTTCATTTTTTTAAACCGTGGTTTGTACTCGAGTGCGGTTGAGTAGATGTACTTTATTATTTTCCACCCCTGTATTAGTGCTGCGTTTGACCTCAACTTGACATTGATTAACCAGAACCTGACTTACGTCATTTTTTTGCTCACTTTAAAATGAGAAGAAGAAAAAAAAGACAAGGACGTTTCCAGGTCTGTTAGTAAATACTCATACACACACCGATCAGGGTGTGGCTGAGCCGTGTTGATTTGATGTCTCGTGCTGAACTTCTTGAATACGGCTATTTATTTGTTTTTATCCTAGCTATCCAAGAAATGGATGAGTTTTGTCTGTCCGACCTCCAGTGCAGCATCAGAGGCTTTAAGGCTACTAAAGAGAAATCATTCCTGGAAGGATCCTCTCATTATGTAACATCCATTAATCCCATCAAGAACTATTAGGAACCTCTTAAACCACGGTACTCGAGTCTGATAATAATAAACAATGAGTCATAAAATTAACACCACTTCCCGATGAATTAAACACATTTTTAAAATGTATCAATTGCAGGGCTCGAGGCCAACCTGTCCGGTCTGATCCAAAAGAAAAACCAATGCAACATGAATTTAATGCTGGCTGTGATGGAAAGCTATCAGGTGCATTACAGCTTTCTTCAAATTCCCCAGATCTTAATCTGATCAATCGTCCATGGAATGATCTGGACAAACAAGTCTGAACCTTGCATGTTCCTGTAATTCTGCCACCAACATCCTGGTACCAGACACCACAGCACACCTTCAGAGGAACTGTGGAGACATGTCTCGAGGGGTCAGAGCTGTTTTGGTGGCATAAGTGGAACCTGAAACCTAGGTGGTTTTAATGTTATGGCTGATTGATGCGTATGTTGAAAAACACACCTGTATTTTTCGAGCAGTTCGCTCTCTATAGTAAACGTAACGAGTCCTGAATTTACTTACTGTATTTCACAGTATCTTGCACCTTCAGGGTCTGGGGGTTCGAGTCCCACCTCAGGTCTGTGTGCATGTGGTTTGCATGTTCTCCCCGTGCTTGGTGGGTTTCCTCCCACAGTCCAAAGACATCCAGATTAGGCTAACTGGCGTTCCCCAATTGCCCGTAGTGTGTGAATGAGTGTGTGTGTGTGTGATTGGCATCCCGGCTGGGGTGTACCCTGCCTCGTTCCCAAAGTTTCCATGCCCCCGCTACTGTATATACACAGGGTAAGCGATATATGAATGAATGAATGAATGAATGAATGAATGAATGTCACGAGTTGCAGGTGGAGTCCTAAATGCCTCCCTGTCTGACACACTGTGCACTACCAAGTGTTTCTCATTTAAGGGAGCACGGAATTATATTTCTGACTGACCCAGCAGTCCAGGCCAGTGTTTCAGGTTGATAATCTCAGACGGTTTAACTGTAATCCATGTGTATAAAGGTTTTTTTCTTTCTTGCGTGTGTGTCTCATTTGAGGATAAAGAGACTACCGGGTAAAACATGTCCAACCTTTGCTTATATAAATACTGCTTTTTATAAACCAGGCCTTTTGTTGTTGTTTTTTTTTCATAACGAACCCAGCCTCTCATGGCACAAAAAAAAAAAAAATCCTGTTTAGTAGAAGAAAAACAGGAAGATAAGCATGCGATGCAGAAATGTAGGCCTGGTGCAGAGGAGTGCACTAAGAGGCTAGTCTGTGTTTCCTTGTTCTCTCTAATCTCGATGGTGTATATATAAATAACAGAAAGCAGCAGAGACGTGGACGAGCTCCAGCTCCCCTCTGTCAGACTGCCGCCTTATGAATACGCTCGAGCCGGAACGACCTTTTACCTACTTTCTGCCTTAAAGGGCGACTGACGCCGCTTCCTCTGTGGCTCATGTGACCGAAGCCTCCAGTCAGACTCTCATATTTCACATGCCGGCTGGCATGACTTACCATAATCACACTCCTCGTCAAACCCGGAGGAACAGGTTTATACCGTTTTAGATGCCCACGTACGAGCTGATCCGAGATCAGGCCAAGCTTTTTCTTCTACAGTTATTCCTCCTCATAGTGTTTCCTCTTTTACAGCACGCACTCAGAAACGCTGAGCCTCAAGGGACCTTCAAATAGAGCACCACTTGTGCTAGGGCACTTTACCCGACCTTGTGTACAAAAAAAAAACATATATATATGTACAGTACATGCACAGATCTGGACTGTTGATCCTTTTATATATATATATATATATATATATATATATATATATATAATTTCGATCAGACAAACTAAAAGGAAACATGGAGTGTTGTGTCTGAGTAAGCGCTCTTGCGCCATTCTGTGTCACGCAGTTATTAAAGCCTTAAACGTGCTGTTGCAACTAGAAAAGATTCCCCAACAGGCCTTGAGTACTTCCTTGTGGTTCAACGCGTGTTACAGGAAATCATTTCTTCACCTACAGAATAAGAAACAGATGATGAAAACCAGCTTCCCCAAACATTTCCCATGAAAAATAGGCTGCATGTTACAAAACTCATTTGTTTAAATTTGTGGATAAATCATTCGCAAGAACTCTCCCTGCAAAAAACAAACAAAAAAAAAAAAACTGATTTTCATTATAAGAGCATCTTATTAGAGGTAGTGTGGTTATTATTTGTCCGGGGGAATCCCTTAGAGGACGTCTTAGAAGTGACGAACAAAGTAACCCAGCAGTTTACTATCAGAAAGGGTTTCTACTCTTCTTTTAGGAGACAATGAGCCCTCAATTATCCAGTGACCTTCTAAACACCTCTGAACCTCCTTCTGAAGAGTGTAGCAGATATATGTTCAGGGTTCAGGGTTCAGGGTTTGAGGTTAAAACTAATATGATTACATATAATAAGAAATTTGAGTTTATACCTCACACTTAAATCCCATAAAACCCAGCCTTGTGTTAACGAGGAGGCTTCAGACTTCAAAATTAAGAAAATGTTGCTGTGACATACAGTATGTCACATATGGCTTTCAACCCTAAACGTAATTCTCAGGGCAAATTGTGACAAATGTCACTTCTTTCAAAATGTCTTCCATGTGGTCTATTTGGTCTGCGTTACATCCCTTAAAGGAGAAATGGGCCTGGGCTGTTATGGGTTCCTCAGCAGGACATCAGGAGAACCCTTTTAGCAGCTTCAAAATAAATGGGCAGAGTTTGTTTCAAAGATTTATAGTTAGTAGTGTGATGCCATATTTCATATTCATATTCATATTATTATTATTATTAGTAGTAGTAGTAGTAGTAGTAATATATGGTGGTAGTGTTTTTGTTTCAGGATACCAGGTACAAGGCTTGTAAACTAAAGATCCATCCTTTAAAAAAGGGAAAAAAACTTTTTCCATGATTTACATTTTAAGAATTGATTGAAAGTTCAATTCATATATTTTTCTGGCACTGAATGAACACAACCAGCTCATCAAGTGTACACCGGTCTGATCCGACTCGTTTTCAACAACCTTAAGTCCATTTATTGACAAGAGGTGGCACACCTAACAACCTGGACCTTAATACACAGCAACACAGGAGACAGCCAGTCACACGCCACGCTGGGAATATACTGTACGGTTCGGAGGCACCGCGGCCAGTTAGACCTGAAACGGAAATTCCAATCTGTCACACTGTAGCCTCAGCAGCGACTGTTCCTGTACCAAGATGTGATGAGGATTCTCATCCTTTCCTTTTCTCTAGTATACAGTTATACAGTTGACATTTACACTCTTCTAAGTTTCCAGGCCTTCAAACAACAGGGTTGGGTTCAGGGAGGCGATAGCCCTGCTTTAATTTTTAACGACTATTGTATGGCATCTTCCGTCTGTGAAAAAAAGATAAATACTTTATTGCAAAGAGGCGACCTCGTAATTACGAATTGAATTGAGAGACAAAAGGACGGAATAGGGGTGTGTGGATTCGTTTGTGGGAGCGCATACATGGTTGATCAATGAGAAATACATTTTGGAAAAATTATTATTTATTCGTTTATTCATTTGAATTGGCTTGAGCTGGACGGCCTTAGTTTCGGAATAGATTCGGAATAGACTGAGATCAATAAACTTGAATAAAGTTTGTGAACTTCAGATGAGGAAATACTTGAGTGATTGTATTTCTAAAGGTTAATTTTTAATATAACGTCTATTTGTACTTTTCATTTAGTTTTTCTTTAAACGATGAAAAAATGCTTTTCATTCCTTAATTTTACATTTTGGTCTGACATACTAATAAAAAAAAATAATAAAAAAAAACACTTGTTTGTTTTTTTCCCAGTCACACACTAATGTGATAATTATTTAACTATTCCGTTCATTTTTAATCAATTAAAACTTCAAAATGTGTGTGAATGGCTTGGACAAAGATAGCAGCTTTTGAGGAGGTCAGAGAAAGTTCAGGCAGTTGTCGTGGCACTGACCCATCTGTCTGACTCCTTCAGCTGTTCTCACTCTCCTCTTCAGTTTTACAACCTTCTCCAACATTCCTGGCTTACAAACCTGCCTTTGTCCCATTCGATCTCTCCCTTGTCCTTATTTTTCAGTCAACTCTCCATCCTGTGTTTTGTTTCTGTGTCAGCTCTTCTTGCACAGTTACGCAGCTCTTCATAATTAGTGCTATTATCTTGAGCCGAGCTATCATTGCAGCTCCCGAAATAGCAGAGGCCATGGTGGACGGTCACGGTCTTCGGAGCGCAAGGATTTTCCTCTTGAATATCCCGTAGTTTTAGGGTCACCGGCACACCCCCAGTCCGACGGGGCATTCCTGTGCAAGATTAACGTCTTATTGTTAGATTCACGAGGTTTAATTGTGAATCATTGTGTTTCTTCCTGATGAGGATGTTCAGGGGAATTTTTAGCAAGAACGTGATGAAACAATGGCACAGAAGTTCATCATTAGTTGATACTCGACTCATGTTGATGTTGAAATCTGTTTCTGGGTGAAAACAAACAGTTTAAATCAATTTGAATTTTATTTCATGTGCATCATCATCATCATCATCATCATCATCATCGTAAACCAGGCCTAAGTTCACATAACATGGATGTCAGACCGTTTACTCATTTGTTTGTCATTTGACATTATCAGCTGATATGCACACCTCAGCTGGCTATTTTAGTGGCGCAGAATGTTCCGGCGTCTGAGCTAAGTTTGAGTCTGAATGCAGAAGCACACCGATGGCTACAGTAGGTCAAATCATACAAATTGTACTCAATCTAGACCAGAAGTCAGCAGGGAGCGGCTTCGTAATTACCTGCAGTGTCACACCGGCCTAATCCAGTTAGACCTGAATGTCTCACTCATGGGATTTAAGGAAATATAGCATCGGGATTATTAATACTGCTTATTTAAAAATATCTAAACATGCATCAAGGAATGTCCAATATGATGCTCGTAAACACACAAAGGACCATAAAAATGCGGTCATTCCATAATGGTAGGTCATGACCTTTAAACACGGCTGCTAGTAAGCATTACTGTTGTCACTTAGTTTTGCTAATGCCAAAATCATTCACAAACACATTACTTGTATATGTAAAAAAAAATATATATAGTATGCAATTACAATGATCAAGCACATTTTCCTACTTTCATGTTCAATATTAATTGTAGCCGTTTTTAAAGGCCAAGTTCAGGGAAGTGTCTTGTCTTATGGTCATACTGTACATGGATGTGGGACCGTATCTAAAGGTAGATATATATTTTTAATGAAATAAATCTGATTCACAATAACATAAATATGGTATATAAGTAAAACATTCAAAACATGAAATAATAATTGATTATAATTCGTAATAGGAAATAAGTTTGAGACAGCCCAGACTATGTCATTGGTGTTACTGTTACACAAAAAAGAGTTCTATTTCAAAATGCATTTGACAATTTGAAATTGTTCCTGCAACAGAAGTCACTAGATGAAAAGCGCTGGACAAAAGCAATAAATATGTAAGATGTGTCTCTTCATTTGTTTAGAAATGCCATGATTTATTTCGCAATTTTATGCACAGCTTTTAAGTCCGTCATTGGTGTTACTCATTTTATAATTATAACTGTCAAACATTGAACGTAAAAAATGATTACATCTAATAGTTGATTTTGACATAAGTGGAAGCCATGTGGTCCTACATATGGAAGCCATTTTGTAAATAGTTAAGATTTTTCTCTAAATTGCCATTTGTGTTACTGGGAAGAGAAGAAATACCAGTTGTTACATGTATTTAAAAAAAAAAAATATATATATATATATATATATATATATATAAAGCATTAAGCTCTGCTAAGTTAGTGCTATTGAAGAAGTTTAGGTGTGAAAGAAGAAAAACATTTCAGGAGATTTTTATGACCTAAATTCCACCTTTTCTGTAGAACGACCAATATGCTGCTATAATAATAATAATAATAATAATAATAATACATCTTAATAAAGACATCAATAATAATAAAGAAGCTGCACACTTCATGTATTTTTTTTTTAATGTTAGTCTCCTTTCTTCACTTTCAATTTAAAAGTGGGTGTGTAGCTTCTGTCTTGATTCACTGATTCACTTCTGTGAGTCGACTCTTTTGAACAAATCCGTTAAAATCAACCGCGTTAGGATTTGTTTGATTCACAAATCTATTTAGAAACATTATGTAGGCTTTATTTGCGTTATATACGACATAAACACTTCAGTGTCTGGAGCCCACACTGGGATTTTATCCATATATCACGTTTTATACACTTATTAAGCAAAAACACATAATAAAGAGTAGGAGTTTAAAGAAAAAGAAAAAAAAAATAAGAAGAAGAGATAACTCCAAATATGTTTGATTCATTCGAGGTTGTGAATCGACTCCTCAAAAGACTCGCTTTAAAAGAGTCGAAGGAACCGAATCAGAATCATCCCTACACGCTCAGGCGCTCACGAACGCAAAGGACGGACGGTGTTAAAGCAGAGGAGAAGATGAGGGGTGCTGCCAAGTCCAAAAACACGCCGAATTCTGACGGGGCGGGTAAGAAAAGACGCGTTTTCCTCCTCGCAAACCGGAGAGTCGTTTGGGTTTTAAAGTGAACACGGTCGTGTTTATTTTCTCACTGTCTCTCCTCTCCTCGCGCGCGCTGAGGAGGAAGAAGTAAACAAGAGCGTGCACGTAGGCGGTGTGCAGCAGCAGCAGCAGCAGCATCAGGAGCGTGCACGTTCACGTTCATGGTTCGAGTAGTACAAGTAGAACAGGACAAGAACAGTGTCTGTGTCATGCACTTCACATTAGACAGCAAGGTGTGTCAAGATGTACATGCACAAATCGGAGTGTGCTTGTTAAACAGACTAGAAGCTGCGTTAAATGGTCGTCCATTGGCATTGGACGTGTTGTTTGCCTTGTGTGTTGACAGTGATCAAGTAATTTTGTGTTTTTAAATGAATGCATTCAGTGCGTGTGAAAAACAAAACAAAAAAAAAACTAGCTGCATGTGATTTTCTTGAATCATTAGGACATCCTTGTTTTTGCATGGTGTGTTTACTTTTGCACCATAATAGTGTGAGAGTAAATTCAATCAGTGGATCAATGCATTCATGAGATAATGCTTAGGAGCACAAAAGGAGTTTTGCTTGCAATGATTTCTTTCTTGAGTATGGCAAAGTAATAATAATAATAATAATAATAATAAAAGAACTATTTACTCTATATATTAGGGACTGGGATTTAATTCCATTCGATTCTGTATTTTGATTCTACAAATACTAAGCACATAGTTTGGATGCTGTGCTGCCTGTCAATGTGTGAATAGTTTTGCCTGCAGGATTACAGAGGAACAGCAATGTTTCACTACCTGAAATACAAAATATTTTTACAAATTTGGTTTATCTACTGGGTGGCCCCGTGGCTTAGTGGTTAACACTTTCGCCTTGCACCTCCAGGGTTTGGGTTCGATTCCCATCTCCACTCTCTTTGAGTGGAGTTTTGTGGGTTTCCTCCCATAGTCCAAAGATTAGGCTAATTAGCGTTCCCAACTTGCCTGTAGTGTGTGTATATATTTGTGTGTGCCCTGTGATGGATTGGCACCCTGTCCAGGGTGTACCCCGCCTCGTGCCCCCAAGTCTCCTGGGATAGACACCAGGCCCTCTGCAACAATAACTACAGGATAATGTGGTATAGACATTGAGTGAGTGAGATTTGTTTATCTGCTGGTAGCAGATTCACATTACATGTCCCATTAGATTTATGTCATTTGCAGGACAGTTTGTTTTTAAAACGTGTGTAAGCATGCTTAATAATTAATCCACTTAAAGGTCCGGTAAGGAGATCCTTGTTTACCATGTCCGTAAGGAGTCTCCAGTGTCTGCACATTGTAACAGTGATAACAAGAGCTAACTTGCCTTGGCATTGTTGCACAACATGGACTATATGTAGAAGAAATGGTTGAGAAAAAAAATCCATTAATGCATTAAAATGTATTGTAACGATTGGAGAATAATTCCGAATCCATTTTCAGAAGTGCTGTTATTGGATAGTCCATTTTCCTGACGAGGGAAGGTACAGTTTTTAGTAGACTTCCCAGAAAAAGGGGAAGCAGAAAAACAATATGGTGTGTAATTGCTTTTTCATTACCCCAAACCCTCAGCGCAGACTGGAGCGATCAGTTAAACACGCTAAGCTCTTTATATGAGTGTACATGTGCATGTGATGTTGTGAAAGTCTGTATTTGGGGTGTGTTTTTGAGAAATCTTTGCATTTGTGTTTGTGTGTGATTGCCAGCATAAGAAAAAAAAAAAAAAACCTATATCTGTGCACCTCCATGCTGTTTACTGTACAGGTGGAGACCTTGTTTTCCCCGGAGCACGGATTGCTACTGACAGTTTGTTGATAAGAGATTAGAGGAGTATTTGGCGGGGCAGTCTGTTAATTATATAACAGCCAGAGTGTCAGAGGACGTGACCAAGCCAGAATCTACACCCCTGTACACAGAGAACACACGCCTGACTGTACCTGTCCTGGTGTTTACCGTCGTGCTCTTTGTTTACACGCTCGTTAAGGAGGAGCCTTGGAAAAAGTCACAGTGCTGCTTTGTTAAATATACAACTGGGAAATGACTGGAAACCATGTCACGATATTTTATATATATATATATATATATATATATATATATATATATATATATTTTGTGTTATATCACATTAATGGACTATAGTTGTTATGTTGTATTATATTACTAAATATACAATGGCATTCAAGGCAAATTAGTACTTTTGATTGTGCAGAATAACAGAGACAGTTCTAATGGTAAAAGCCCCCTTTATTTCTCTATATAATCCTCTGTTACACTAACGCACTTATCCCAGTGTTTCACTAGTGATTGGACACCATCAAGGTAGAAAGTTTTCTCAGTACGCTGGGGCCTGATCGAATTCTCTGCTTCTGTCGGAAGCTTCACACTGGCCTCCCGGGAGCTCCTTTAATGGCCCGAACATGTGGAAACGGCCTGGAGTGAGGTCTGGACTGTACGGGGGATGTGGAAATAACTCCCAGCCGAGTTCCTGTAACGTGCAGGTAGTGCTAGAGAAAGATTGTGTGTACAGTTCATACAGACTTTTTTTTTTTTAAGGATTCCAAGGATCAGGCGGCTGATTGTTTACTGGCTGATTGTTTACTGGAAAGACTGCAGTGGGCTCCGAGTCACCTCGGCCGTGATCGCCATTCACAGACGTACGGCCTTCTTTAAAATGTCTGCACCATTCAAATGTTTTACTGCAGCTAAGAGTCTCATCACCGTACCGTGCTTAAAGTCTTTTACGCCTTCGTTCATTCGTTCATCTGCTCATAAAACAGCAAGTCCTGGTTTGACTTGAACGCCCATCGTATTTTGAAGTAAGCACTGCCTGATTATATTAAAACCACTAATAAACGTGCTGATGTCAGAAAATAATAATCCATGGGTTGGCTTGTTAACATCCAAAAGACCATTACAGGACTTGAGAACATTCGAGTGTACGAATGACGGCAGATATAAAAGGACCGCGGTTCTACAAACAATTGTAGGTGCAAACAAATCGCGGAAGCATATTATACGAATCGTGGAAGTGTATTATACAAAACAAGAAAAAACTAAAGTGCACCAGATACCAATATTCACAGTTCTATACAATATTTTCAGTGTGTAAGTGAATGCATAAAATGTCCATATTTTTTATATTGTGTGTGTGTGTGTGTGTGTGTGCGGGAGAAATAAGTCGGCCTCAAGGGGTTCAGTGAATCAGTCCGCAGCACGATGATAGAAAATGTCTGTCCTTTAAAGCTGTCCTGATGGTGAATAATCCTAATTACGGAAAATTCGGAAAGTTCACAGTCCAATACAGTGGAAAACAGAAAACAGCTCTGAGACAAAATGGCATCCATTCAAGCGCGCAGTAAACACCGTGTAACGTTGTCTTCCCGGGGCTGCCTTTAAACACGCTCGCGAGAATATAATGCGGAGCCAAAACACCAAGTTTACATTGTATATTTGTGTAAATGGTGTATAATACCCCTATCTCACATACACGGTTTTGACTTGCGAATGAATCGCACACAAGTCTGTTTATCCTTTATATCCCTTATATCCATTTCTTTTGCGATGTAAAATAAAATAAAAAGTCATTCTGTCACACATTTGTTTTCCTCTTTTCTGAGGTTAAAGGGATTTTTAATAGTGATGAAAGGAGTCTCGGTGTCAAAGAAAAATCTGGGTTTAATAATTGAATAGCTAGAAAATAAACGTGTTGTTACTAAAACTGAGGGGAAAAAACACAAGGAATTGTAAATTAGTAAAGGTATTGGATTTATATTAAAACTATAACATAACGTATTGTGACATGCAGTTAAGGGGAATGCTGTGGTTAAGGCGAAATGATGTGCGTAGGTTTGTGTCACCATTTGTTCATTAGTTTTGTTCTCCGTCCTTTCCTATTTGTCATTGGTTTCGTCTTTGGATTTATTCTGTTAGTGATTTCGTTAATAAATCTCAGCATGTAACAGTCTCTGTTAAAGGTCCGGGGCTCTGAGCACAGTCTCATATTCTCCTCTGACTTTCTCTTTTATCAAAAAAAAAAAAAAAACTACCTTGATTTAGTGATGCTGTTGATTCATGTTCTCTGGATGTGGATCCAGACCGCTGATGTCCCTCGGCGCCACCTTTTGGTTGATCACGTGTAGTGGCACTGAATCAGGCCGATGGATATCACAAAGTTTGGGAAACACACTTGTGTGTGCTAACTTTACAAGTTTACAACTTCACACTAAATTTCGGGTGCTTTTATGGTTAAAGATTATAATATCATGATTATAATAATGCTCGTAAAACTCTCATTCACACTACATAAAGTTTCTTATGGTCAGGTAGCAAAGAAAATAAAGGCATAAGATCCATCCAAGCCTATCCGTCCATAACTGGACATCCATTTTCTACCATTTATTCCCAGTCACGGGGCAGCAGTCTGAGCAGATATGGCCAGACCTCCCTCTCCCCAGCCACCTCCTCAAGCTCACACACTGAGACACGGAGACACTCCCAAGCCAGACGAGAGATATAATCTCTGCATCTGGTCCTGTGTGACTGCTGTCTCCTGTTAATGCGGAGGAGCAGCAGCTCTACCCTGAGCTCCACCCACATGTTTGAGCTCCTCACCTTATCTCAGTACGTGAGGGACGGAATGTAGATTGACTGGTAAATGGAAAGCTTCGCCTTTCGTCTCAGCTCCGTCTCGTCCACAACAGTCCACGTTACTGCTGACGCTGCACCGGTACGTCTGTCAGTCTCTCGTTCCAGTTTGCCCGCACTCATACCGTTCCTAAGGACCTGAGGTACCTAAACTCTTCCACTCGAGGCAGGATCTCACATTTGCAATGAAAAAGACAGCCCACCCTTTTTCTAATTGAGAACCATGGCCTCGGATTTGGAGGAGCTGACCTTCATCCCAGCAGTTTGAGATTCAGATGCAGCTGGAGGTCACAGGACCGTCTGCAAATAAGATATAAGCCCATATGTTGGTTTATTTTTGGCAGCAGCAATATGTTTAAACAGTAACTTATCTCAGTATTCTGAGTCGTTATCTCAAGGTTACTGTATTATCTTATTATATTGTTATTATTCAGACTCAATTTAAACAAAATTCATTTTTCCTAACATGAAATTTTGACTCAAGATAAATTTCTTAGAATTATATAAAAATAAAATATATAGATATGAATATATAAATATATATAATTCTACATTCTCATTATCTTGACTTTATGTATAAAAATTCTGACATACTGTATGTCAAAAAACTTATTATTGCAAATTTCTGACTTCATCTAAATACTGTTTAGTAGCCCTTAAAACTTTTAATCATTATTTGTTTTGCTGTTTTTTAATAAACATATATAGGGCGCAGGATTGTGCAGTACAGAGCGACATATCCTTTTTTTCAGGACAACCGACTGCAGGCAATATATGAACTGAATTAATGTAAATAAACTAAAATTTCAACAAATTAGGCAAAGAAATAGCACAGATACACACGATCACTTATTTTTCTGGTTGTTTGCGCTTGTTTCTTTGACCAAAATAAAAATAAAAAGTAGTAATAATGTGGAAAATTTTGAGAGTTCTACATTTTTGCAACATCATTCCCATATTCCGGTAGTGGTAAAATTTACACGTTATAAAAGTAATGATAACTTTTTTTTTGTACCCGACATATCTGAAAAACAAATACACAGTTTGATGTCTGAAGCCTCCTCATTAACATTAAGAATCCTGTACTGTATATAATCACATACAGTACAGTGTTATCTCTACATACGGTCCCCCCACATTAAGAATTTTTGTCATAAGAACTGAAATTGTGAAAGAAATTTGCCTCAGCCTATGAAGCATTTTCAGCGTATGAGCGAACAAACTGAGCCGAACCAAACACCAGCTAAGTTGCGTGTATGTCCTGGAGCTGTTTAAAACTTGTTTGTGTCAGCGGAACAACAAGTTAACTTTTTTTTTTTTATCCTTTCAATTTGTGCGAGATTTATTGAAGACACAGCACCCTGGGTCCCAAGAATATTAGCAAGGGATCCACTTTCAGTTAGTTCTTTTTTATAGCAGCCGGTGCCAAGAAGAATTATACATTAAGGTTTATTATTGAATTAGAATGATTTCATATTTTACTTAATTTACAAGCCTATTCTACATGTTTTGACTGTTTTTATATGCAAAAAAACATGATTATAGTTTTGGAAATGAGTAATATTGACAATATTGATGGGTGGCTGGTATCAGCATTTCCATTATTTCCATTTGAGAAAATGCACATCGCAATGCGACATTTTGCCCTAAGAAATCACCTCCAGAACAGATTGAATTTGCATGCCGAGGCACTACTGTATATATTTTTTAAATCATCATTGACCTAAGCATGCATGCATATACATATATATATATATATATGTACTGTATGTGTGTGTGTTTATATGGAAGTCCTGCCAGTGTGTTAACAGGGTGGCTTTTTAAAAAAAAACTTTTTATAACGCATAACTTTTACCACCACTGGAATATGCAAATAACATCACAAAAATTGCTTATGTGACCCATTTAATTAATTAATTAATTTTTACTTTGTATAGTTGGTTTAAATGAACTAAAATTCAGTTTATCATATTGCCTATTTGTGCTCCTATATATATATATATATATATATATATATATATATATATATATATATATATATATATATATATATATATATGTTTGTTTGTTTGTTTGTTTGTTTATTTATTTATTTTAAGGCTAAAATGTTCTGAGTTTTACGGGCTACTAGAGAATAAATGTGATGTGAGGTCATTTGGGAAACCTGGGATAAAGAGAAGCTTTTAAAAAGCGCAGGTCAGGTGGTAAATGCGCGTCTTTTATGGTCGCTACGGTAATGCCTGTTCTCCGTCTCTCGTCCTCTTTCATTAATCCACTTCCTGTGCTTGGCTTTGGGTCTGTGGGTGTCATTTGGCTCGGTTACAGTCGAGGCGGGCTTTTGCACCGTGATTGGGTTGTAAACCACCAGTCCAATCATGTTACTCTGCGCGAAGGCTTTGTTTCACACGCTTTAGACGCGTGCATGCGGCGTGTGTGTGTGTGTGCGCGTGTACTTGACATCCTGACACTACTGAAGTAGATCAGACACACGGAACAGCAGCACAATGGACAACAACAACAGCGACTTCCCGGAGGACTGTAACCCTACACCGTCCAGAGAGCTCACTCAGAACCCGCTGAAGAAGATATGGATGCCCAGCAAAAACGGCCGTCCGGAGAAGCAGATATTTCAGAGGACAGGTACTCTATTGTAGCTTACTAGCCGCCCCAAGGCGCCCCGGCGTCGTACAGTACGTACAAAACGCGCACGAACAAAAGCAGGTACGAAGATCTAAAATAACTCGCGGCCGTTACGGAAGAACCTGGGTAACTATGGAAACCTGCGCGCGCTCGCCCGCCCGCGTGCTAATGTCACGCGATGTTCGCGCGCGACGCTCATAGCACATTAATTAAGACACGTTGATGAGTTTTTCTCTTTTTTTTATGTGCAATTTTTTTTTTCAGGACGTCAAAAAACAAATAAAAGACCTAAAACAGCCTGCTTACTTTGTTACTCTGTTAGAAGCTAAACGTGTGTTACTGTATAGTGTGTAAAAGCACCACCATGATTCCTACATTACATCCTCCCGCACATCACTGCTGCTTGCTGTCTGCACTACTTATTATAGGATGTGTCATGCACACTACAGCTACATGCACTACCTTTTACACTCACTTCATGTCTGTATGATTCTACATTGTTTGGATAATATAATAATGTAATATTGCAACCTTTGAGTTCAGTCTTGGATCCCTATGTCCTCATACGGAGACATCACTTTTTGGGTTCGCTGCACCTTATACTTCATTCTGTCTAACCCATTGTCCTCAGTAGTAGACACTTTATAGCATCATTTAATGGTAGCAAAAACTACAGTAATTAATAGAAACGCAAAAGGATTTCAGACATTTGATTCAGATTCAGACATGAGGTTAGTATCTGTTCGTTTCATCTATGAAAAATCAGCCAGGTCATCATTTGGTTCATGGTGCATTGTTTTCTAAAATGCATACAGGACTTTTTGAAAACGTGATGATTTTTAATGTTAAAAATGTTGAAGAAATTTTTTAGGCTCATTTTAAGTTCCTAACAGTGTGCCCTCTTCACCTCGTTTTTCCGCAATCCCCTGATATCGGCATGGGAGATGGTGCAATTTTTATATCTTCCAACATTTCATCTGACCCCTGCTCCACTGAGACAAGACGCTGCTCAAGTACTTCGGCCAATAAAACAGGAGAATGTTTGCCGTGCTTTATCAGCTCCGTTACTGCAACGATGTTTACAGCTGTGATAATCGCAGAGCACATGCGGCATTAAAGTCGTATTTAATGCAGTCCCCGCGTTATCGGGCATCGTAAATCAACACTGTTACGTAAATGACTCTCTACCTATCAATCTCTTTATCTGTGTTGTTCACATGGTTCGATGTTTCTGTCTTTCCAGTATGCATGACCAACTGTCCAACCGTCATCGTCACGGTCGGCCTACCAGCCCGGGGCAAGACCTACATCTCCAAAAAACTCACCCGCTACCTCAACTGGATTGGTGTGCCAACGAAAGGTACTGACGCACAAGAACTGAAAAATGTTACTCATTAGAAAGCCAACAAAAAATTGCAATCTGCCCAGATATTCAGGGCAGAGTTGTTTCTGGCCACAACCTAACAACTGGTTGCGCCACCCTTGGCGGCAACAACTGCAATCAAGCGGTTGCGATAACTGCCAGTGTTTCTTGCACATCACTGTGGAAGAATTTTGTTCCACTCTTCTTTTCAGAATTGTTTTAATTCAGCCACATTGGAGGGATTTCGTACATGAACTGTTTAAAATCATACCACAGGGGGCAATTATTTTTTCACACAGATTTTTTCCCCCCTAATAAATGGAACCATCATTTAAAAACTGCATTTTGTATTTACTCGGGTTATCTTTGTATAATATAAAAATTTGACACAAATCCCCCCCCCCCCCACAAAAAAGGAAGGTGCAAATACCTTTTCATGGCACTATATCCACACTGTATGTGACACATGTAATACTATGTACGTACGTTGTGCACTAGATGCTCACTTGACTCCAAGTGCCTCGTTTTTTCTTTTGTCCTACAGAATTTAACGTCGGCCAGTACAGACGAGAATGTGTGAAGATCTACAAATCGTTCGAGTTTTTCCGCCCGGACAACGAGGAGGGGCTTAAGATCAGAAAGTGAGTCTCGGCGGAGTGTCAGTCTGTAATTAAAATGTGTGGTCATTTAAGAGTACCAATATTATGTGGTTCTTTCGCCACACATTTCCATCAATACGTTATGGGTTTTGTTATTGCAAGCGATATGACTTGAGTCAATGATGCTGGCTTCCTGTGTTTTCAGGCAGTGTGCATCAGCAGCTCTTAACGATGTGCATCAGTATCTCACTGCAGACGGGGGGCAAGTGGCGGTGAGTTAAAATGCGAACGAGCCTGATGGAGCATCATGTGCAGCGCACGGCTTCGTCCCTGATCAATGCGTGTACTTGATTTTCTGCAGGTATTTGATGCCACGAATACGACGAGAGAGAGGAGAGACACCATCATTCGGTTTGCCGAACAGAACGGGTTTAAGGTGCGATTTGTGTAAATGTGTAACTTTGTGTAATAAAATAGTAAATAATAGCTAGCCAAGTGTTAATTAATAATAAATAGTAAATAATAGCTAGCCAAGTGTTTAGTTAATAGTAAACCTATCTAGCCAAGGTGGTGCGTCTTGTGCTTCTTTATTTTCCTTTACATCATTTCTTTTCTTCTCTCTCAGGTTTTCTTTGTCGAGTCTGTATGTGAAGATCCCGCCGTTATTGCGGAAAACATCGTCGTGAGTATCCAGCCGCTTACCCCGTATCAGTGTTTTCTGCTAGTCCGTCCATCCGTCCCCCACTTACTCTTCATTTTTGTTTCCTCCAGCAAGTGAAACTCGGCAGCCCAGACTACACTCACTGTAACACCGAGCAGGCTGTGGAGGACTTCATGAAGAGGATAAAATGCTACGAGAACTCCTACCAGCCTCTGGACGAGGTGTTAGACAGGTGGGCGGAAACGCAGTCTTATATAGTAACGTAAAAGTATGCAAACAACACAATGTTCCAAGAGTAGAACAATTGCACCATTGATATGTCTAAATAGCTGACACAAGGTTACATGCATATGTAAAGCGGCTGGAAGAACATGAATTAGAATATTAATGGATGATGTTCATTTACATAACCATTGAAGAAGTTCAAGTACTACCAGTGGGACTGAGAGACACCTGAAGATTAAATATTAAACTAGTGTTTTTTTTGTTTGTTTTTTTTGACATCCACCTCATTAAAGTGATTTTAAATCTTTTTTTTCTCCACACAATGTTTTCTCAATAAAATAAAAACCAAAATGTTTAAATCTACATATACTGTACTGTAAGGATTTCTTGTTTTCGGTAGAAGCCCTTTGTTCTACTCAGTGTTCCGCACGTATTATGCTGTCCCACCTGAGCTCAGGGAACCCCTCAATGAAACACACAAGTCTCGGTGCTCAGTGAGATGTTCAAAATTGATTGTGGAAGACAGAAGTATATATATGCGCGCACACACAAAAGCACCAAAAAAAAGGTTACATATGGTCTGGAATGTTTGTTAAAAGATAATGTGGAGAAGGACAGGAGCTTGGATGCAGTTCTGCAATTCTGAACATAGATTAAAATAAGAAAATATATTTGTTTATAGCGCAGTGTGTCGAGATGACCCTAAACATAGATTATACTAAGGAAAGGGTTTGTTGATAGCGCAGCGTGTCGAGGTCAAGAAAGAAAACACTCTGTTCTTCATGCACACAGAAAAGTTCATCCTGAAACACACTAGAAATGAAATATTCCCTACATATACAGTACCAGTCAATAGTTTGGATTATTAGTTATGTATTAATTAAATTGTAACAACAATAATAGTCAGTTTTTATTTTAAGACTGTCGGCTGTTCTGGAACAGTTTTTACAAGAACAGTATTGTGTCGAGTGCGTTTGCAAAACCCATCAAGCTCCATGATGAAACTGTCTCTCGTGATGACACTTCCAAGGAAAGCAAGACTAAATGAACTCTGCAGTAGCTAAGTTTTGGAGTCACCAGCCTCAGAAATCACCAAATCCATCAGAACCAATTAGAACCATTATATAAGGATTTACAGAGAAGAAGTAGCAGATACAGTACAGACCAAAAGGTTGGACAGACCTTCTCCTTCAAAGAGGTTGAATTTGTATTATGGCAAGAAAAAAGCAGCTAAGTGAAGAAAAAAAAACGCGCGGCCATCATTACTTTAAGAAATGAAAGTCAGTCAGTCCGAAAAATTGGGAAAACTTTGAAAGTGTCCCCAAGTGCAGTCACAAAAACCATCAAGCGCTACAAAGAAACCGGCTGACATGCGGACCGCCCCAGGAAAGGAAGACCAAGAGTCACCTCTGCTGCGGAGGATAAGTTCATCCGAGTCACCAGCCTCAGAAATCGCAGGTTAACAGCAGCTCAGATCAGAGAGCAGGTCAATGCCACACAGAGTTCTAGCAGCAGACACATCTCTAGAACAACTGTTAAGAGGAGACTGTGTGAATCAGGCCTTCATGGTAGAATATCTGCTAGGAAACCACTGCTAAGGGCAGGCAACAAGCAGAAGAGACGCGTTTGGGCTAAAGAACACAATAAAGGAAACTCTTTAAATGAGAAGGTGTGTCCAAACTTTTGGTCTTTACTGTACATCTCAATATCAGCTGTTCGAAGGAAATAATTGTGCATTCTGGATAAACACCTTTAGCATTGTTTTACAGTGTAGAGAGAAATAAACATCAGGAACGACCATGGAGTTAGAAGAAAGGGATTAGAAAGTTTTGACTGGTAGTGTATATGAAAATGATGACAAGGCTAACTTTGTCAGACTTAAGAACAAATCTGACTTACGAACATGCTCCTGGAACGGAATTCGTTCATAAGTCGGGGACTATCTGTATTGAAATCCATTCATTTTTGTACACATTTAAGAATATTTAAAAAGCATTACATATTGTATGTCTTTGGGAATGTAAATCTATAGACCTGTCTCATTCATTAATTAATAGTATTAAAGAGATTTTTTTTTTCTTTTTAACCATGAAACATTAAAAATGTGTATTAGAATGAAGAGCACGGTGTGTAAAAGAAATTGGTGTTAAAGCAAGAAAAAAAAAATCTTTCTCATTATGTGTGTGTGTTTTTTATTTTTAATTTTTTATTTTTTTATAGAGACTTGTCCTTCATAAAGATCATCGACGTGGGCCGGAGGTACTTAGTCAACCGAGTCCAGGATCACATCCAAAGCCGCATCGTGTATTACCTCATGAACATCCACATCTCGCCGCGCTCCATCTACCTGTGTCGGCACGGAGAGAGCGACCTCAACGTCAAGGGCAGAATCGGTGGCGACTCTGGTCTCACGCCTCGGGGGAAGGAGGTGAGGAAACGGCGTCACGTCAGAATGAAACGTCTCCCTGTTAGACTTGAAGCTGTGTTTCTCCACAACACACTGTGTGGGTTTTACAGCTGTTAGAGGTAGAGGTAGAGATGTGAAACCAGGACATGAAGGTCAAGCCTAGTGGTTTTCCTGATGTGTGATCGAGTTATGAGTTTCTGGTGATCTGTAAGTTCACGGATATTAATGTTGCCGATGTCTTGTCAGTTTGCTCGCATCTTGGGACAGTTCATCCACGCGCAGAACATCAGCGATCTGAAGGTGTGGACGAGTCAGATGAAGCGGACGATTCAGACGGCCGAGGCTCTGGGCGTGCCGTACGAACAGTGGAAAGCTCTCAACGAGATCGATGCTGTGAGTCCATTAAAAACCTGCACTCTCTCTCTCTCTGACATCACTCTACCTGCATCACAAGGCAAACAACAAAGATGTGTTTTCTAGTCATCTAGTGTATAATTAATTATAAAAGATCTGGCGACACGTTCTCCTCACAGCAAGTGATTAAAAATGTGTTTAAAATTCTATCTTTTCTTTTTTCTTTTTTTTTTTTCCCCACCCTTGTGTGTTGATGTTCGTCCAGGGTGTGTGTGAGGAGCTGATGTACGAGGAGATTCAGCAGCGGTATCCTCTGGAGTTTGCGCTGCGTGACCAGGACAAATATCGCTACAGATATCCCAAAGGGGAGGTGAGACGCTCGGGGTATGCAGCACGTGGCACATAAACTCAGCCTGCGGTTTATTACATGCCGAGCTCTTTATTGCCTCACTCGATGCTTGTTTGTGAGAGAGAGAGAGCGAGCGAGCGAGAGACGTGTAACCAGGCTACTACTAATTACACGCAGGATAATCTTCCTGCGAGACAGGATAAGCCGCGATGAACCAAACCCATTAGGACTCACGAGGGCACCGTGATGAGCGAGCTTGTTTTTATGGTCTCTAAATGTGGTGTGTGCGCGTGCGGGGAAAGCTCACGGTCCGCTGGCTGGCTGGACGGCGAATCGTCTCCTTATCTCCTTTTGTTTAGATCGTCCACGTGGAAGTCACTTGGATTAGTGCAAGGTTTACGTTTACGCAATAAAAAGCAGTTTATCATCATCCAGACGTTTTTTAAAATTTTTTTGGACATGTGTTCGATTGAATAAGCAGCATGTGAAAGAAAATAACCACATAAATATAGTATGAAACAAAATGAAGCACTGACGAGTTGTGTTTCGTTGGTTTGAAGTCTTACGAGGATCTGGTGCAGCGGCTCGAACCCGTCATCATGGAGCTGGAGCGGCAGGAGAACGTCCTGGTCATCTGCCACCAAGCGGTCATGCGCTGCCTGCTCGCCTACTTCCTGGACAAATCGGCGGGTAAGAACTCTTCCTCTCAGGGTTAATTAACCCTTAAAGGTCTGCGATGACCCTCGTGCTGTGAACGAACCCGACTTATGTGATGTAGAATCGTTTACTAAATATACTGTGAGCGCTCTCTTGTTTAAATTTGACTTTGCCTGGTGTCTTCACATCTCTTAATTGACATTTATCACTCTTTGTACTAAATATGATCTCAAACACCTGATCTCTGGTCGTCTTCCGGTGATGTTCTTCAGCTCCTGAAGTGCGTGTACCACTCAAAACACCTCGAACCACTAGTTTGTGCCGTAAAACGCAGAATTTCACGTTCACTCTTTGTTCCAACTTGCTGTCCGTGATGAAATGGCAGATGTGGTCAGAATAGCACCAGCTGCACAGCTCCTGATGGCCACACCACTGTGTGTGCAGTCTACTACTCTCAGAACCTTTTGATACCACTGCGTATCGTGTTGCAGCCTCTTACTTACTGTTCATGATAAAGGTGTTAGGATGTAGATATAATAATAGTGATGATATAATCATTTCCACCAGTTAATAAAGCCGTGCGTCTTTTACAGTGGAGCTGCCGTACCTCAAGTGCCCGTTGCACACAGCGCTGAAGCTCACGCCGGTGGCTTACGGTAAAACACACACACCTATTTTTTTTGTTAATCAGACATGCTTATGGTAAAATACACACCCCTTATTTATTTATGTATTTGTTTGTTTATTTTGCTAATCAGGCATGCTTATGGTAAAATTCACACACCTTAGTTATTTATTTATTTATTTATTATCAAGCATGCTGTCATGAGTCTAGCTGGTGGTAGTGGCTGGCTAGACCGGCTGATGTAGTTGCCGTGGGCATATATGGTAGGCATGCACGCAGAGGGGTTTCAAACAGAAAGAGTCTTTATTTATAATCTCAAACAGACAAAACAAAGAAACTAAAACAACAAACTCAAACTATAATTAGGGCTCAGGGCGAACACAGGAAAGGATCTGAACACAGGGAACCAGGAGCTGACACAGGGAACTGACAGAAGGAAACATAGGGAACTGAATAGGGAAACATGGAGCTGGAGCTAACTAAAGACACATACGTAGGGGAACTAGAGACGAGACTGGACAGGACTGGAGAGACAGGACCAGGGGAACAGAGACTAGAGACAGGGCTAGACAGGGGGCTGGACAGGGACTCGGGGACTAGACTGGCCGGGTTAGTGGTTAATTGGGTTAGTAGCTATCTGGAATATGGGGACGCTGGATGCTGACCTACCCGGGTTAGTACTGACCTAATAGGGGGGAATTGAACACAAAAGGCAGGGCACACATGAGGCTATACAAAACTAGCGGCTAACCTACTAGCGACCAGAACCACTAGCAGTCAATCCCACTAGAGGCTAGCCTACTGAAGGCTAACCCTACTAGCAGTCAAGGCCTACTAGCAACTAACCCTGCTAACGGCTAAGCCCTCATGTGGCTACACATACAAGGGAAGCTTTAACCAAAGAACTAAACAAGAAGACTGGCACTGGGAAGACACAGAACAGTACTTACACTGTACACAGGGGGAGACACAGCCTAGCTAAACATGAAACAGGACAGCTGCATGAATCCAGTAACACAAGGAATCTAAAGAAAACGAATAGAACCCTCTAGAAAAACAAAGGTAGAACAAGATTACTAAAATATAAACTCAAAGAAACAGAAACAAACAAAAAGGAATGCCCACATGACGGTATATACATACAAACAAACAAACAATGCTCGACCCAGTTTCCCAGAACAAACTGCTGTTTATAGAAACTTTAATGAGCCACCTCAGTTCAGGCGAGCACTCATCACCTGACTGAGGTGCCTTCTGGGAAACTGAGTCGACCAACAAAAACTACAGACAGACAGAAACAGTGACCTCTAGTGGAGGTTCCTAACACATGCTTATGGTAAAATATACACACACCTTATTATTTGTTTATTTATTTTGTTAATCAGACATGCTTATGGTAAAATTCTCACACACCTTATTTATTTATTTATTTATTATTTATTTGGCTAATCGAACATGCTTAGGTAAAACACACATGCCTTTTTTGTTGTTAATCAGACAAGCTTATGGTAAAATATACACAAACACACACTTTTCTTTCTTTCTTTTTTTTTTAATCAGACATGCTTATGGTAAAATGCACAAACACTTTATTTATTCATTCATTCATTTATTTATTTATTTATTTTGTTAATCAGACATGCTTATGGTAATACACACACCTTTTTATTTATTTATTTTAATCAGTCATGCTGCCATATGATCAGTCAGTTGTATTATTTA
This sequence comes from Clarias fuscus, assembly GCA_030347435.1. Lineage (NCBI taxonomy): Eukaryota > Metazoa > Chordata > Actinopteri > Siluriformes > Clariidae > Clarias > Clarias fuscus. The sequence goes on along the minus strand of CM059217.1, from coordinate 30,054,931 downwards.
ATTAATGATCCTCATCGTGATCGGATGATGGTGTCTTTTCCTGCAGGCTGCAAAGTGGAGTCCATCTTCCTGAAGGTGGAAGCAGTGAACACGCATAGAGAAAAACCAGAGGTAACACACACACACACACACACACACATCATATCTGATCATATCAGTAGAAAAACCTGAGCAGCGAACACAACACATGTGGCACTCAGAAAGAAACTGCAGTCGCCCTAACAATGATGATGCGGTTGAGTCTTAAGGGAAGTGTGATGTCGTTAGTGTGACGCGTCGTCATTGTGAGCGCCCCCTGTCTGCAGGGCTTGTGATTGACATGGGCTTGTGGTTGGGATTAGTGTTCGACGCCTTACTCAGTTAATTAGTGTTAATAATCTGGGAGCACTGTTCACCAGGTAAGTTGACTCCTGTATTAATTGATGTTTGCTTACATGTTAACTAATAGCACCTTTAAATACAGACAAACACACACAACACATCAGTGTATTATATAATAATTATATTAATTAATACTCGACATGACAAAATGCATGACTTTTTCACAATAAATATCTACATCTTAGAAATCTAAATGTTAGATTTAAAACTACATTCATAAGATACTTGTAAATATAAATAAATATAAAAGGGCTTTATCATAAATATAAATGCAATTAATTTATAAATTATATAAAGAATGAAGTTATTTGCTCATATTGCAAAATATCGGTAAACATACAGTAATAATTATTGTTTATCATTAAAATTATTTATAATAATTATTTTTAAAATAAATTTTTAATACAGTAATTATACTATATGAAATCATATCTAATTCTAATCAAAAATAATACACAATAAGAAAACATCAATTTCAGCATTAATAATAACACATCGTAGGAATTTTAACTAATGTAACTAATGTCGATAATGATAAATAAATCGTCTAGTCACGTCACATGACATCACGTCGCTTCTCTCTTCACCACAGTTTGCTTCTTTTATTCCCCAAGTTCCACATCACACTCGATCGTCTCACTTCAAGTTTATATTCAAAGCTTTATTTATTTATTTATTTATTTATTTATTTATTTTAATTCCACTTCCTCATCCTGGGGTTCCTGTTTTACAGAACTGCTCTGTGTGTGAGAGTGAGTGTGTGTGAGAGCGAGAGATGGAGGCAGAAGAGTCTTTATTTATAATCTCAAACAGACAAAACAAAGAAACTAAAACAACAAACTCAAACTATAATTAGGGCTCAGGGCGAACACAGGAAAGGATCTGAACACAGGGAACCAGGAGCTGACACAGGGAACTGACAGAAGGAAACATAGGGAACTGAATAGGGAAACATGGAGCCGGAGCTAACTAAAGACACATACGTAGGGGAACTAGAGACGAGACTGGACAGGACTGGAGAGACAGGACCAGGGGAACAGAGACTAGAGACAGGGCTAGACAGGGGGCTGGACAGGGACTCGGGGACTAGACTGGCCGGGTTAGTGGTTAATTGGGTTACTAGCTATCTGGAATATGGGGACGCTGGATGCTGACCTAACACATCGTAGGAATTTTACAGAGCTGCTCTGTGTGTGAGAGTGAGTGTGTGTGTGTGAGAGCGAGAGATGGAGGCAGGATCTCTCCTGGTCCTTGGCGTGCCCCCCTGCGCTGTATTGACCCGCTGTGTGATTTCTGTGTTTGTGTTGAACAGAATGTAGATGTGACGCGGATGCCGGAGGAGGCGTTGCTAACAGTGCCGGCTCATCAGTGACAGACCGCACACAAACACACTCAAACACACACACACACACACAAACACATGCGCTCATACATACATACATACATACATACATACATACATACATACATACACTCCCTGTTTAAAAACAAAACAAAAACAAAGTTGATCGAACGATTCAGAGCAGTAATCGCTCCTTCTGTGATCTGGCACTAATGAATCGAGCCCTGGGTCAGTGTGCACATGGACCGGCGGTGAAGATTACAATCAGTCTGTAGTCTGTAAAAAAAAAAAGAAGAGTACTTTTAATGAATGTATCTAAATGTAAGGATGTTAAATAACGTATGTGCTGAGAATGAGAAGCGGTGAGGAGTATTGCTCTTACGCACAAACAAGTTTCACTTACTAAGGTAAACTACGTTTGCACCTTCACACTAAGATTTTTTTGTTTGTTTGTTTGTTTGTTTTTAATCCCACAACATTGTGTCTTATGTAAAAAGTTCCAGAATGGCGAAATGACATTTTAATCTGCTAACGGAGAGCCGAGTTTAAAAAAAAATTTTTAAAGAAAAAAAATGCTGTGATTTTATTTCGAAACATGTGAAGGTCGTGAAGGGGAAGTGATTATACAGTATTTATTCAGTGACTATGATGGTGATAATAATAATGTGTAAATGAAATGCTAATAAAATGTATTTAATAGACTTTGAAGCCCATTTGTATTCCTACACCTTCCAGAATACTTTTTCTTTTTTTCTTTTTTTTTAGTCGAGATAAATGTAAGAAATTTAGATTTCTTTAAACTACAAACTCCTGAGGTTAATGCAGTAAGGTCGGTTTGTTCTTTTATTTTCTAATGTACTTGGATGGTTCTGCTGCATAAAATGTTTAAGGAATTAGTCTCATTTAAACAGACACCGACCCTGACCAGATGAGAACGCTTATGTGTTAAACGTGGTGCTTCTTCGTCTTTATCATCATGTAAGATGCTTACGTCCTGCATGTTTGAAAGTTTAAAGAGAAATCCCTCAAACATTTTTTGTTTTCAACTGGCTGAAAGGACATGTCAGTCTCAGCTTTCTGGATTTTTGGAGTCTGGATTTAAGGTTCAAGGTCCAGGTTCTGCATGTCCTCCCCGTGCTTGGTGGGTTTCCTCTGGGTACTCCGGTTTCATGCAGATTCGGCTAATTGGGGTTTCCAAATTGCTTGTAGTATGCTAGTGTGTGTGTGTGTGTGTGTGTGTGCCATGCTGTGGATTGACACCCCGTCCAGGGTGTATGTACCCCACCTCGTGCCCTAAGTCTCCTGGGAACCACCCCCCTCCATCCCTCACGAGCCAGTACAGGTAGTCCCCGACTTACAAACATTCAAGTTACGAATTTCCACAGATGCAAACAGTCCAGTACTGTGGAAAAATGGCTCAGAGACAAAATGGTGTCCGGGATTCCTCCTTGCGATTTAAAGGGCGCAAAAACATCACTATTACATTTCACACTTCACTGTGAGATGTTAATTTAGTCAAGTGGATTGATAAGCTTTTACATTGTACTGTATATAGTTAAGAACAAATCTGACTTGCGAACGTGCTCCCAGAATGGAACTTGTTCATAAGTCGGGGACAAGTAGGGGTTCGTAAGTAGTATACAGCATAAAGCGGTAAAGTGACAGACTCCGATTCAAAAGGTCTTCAAATTAAACACTAAATGAAGTTTTTATAAAAAGTTAAAACAGTCAGGGATTATACTTGGCTTGTCCAAGATTAAATATGAAGAAAGGACTGAGCACTGAGACGCTTTGCGTATTAAACTCCTCCTTTGCCATTTAAAAAGGACGCGTGCTCAAATATAGCAAGGAGATTTTATTATTAGTTTTATATTATTATTATTATTATTATTACTACACGTGTGATGCTCAGAAGCAGGAAGTACATCTCGAGTATTACAGGTTCGAGGACAAAGTTTACCTTGGGGTATGTTCATGTTAAACCTGACTTTTAATCGCTTTATCATTGCATTGCATGCTGTATAAACTGATTTGGGCGTGTCATCATTAATCAACCAATAATGTGTGTAATTGCATCTTTATCACGGTTGTACAGGGTGAGCATGAGCTCAAGTCTTTCCCTGATTTCAAACATATTTCACAGAAAAATCCTCTTAATTCAAATTATATACAGAAATGACAACATTTTCGAAGTACTACAGCATTCGCGTGCATTCTGTTTTCTAACACGGTTGATAAGACACTGTAGACTTCAGACTTCATGTCGACCCTGTGCACAAATACAAACCTCTATAAATCAGCCACACACATCACAGTGATCTCTCTCTCTCTTTCTCTCTCTCTCTCTCTCTCTCTTTTTCAGAATGTCCACGTGCACCGGACACCGGAGGACGCCCTTTGCACCGTTCCTCCTCACCTCTGACCTCGTGCGCCTCCTCGTTCCTCTTTCCCCAGAGGTTCCCTGTCCTCCAGGCATCTCCAGGACAAAACGTTCCGCCGTCACGCAGCCTCACGGAGTCTTTCACGTCCTCGACCACGTGGGGTCTCGCACCCTGACGATACAATAGTCTCCTTTAAAGAGTGGACTGATCTCAGATCCTCAGATCCGCGCAGGGGATCAGTGAATTGATTTGCTTTCTCTTGTATAGGACGTGCCGCCTGACGAAAGAGGGCGTGGCCTCTGATCAAAAGAGTAACTACAGGGTTTTTGAACTGAGCCTTGCATCATCTCCTGCACATGGAGTGTGTGTGTGGGTGTGTGTGTGATTACTATAGATGAGAGTAGTGAGAAAACAATGGAAAAACTTGTGCTTTATGTTTTGGCTTGTAATAGAAGTCTAAGGGCAGACTTTGACGTTTCCAAAGAAACACTTTGTGCACTACAAATCCTTTTTATTTTTTTACTGCACCATTTTATTTATATATATTTTTTGCACGGTTCAGCAGGAAACTCGCTGATACCTGCTGCTGGATTGTTTTAGACGTTCTCTCAGGTGAAATCTGTTTATCGCACAATAAATATCACATTTTTAGCACTTATGGGCCAAACGGAGACCAAAAAAACATCACAACACATTATACACAACATTCAGCTGCTTCACTCTTATTGTTAACAAACTGCCCCTGGACTTGTATTATGATTAACGTTGGAGTGAAACAGGTTTTCCTTCGTTGCTGTTGTTGTTGTAGTTAATCAGTCGTGTAGTGATCACACACACAGCACGGGCGTACTGGAGAGCGGACACGAGGTTAGCTTGACACGAACACCGTATGACGTCAGTTTAAATCTGGAGATGTTTTAAATAAAAAAATAAATAAAAATAAAAAAATTTAATAAAAAAAAAAGCTTTTTTGAACCCCTCTGGGTTTAGGGTGGATGTAAGGCGTGACGTACCGTGAGCGAGCTCATATCAGTCAGGATCGTACCTGGCTTGTTTTTAGGGTGTGCTTCTTTCCCCGCAGCTCTCGCACTCCACTTTGCATCAGTATTGTTCTGTCGTTGTGTCACGTCACGATTTTTGATTCTTATCTCTCTGTTACTTTGAGGGAACCTCACCAGGCACAACGTCGTTTCATCTGTGTGCGAGTGTGTGTGTGTGTGTGTGTGTGTGTGTGTGTGTGTGTGTGAGAGGGAGAGAGAGAGAGAGAGAGAGAGAAAAGACATGATCACTACATCATGTACATCCTACTGTACACAGCAACACAAAATGTATTTATTTGCCTTTTATGGGTTTTAAAAAGCTGATCAGACGAATTTTATTCAAAGAGATAAATCGTTTTTTTTTTGTTTTTTTTTAATCAGGTTTTTTTTTGTTTTTTTTTTAATGATGTAGGTTTGGTTTGTAACTGTGGAAGTGCATCCTGACCTGTCTGTCAGAACACCGTAAACATGATGAAACAGTGTGTGTGATGAGATGGTTATCGGAGGAATAATTATCGGAATACTGTTCATTGATGGCAATAAAGTTGAATAAAAACTTTGGTTTTTCAAGGTCATTATTCGGAAATAAAAATATATTGTTTTTAGTTGTTTATACCGTTATTTTTGCATTTCTCCCATTCGGAGTCATGTGTCGTATCATCAGCAAGCCAGAGCTGACACAAGATCAGAGGATACACCAGTGACGATAACCTGGTGATTCAGTACATTCAGGTGACTTCATTTTATTGCCTAGTCTAGACCTAATCACCTGAAGCGACCCCAGATCGTAACACTGTCTCCAGAGACTTGTAAAGTGGACACTATGCATGATGGGTGCATCGCTTCATGCGCTTCCCTTCTCACCCTGACACGACCATCGCTCTGGAATAGACTCAGTCTGGACTCATCAGGTCACATGACCTTATTCCATAACTCAAAAGTCCAGTATTTATGCTCCCTAGCTCTTAAACTGAAGCCTTTTCCCTGATTATTCTTATTTACAAGAGTTCTCATCACATTGTTTGTGTGTGTGTGTGTGTGTGTGCGCGCATGTATATGGAAATGCTCTTGTTCACTGTTGTTGTTTTCTTTAACCATTCAACTTCACCCAAGTGTTTTAAGTGATCTCCATTCATGATGCTTTTTAGACCAAATCTCTCCCACATAGTTAATGGTTCAGGACGATTCTTGCAGGTTCTGAAGTGCTGAAACTCAGTTCCAGTCATTTCAAATTGCCCTAGTTGTTTTCTTTGCTTGACGCAGGCCAAAGATTTTACCCTTCTGAAAAGGTGCTGGTTCATTTGTTTGTTTGTTTTTTTACATCACAGCAGTGATTCCGTTAGTGTGCGATCACGCGAGTGTCATTAGATTTCTTTTTTTCTCGTTAAACCAATGTTTCTGTTGTGTGTGTGTGTGTGTTTGTTGTGAAACTTAAAAAGCGAGGTGGGGGGAGGGAGGCGGAGTTTTACTGGGTAAGGCGAGGGAAGGGGCTAATTCCACACACACACACACACACAAATACACGGCGCCTGCGCACACAAATGGAAACACTTACCTGTTGAGATTTATTTGAACTTTTTTTAAAGGTAACGTGCAGGTTAATTTGTTTTATTTTTACTTTATATATTGTATTAATAATTTTTCTGTATGAATTTTTTTGGGCTGTGGAACGAATTACTTGATTTTCAATATTTCTTATGGGAAGGTTTGATTTGGTTTATGAGTGTTTTGGAATACAAGCCAGCTTTAGGAACGAATTATGCTCGTAATCCAAGGTCCCACTGTGTGTGTGTGTGTATATATATATATATATATATATATATATATATATATATATGTTTTAGAAATGAGTTTGTCATGTTAGAACAGTCACCCTGCAACACAAATGTGACGTACCTGTATCCTGATTAATGCTGCCACAGATTTTGTCCGGCTAACGATATCGAAACGTATTAAATCTTTACATTGTAAAATGTTTACAGATTTATTTCTTAAAAATATAAGATCTCATGCTAGAATAGTTCTAATATTCAAAATCCTACACTCCATACAGTATATAATATACTACTGCTTTTTCTTTTCTCTTATACAGTATATTGTGTCTCACAGTGTACTGTATAAAACAGTTGTGATATGTGACAAATCAAACATAAAACACACACACATACACTGTTTGTTCTACTTTACAATACACGTTCAAGAGGAAGGAAATGAATCATCGTTGTGCTTTTAATACCGAGATTAGTTTCTTTTCATTTCCTGCTCTCCGGAGACCTCGCACAGACCTTCTCTCTTCTCTCGAACGCGATATGATTTCCTTCACCTCCGCTTAGACAAATCAACTCCTCGGGCTACACAAAGCGCAATATATCTTTATTGGTTTTATCACCACCATCAGTTTTACATTTTATCATCATCATCATCATCATTATTTTTTTTCTTTGCAGTTGCGGTCATTACTTAACTTTTCACCTGGATTTATCATCAGAGGCTGTCAAAATATAAACACCCACTTTTTTTTTTCTGTCATGATGCCACCTATTCTTTTTTTTCCTTAATAAAAAAAAACCAAAAAAAAAAAAAACACATGGAATATATAAAAAGACAAAAACAGAGAAGACGAGCCACTGTAGATGTTGGTATTTCCTGTGCCCATCAATAGTAACGAATATTTGACTTAACACTTTTGAAGGACCTGCCTTGACCTTGAGTCATTTGTTTCCTCAGAAAATGGGGGTTATCTTTTAAAACATTCAGATGTTCAACGATCAATATCCATGGGAACAAGAAGCACATTGAACAGAAGACGGAAGGCGTAAAAAGGGAAAAGGGGACGCTTCGCAGGATCGTTCGTTCGGTTGGTCAGTCGTTTCTTTCTTTCTTTCTTTTTTTTTTGACGGTTGGTTCGTTGACGATGAGCTCCTGCTGAGATTTTGAAAGCCTGCGATGTGCCTCTCTACGGGGGGGAACTCCATAAAGAGCCGCAGTGACAGATCCTCAAAACTGCAAAGCAATAAATAAATAAAAGCAAGGTCAGCAGAATGAAGACAAGCGTTCGATCTAATCACTGATGGATAGAAAAGAAGCGTTACGTTTTTGAGGAATTCCTCGGCGACGATGCGAGCGCGTGCGTTGACGGCCAGCTTCATCTCGCTGATCTCTTTGTCGATTTCCTCCATGAAATGGATGACGAAGTCCACCAGCTTGTGCTTGTACATCTGTTCCGTGTGGAAGTTAGTGATGAGGAAGCTGATGTCGTAGCCCTTACAGAGAGAAAAAGAAATAAAGGTGATGTTAAGGTCTTAAAAGACTAAAGCACATTAAGACGGCAAGGAATGTCACAGTTTAACTCTCGACAACGCATTCTGGGTTATTTAACACCTTCTTTTGTTTATGACATAATTCATACATGTTACATACATCTTTCGTTCATAGTTTGGATGTCTTCATTATTGATGCATTATTAAATTGAAAATAATACAATTAAAAAAAAAAAACTCTGCATTCATTGTGTTCAAGTGATACAGGGACTTTTCTTTTTTTTTTTTGAGCAGTATATTTTCCCCATCTAAATTACATACAACATTTATGTTCATGTAACTAGATAAAACACTTCGAGCTGTGCAGTTTCAGGACAGAGTGACGTGATGAGAAGTCACTGTTTCTGCTTGATTCAATAACTGCATGTTCCAAAGTGTCCATTCTTTTTTTTCTTTTTTTTTTTGCTGTAGTAGTTATTAATTTATTTGTCCGTTTATTACTGTATGTCGCACTTTTTATCCGTTTATAGTTACCTTTTGTGGTAGCAAACACCCATTCGACAAGTCAGTTCCTGTTCTCACTTACGTTATTGCTGCTATAAACAGTCGTTCCCTCACCACTCGCATTTTTTCCCTCTCTCGCTCGTGATTTTAAAACGACAAATAATTTATTTTAAACGTGACCTGTCAGGTTACTGAATAACCAGTACGCCTCCTCTGTCCTGATGTCCTGCATCAAAGCATGACAAAGCAATTAATCTACACATCAGCAACATGTGCATTTCTCCCGTTTTCTCTCTCTCTCTCTCTCTCTTTCTCACCTCCACAGGTTTCCTTCTCAGAATGAAAAAGTTCTCTGCTCTCATCATCATGAAGCGCATGAACTTGTGGCACAGGATCTTCTCGATCTCGTCCGCCTGGTTGGGAAATCAAGAGTTAACAAATGCGTGCAGAGTTAAAGAATGCGTGCAAACTCCCCCCCGTCACGTCCTGTTTACGCTCCCCGTACCTGTTTGACGGCGATGCTGACCCGCACCGAGTTGATGGAGCCCTCGATCAGGACTTTCTCCTTATCATTGCGGCTGATCACCACTGGCTGCAGCAGCAACTCTTTGCTACTCCTATAGAAAGACATGACAATGAGAGGAAAAGATTTTTCAACACCCCATGGCTCTTACACCCTGGATGGGCTGCCAATCCATCGCAGGGCACACACAATCACAAGCTCATTCAAACACTACGGGTAATTTGGAAATACCAACTAGACTTAAGGCGGGAATTGAACCCGGGAGATGCAAGGCGACAGTGCTATGGCTCATGGCTCTTGTCTGTCAACATGAGCACACGATTTCTGACTTACCTGACCTCCACCTCCGGCTTGTTGTGCCGCTCCACCACCTGAGATGAGAAATTCTCCAGACACAGGGCCGCCTGCAGGGTGGCACGCACGGCGTTCAAGTAGGGACGTAAAGTCGCCGTCTGGGAGGTAAAAACAAGTAATAAAATAATAATAATAATGGAACTTTGAAACACAATTCAGGTGCATCACAAGCCAATGCATTATAAAGAATCCAAACTGGAGGGTTAGAGTCTTCCTGGATTATGCATTGATTGAGTGCAATACCATAGAAGCAATTATATAGGTTACATTTTTATATTAATATAATTTATGCAGAGTTTGTCACATCATCTTCATCATCATCATCATCATCACAGAGTAGACTATAATAAACAGCATCACTTCTTAATGCACATAAATTCACACTAACACCACAAAACACTGCATATAATCTAAACGTAATAATATATATATATATATATATTTCATTATAATAAATACACAGTACATCATTATAAGCTAGTAATACATGCTAGCTAGGAAACGTTAGCAAAGGCTAGCAAAGGCTTCTATACGGAATTTCATGTTTCCCAATTAACTTAGATGTCAATTATCACTCTCACTATCACTCTAAAAAAAACAAACACTGAACATTAATCTCATAATGCAATTTATTGTCACTTGAATGCAGAAGAAAAATCTTCTTACCATTTTTGTGGTCCTTTGAGAAAGGCGGAAGTATTTACGCCACGCCTGGTGTTATTTTCTCCACCACCCGTATTCCTAAATCTCCCGCCCATAACGCCTCAACTCATTCCATTGGCTAATACGTTGTCAGTGTTAACTCTGAGCCAATCACAACGTTTATACTAACCAATCCAATCGCTGGAGGCGAGGCTTGTCGGAATACGTGTAGGGATAAAACATAGCCTACGCCTTGTAGCGCTCTACGTGCGCTTGTAGCGTCAATTGTCTAAAACTGTGTAGTAATGGCACATATTATTTTTTATGACACGTTTATTTGCAGTATAAACATAAATGATTAAACAAACGAAAATGATTCCTGATAATGATCAAGCATACGCACAATATGCCTTAAGGTTTTATTTATTATTTCTAAGCAATTAAACAACTCGATCAATCAATTTTCGCAGAGTTCATACTATTCTAGATATTAAGGCAACCAGCATTTACCTTGATTCGCGTTTTCTTCCATATATGGCAAATAATAAAACATACCCAGTTTGCTTGGTAACTACTCAAATATTATACCCTTGCATAATTTAGTTAGTTTTGTATGATTTCAAATATCAGTTATTTAATTTGTTTTAACCCGTATTTTGTTTTTTTAATCGCTGTTACAGGTTTGTCTCACGGGCTGGAATGGAACGTACCATTTTTTAAAACCCGTTTGAGTACATGTGTTCGTACGGGGGGGTGTTTAGTTCGAAGTGCTATGATTTATTTTTATTTTTAAAATGACTGATGCGTTAAAAAAAAAAAGTTCAGAAATTCTGTCTTAATGAGCTTAGAATACATATCGTCTATCGAAATTTTGTTCAGTCCAACGAGAACATGAAAAAAAGTGTGTTTCAGTGCACTAACGCCCCCCGTGTTGATAAATGGTACAGTCACTAATGGACGCCGCTTCTCTGAGGTAAATATAGCAACGAAGAAATCTTAAATAAATATGAATCATTGTCTAATTTATGTATATATGTGCTTTAAATTATACAACACACATACCTCAGGTACTTTAGACATATTTACGGTCATAAATAACAAGATAAACTGTTTGTAGTTTGACCTGAACATTCTCATTTCCATTAGCTTGTTAGCATAATAGCTAAGCTAACTAGCTAACTAGCAAACACGTTTATTTATTATATCAGTACACTGTGGAGTGAGGGTTATGTACTGTAGCTTCACTTCGAGACATTTAAGTGCATTTTCAGTCTTTTACATCACACAAGCTGGTGTAGTTATAGATGGTTTGTTTTGGTAACTACATCACATTGCTGTTAATTTAAAGCTGTTGCCAATAAACATGTTCCTTATTATTATTATTATTATTATATATTATATAGTCAGATATGCTGTCAAACACTGACATTGATCATTAGGATTTGTTGGTATATCATGCAAATGCACCAATTTCCCATTAATCATAAGATTTGCATGAATATGTTTGAGATCTGGATCAGTTTTTCAAGTAGAACAGAGTTAAAGGTTTGATTTGTAATACTTTAAAAGCAAAGCAATATGGTACAAACTATGTATATGCTGTTTATATATATATATATATATATATATATATATATATATATATATATATACACACACACACATTAGCGTAAGTTTATGTTTACGCCTTGTTTACACTAAGTTCATTCATCGTCAGCCAAATACACTCCCTTTGAAATCGAAAAAGTAAATCATATAAGATCAATAAAGCTACAAAACTATGAATTAATCTAAAAAATATTTAGTTTGGCTTTTCTAATTAATATCTATTGGTGCAGGTGTTTGTTTACATTGAGCAAGTAGCCTATTCTAAAGTAGATTACTAAATCTACTTTAAATTAAATTCACTTTTACTCAGCATTTTTATTTCACTTGTGGTGCAGGTTAAACTTCAGGCAGACATCTTAGTATTGCAAAAGTTTAATTAAATTCTGTCCAGACAGTTTTGCTTGAAGCTGTGACGAAATCTGAATGACATAATTCATAAGTAAAAGAAAGGTTTTGTCTGGACAAAAAGTATGGAAATGGCAGTGGGGAACGTGCATTTTAAGGAGAAAGAGGAACACAGGGTGACGTATACAGTAATAATAGTGGAAGGTGTACTCCGGTGGATGCAATATGGAACAGATTAGAGACTGTAAGGTGGTTGTAGGGGATAATGTAGCTAGACAACACTGGATGGTGGTTCATTGGGGATGACTTTGGAGGTACAGAAGAAGGAAAAGAGAGTGAGAACGCTGCAAGGGGGACACAACATGGCTTACTCCAAAAAGCGGGACGCACACTATGAAAACTGAACCTTGCAATAACCTGAACCTTAAATGAAATCAAAATGTTGAGTAGAAGGGAAGCTATGAGCAGTTATGTTTCATGTGATGCTGATCAGCTCTTTTTTTTTTTTTTTTGCTTTAATCATTTCTACACAAAAATGGCTTCAATAATATTTGTCATGGTGCTTGAATTGAGTTTACAAATATGAAGTGCTTGACAAAAAAAAAAAAAAAAACAGAGCTGTCTGTGATCTAAAAATACTGAATACGCCTGCGATACTTGAACTCAAATTTTTTGGATTAAACTACTTTTTTTTTTTTTTTTTTACAGTCCTCCATAACCGTGAAGATGAGTGAGCTGAAGGACTGCCCGCCGCTCAAATACTACGACTTCAAGCCTGTGGAGCATGTCAAACTGTGTCCCCGGTACACTGCGGTGTTGGGCCGCTCGGACGACGATGGCATCGGGATCGAGGAGCTGGACACACTGCAACTGGAGCTGGAGACACTGCTGTCCTCGGCAAGTCGGCGTCTCCGAGCGCTGGAGGAACAGAGACAGGTCAGAAGTCGCGTTTCACTCTCTTTAAAAAGTTCTCTCTCTCTCTCTCTCTCTCTCTTTCTCTTTCTCTCTCTCTCGGTTTCTCTTTCACAGACATGACTATTATTACACTCGTCCCTACAGATCCTTACAGATTGGCAGGACAAAAAAGGAGACAAAAGGTTCATGAAGATGCCGAAAGAAGTCGATCCGGGCGCATCCTCGCGACATCCCAAGCCTAAAAAGCCAAAGCTGGAAGGCAAGGCCGGGCATGGACCCGGGCCCGGTCCAGGGAGACCCAAGTCTAAAAACCTGCAACCCAAAGTCCAGGAGTATGAGTTCGGTGAAGACCCGCAGGACATGCCCCGCAACCCCAAAAACGACGCTCCAAACAGGTGGGCTGATGTTTAACGTGATAGATAATAGACAAGAATATCAGGAAACCTCTAACAGACTCTTGTAGTAAACACTAGGGACCACCCGATACCATATTATCACGATACCGTAGATTTATATTGCGATTCTGTAAGTATCATGATTTTTCTAAGTATCCCGATTAAGTATTAATTCTTTTCTAATTTTTATAAAAGTTTTATACCTTAGCTTTATTCATCAGCATCACAGTATTTAAATGTAGGCCTTATAAAATCAGTTTTCTCACTTAATAACTTCAGATACAAAAGTTTAACATTTAATTTTAAATAAAATTAAACCAAAAGCTAAATCTTTCCTGAGCAGCACTTTTCTCTGTCCTCCGCCATAATTAATATTTCTATCCAAACTTAGCAAATGATTCACTCATTCCCCACGGGGTGCCACTGTCTGAATAGTCTAGAATGCGCCACCTGTAGGATCAGAAAGAAACTGCATCATTTTACCGCCTTAAATGCCTCAAAGCGTAACTTGACAATGAGCTCGTGTTGAGCAGCTGCGAGCACGCACCACTTCTAATTTAAGCTTCGAGAATTTTTAGCGCTCGTGGTGTTTTAAGACCGGTGTAAGAGTGTGTAATATAAAGCGTGAGTTTTGAGACTAATTTGCTGGCAGAATTTGGAGAAAAAGGCTTTTGATAAGAATTACTTTTTATAATGTAAGAGCATAAAACTGCGTTTCTGTCTCAGAAGCTCGCGGTAAGCAGTAGGTTCTGTCCGAGAGTAATGAGTTACGGCTGATCAAGTACAAAATCAGCCAATTCCGGTTCCCGGACAATAGCCCGTGTGCGTCTTTATTATAAATGTAATAAAACATTTAAAAAACCCTTTTGGAGTCAGTGTGGTGATACATAAATCGCCACAAAAAAGAATCAGGATTCATATCTAAATTATTTAGGAAAAATCTTTCCTTTAATCCGCTATATAAGAAATCTACTTATTTAGAGCAGTTTTCCCAGAACAAATAATTCAGCTCTTGCACAGCACTGCGGTTAACATCCGTTTGTGTGTGTGTGTGCGCGTGTGTGTGTGTGCACGTGTGTGTGAGACAGGTTCTGGGCTTCAGTAGAGCCATATTGTGCAGACATCACCAACGAAGAGATCCGGGTTCTTGAAGAACTTCTCAAACCGCCTGAAGATGAAGCAGAGTACTACAAGGTAACGTATTTCTACACACACACACACACACACACACACACACGATACAACTTTGATCACTTTTTTTAAACCATGATAGCTTATGAGTTGTTTCTTAGTTTTAAACGAAAAAGGTGAATTTTATTCACAGGATTTAAACATAGAGTTTACAGCTCCATGGTCGTGTCTTATTGCTCTTGGTGTGTGAGCTGTACGTGGCTTTGATATAACTTGTGTGTGTGTAGATTCCTGCTTTAGGGAAGCACTACTCGCAGCGCTGGGCACAAGAGGACCTGCTGGAGGAGCAGAGAGAAGGAGCGCGAGCCAACGATAAGAAGAAGAGCATGCTGGGTCCGCTCTCTGAGATCGACGCCAAAGGTAGTTCGCTTGACCGTCCGTCGCTTGAAGAATTCAGTTTTATTCTCTCCCGCCAGTATTATTTTACTGATATTTCCTTAAATAAATCCGAGCGTCATCCGTTAAGTGTGAACGTGTTGTCCGCTCTCGTTAAAGACGTAGACACCTTGCTGAAGAAGTCTGAATCCCAGCACGAGCCTCCGGAGGACGGCTGCCCGTTCGGTCCCCTCACACAGCGCCTGCTGCAAGCTCTGGTGGAGGTCGGGGACGTCTGATTAATACAAATTTATATTCTCTCTTTATATTCACAAAGTCTCCTGTGTTACACGTTCATTACTCTTGCAGTACAGTTAGATATTTATATATAGTTATATATTTGTTTAAGCTGTAAGTAATATCGGGATGTTGTGATGATGTTGTAGGAGAATATCCTATCCCCCATGGAGGATTCTCCCATTCCAGACATTCCGGCGAAGGACGACGGAGCCGGGACGTCGCCTCGCAGTCAGGGGAAACCTTTCAGGTAATAATAATACCTCGTGTCCATCCTAAATCTACAGACACAGAATGACGCAGTCTGTAGCGAAATCTTTTACTTTTTGAGCTCACCCCTTACACCATGCACCTCTCTCTCTGTCTCTGACGTCAGCGTTCCTCACACACGCTCTCTGGAGGCTCGGATCAGGGAAGAGCTGGTGGCTCAGGGTCTGTTGGACTCCGATGAGAGACAGGGTACAGGAGGGGACTCCGAGGACGAGGTGCTGGCCGAGCTCCAGAAGAGACAGGCCGAGCTCAAAGCCCTGACCGCTCACAACCGGGCACGGAAGCAGGAGCTGCTCAGGTGGGGTTTCACAGAGAGATACGTAGAGATTTCCAAGGAACGCATTATTTTTTTAAAAAATTTTTAAAGAATGATTTAAAATGTAGGGGGAAAAATGCAGTTCCTTAAGATTCTGTGACCCGAATTGTTTCTCTACTTTTATGCTTTTATTTCCGTACTAGATCAAACAAAATGCTTAATAATATTGAATGTGGCATCACCTTACACTATCAAAAGTCAAAAGTTTGGACACCCCTTCTAATTTCTGATTTTTATTTCTTGCTACACTGTAAAACAAAGGCGTTTTCACAAAATACACAATAATCTCCTCTGAACAGTTGATATTGAGATGTATATCTGCTACTTCCGCTCTGTAATTTTTTCATAACGGCTCTAATCTGAGGTGCTGGTTGTTAATTGGTGATTTCTGAGGCTGGTAACTTTAAATGAGGTAAGTTTCAGTCTTGCTTTCCTGGGAAGATCTTGTTGAGAGTCAGTTTCATCATGGTGCTTGAATAAATGCACTTGACACAATACTGTTCTTAAAAGAACTGTTCTAGCTGTTTACAGCTGACCTTTGTCTTAAAATAACTGACTGTTGTTGTTGTTGTTGTTGTTGCTGTTACCTAATTATCTAATACCAAAAGTGTTATTGCATAGTTTTTAAAAAGAAAAAAAAAAAAAACATCCACTTGTACTGTGCTGGAATGTAGGAAATAAATCCAAACTGTAGTTCAAACTTTTGACTGGGACTGTAAATATCAAATCTATTTCTTATCTATCGATAAGTTACTATTCAAGATCTTTGCTCTGTTCCTCATGCTGTGTGTGTGTGTGTGTGTGTGTGTGTGTGTGTGTGTGTGTCGCCGCTCCAGGTTAGCACGGGAGGAGATGAGGAAGCAGGAGCTGCGCCAGTGTGTCCGAGTGGCCGACAACGAGGTGATGGAGGCGTTCCGGCGCATCATGGCCGCCAGGCAAAAGAAACGCACCCCGACCAAGAAAGAAAAGGATCAGGCGTGGAAGGCGCTGAAAGAGAGGGAGAGGATCCTCAAACAGCTGGATGGATGAAGAAGATCGTGAACTGGTCGTGTTTGTGCATTTGTGTATATAGAGTCGCGGGGACCAGAGTTTCCAAAACCAATAGATCTTATGTCAAGGGCTGGTTCTAGACTCATCCCAGTCGCACCTAGATCTTACACAGCACCACGGTGTCGCTCTAATCACCCTTTTCCACAAACGCTTTGACGCTTTACTAGTCCAGCTTTAATGTATAGTTATTTTCCTTCCATTACAAGAAAACACCTTTAGCACGTTATTCCCACGCAGCACAAATATGACGTTAATGCTTTTGCTCTTCTTATTCTGCACACAGGAAGTCTCACTCTTTCTGTTTCAGGTTATTTGCTTTTCTCATATGCGAGACCACTTATTTCAGTTTGCTTGCAATTGGTTCTGACCGGTTCTGGGTTTGGGAACCTTATTCAGAAGTGGAAATGTTTTTTGAAATAGGTTTGCTCACGACTTCCATGAAAAAAAAAAAAACCTCCATCAGATTTTGCCACTTAAGTCGAAACCACCGCATTCTTTACCTGTTTGAACTGAAGGTGAGAGCGTTTTTATTAAAAGATAAATATTCCCAATTCTAGTCTAGAGCCAGCCCTGGACACATCTCTCATTGAGCCACATGATGTGCACTAAGAAATCACTGATACACTACTGTGAGAAATCCTGTCACCATGATGACATCGGATCCTTGGACTTGTACGAACCGGGCCTGCAGGTACTGTACGAGTGCCTGTTTTATGACCCGCGGTACCGTAATGTGAGCAAAGTGCTGACAGGAGCTGACAAGATCCTGGGGACTTTTTTTTTTTACCATGTTTGCCTTTATTTTGTACAGCAGTAACTGTTACAGTCAGGTGAGAAAGTTGTATTTTGCCACCGCATGTGTCCAACAGGAAGCATGATTATTTTAATTCCTTTTTTTTTTTGTACTTGTCTTTGAACAAAAAGGTTAAAGAAACTGCACACAAAGAATTTAGGAAATAATAAATCGCCAGGATATTGTTTACTAATGTTTGTTTTGTACAAAACACCACAATTGTGAAATTGTTTTTCTTTTTTTTTTTTTTTTCCATTTCAGTGCTGTTCCATGTACGTATTCAAGAAAAATAAATGTTTATTGATGTCGAACCTGTTTAGAGAAACATATCAAACGTATCCTATAATATATATAGTTATTAGAGACGGGAATCACCAGGGATAGTGAAGAGGCTTCCATTGGATAATTACTCCAGTGATCTATACTGTTCAGCTGCAGCAAGTTATTTAACCCTAACTGATGCAGAGTGACTTCTCATTTCTTAAAACAACCGTGTCAGAAGAAATATCCTGTGGTCGTTGCAAAGATGTTTATCAGTTTCAGAATGTCCTGCATCAAGCAAATAAAACAACTAAGCAGATTAAGTACTGAAACTACTTAACTGTAAACCGCATTATTAAAACCTGGAAGTATAGTGTTGTACTATTCCATCATCTTCAAGGAGGAAATGTGGTCAGAAAAACATACTAAATGAGCGTGATGGGAGATCACTTAAATCAATAAAATAAAAAGAAAGATAAGAAATCAAATCATTAAATTCTAAATTAAATCAAGAGCATTTCCACACGCACAATGTGAAGAAAACTAAAGGGATTGGGACTAAACAGCTGTGTACCCTTAAGAATGACACTTATCAGTGAGGCTTAATGGGGGAAAAGAGACCTCAATTTGTTAGGGAGCATAAAGAATGAACTGTGGAGCTTTGGGAAAAGGTCATGTGGTCTGGTGAGTCCATATTTACCCTGTTCCAGAGTAGTGGGTGCATCAGGGTAAGAAAAGAGGTGGATGAAGCGATGCACACATCAAGCCTAGTCCCTATTGCCCAGGCCTGTCGGAGGTGGTGTTATGATCTGGAGTTGCTTCACTTGCTCAGGGGCAATAAAAATGAAGTCAGCTGATGACCTGAATGACCAGATTTTTTTCCATCAATTGATGGCACGGGCATATTCCAAGATGATGTTGTCAGGGCGTAAATTGTGAAAAGAGTGCTTCAGGCAGAGAGAGAGAGAGAGTGATGGGTAATTTTCACACATTGAGTTCAGACTGAGAATCTTTGGGATGTGCTGGAGAAGGCTTTGCATCATCAATACAAGATCTTGGAGAGAAATTAATGCGACTCTGGACTGAAATAAATGTTGTGGCATTGAGTAAGTTTATTAAATCAAAGCGAAAGGGGGTACAATGCAATATTATTAATTAATTTTTTTTTTTGGCCTGGCAGTGCATTTGCTTTGCATGCTGGAGCGCGCGCGCGCTGCGCGGGACGGATTTTGTGTTTGCGCGTGCGTACACAGGTGTGAAGTAACGCTAGCGAGCTGCGGTTACGCCGAAAAACCGTTGTTGTTTTCGATGACGCGCGCCGGTAAGTAGGTCGAAACGCACGAACAAACACGCAAGCAAACATTTCCGTTAACTAATAATGTGATTTTTACTGGCTGTTATTGCCACGTCGGGTGTGTTTATCAAGGATTAGCCGAACGTTAGCATCGTATTGTTATGCTACACTACCCCCGTAGTTTACAAATCCCGCCTTCTGCGTTACAATTGGCTACTTTATCATTGATCCACCAATCAGGGTACGCTATTTAATCGGCGGCTCGAGTGTTGGTACGAATTGGCCAATCAACGCAGGAGGCGAACAGGTAGCGGGAAAACCGGAAGTGTAAACTATTTCACTGATGTTAGATAGAAATAAAAAAAAAAGATTCATGAATAAAAGTGCTAAAAGAAAGCTTTGCTAACAATCTGCTGTAATGTTAGCAAAATATGAGTATTGTTATAGGAATAAAGTATGCATTCAGTTTCAATTTAATGGGAAAGGGTGAGGAAGGATTTTATCTAAATTGAAAACCTTTTGGGGACAAACAGACTCATCTTAGTTGTTTATTAAGTCATTAATTAATACATTTTATTAGGTGGCATAGTGGTTAGCAGTGTCAAATCGCCTTGCACCTCCTGGGTCCAGGGTTCAAGTCGTACCTCGTGGTCCGTGTGCATAGAGTTTGCATGTTCTTCCAGTGCTATGATAGGTTTCCTCCCACAGTCCAAAGACATGCAGATTAGGCTAATTGGCGTTTCCCATATTGCCAATAGTGTTTACCCCGCCCCGCCCTGTGCCCTAAGTCTCCTGGAACCCTGTATAGAAGATAAAGCAGTATAGATGATGAGTGAGTGAGAGAGACAGACACATGTTAGGTGTTTATTAATGAATTTTTAAATTATATGAATTTATAATTTTGCTGTAGATTGAGATCATGTGCGGAAGGACAGCCTGCACCCTCGCCCCTGATGAGCTCCGGCGCGCTTCTCGGTACCGGGACCGATCCGGAAAGCAGCGACAGCCTCGGTGGAAGGACGGCGATGCAGATAAATACCGACCGTCCTACAACAAAAGTCCTCAGTCCTTCAGTCCAGTTTTGCTGTCCAGTAGACACTTTAATAAGGTAAAGTGCTTCTGATTCTTCTCAATCATTTTAAAATAAAAATGGAGCTGCATTATACAGCCAGGATGCATTTAGTGTGTGACTTGCAGCGCGTGTGAGTGTTGGTGTGTTTCTTAACCATACTGGTCATCTTCATTATAAGACCGAAGGCTCTTGGTTAAACAAGCTCTAAATCTCCACACCACCTTTTTTGCTGCACTAACTTTTTCCCTAGCTCCTGTATAAGAGGATGTGTGATATTCTTACATCACTGAATTGTTGTGGTAGACAAGGGGGAAACATTAAAATCAGGTTCCCTTGTATAAATTAAAAAAAAAAAAAAATCTTGTCATTCACTCCATCACTGTTGGTGTTGGACAGGAAGCCTCAGTGGACGAGTGCGTCCTGGCGACGATGCGGTGGGGTCTGGTGCCGGGGTGGTTCAAGGAGAGCGACCCGAGCAAGATGCAGTACAGCACCTCGAACTGTCGCAGCGAGAGCCTGCTGGAGAAAAAGTCGTACAAGGTATGAGGCGCATACGTAACTGTGTGTGTCGTAGTGTATAACCAAAATGTTTTATCTGTTCAATTCTAAATCGCAATTGAGAATGTAATTTAAGTGAAATGTTAAAAAATTATATAATTTATTATTATTTTTTTAAATAACTAAACGTTTGTGCATTCTGTGTTCACTTTGTCCCGCAGGAGCCCCTGCTAAAAGGGCAGCGCTGTGTCATTCTAGCCGACGGCTTCTACGAGTGGAGGAGGCAGCAGAAGGAGAGGCAGGCTTTCTTTATCTATTTTCCCCAGGAACAGCGTGAGAAGCAGGACGCAGACGAGGGAACGATGAAAAGTGACGAACAGCCTGTAGAAAAATCAGAAGTGAGAATAAGATGCCATCATCTACGCCTGAATAGGAGACACCAGGAGAGACGGGGAGGAAGCATGCATTTCTGGCAGCAATTATTTAGTTGTTTGTTTATTATTTTAATATAATTTTTATTTGTCTAGATCAGAGTGATGTGAGTGAGAATAAACATTCTCTAGAGCGCTTGTCCTGTACAGGGTCACAGGAGGCCTGGAGTGTATCCCAGGCGAACTCGGGGCATGATGCGGGGTACACCCTGGGATGGGGTGCCAGTACATCTCAGGCCACACAAGCAAACACTCACTCACACACATGTTACGGGCAATTTGGGGACACTTAAGTTTAATCTGCATGTCTTAGCCACAGAAAACATGCAAACCCAGAGATTAACTACAGCTCATGTAATTTATATGAACTACATCAGGATCTTATGCGATGCATTCAAAGTTTGGGTTGAAAACACTGCTGTTGATTTTTAGAAAAATGCAAAAATAATCAAGAGAACTGAAATACAAGTGAGACCGAGCCAAGTTAAACTGCACTCTTGCATCTCTGGTGCTCATGATGTACAAAGATAAGTGTTTATAAAGCATGTAAGGTGTTGAAGACTCCCCTGAGCTGAACAACAAACTGATTATTCTACTGGGCCACACGAGCTCAAATGAGTTCATGTCGTTCCTCAAGTCAAATCCTTTGAACGATGTCGTGCTCGTTGGGGTAAATTCTTAAAATCGGCCTGCTTTGTGTCGAGAAAGGCTCTTTGTGCAAGTTCCTGGTTCGAATCCTGGCTCTCTGCTTGATTTTCAGCTCATTAATACGGAGTGAATATAGACGCGACTTATACCAGTTAATAATGTTAACATCAGATCATGTGGTTTATCAAAGACACAGCACAATTTCATTTCAGGCCACTAAATAATAATAATCGGTTGATTTGTCTGCGTTGCCAGGCTGCCGAAGAGGGCGGTGCTTGGAAAGGATGGCGTCTGCTGACCATAGCGGGGCTGTTTGACGCCTGGACTCCACCTGGTGGTGGGGAGGTTATGTACACGTACACCGTGATCACTGTGAGCGCCTCGTCAAACCTGCAGAGCATCCATGACCGGTATGGCACGGCATTGTATCGTCTACTGCGACAGCCATACATCACGGAAAATGTGTAGCAGTCGTTGTAGGATATATTGTTGTTCTTGTTGTTGTTGTTTTTATTTAAATGTGTGTGTGAGACAGGATGCCAGCCATTCTGGAAGGAGACGAGGAGGTGAGGCAGTGGTTGGATTACGGGGAGGTGCGCTCACTGGAGGCGCTCAAGTTGCTTCGTTCTAAATCGTGTCTGACCTTTCACCCCGTCTCTTCTTTCGTCAACAACGCGCGCAACAACTCCCCCGAGTGCCTGCAGCCGCTGGACCCCGCCGCCAAGAAGGTGCTTTTATGCATTTATGGCACAAACAAGACGCATCGTTTGGTGGAACATCTGGTGGAATCAGACTCATTTAAAGTTACAGCTAGGCTTGATAATAAAATCAAAGATATTTATTTATTTTATTCAAGTGAAAGCCCCTGTGTGGACTCTTGTGGCTCAACAGGCTGAGTGGATGAGAGGGTTGCTGGTTCAAACTTCTCAAGTACACACACATACACACACAGTCTCTGGTGTTCAAACAGTATATTGTGCGCATATACGGATGCGCGTGCACTGAGGCTGAGCAGAGGGGACGATTACCCAATGTCTCGCAGCACACGAGAGAGAAGAACTATTGGCTCAAGTGTAATCACGTGACCCTTGGCAGGAAAGCACGTGCATACTACATTACTCGTTTATCAAGATCTTGATCGTTTATCAAGTTAAAATGTATTAAAAAACTCACAATCCAAAGTTTTACTGTACTTGATTATAGTTTATTTTGTATCTTTCAACATAAAAATATACATATATGGCCAAATAAATACCTCAATAAGAACAGAAAAAACAAATTCCAGAAAGTGCACTTAGTGGTGTCATTAAAGAACCTACACGGATGTGATCAGCTGTATATTAACCTTTGCGATCTGAAATGGAAACGGTTATCTACTGTACTTTTGCACTGGATGCTTCATTTTAGTCTCTCTTTGGATTGCACCGTTCATCTAGTTATTAAGACAATAAGACTAAATGCAAACTCTCTCTCTCTTTCTTGCATGTCTTTCAATAGTACAGTGGTTAGCGCTTAGGGTTTTGGTGTGTGATATTGCTGGTTCGAACCTCCCTTTTTTTCTTTAGTGTTTAACTCTCAGCCTTGAGCCATTTACTAAATCATAAGCCCTAGACATGTAGTGCAGGAGTGGCCAAGTCTGACCTCTGAAAGCCGCAGCTATGCGAACTGGAACTGTTGACGACCAGGGTTGGACGTACCTGGTGTAGTGTTTGGTGCAATGGGTTTTGCTGTGTAAGGTTGATGGTTCAACTCTCATTAGAGTTTAAGTTGCACCATTGTGCCATTTATTATGACAAAAGTCCACTCTTTTCTCCCAGCTCTGTATTAAAGGGGTTAACATCATGGGTTTTGGTGTGTGATGTTGCTGATTCAAGTCTCATTTCTTGCTTCAGTTCACAGTTTTAGACTCGCACCATTGAGCTAGTTATTAAGAGAAAAGTTCTATAATTGTTTCTTCTCAAAGCTTGCGACAGTGTATTGTTAGCCTCATGGTTTTTGTTGTCTGAGGTCTCTGGTTCAAGTCTTATATCTTGCTTGAGACGCACCATTAGGCCCAAATTCCTGTAAGCAAACACTTGCTCATAGCTTTCTGTAGGGTGGAGGTTAGAGTGGTGGGTTTTGGTGAAGGAGCTCACTGGTTCAAGCCTCATCTTTTGCTTTATGGTCTGAGTCGTAGGTTTAAGAATAAAAAATGTTGACGTTATTAAGTGATTTTTACGAAAAACCAAAGCCCGTCACATGTAGTTTGTGGTTTATGATGGTTCAGGTCCTAGTCTGCCTTTTGCCACATTTAAGAATAAAACTTGTAGCATTATGAAGTGATTTACAAGGACTAAATACCAACACATGCTGTTTGCACTCGTGGCTCTATGGTGTCGCAGCTAGAGATAGTATCACTGTTGTGACGGTCCAGGTTCAAGTTTTGCTTTTGGCAGGTTTAAGAATTAAAAGCGTTGTTTTGGTAACATGAAGTTGTGTAATAATATGAACGATGAGTTTGAAGCAGGGGCTCTGTAGCTCAACTGGCTGAGCCGATACCTCTGTGGACCAAGAGGTGCTTGGATCAAATCCCAACCAGAGTACCGGCTTATCTGAGTGCAATAAGTGTGCCATTAGATTGGGGGTGAGGTGGTGTCTAAGTGTAGGCCAGGGAAATTTGGGTTGAAGGCAGACGAAAGAGTGGGTGTTCAAGATGAAGAGTCGATGAAATGATGTGTATAGTGGGGGTTGTTGTTAACAAGGATAGGCAGGATGAGGTGTCAGGTGAGATTGAGGGGACAGGGATATATGGAAGTGGTGGAGGGAGAAGGTACTGTCCTCAGAGGAGGGGTGTGGTGAGATGGAGAAGAGAGGACAGGGCAAAGAGGGAAAAAAACAGGACAGTGTGAAGGAGGGATGTGCCCTCAGAGCAAGGGAAGATGGAGGCCAGTACTGTGGAAAAGGTTCCTGAGAGACAGAAGTTTTATTTATTCTTCTATCTTGTCTACCCCTCCACCTTTCTTCCATACCACCTGTCTTGTCCCATCCTCCTGGGTTACCTTTTCTTCAGCACCTCCTCTCAGGACAGGACAGGACTTTCCCTCCCTATCCTTTCTTCCCCACCTTCACCTCACTCTTGCTTGACCCAATCACTGCTTCCCTATTTCACCTAGTCCTTGCACTACTGAGGATAAGACCCCTCTTCAACTTGCCCCATCCTATCCTGCACAACTCATGCTTATCTATATCATACTGTCCTATCAACACCTACCTCCCCTGTGGGGACAAACACACACCAGTACCTAATCACCCTACCACCTCTCTAAGGCCCCAGTTCCTTACATTCAGATAAGCTGGTACTCTGGTTGGGGTTTGATCCAAGCACCTCTTTATCCGCAGAGGCAGCAGCTCAGCCAGTTGAGCTACAGAGTTCCTGCTTCACTGCTGCCTCTGTTACACCTTCATACTGCTGCAGCAACACTTTTTATTCTTAAAAATTGCCAAAAGCAAGATTTGAACCGGTACCATCACAGCCCACAACAGTGACATTAACTCTGACCACTACACCATAGAGGAACAGGAGTGTTGGAGCTACGTTGGGGTTTTTTAGTCTCCATAAACACTTCGTAATGACGTAACACTTTTATATAAAAGCCTGTCAAAGTGCGAGATTAGAATATCAACGGTTTTGGTGTGATGTTGCTGGTTCAAATGTACAAAATGGACCAGTCCTTTGTGAGCGTCATGGTCTTTGGTGCTTACTATGGCTGGTTCAAATCCTGCTTTAATTTTAGTCCAGAATTAAGTCAAATGTATTAAACAACAGTGTACTGCTACAAGAGCCTGTTTCTCCAGTAGGTCAGCTTCACCTGTGTGTAGAGAGGTTCCTGGTTCAAACCACCAGGATACAAGCATAGATGGTTCAGGACTTGGTGGGAAAATGGTGATTCGCTTGCCTGCCTTCACAAGGATATGAACTTGAGTAACATCCCATCCTTAATCCGTAGGGTTTAATATGATGCTGGCCCAGCTTCAAATCTTCTGGGTCCACAAGGTTTAGGAGTGTGTTTATGGGGATTTTTGACCATTCTTGCAGAAACGCATTTGTGATGTCAGACACTGATGCTTGTCGAGAAGGCCTGGCTCGCAGTCTCCGTTCTAATTCATCCTAAACTTGATCGTCCATGTCTTTATGGACCTTGCTTTGTGCACTGGTGGGGTTGTTTTTCAGGAGTTGTGCTCAGCCCCTTACTTCCAGTGAAAGGAATGCTTTCTCTTAATGCTTCATCATACCAAGACATTTTGTACAGTTTCACGCTCCCAACTTCATGAGAACAGTTAGGGGACGGTCCCTTTCTGCTCCAGCATGACTACGCACCAGTGCACAAAGCAAGGTCCATAAAGTCCTGACCTCAACCCTAAAGAACACTTTTGGGATGAATTAGAGCGGAGACTGCGAGCCAGGCCTTCTCGTCCTGACCTCACAAATGCACTTCTGGAAGAATGGTCAAAAATTCCTGTAAACCTTGTGGAAAGCCCAGAAGAGTTGAAGCTGTTATAGCTGCAGAGGCCCAATGTCATATTAGACGTCGTGGATTTAGGTATTGGATATTCCTGCACAAGTTCATGTGCATGTGAAGGCAGGCGAGCGAATACTTTCAGCTCTATAGTCTACAGTCGTGGCCAAAAGTTTTGAGAATGACACAAATATTAGTTTTCACAAAGTTTGCTGCTAAACTGCTTTTAGATCTTTGTTTCAGTTGTTTCTGTGATGTACTGAAATATAATTACAAGCACTTCATACGTTTCAAAGGCTTTTATCGACAATTACATGACATTTATGCAAAGAGTCAGTATTTGCAGTTTTGGCCCTTCTTTTTCAGGACCTCTGCAATTCGACTGGGCTGCTCTCAATCAACTTCTGGGCCAAATCCTGACTGATAGCAACCCATTCTTTCATAATCACTTCTTGGAGTTTGGTGTTTTGGTACCATTCTTTATTCATGGCTGTGTTTTTGGGCAAAATTGTGAGTGAGCCCACTCCCTTGGATGAGAAGCAACCCCACACATGAATAGTTTCAGGATGCTTTACTGTTGGCATGACACAGGACTGATGTAGCGCTCACCTTTTCTTCTCCGGACAAGCCTTTTTCCAGATGCCCCAAACAATCGGAAAGAGGCTTCATCCGAGAATGACTTTGCCCCAGTCCTCAGCAGTCCATTCACCATACTTTTTGCAGAAGATCAGTCTGTCCCTGGAGTTTTTTTTGGAGAGAAGTGGCTTCTTTGCTGCCCTTCTTGTCACCAGGCCATCTTCCAAAAGTCTTCGCCTCACTGTGCATGCAGATGCGCTCACACCTCCCTGCTGCCATTCCTGAGCAAGCTCTGCACTGGTGGCACTCCGATCCCGCAGCTGAATCCTCTTTAGGAGACAATCCTGGCGCTTGCTGGACTTTCTTGGACGCCCTGAAGCCCTCTTAACAAGAATTGAACCTCTTTCCTTGAAGTTCTTGATGATCCTATAAATTGTTGATTTATAGTGCAATCTTAGTAGCCACAATATCCTTGCCTGTGAAGCCATTTTTATGCAACGCAATGATGGCTGCACGTGTTTCTTTGCAGGTCACCATGGTTAACAATGAAAGAACAATGATTTCAAGCATCACCCTCCTTTTAACATGTCAAATCTTCCATTCTAACCCAATCAGCCTGACATAATGATCTCCAGGCTTGTGCTCGTCAACATTCTCACCTGAGTTAACAAGACGATTACTGAAATGATCTCAGCAGCTCCTTTAATGACAGCAATGAAATGCAATGGAAAGTTTTTTCGGGATTAAGTTCATTTTCATGGCAAAGAAGGACTATGCAATTCATCTGATCACTCTTCATAACATTCTGGAGTATATGCAAATTGCTATTATAAAAACTTAAGCAGCAACTTTTCCAATTTCCAATATTTATGTAATTCTCAAAACCTTTGGCCACGACTGTATATTAGCATTTTGAAATATTGGATTTTTGATTTGCATGAGGTACTCATCAATATTACAACCAAAAAACAGCTAGGAAAAGACAATGGCAAACAGATTTATTCCAACTCCTTCTGCACACATTGTATTCTGCATATTTAAGTGTTAAATCAAAGCCATGTCCTGTATTTCCTTTCTTCAGGCTCCTCCTCAGGCTTCAGCCAGCAGCAAGATGATGATGAGTTGGCTGAAAAACGGCTCTCCCGTTAAGAGGAAAGCGCCCGACGACACCGATCCTACAGAATCGGGAGAAAAGTCTCCGTCTGGGAAGCAGAAGAGTAAAGCTGCCGGCCCGCTGCAGCAATGGCTGCTGGGAAGTGGCGCTAGTAAGAGACCAAGAACATAAAGCTCCTGCACTTTGCTGTGGTTGTTTTTACTCGTATTTTCAGGACGGTTTGCAGTATTAAAAGAACAAACGATTAGCTTCTTGAGCAGAAAACCTTGGAATGGAGCGGTTTTACCAGAGGAGGAACATCTTTAAGTAAAACATGTTATTTATGTTCCATGGTTTTTAATGTGTACCAGGTTTACAGAACTGTCAAGCAGATTGATATTTACTTTCGAAACTGCAGATTTAAAAGTACTGTTGCTCTCATTTATGGTTTCGTTTGACTCAACCTAGTAGTTAAACTTATTCAATCTGTCCACGAGACAGCTGGATTCACAGAATGAGTCTCTTTCTATTATTGTTCACTGTGCGTAGGAAAACCTGTAGCGCCAAAATGACACCCACCACCATTAAGATCACACCTGCTTCATTAAACAAACCAACAAAAAAAGGCAATACACAAGATTTATTCAACAAGGTTTTTTTTTTTATTATTTTTTTTTTATTACTTTGAAATACATTTATTTTCAAACGATGTATATGCTGTGCTGTAATAAATGTTTCCTTGGATGTCATGATGAACGCTTCGGATGGCTTCACTCTTGTGTATTTTCATGGGATTTCTTTTTTTTGCCCATCTATTCAGGTCAGTTAATAATAATAATTATAATAACAAATCATACAAGAATAAACAGATAAAATATCTGAGGGATGCCAACTGCTCCTCTGCCACTCTTAGTGGGATTTTCTTTTTTGGGGGGGAGGGGGAGGGGTGAAGGGTCAGCTCGTGTTACTAACAGGAGAATTCTCAGTAAGCGTCCCTGCTCGTGACGGGGTGAAGATTTAAAACGACGACAAGAAAAACGAAAGAAAGAAAAAAATCTCGACACGCTGTAGAATTTTAACGTCACCGCTACGTGACTGATCTTTAGTTAGATCCTCACGCCACCTGGCTTGTTGGTGCAAGTCTTTAACGTGACATTGTATTTATATATATATATATAATTAATGAAAAGCAAACAGAGCAAAAGAGCATGCTTTTAGGAGACGGACGCTGCGGGACACGGAGCCTCCTGTCCAACCAGAGAGAGCAGACAGTCCTGATACCAACACAGAGCTTTAATACATCGGTATATTACACAGCCCCATCCATCTGCATCATCCCATACGTACAGGTTCCAGTTAACACGCTGGGGTGTGGGTATAAAAAAGTCTCAGAAAGCATTCAAGTGTGGAGAGAGTTTCAGAATGAACTGTGTGTGTGTGCATACAGAGAGAGATAGAGAGGGAGAAAAACAAGGAAGTTTGAAGAAGAGTGTTAGGACTAGTGAAGAGATTAAAGTTAAAAAGAGCCAGTACTGAGGGCCTGGAAACTTTTTCTTCTTAAGTATTTCTTTGGGCTTAATGTAAAACCTGTTGAGCACTGCTGTGTGTTTGTGTGTCCACGCACGTGTGTGTGAGAGAGTGAGTGCAATCTGAATAGAGTATATTCTAAAAGAGGAAGCCTGCCTGCTCTATGAAGGCCAGTGATTACATTGAGGGAAAGAAGGAAAGTCGAGAGAGAGAGAGAGAGAGAGAGAGAGACAGATGTGTAAAGAGGGGAAAAAGGAGGAACAAGGCCAGAGAGGGTGGAGGGTGATCAGTAGCGCCCCCTGTACATCTTCAGCAGCTGCAGCTCTCCGCTGATGGCTTGGCTCTCTCGTTTCTGTCCAGCTTGATCGGCTCTGGGAACTCGTTGTACAACTCCACCTCGGTTTCCTGGAGGGAAGAGAGAGAAAGCGAGAGGGACGTCAGGACAGGGACGAGGACAGGGGCAGGACAGTGTCCGACCGTCTGCATGATAAAGTTCATGATCAGTGGCACAGAATGAACGGAGAAAAAAAATCCCTTCATTGGGTGCACCGTATTGAGGCGAAAAGACTGAGTTATTCCACAAGGGGGCAGACCTGAGCAACAAGATCAGCGTTTATGATGATACAGAATTGATTTAAAGCGAGCTAAACATCGGACATAGGACATAATGTATAACGTGAAGTACAAGGACAGGTAAATAATGATGCATCCAAGTGTAGGATAGAAACCATAACTTAATGTTAGGTGTTAGGTGCTTATACATTGATGTATCATTTTATTTATGTATTGTTTCTCTTTTACGGTATTTAACTTTACAAACTATCAGGCCAATTATGAAAGCAAAACATCACTTATACAAGGTTAACAACGATGCTGAAAATATTCTCGGACAAATGTGTTACACCAATTTACCAACTGATTATCAAATTGCTCGCTCCACAGCTATAATGCCAAATTGTTTTGGACACTGAACACTGATTTATATGATTACATATCACCATACGACTTGTGTGTGGGAATCATGTATTACCACATTGTTTCGAACACATTTCTCATTTATACATGTTTGTGTACGGTTGAGGTGGTAAAATGTTGCAGTTCCTCTCTAATCCTGCAGGTGGTGCACTATAAATAATAATAAAAAATAAGTAAATTATTTTTCCAAGTTTTTTTTTTTTTGGTAACAAAATCAGGATATTCATAAAATCGTGACACAGAATCGCAATACAAATCGATTCGCCACCTGGGTATCGTGATATCATCATATTGTGTTATCCCTGGTGATTCCCGTCCCAAATGAAAACACTTGATTTTTTTTTTCTTCGCGCTGATGTTAAAGTGGTTATCTATGCGAGTGTGTGAGAAAGAGAGAGACAAGCTCAAGTCTGTGCACTGTGTACCTGTTTGAGTGCGTTGCGTGCGATGGTCTGAAAAGCCTGCTCTACGTTGATGGCCTCCTTGGCGCTGGTCTCAAAGTAAGGGATGTTGTTCTTGCTCTGGCACCAGGCCTGTGCCCGTTTAGTGGTTACCTGAGAGACGTGGAGTGACAGAGGGTGAGCGAGTAAGCGACGATTCTTTTACTTTATCTCTTTATTACAAAAAGTCTCACAAATAAATAAATAAGTTCATCGTTAAGTTCCTGTAAGGAGACATAGCTTTTTGAAAGGAGAGTCGACAGTCAATACTTTTGCTAAATCTTTCAGACAGTAGAGGAGAGTTTACAGATTGTGGTTTCTCTGAAACGGGTTTAAAAAAAAAAAAAAAACATCTTGAGAAGCACTTTGAGAGGAAAAATAAACTCCAAAGCCAACTGTATCATGATGTAGTTCAATTGTCTGTAAACAAAAGGTCTGAAAAGGTCACATGCCCTGCATTTCACTTTTGTAAAGCTTCCTTGATAAACCTCAAACTTTTGGTCACTACACAAAATTCGATACTCTTCCTGCTAATCGGTTTAAAACACTGAAAGCCGAAGTGCAGGTTCCTGTCCCTGCTTGTGGAGCACACACACACCTGCCTGTTCTCCAGGTCGATTTTGTTACCGAGCA
Organism: Clarias fuscus; assembly: GCA_030347435.1. Taxonomy (NCBI): domain Eukaryota; kingdom Metazoa; phylum Chordata; class Actinopteri; order Siluriformes; family Clariidae; genus Clarias; species Clarias fuscus. Next base: position 30,023,065 of record CM059217.1, on the reverse strand, counting down.
CGACGAAGGGGAAGTTCTCGGGATCGCGGGGGCTGGCCTGGATCAGAAACTCGTCCCTCCAGCTGTCCAGCGTCTTGAAGGTGTTCGGTGCCGTGACGTCGAAGACGAGCACGCAGCAGTCGGCGCCGCGGTAGAACGCCACGCCCAGAGACTGGAAACGCTCCTGACCCGCTGTGTCCCAAATCTGCAAAGAGAGAGAGAGAGAGAGAGAGAGAGAAATAAATAAATAAATAATCAGAACAACAATAATAATAAAACATAACTTGGATGTGCATGCTGATGCTCAGGTGAACCCTAATGACATAAACCTGGTGTATGAATTTTTCAAGCTGCTCAGGTAGAACACGTATAATAACATCATATAATGTAGTACATTTTGTACCCGTCGGTGTTCACATACTACTACTGCAAAAAAACGTTATCACTACTGTTTTATCTATCACTCATGCACATCATTCACTGGTACTGACTTCATTTGCTGCTTCCTTTATTTATCCAAACTACCCTGCAGCTGCATGTGGGCAGCATGGTTACACTCGCGTCAGTTCCTCAAACGACTCGAGGCACGGGTTATCATTCTGATTAAATTAAAAAATAAATAAATAAATTTTAAAAAAAGGAGGAGGACAGCAGGAGACAAATGCATTGACACAACCATTATCCGTATGCACGTCCGGTGTCTCAGTGTGTGAGCAGATTTATTGATATCGGTGTGAGTTGAGGGTCAGGGTCACTCCCCGTACCTGCATTGTGACAAGTCGATCGTCCACCATCACCTCTTTTGTCAGGAAGTCGGCTCCTATTGTGGCTTTGTACTGATTGCTAAACTTCTTGTTCACGTACTGGTTCATCAGAGAGGTCTTTCCCACTCTACACACACACACACACACACACACACACACACACACACACACATGCATTCAAGAAAAAGAGGAACTGAAAGCTTAGTTCACTTTTGCATACCAAAAAAAAAAAAACGGATGACTAACCAAGAATGAAGAAAAAAAAAAAAAAACGAGAGGAAACTGCACTTGTGTGGTGACTGATATCATAAAATGTATTGCTCTGAAGGAGAAATCCTCGATTTTACCTACGTGTGTGTGTGTGATAGGACGTCCGTACGCATCCTGCTGTTGTTTAAAATGTAGCTTGCTCACAAAAATTAAAATGGGGAAAAAAATAAAAAATAATAATCCATGCGGTGTAATGCAAACGCAGACGTGATGTAACTGTTGTGTTAAATTGCAGACTTGTGAACTGTTGTAGACAGTACTCACCATAACCCTTTTTTTTCTTATTAGGTTTATTAAGGAGTTAATAAATTGTATTTTATTGCAATGCAAACATTTGAGTTACGAATGTCCACGGATACAAACGGACCGCGGTTCTACGTTCGAAGATGCGAACAAATCGCGGAAGTAGCTCACGTGTACTGTTCAAACAATAGACACTGCAGTGCACCAGATGCCAATATTTACAATTATATACAATATTTTCAGTGTGTCGGTGAATGTATATAATATCTAAAGTCCGGTATATTGTATATATGTGCGTGTGCGTGTATGTTTATGTGTGGACGCGCCGGAGAAATGAGTCGGCCTTACCAGTTTCAATAAATCAGTCCGGGAGCACGATGATAGAAATTATCTGTCCTGTAAAGCGGTCCACATGGTGAATAAACCTAATCATGAAAAATCCTCAAAAAAACAGAGTTCACAGTCCAATACAGTGGAAGACAGCTCAGACAAAATGGCATCCGGGATTCCCCTCGCGATTTAAAGGCGCAGAGACAACGTTGTTACATTTGACAAGGCGCGGTTACAGTTTTTGGCCACATGATGGCAGTGTGGGGAAAGGGGACAGAGATTTTTAGTCGAATGGATTGCTATGCTTAACATTGTATATTCGTATCAAAGGAATGTAAGACTCACTTTGTCGGACTTGAGAACAAATCTGACATACAAACGTATTCCAGAGGAACAGAACTCGTTTGTAAGTTGGGGACGACCTGTATTCTAGCTTTAAACCAGTGTTCTGTTTTCTGAATCAATAAATGCTTTTAATGTAAAGTATAAGATTTCCGCTTAGCAAAGTGTCTGGCATGCTTGCTTTACATGGTCCAGATAAATATAAGATACGTAAACAGTTGCCACTCGCATTCTCGCTACTTCTGAGTCTGTATGAATAAATCGCCTTATATCTTAATCTTCTTTTATAAATATAAGCAAATCAGCACAGTTATCAGCTCGACACAACCAGCGTTACACTGATGTCAAAGCCGACATATAAGCTGAAGGCTTTCTACAGAAGTGCAGCGCTACGTTGTGGATTTTCAATCTCAACTCATCCTATTTTGTTACTCACCCAGTTACTGATTCATAAAAAAATATTTTTTTTTCTAAAAAAAAAAAAAAAAAAGCGTGTTAGTGAAGGTGTGCGGTGCTGCAGCATTTCCTCTCCTGTCAGAGCCGACACTCACCCCGAGTCCCCGAGGATGATGACTTTCAGCAGAACTTTCTTCCTCGACGTCATTGTGTCAGACCTGGAGAAACAGGAAGGAAAAAATAAACACAAACAATCAGCAGATGATTATGAAGTCACTTTCAGGAATAACATCAGCCCGTGTTTTTGATGATCTGTGGCGGATCCGAGGTTTTCCAGGGAAAACAGGCTGAATGTTTTCGTATGACAGGTGAATGAAATCTTGGTAGTTTTTTATTTATTTATTAAAATCGTTCATCTTATGGGACTGATAACTGATTGATGCATGCCTAATTTTTTATAATATTTTTCTTTTCCATTCATAAAACTTGTAGTAGGAGAAATAACGGATGTTGGTCGGAAGCATTAACCTGAGATACGCCCTGAAGTACCGCACGCTTTATCACAACGTCGATGTCAAGGTCGTAATGCCAGGCCTTGCGTACCACACATGACGAGCAGGGTCTCTTAACCCTAAGTGGATTGATGTGACTGATTTATGTAACTGCGGGGGGAAAAACAGCTGCCGCTGTGACTCGGCTCTGACCAGGTTGAACACGACACCATTACGAGGAAAAACACTCATCACTTTTTCTGCACTAAACTTTGAACGCGTCATGTGTCCTCACTCGCTTTCCCTGCCTGCAGTCACGAGGGCTGCCTGAATATGCTCACTCACTCTCTCTCACACACACACACACACACACACACACACACACACTCTTGCCAAACAGCAGAGGAAGCTGACTGCAGTAAATGGACACTGATACACTGCTATATGACGCCCTTGCCATAAACCCGAGTGCAGGTTGTAAATACTTCTGTAGCAGACTGTATGAGCCGACGGGGAACGGCGTGTCCCTTACTGCCTTCGATCGGGCGATCAAAACAAACTAGAGAGAGTATGTTTCCAGAGCGCACTAGGTTCGCTTTCACAACTCACACACACGCGTGCACACTCAGGGGCTCGCGCGGGAAATAGCCATAATTAGTTGTGCGAGTAATAGTTCTAAACAGATAATAAGCGCCGAATCACAAATCGTGTTCTGGTTTTCCAATGTCTAACATGGGTCTCCTCGTCATCTAGAGAAACCGGGACGCTTCTCAGATCAATACAAAGCCAAGATACATCCGACCCCAAAAAGTTCAAGCTGAAATACAGACCAAGGCGTGAAAGATTTTGGCGTCAGAATCAGATACGGGCCTGGTAGACTGGGAGATAATGGGAGAGAGATTTGGGGGTGGGAGGGTCAAATGTAAAACATTGCAGTTCCTCTGTAATCATGCTATAAACTAGTCAAAGACTGGCAGGCAGCACAGCATGCTGTGTGATAGGAGCAAATTATTATTACAGCATGTTTCCTCAGAATTGTAACAAAATAGTCCAAAAAATAATTTATTAATAAATTTTGATGTATTTGATGGGGGAAAAAAGTGTGTTTATTAAATCACGATATTAACAGAATCGCAATACAAATTGAATCGCCATCTGGGTATCGTAATAATATTGTATCGGTCGATCCCTGGTCATAGTAAGTAGGGCTGCTCCGATCGATCGGTCGCCGATAATAATCGGCCGATAATTGCTTTGGGAAGTTTGATCGGCAGTCTCTATAATGGCCGATATAGAAAAGCCGATCAGATGACGCAAAACTCACGAGACTTTTTTTTTTTTTTCACCGGTCTGGCGAGTCTGTGTGTTGTGTGAAAAAGACAATACATTAGCAATCGGCAACCTGTGTAACAAGACAATTCCACCAGGCGGGAAGCACCAGGAACGTTGTATTTGTCAGGCTCTAAGCTGTTCCCAATTACTAACCAACCACAGGCTGCTATGTTTTAAGTTGGCGTGTTGCACATGTTTGCCAATAAACACAGTTGTCAATTCATGATATTCCTCTTCTTGTAATTTCAATATTTAATTTACATTGTTGTTGTTAGATATAGTTTAATAAATAACGCTATTTAAAGTAAAGGTTGATAAGGCTTCAAGTAGACCCTGCAATCGGTGATCGGTATCGGCCCCAAAAATCCTGATCGGAGCACCCCTAATAGTAAGCAAGCAAACAAGACAAAAACACCCGATCTGTGTCAAAATATTGGAATTGTGCATCAAGACTAACAACATAATCACAGCCTTAAACTGAAACAAAACCCACGAGCCATTTAATATATATATTTTTAATAATAACTGTAAACATGGAGGACATCCTCCATGAACATCGTTTTTTTCCCACTACAGCATAAAAAAATTACACAGTATTATAAGTTATATAGAAATACTGCTGAATTTAAAGAAATATGTATGTTACAATATTAGTAAATGATATTGTTCTTAATAGTTTAGCATTAAAATGCATGAAACATTATATATTGCCACAAAACAAGCCATAAAAAATTGTGGAGGATATTTGCGGATATTAGTTAGGTTCCGTACCGTGATTTTACTTTACCGCGGGTTGACTGTACTCAGTGATGCAGAGATGACCATTAGTGACTGTTTTCTACACAAAGGCTTCGTCCCACTGAGCGCTCAAGGAGACGATTTTCAAGTGACACTTTCTTCCAGGTCTGTATAAGAGGTTCTACTGAACAAGTAGAAGTCTGTGACCAAGATTTTAGACTAGTGTCACTTAACCTCAAGAAAGCAAAAGGCAACCCACAAGGCATAGCACTGTTTAGCCAAAAGTACACACACACACACACACACACACACAAACATTTTGAGGGTGACGTATGGTTATCACTTGTGCTCTCAACGTGTACGTGTACTCTTCCTGCAGCGTCATGAAAACCGACATGGATTTCACGCCCCACTGAAACACTCGTACAGTACAACCGATACGAAACCACAGATGCTTTGTAAACTCACTGAGGTGATTCTGCCTCCTCACAACAATCACAGATGTCACTTGATCTGCTTTAAGTAGAACCAGAGAGCCCGTCTCTGCAGCTGCACCGTTTCTCTACCGGAAATCAGAAAGCTCTAAGAGCAGATCTAGTAAAGGAAATGCAAAAAATAAAAAAAAATAAAAAATAAATAAATAAAAAATTCCTGCATGAAAATAACGCGGCTGCGAACAGAAAGGAAATTAATTTTGCTGGATGAAAAGCTGCGAATATGAAGCAGGCGCCGAGCGGAGGGACGGTACCTAAACGTGGAGCGGGCTGATCGAATCCAGACGTGCCGTGAACGTGGCAAGCGAAGGAGAGGGAGAAAACTAGGCAGGTTATGAGAAAAGGCTGCGGGGGTAAAAAGGAAATAACCTCGGAGACTGAGATGAAATCCTGACGTGCATGTGCAACACCTTTATTATGCACGCACAGAAGTGAAAAAACAAGTTTAGTGTGTTTAACTTTGTCTTTGGGCACGCTTACACATTTCTTGATTCAGGCTGTGATTCTTGTTCTGTTGTAATTTTCACGGCACAAACTTGTGACCCGGCCTAGCAGAAACCTCGCAATGTTAATAGACTGTTTGAATGAGAGGAAAAAAAAAAAAAAGAAAAAAAAAAAAAGAGTACAATGTCCTTTTTTTCTCTTACCGATACAGAAACCTTGAGTTTCAGCAAACATTGATATCCTTTCATATTTTTTTTCTTTAAACATTGTGTACATGTTAAATAATTTTTTTAAACTGAAGTGCCTCACTTATCTTAATACAGTAAGATAAAAACTTTTTTTTTTTAATCACATTGAATTTTCCAGACACTTGGACATTATTTACACAGCCTTTTTCTCCCTGTGATACCCAATCCAATAATTTAAACTCCCAGTATCAGCAATGTGAATCCTATTGGATCATAAAAATGGCATCTTAAAAAATAAAACAAATTATTCAAATAGTTTCACACAAGTGTCTTTGTCATGTTCCTGTATATGCAAATGCAGTAAATGTTCTCCTTCCATGGAACAACGTTTTTCAAGAATGTTTGCAAAAAAAAAAAACATACATTGTCCGGATGTACCATTTCGTCAGTGTAAGATGACATACAATGAAAAACGTAGCAGATGTGAAATGTCAGTGATTAACACACAGCTGTTTCAATTACTTGTGGTCAGCAGTGTCAGGTCTTGCAGTCTTTGACAGCAGCATGAAGTGTGTTTAAAGTTTACCGTCTGATTTGTCTCAAGCAGCTGTTCTCCCTACAGGATTTAGTATCAAAAGTGTCTAATAAAAGACTGAAACACTGTGTAACACTGTGTTGTTGATGGTGTAAATGCCATGGAACATAAAAAGCGATAATCTTTTTTTGCTCCTGCTCCAGTCCTGTAGATTTTAGTATTACACCAGTTAGTATTGCACCAAGGTAAGGTCAAAAGAAGAAGGAGGAGAAGCAATACTTTCGCAAAACGTGAGTATTTGCACAAGATGCAAGCGCTTTGTATTTTCTGCAAAAATAAAAGAAGTATATTTTTAAGGAATTCATTGATTCTTCAAAAAGTGTGAATCGAAAAATGATCCATTGATTCAGTTTAATAAATTAAGTTTATTATTGTTTTAATCAAATTGCATAATCTATTAAACTGCACAGCTTGATATCCTCAGTAAAAACATAATTTGCAACCTAGATTCTCCTTATACTAATTTAATATAATTTCCCTCCCCCATTATTACCTTTACACATCTAGCTATTGTGATATAAACTTTGATATTTGGATACTAAATGTAACGTTTTGTGTCCGAGCCTATTTATCCAGGCTAACAGCAAATAAAGGCACGGATGACCTCATCAAGAGGATGCATGCCAATATTTACTTATCTACTCAAAGCCTTAAATTATTGACCAACCCTACATGACTTCCCGACTCCGAGTATATTACCAGTAATAATTTTCAGCCTTTTACGAATAAATAATTACACTGGGCCATATTAATTGTGCTTCACTGATCAAACCTCAGAATATAAATTATAATACCAAACATCCTATTCCATTTCCTGTTAATTTTAAAATTTTTATTTATTTTTTGTATGTTGTGATCTCTGGAAGCTTCAGTCACAAAAAATAAAAAATCCTTGTATGTGCAAACATACTTGGCAGTAAAGCTCTTTCAGCTTCTGATTAAATCTCTAATTATGTAACACAATCACAAAAAAACTCCAGCACCACCAACACTGACCCATATTTATTCCGATCAGTGATCGACCTCCCATCCGGTTTAGCACTAAAAACCCCACCAAGCAGCTCTGTGTCCTGGCCTTCAGGTGCTCCAGGAAGACATCATTTCCCACATGCTTGTACCAATCCTGAATTTGGTGTAAGGAAACACACCACTTGCAGTCATACAGCTGGTCCTGAGTTCAAACCCCGTTTTTATACTCTTGCTTCAAAATTTAAACTGTTGGCCTACATCAGATCACGAAGAGCCAAAACAACCCATATTAGCATTCTAGCACTGCAATCGCACTGATCCTTCAGCTCTCTCAGATTAAACACACACGCTAAACTGTACAGGAACCCCTTGAACTCAGACGCAAGTGCATCTTTTCATTACAGACTGTTCTGCTCCAGCTAAATCCATACAGCTGAAGATGTTTAAGGAGGCCCTCTGGGAGTGACGCGTCATTTAAAACTAGACAGATCAACGGCAGGAGGGGAACTTAAAGCTAAGAAGACTTTATCCTGTCCAAAAATACATTTTATCACTAACTAAACAACTAATACATTTGACTATCGCATCTCGTCTCTAACGTTTATCTTGACTTTTTGTTTATTGTTACGAATCTCTAAGGAACATGGGGCAACACTACTCCAAACGCAGTTCAGCAAAAATTTATTAACATTTTGTTTTTTAACTGCAACCAATAAACACACACCGTCTTTTATTCAAAGCAGAATCATTTTCCTCACTAGACTTCACTTGGAAGCAGACCAAGGCCACGCCCTCAGCCAGATGCTCTAGAAACGACTGGTTTGGTCCACACCCGAGCGTGATCGCAGCGTTCTCGTGGAATGGAGGCGGAGGACTAGACATGAATACGGCAAAAGAAGACGAACCTTTCTTATAATACTTCCAACAAGAGTGCTTACAATTTAACAATTTAAAATATAACCACTCTCAAGAGTAAAATAAACGCCATCAGGTGATCTGATTTTTGCCAGTAAAGTAAACCTTATGTAACCTTTGAGAGTGTTTACACCACGCTGATCTGTTTACAAAACACTTGTCCTGGTGGAGGTCCTTCAACAATCACCAACACCAAACAAAACACTTTGTCTCGTCGCCTCCTAAACCTGCAGCTTTTTCGGAAGGCTTGTTGTGCAACGACCCGTGTCCTCACGCACACTCAGATTCTTCATATTTCCCATAACTCTCCAGGAAGAGGTTAATCCATTGTCCTATAATGAGCTGACATTGGTCTTAGCAGGATTAGTGCAATGATCACCGAACAGTCTATTAAACATCCAGCTAAGGGAACAACGACTATTGTTAAAAGAGCTATATAAATAGAATTGAAAAAATTATTTTACAGCAAACTGAAATCTTTATCAACTGGAAAGATCTATCAACTAAGAGTAAAAGTGACACAGGGACCAATGAGAAAGTTTAAATGATCACTGGGTGGCTTCACGTCGCTGGTATGTTGTTGTTTAAGATAATGCAAAACTTAAAGAACACCTTCCCTAAGTAAAATAATAAAACTCACTGCTGCATAAATGGTAAATGTTCCATGCACCTCGATCAAACAATTCTAAAGAACAAAACAGTTAAATAAACCCTCGAAGATGACATGATGGTGCAGCGTCACAACTTGGGGTTCTGCTTGAAGTTCAACAAGCTCTCTGTGTCTGTATGCGGTTTCCACTGGGTTCCCGCCTAAACACGTGTATATTTAAACTGCGCCTAGTTTAATCTAGCATCATACCCAGGGTGTGTTCGCACCTCACGGCCCCGGGATGCGTTCTAGAAACAAAGACTGACTAGAATAATATGTATAAATTGATAAAGTCTTGGATGCGTACAATTATACCACGTTTGTTATAAAGGAAAACATGGCTGTCATTCAGGATGCAGAGGTTTTATCCTTGAAGATAAGAAGCTGTTAGTTTAAATGCAAGTGACAGGACAGCACATGACGACAGAACGCATTCGCGTGGAAGCCAACCTGATAAAATGTAAAATAACCTTGTGATGAAAGCCCCATGCATCAATTTAGTTGAATTTTTCAGCAAGTCTTCATAACCTTAAGAAACACAACATGCTGGCTGAATCAGATACAGTGCCGACTCTAGATTGTTTTTCCTCGCCATGAGATGTTCGATGATAAGTGATGAATAACAAATGACTGACGGGTTCAACTTCTCTCAGCTTTGTGTCAGGACAGAAGTAGAGGTATTTCTGTACAATGTATTAAAAACAAAAAAGCTGTTTTTCAAGAACAAAAAGAATACAGCAAATGGAAGAGTCTAGCTCTGATGTATTTGCTAAAAAAAACACAAAAAAAAACATTAGAGACAAGGGAAAAACAAAACAAAAAATATATAGTTGCAAGCAACAATGATGGGCCCAAGCACCCTGTGCCATCGCTTTCCGGGTGCACCGCACAACCTGTGTGTTCTTTGAGCATGTAAAGACCTACAAAAAGCCATCACCGCCCGGATGCACCGCACATCTTGCACACGTCACGCACTATGTAGGACTGATAACAGTTTAGGTGTGAGAGAGAGAGATGAGAGTGTTAACATTTGTGATGTGTGTGTGTGTATGAGTGTGTACATGTGTGCATCTGTGTCTGTGTGAGAGTGTTTGTACATTTGTAATGTGTGTGTGTATGTTGGGGAAAAAAGCCTCACACTATGATGTTAGTAAATGTGATGTCACTGAACATGATGTCACTGAACGTGTCACTCAATATAATGCCACACATAAAATTATTAACCACTTTTCAGCAAAAGTTTAAGCCATCCTCACGGCTGACCCATTTGAGATACCAAAAATCCCTCTACAATTTTCCATCCTCACTGTCTTTAGATCACATCAGCAGGGTTTGGTGGCGATCGTATAAATTCCCTAGAAGGAGTACATCAAAATCTATCGGGTGTGTTTTTGCGAACGACCCAAAATAACTGGCCGAAAGTTGTTCGACTCAATGAGCTCTAAATGTGTACCGGGCTTTGTGTGCATACATCCAAGTGTGTATGAGCTATGCAGCAAAATCTTTTGTGAGGACTCCGTGCTACGCCCATGGCTCAGACTCTTAGGCATCCTAATGGCAGCAGATTCCAACCTGTCTGCCAAGTTTCATGAGTTTTTGAGCATGTTAAGACACCCAAAAAAGCCCAAAAGTGTGGACAAAAAGTAAATAATAATCCCGTGCACCCAATATTGCTTGGGCCCCCAAAAAAATAAAAAATCTGCTTCAGTTTTATATTAAGATTCTTCTGTGTAGCAATTCATGCATTACCACATCGACAGCATAATTGATTTTAATTTTTTTTTACTATTTTTTCATTCATATACCTTTGCATTCAAGGTTCCACTTCGTCTATAATCCTAGAAGTGGTGCACTCTAATCTATGCACACACTGTAAGCAGCACAGCATCATGTGTGCTATGAGTTGGCTTAAAACAATCTTTTAAAAAAATGTATATTCAATCAGGGTACTTCTAAAATCGTTATACTTACAGAATCACGATATAAATCGAATCACCTGAATACTGTGATAGTATCATATCAGGTGTTCCCTGGTGATTCCTGTCCGCAAAAGACGCACAGCATTTCTGATTTGTAAGAATCCCCCCCCCCCCCCCCCCACCTTCTTTCTTTTTTTTTTTTTTTTTTGGGAAAGCACAGACTCTCAGGGCATCTTCACATTTAGGCACGATTAATTTGTGAAATTTGAGAAAAAGAGAACGAGGAAGTTAACCTTGGCGCCTTGACTTATAATATTATTTATATTTGAGCAAATCAAATGTCAAGAGCTATGCTCTCACATGCATTCCTGCAGTGTCAGGTACAGTTGTGTAGGTCAGAGGTCATGAGATCGGCACACACATGCTACTGTATGGCCACATTGAGGTTTCGATGGAGACCGATGGCACTGGTGACATCACATCTAAACGGCAAACTACTTCTGTTGTCAGGTCCGATTGCAATATCTGATTCAATCCGTCAATCCATACGCTATATCAGAATCGAGACCAACCTTTCAGGAGGACTCGATACTATTCACATTAATCAAAATGAACCGGGCATTGGGGTCAAGTGTTTTCGGAGAAACGGTCTCAAGGGCCCTAATGTGAAAACACCCTTTTAACAGAATCTATCCTGTGTTGTTTTTTTTTTTTTCAGACTTCACAGATTTTTCCCAATAAACTGCCTCATGAAGGTTAAGAGTATTGTGTAGTGAAGATTTCTATAATAAGGATCTTTGAATTTAGCATATACGGTACGCCTCACACCGCCCTGGGTGTAACCACGGTGGTGCGACTCCATATTTAATCTAGAACCCATGACCCTGGGTAAAGTCGGATCACATGGTGCAAAAAAAAAAAAAAAACACTACAAAGGAGTGTTTGAGTATCAGGACTGGAGAGCCTTGGATGTTCCTCAGACGGATGATCATGAGGAGTTCTCCTTCACCATGCCTTCACGGCGTTATTGTTATTCCTGTTCGGCTCGGGGCGTCGGCTCCCCGTTATAAAGCCTCATAAACATCTTATTATCTCGAACTCGCCCTTGAACGCAGCATTTCGTTAAAAAAAAAAAAAAAAACGCACTGAAGCAGTGTATTACTCTGTGATTACGGATTTGAAAGTGGTTTCAATGAATCGCCATCTCACCACCAAGGTTTTTTTTTTTTATCAATCCTCTATAAACCCGATATAAATATATATAGAATAACAAATCATTACCATGACGGAAAGATTAGCTCCTCAGCTAACGGTCCTGTCAGATGTGAGGTGCGAACGCTGGCACATTACGGAACATTAAAACGTCATTATCTATAAACGACAAGTTTCGACGTGAAACGTTCACAACATCTATGTGTTTAATTCACATTAACGCCTTTGAAGAAAATGAAGGGGGGGAAAAAAAACCGTCATAGCGCGTGCACTCATCCTAGCCGTCCTCATTACTTAGCAACCGAGAACACGGCTAGTCGTTAATGCTAAGCTAGCTTGCAGTCTGTTGACACCCCGTTGGCATCAAAACTTTTAAATAACAATCACAAATTTACAAACCTATAAATATTTTTTTTACTTTTTTTTTTTTTCCAAATAAATAATCCGACTCACCTCACTCCCGGGACGAATCGGTAGTGTTTTAGCTAAGCAGCTAAGGCTAACGCCGACTCCTCTTCGCTGTGTCACTATTGTTTTCGTTCCTTCTGGATGTATAGCCCTCCCCTATGACGCTTTATCAAACAGAACTATTGTAATAAATAAATCCTCGACCTGTACAGCTGTTAAATCTCCTGCTAATTCCGAGTGTTTGGCCAATCTCCGTGTTCCGTCCGTCCGGCCCGGGTCTTTTTTTTCTCTTTTCTTTTCTCTCTCCGGAGCTCCTGCTGCTGTTGCTGCTGCTGCTGCGGCGGCTCACTTCCTTCCAAAACAAGCCCGAGAACGCGGCCCTGTCCTAAATCGCGCCCTGTTCACTATATCGGTGCCCTGCGTAACGCATTGCCTAGCTCGTGTCTTGACCTTCGTGTTGCCGGGGAGCACAATTTGAGACGCGGCCCACGCCGTCACCGCACATGCGCTAACCTTATCGTTAGGGGGAAATAACACTGCTTACGACGGTGTTTATTCTGCTCAGGGTACGCGCGCTTAGCATTCCCACAGACTTACATATGAGGAAGTATGAATAATTACAAAAAAATATTTTAAAAATCTAGATAGATAGATAGATAGACCTACAGACACATAGATAGATAGAAAGCTAGATATACAGACAGAGAGATAGAATGACAGACGCATAGATATACAAATAGACTGACAGATAGACATATAGATAGTAAAGTAAAGCCTTTATTTTGTCACATATACATTACAGCACAGTGAAATTCCTTCTTCGCATATCCCAGCGTAACTGGGGTCAGAGCGCAGGGTCAGCCATGGTACAGAGCCCCTGGAGCAGTTAGGGTTAAGGGGCCTCGCTCAAGAGCCCAACAATGGCAACCTGGCTGAGCTGGGAATCGAACCGCCGATCTTCCGATCAGTAACTCAGTGCCTTAGCCCTCTGAGCCACCACTGCCCTAAAAAAAGATAGATAGACATAGATGGACAGATAGATAGACTGACACATAGATAGACAGACAGATGGATAGATAGATGGACTGACTGACACAAAGACACATAGATATACAGATAGATAAACAGTCAGATAGATAGATAGATAGATAGATAGATCTAGAAAATGGGCCCTCAGTGCATGCGTGTTCCAACAAACTTTCCTCTTCTTTTTCAATTGCATTAAACACTTATTTAACCACAAATCCTTCTGAAAGTATCAGCTTTCAGAAAAAAAACCTGCCTGTGTATGTCTTATTTGTGTGTCTGCTTATCAGTCTGTTTGTCAATGTATGTGTCTGTCTGTCTGCTTTTTCTATCCATCTATCTATCTATCTATCTATCTATCTATCTGTCTATCTATCTATCTATCTATCCGTCTATCTATCTATCTATCTATCTGTCTATCTATTTATCTATCTGTCTGTCTATCTATCTATCTATCTATCTATCTATCTATCTATCCATCTATCCGTCTATCTGTCTATCTATCTATCTATCTATCTATCTATCTATCTATCCATCTATCTATCTATCTATCTATCCATCCATCTATCTGTCTATCTATCTATCCGTCTATCTATCTATCTATTTATCTGTCTATCTATCTATCTATCTATCTATCTATCTATCTATCTATCTATCTATCTATCCATCTATCCGTCTATCTATCTATCTGTCTATCTATCTATCTATCTATCTATCTATCTATCTATCCATCTATCTATCTATCCATCTATCTATCCATCCATCTATCTATCTATCTATCTATCTATCTATCTATCTATCTATCCATCCATCTATCTGTCTATCTATCTATCCGTCTATCTATCTATCTATTTATCTGTCTATCTATCTATCTATCTATCTATCTATCTATCTATCTATCCATCTATCCGTCTATCTATCTATCTGTCTATCTATCTATCTATCTGTCTATCTATCTATCTATCTATCCATCCATCTATCTATCTATCTATCTATCTATCTATCCATCTGTCTATCTATCTATCTATCTATCTATCCATCTATCTATCCATCCATCTATCTGTCTATCTATCTATCCGTCTATCTATCTATCTATCTATCTATCTATCTATCTATCTATCTGTCTATCTATCTATCTATCTATCTATCTATCTATCTATCTATCTATCTGTCTGCTCCTCCTCCTCCACCATCATCATCTGACCTGACTTCTCCCTCAATCAATTCTGTTTCATCTTTATCTTGAGAATAAATCTCCTCCTCCTTATCATCATCATCACCACCCCCCACACCAGTCATTGTCAGCAGCCGTAACGTTTCTCTCAGTAGGCCAGGAGGAAACGGAGTAGGTTGTAGAGATGATTGTTGTTGAAGAAAGACTTGAGGACGCTGTTGTTGACCTATCTTGAGGACAAGGAGAAGCAGGCTTCTCCTCCTCCTCCCCATCATCATCATAATCATAACATCATCTGAAACCTGTTCTATGTCTTCAGTAGGCCATTCTTCCTCACAATCACTACCATCATCACCGATGTCGTGTCCATCAGGCTAACATTAAAGTCAGTCTGTGATCAGCACATCTGTCACTGTCAGTCGGTTTTCCGGGTCAGACTTCTCGGCGTCAGGCTGAGTAATGGACTCCACAGCCTTTTAATGCGTCTCCACCAGTGAGACCTGAGAATACAAAAAATTAAGGTTTTCAGCTTTATTTACGTCTACGACTATTTACTCACATTAAAGTCATCATGCAACATGGATAGGAAATCTCCTCATATCGGTTCATTAGAAGCTCATGCTTATATTGTAGGGCATTGATGCTAGTGTTTTAACGCCTTGTTACACCTAGGCTAGGTTTTAATGCTTTTTTTTTTTCTTCTCCAGCTAAAGCAGCACTAAAACAAAGTGCAATATGACACTATGTCTCCCTGGACCGAGAAGATGGTGCAATCCTGCATTCACCATGTGACTTTAATTTGACTATGTTTCCCTACATTCTGTGTTTAGACCTTGAGTTCAGAGTTGACTTATATTGAGTTCATTAGTAGCCTTATTTATGCTCAGTGATTTTTCAATGACTTTGTCTGAATTTAAATGTAGGTAAGATTAATACGATTATCAGCATCACAGGACGATGGGTTTCCATCTTTCTTTTCATGTTAATTTATCCCTCTGCCATCCTTTTGTCACCAAAAAGGGCATTGTGCCAAAAGGACACAAAAAGGATAGTGAAAGTTTTTTATTTTTATTTTAAAGATACCTACTTGGGTATTACTGACTTCAAACACTCTAACAAATAAAAAACTGCCTGCGTATGTGTCCACATTATTATGCCATCCACAATGTCTCATGATAAAACGCATTGCATAAATATTATCCCAAATAGTTTAACTCCTGGCAGCACAGTGGCTTAGTGGATCAAGGGTCTGAGGGTCTGATTCCCTCCTCGGGGTCTGAGTACATGGATTTTGTCTGTGAGGTAGACTAATTGGGATTTTCCAAATTGGCATATTGTATATGAGTATATGAGTGTGGCGCTTGTGATGGACTGGCACTCGAACCACGGTGTACCCTGCCTCATGAAGAGACTCCAGGATTCCCCCGACCCTGTACAGGATAAGAAGTATAGAGAATGAGCTCGGATAAAAATGTGCATTTAGCCTCCTGTCTATTATCCTGACCAGCTATCACTGCTCATCACACTGGCTCTACTGTAAGTGCAGGTGAGCATCAAACTCCACTGTTCATTACTCTCAGTAATTCACATCATATTCAAATCAGATATTATTTTTTAAAAGTACATTTAACTTTTCACATGTATGTCTCACAGAGCAGATCCTCCAGTTCCCACACACTCTCCTCCCGCTGAACACTGATCGTCGAGAGCTTCGCAATCTTCTCTTCATCCTCAGACACAGAATCCTGAGCTTTACCCTGCACATATTGTTGGTTTTAGGTGTTTGGGGCACTCCTAAGCATTAGCATTGACTCCAAACATCACGTTTAGAAAAGACGCCACCTAGCCCTCAATATGGTGTATGAAACACAATTCATCAGATTTCTTATGAAATATTAAAGGCCAAAATTGCCAACATACGAACCTTAGTTCCCCCCTCCATAACACTTCAAACCAGATATTTCAATTATTCATATGATAAAAAAAAAAAAAAAACATGATTTCCAAATGGAAATGTAATAAATATATGCAAAAATGTACTAATTAGTTTAATAAAAAATATTGCAATGTATTCTCTTAAGATATAACACCAAATTATAGGCTACAGTTAGAATTGCTTTAGTTTGTTTGTATTTACAAAGTCCCCAAAGCCCCCTGTCTATATGTACAGGATAAGCTCTATAGAGAATGACTGAATGATAGTTTCATATTATAGCAACACAGTTTGGAGTCAAAATTCAAAAACTAATTCTTTAAATCTGAAAGTTATCTGATAAAGTAATTCTCAGCCCCTCTGTCATGGACCCCAATTAACCAAAAAAATAAATAAATAAATAAATGCAGGGTGCTATTCAGGTTAATCATTTTGAATCTTGTTCAATCCTTATCTGTTCTGTTCTTGTTTTAAAGCGGTTGACATTCAGTAAGTTGCAATACTGCCACCTTCTGGTCTTGATCTCCCTCATCTTCCTTTCAGTTTAAATCCTGTTTTATTAAATACATTATTTTTTGTCCTCTTTCCCCATTTTATGAATATCTTTTCACATTGTAGTCAACATTTCCAAATTCCTATTTAAACACCTTCAAATTTTGAGTAAAAATTAGGTAACAATAAAATTGACTCAACAGCGCCTCCTCTCTGCTCGTGTGTGCAACGCCAAACAGACTGTGACCTTGTCCTGTAGGAGCTTTTTCCCAAGTAGCTCATTAGACATATTTATAAAATTATTGCCAACCATATAAACCCCTTAAAATAAAGTGTCTGTTGCAGACAGACAGACAGAACATTTTCTGAGACTGGTTTCTGGTCCTCCAGTGTATAAAACATAAAGATATCATTGAAAGAGCGAGTTCCTTTGATATATATATATCCTTTGAGTTTGTCAGAAGTTGTGGGTTTTTGTTTCTCCACCCACCTCTTGACCACAAGTTCTCAATGGGATTAAGGTCTGGGGAGGTTCCTGGCCATCAACCCAAAATTTCGATGTTTTGTTCCCTAACCCACTTAGTTATTGCTTTATGTCTTATGGCGAGGAGCTCCATCACGCTGGAAAAGTTATTGTTCATCACCAAACTGTTCTTGGATCGCTGGGAGAAGTTGCTCTCAGAGGATGCATAAACTTAATGTAATTGTTAATAAAATCCTTTGACAGTTATGATATGCTTCTAGTTTTACCTCAGTATACCATAGTAACATCTGACAAAAAGAAAAACACTGAAGCAGCAGACTTTATGAAACTTAATAGTGTCTTTGAAGTACACGGAGGAAACCTACAAAGCACGGTGAGAACATGCGAACATTATGCCAACGTGCCGCCGTACAAATATAAAAGTTTACATATATAATATAAAAATATGTTATTATTTTTATATTATATATGATATATTTTTTTATATAAAAATAAAATAAAAAAGAAATATATAAAATGTATAATGTAAAAAGCATAAATGACATGGAATATATGTAAAAATATATATTATAAAAGAATAAATGTATAAATATATGTATAAATTATATGGAATGTGCAAAATAAAAAGGGTACTAGAGGGAAAGATACGGAAATAATAAAAATAATAATTAGCAATAATAAAAATTATTTTAATAAAAAAAAATATTATTATTATTATTATTATTATTATTATTATAAATTTGCCTAAAGCCCAATTATTGTGCATGAATTTTTCCTTTGGCTGAGCGTCAGAGAAAGAAAAAAAAAAAACCCTACTGATGACGTCACAGACGGTTTGTCCAGTTCTTTCTTCCCTGACGGAGCTCCGTCTGTGGGCGGGGTTACGAGATGACGTGTAGTTTGAGGCTACGTGGACCGGAAGTAGAAGCTTCGCGACTCAGCAGCTCTGGACTTCTTTAGCTAACTCCAAAACAAAGCCGGAGTTTAGAGCTCAGCGCTGAGGAGGATCTCATAAAGCACGGACCCGGTGTTTCCCTCTGTTTCTGTGTGACGTGAGGATTGTGGCAGGACCTGTAGCGTAAGGTGGTGATGGCGGAAATCTGATTCTCTCCAGTTGGTTTTCTCGGCCTAGCATGCTAACAGTGACAGTTTGCTGTGAGTTCAGCGTTGTACAGGGAGATGCGAGGTTAAGCACGATTTCCCGTGAGGAAAATGAGTTGGTTCAACGCTTCACACCTGTCGAGTTTCGCTAAACAGGCCCTGAGCAACGCACAGAAGTCCATCGACCGAGTTCTGGACATTAAAGAGGAGGACCAGTGGGGCGACGCCATCACTCCCAGTTTAGACGGTGGGTTTGAACCTGGAAGCTGAAGAAATGCTTTAAAACATCAGCCTTAAACAAACCTGGCACTATTGTCATCACTGTAGCCATGCCTAAAGGGAGAGTCTGATAAAGTGACAGCTCTTTACTCAGTGTGTGTGTGTGTGTATGTATGTATGTATGTATGTATGTGTGTGTATGTATGTATGTGTGTGTATGTATGTATGTGTGTGTATGTATGTATGTATGTGTGTGTGTGTGTATGTATATGTGTGTGTATGTATATGTGTGTGTATGTATATGTGTGTGTATGTATATGTGTGTGTATGTATATGTGTGTGTATGTATATGTGTGTGTATGTATATGTGTGTGTATGTATGTATGTGTGTGTGTATGTATGTATGTGTGTGTGTATGTATGTATGTGTGTGTATGTATGTATGTGTATGTATGTGTGTGTATGTGTGTGTGTGTGTGTGTGTGTATGTATGTATGTGTGTGTGTGTGTATGTATGTATGTGTGTGTGTGTGTATGTATGTATGTGTGTGTGTGTGTATGTATGTATGTATGTATGTGTGTGTGTGTGTATGTATGTATGTATGTATGTGTGTGTGTGTGTGTCTGTATGTGTGCGTGTGTATCTAAAATCCTCGATTCTTGAGTTTCCTTATATTTGAAGAGATCAAGTCTCTGATTGCATACGTTTGAAAAATTTAATGTTTCTGAAACAAAATGCTGTAGAGAAGATTCTGAAAAGTAAATAGTCACAAATTAAACAAATCGAAGAGATCTCAGGCTTGAAAACAAACAAACCAAATATATATATATAGATATGTGGTGAAGTTATCAAGTTTAGTCTGTTTGGGCGTGTATGCAGGATGTGAAAAGAAAGATTAATCGTCAGATCGATGCTGAAGAGAAACAGAAATTGGAAACAAGAAGACGGATTGATGAGACCAAAGAGCGGCTAGGAACGAAAAGTGTTCAGGAACACATCAGGATAGGAATTAAAATATGAACAGAGGTTCATAGATAGATAAGTCTCCCGAGTGTTGTGTGTGTCTTGATGTAAAATTCAGAAATCTATGACCCAGCTAATTAGGTTAATAATCCTGTTCTGCTGATTGACACGAATTTAGACAACAATTCACTCCGTCAGGACATGTGGGTGAACCAGTGGGACTTCATCCTGGTCAGCATGACGGTGGATCTGTGTTAGACAGGATGTATTTAGGAGTTGACGTAAGCTAAAACCTCCGGTCAAGCATTGTCACAATTCTGTCTCGATGGGACATAATGTAGACCCATGTTCACAGCTAGGCGGAATTTCTTCTAGGCACGTCACCTACTTGGATGTTTTAGTCAGGTTCAAGGTGAGGGCCTGTGTGTATCTAAATTCCTTTAAATGTAAAACAGATCGAAGAAAGCTGATGGATCACCTCTGTCGCGTTATTTACTCATCACTTGAATACACACTTGAGATGATCATGTCTCCTGATTGTCACGCGTGTCCTGATGTGAAAGCAATCATTCAGAAACCTATGACTCAACTAATCAGCTTAATAAGCCTATTCTAAAGATTGGTGTGAAGACGCACAAAAATTCGCCCTGCATACCGGATTCATCCGTCCTTTCACTCCCTTCAGGCCGTGTGGATGAATTGGTGGGACTTCATCCTGTTCAGAGTGACAGTGGATCAGTGTGAGACAGGACTCATTTAAGAATTATAATAAGCTAATAAGAGTCATGTATTGTCACAAGAAAGTTATTGCAGGACAGTACGTAGACCTACGTTCACAGCTAGGGGGGATTTCCTCTAGACACTTCACCTACTTGGATGTTTTAGTCAGGTTCATTCAGCTTGTGTGTATCTAAAATCCTTTTGATGGAAAAATCCAGCTGTCAGAACAAAGAGAGTTGATGGATCACTTCTGTCGAGTTATTTACTCATCACTTGAATACATATTTGAGGTGGTCAGAGATTTTTATGTCTCAATTAAACAGGATAATTTAGCTTGTTCTAATAATTGGTATGAATATAGACAATAATTTACCCTGCATATTGGAAGCATGCGTCCTTTCACTCCCTCGGGATCTGGAGATGAACCAGCGGTGCTACATCTAGGTCAGCATGACCGTGGATGCGTGTTAGACGGGAAGTGTAATAAGATAAAATCTTAACGCAAACGGCACACCTGAGTCAACCATTATAATAAGAACGGGGAATTTCTCCTAGACGTTTCACCTACTTGGATGTTTTTGTCAGATTCAAGGAAACTAGAGATGATAAAATAGTCGTCAGCCACACCTGATTCAACCTGTTCGATTAGTTATTCTCGACTATCAGACGTGGCTTCCGCTTGGTCAAAATGAAAGCCTGCACCCACACTAGCGCGTTCTGGAGGACGTTTACAATCTCTGGTTTCCTCCAATTTGCCAAAATCATCCCAGTGCAGTAGAAACTCCTCCTTGCTGTGACTATGGGTTTTTGTGGTGCCTTGCAGTGGCCTGGCATCCCATCAAGTCTTTATTCCAGTTCTGTAGAAATGTGTACTTAGAACTTGTCCGCTTGTTTGCTCACATTTTTTTTTTTACCCCTCTGTGTTGTCAGAAGTCTCGCCGAGCAAGCCATTGTCCACAGGATGGGGGATGAACCAGTGGGATTCTCCTTCAGAGGAAAGCCCGAAGACCCTCACACCTTCATCCGAGGCCATCACCAAGCCCGTCACTCGCACTGTGGTGGATGAAACCGAGAGTTTCTTCAGTGCCTTCCTGGCGCCCGGAGACGGGCAGCCGGTCAAGAAGACCCCGGTGGTCTCCGTGGCGCCGACCAAATCCTTCCACCGGCCTCAGGAGAATTCCGAAAACGAGACGCAACCCGCGGCCAAGGATGACGTCGACTCTTCCACACTCTCTCAGGAAGATCTGAGTCAACAGAGCAGCGAACAAGTAGCCGAGACCCACCCAGAGGAGGTGCAGGCAAAAGAAGAAACAGCTGTTCTGGAGCAAGCAGAAGAAACCGAGGAGACTGAGAGCAAAACAGAGACACTGGATTCCACTTCAAATCCACAAATCTCTCAAGTGGACCCTCAGCCTGAATCTGTAGAAAAAGTCGAGGGCTGTGGTTCTGCTGAGACTAAGAGCCCGGAGAAAGAGCCTCCTAAAGACATCATTTTGGAATCCAAAGATGCGAAAGCGGAGGACAGGCAGAGCGACACCCCGTCTCCTCCTGTGAGCGCCTTCTCGTCCGGGACGTCCACCACCAGTGACATCGAGGTTCTGGACCACGAGAGCGTCATCAGCGAGAGCTCGGCCAGCTCAAGGCAGGAGACGGCCGAGGGCAAAGCGGGGCTGCACCTCATGCAGGGATCCTTCCAGCTCCTCTCAGCCTCGACGTGCAGCGATTTCCCGCGTCTGGACGACTACCCGAAGCTGACTGAGAGCTGCGGGTCCTCGTCCGACGCCTTCGAGCGCATCGACTCGTTTAGCGTGCACTCCCTGGACAGCCGCAGCGTCAGCGAAGTCAACTCGGACGACGAGATCCCCGGCAGCCGCACTCTGGCGTCCGTCACCGCCGGGACCAGCCCGCTCCCGGCTCTACCGGGACCGCCGCAGGCCATTCAGGAGCAGGAAGAGGTGGAGGGAGGGACGTCTGACTGCGCGAAGGACCAATCGTTGGACGAGATGGAGGAGAGCGGGCGTAGCGCGACTCCCGTGAACTCCGAACAACCAGAAGAGCTGCCTGAGGAGGAGCAGGAGTCACAGGAGTCTGGGTCACATCTCACGCTGTGTAATGAAAGAACTGAAGCCGGGGAGTCACATGACTCGGTGACATCACCCATAACCGAGGAGCAGAAAGGGGGCTCCACGTGCCAGCTCCTGGAGCTGCAGAAGGTCTGAATCGCACACAGTTGAATCACAGTTGTTTGGATTGTGTGATGAAGCCGGTTCATCTCAAAGCTGATGATTATTTTTCTCTAACAGCTTGTCATGATTTTATCAATACGTTTGCTTAAGAGAACAATTTTCAATTGTAACCAGTCGTTCTTTTGTTCTTTCTTGACGTAAATAAGATGAAAAGAAAAACACTGCTTATTATGTTGCACAGAAACTGGAAAGAAGTGTAAAGCCCATGTACAAACACAATCTCTCACTCTCTCTCTTTTTATTTTCTGTTGCCAGATGGTTAACGAGCTCACGGGCAGGCTGGAGACGCGGGAAAGCCAGCTGCTAGCAGTTAGCAAAGACAAGGCACGCCTGGAGGAGGAGTGCGACAACCTCAAAGAGTGAGTTAGTCAGTGTTGGTGTTGTAGTCGATCTAGAATTTGACATGAGGAACCTTCGAGTGTAACGTTCGTATCATGTTCACAGAACTGAAGTGATGATTCTTTTTTTCCCCGTTTAATTAATTACTTAAGTGTTTATCTGACCTGCTTTGAAAGTGTCGAAGAACTCGTTGGGTACGAGTTCGCTGTCTGAATGTGTTTGTGTGTGTTTAGGCGTGTGTGTGTGTGTGTGTGTGTGTGTGTGTGTGTGTGTGGGTGTGTGGGTGTTTGAATTCTGACTTTCAAAGCAGGTCAGATAAACACTCCATAATATTTGCTCAGGTTGAGGAAAGTGCAGCTCTACAGAACACTCCATGTAAACACTAACTGATAAAGCGGATCCTGGTTCAGGTTGACATCTAGATTTTATCAAGTAATTAAAAAGTTCATCAGCTTTCCGGACGCTTTGATGGCATCGTAGGTCACATGACTTTGCTGATGCTCAGTTTTTCAGTCTGCGTATGTCTATATGTGTTTTTCTTGTTCATTTTCTGGAACTTTCTAGTGTTAATGAAAAGAAAAAAATCTCTTAAAGCAGCAAATGTAGGATCTTTTGCATAGCCAAGTTTAGTAACCTTATAGAAGGTAATGAGCATTATTCTGCTCATTTTTGTTCTGAGAAAAGATCCATATCATATTGTTTCATCGAGTAGACTGCAGTAATGCATGTTGCTTTGGACCGTAGAGGAACCGGAACTTAAAAGTACCTTGGTACTAGAGTTTTAAAAACTATACAATACCCTTCACTGGGCACAAGCTCACACGCACGCACACCCCCGATCAGATACTACAGGAACTACAAAGGACCTTGCCCAGTGATGGGTCGGCACTAGATACAGGACGTACCCTGCCTCGTGCCCCAAGTTTCCCGGGATAGAGTTCTCCAGGCGTCCTGCAACCCTACACAGGAATAAGTAGTATAGACGATGGACAGATGGATGGAACCCACCAAGCACCAGGAAAAACACGCCATCTCCATGCACACAGACTGTAGACGAGAAGACCAAGAGTCCCCTCTGCTGCGGAGGATAAGTTCATCCGAGTCACCAGCCTCAGAAATCGCAGGTTAACAGCAGCTCAGATTAGAGAGCAGGTCAATGCCACACAGAGTTCTAGCAGCAGACACATCTCTAGAACAACTGTTAAGAGGAGACTGTGTGAATCAGGCCTTCATAGTAGAATATCTGCTAGGAAACCACTGCTAAGGACAGGCAACAAGCAGAAGAGACGCGTTTGGCCTAAAGAACACAATAAAGAAAACTCGCTGAATGATGGTGTGTCCAAACTTTTGGTCTGTACTGTACTTGGTTTGCGAGCCTCCATTGAAATACAAGAGAAAAAGGAAGTTGACTTTCGCACTCTGCCTAATATTATTGATATTTCTGAAAAAGTGTCAAAAGCAACTAACTACTGCGCCACTCGGAAATCATCCCAGTGAAAACGTCCTCAGCCGCCTTGCCAACTTCATTCTTTTATTGCTCCGTAAATGGGATAATAGGAACAGGATACCGTCTGCTCCAGCGATGATGTTGCACTAGTGATGTGTGGGCGTGACAACGTTCGGGACAAACATCGGGAAAAATTCTGGCTATAAGTGCAAGCCTTTAAACACAGCAACACCGTATACCTACTGCGTTTATAAGCAAAGTGTCCCAAGGCACCGTGTCAAACCTGGAACATGTCTTGTTCCCTTTCTTGTTACTTCCATGAAGGAAATACAGAATAATTAGCGAGAAGATTCTCATCAGTAACATACGTATTTATAGAGAGCCTGCATATTTGCGTTGTGTGCAATATGCAGGCAAAGTTTAATCTGTGAGCTCATATGCAAATAAAGTTGTCGGAGAGACACGCGCTTACTGTGGAGAGACATTTCCATCATTTCACGCGCCTCGGTTTAGCAAGTCGTCCTAACATGTAGCGCCCATTTGCTTTTTTACAATTTTTTTATACATGCTGGATAAAGACAGAACTTTTTCTTTCTTAGAGAGTGTGACTCCGCCCACTCAGAAGTACTGCAAATTATCCGAACTAATTTTTTGTTGTCGAGGTAGCTCTAACGTGAGGTGTGTGCTCGTGTTCTGCAGTGAGATGATCAGTCTGAAGGAGGAGAGCTCCAGCGTGGAGTCTCTCAAGGATGAGTTCACGCATCGCATCGCCGAAACTGAGAGGAAAGCTCAGCTCGCCTGCAAGGAGCGCGACATCGCCAAAAAGGTCCGAGTTGCATTTCTTAATCATATAGGAATATACACGTGCCCTCTCAAGACTTTCTTTAGCCAGCAAAGCTAAAGCTTTTTTTTTTTTTTTTCTTTAAGCCCCATGTTTTATGATGATGTTATAGATTGATCATTGTGTTTAAAGATGTACACTGTCTGTTGTCATTGCTCACTTCATGCACCTTTACCCCAGGAAATCAAGGGTCTTAGAGAAGAGCTCTCGACCAGGTTCAACTCCTCTGAAACCCTGGAGCTGATAAGAGAGAAGGAGGACCAGATCAAAGGCCTTCTAGAAGAAGGTAAGGACATTTTCCAGACAGGTGAAAGGCTTTCTACAACAGATGAAAGCTTCTCTGAGAGGCAAAGTTCATTTCCAGTAAAGATCACAGGCTTTCTACAACATTTTTAGAACAGACAAAAGGTGTATTGGAACATTTCTACGGCAGATCAAAGGTTCTAGAAGAGACAATGACGTCTATTGACATTTTCAATAGACGTCAAAGGCACTCTATAATATTTCCCAGACAGATCAAAAGTTCTAGAAGGGAGGAAGAACATTTCGAGTAGAGGTCAAACAAAGGCAAACTAGAACATTTCCAAAGCAGACTCAAATGTTCTACAAGAGGGTGAGGACATTTCTAGTAGAGATCAAGGGCTCTCTAGAACATTTCACAGATGTTCTAGCACATTTTCAGAGCAGATCCAGAAGAGGGTAAGAACGTCTCAAGGAGAGATTAAAGGCATTTTTTAACATTTCCACAGTATTTCAGAGGCACGTTTTTCTACAACTTTTCTACAGCACTTAAAAGGTGTTCTGTACCATTTACACAGCAGATCAAAGGGTCTAGAAAGGGATAAGGACAGTTCCAATGGAGATCAAGGGCAGTCTAGAACATTCACAAAGCAGATCAGTGGCTCTAGAAGAGGGTAAGGACGTTGCTTGCAGACATTTCAAAGGCCCTCTATAACATGAGGGCAGATAAAATGTTCTAGAAGACAGAACAGATCAAAGGCTCTCATTTCAGATCATTTCAGCGATGTTCTAGTACATTTCCAGAGTTACGAACAAAAGTTCTAGAAGAGGATGAGGACATTTCCAATAGCAATCAAGGGCGCTCTAGAACATTTACAAAGCAGACCAGTGGTTCTGGAAGAGGGTGAGGACAATGCTAGCAGACATCGCAAAGGCCCTTTTGAACATTTCCAGGGCAGATCAAAGGTTCTAGAAGAGAGGAAGAACATTTCCAGTCGAGGTCAGTCAAATGTCGTTTAGAACATCTCCAAAGCAGTTCAAATGTTCTAGAGGAGGGTGAGGACATTTGTATTAGAGATCAAAGGCCCTCTAAAATATTTCCAGAGCAGATTGAGAGTTCCAGAAGAGTGTAAGGAGACATTTCAAGGATAGGTTAAAGGCATTCTAGAACATTTCCACAGTACAGTGGAACCCCGGATTACGAGCATAATTCGTTCCGGAAGCGGGCTCGTTTTCCCATAAGAAATAATGAAAACTCAAATTATTCGTTCCACAGCCCAAAAAATAAATACATAAAAATAATTGATACAATATATAAAGTAAAAATAAAAAAAATTTACCTTCACTTTACCTTTAAATTTTTTAAAAATAAATCCCGACAGATAAGTCTTTCCGTTTGTGCGGGCAGGCGCCGTGTATTTGTGTGTGTGGAATAATCCCCTTCCCTCGCCTCGTTTTACACAGTAAAATTCCTCCTCCCTCCCCCCACCTCGCTTTTTTAAGTTTCACAACAAACACACACACACAACGGAAGCACTGTTTTAACGGGGGGAAAAAGAAATCTGTCTAATGACACTCGCATGAGCGCATACTAACGAAATTACTGCTGTAAAGTAAAAAAAAAATTTTTTTAAATGAACCTTTGAAAAGAATCCCGACAGCTGAGTTTTCTGTGTGAAGAAAGCGTCTGCGTGTGTGAAGCCGAGAGAGTGTGTGTTTCTCCCCGTGTGTGTCGGTGTCAAATTATGCGCGCGCGCACACTTATGAGACACGATGAAACTGAGAGGGAGACGTTGATTATACCAGTAAGAGACGAGCACTAAGACCCAGGGGAGCAGGGGAGACGATTACCCACAATTCCGCAGGGCAAGAGAGAGAAAAATCATTGGCTCAGTTATGATCACTTGCCGCTCGGTGTCAAAATAAGAGTCGCATGCGTGATCCATGATACTCGGCACTCGTAAACGAATACTTGCTCGGTTTCCAATTAAAAATTTATTCAAAATCTTGTTGAACATTCTTTATGGCCCCTCTCCACCCGGCACACCGGAGGTAGTTCTCTTATTGGATGCGGAAAAGGCTTTTGACCGTGTGGAGTGGTGTTATCTTTTCAATACATTAAAGAGGTTTGGATTTGGTCGTAAGCTTATATCATGGATAAAACTTTTATATACGTCTCCATTAGCTGCTGTGCGTACTAACAACAGCATATCTGATTATTTTGAGCTTCAACGCGGCACGAGGCAGGGATGACCTCTGTCTCCAATTCTATTTGCATTTGCAATGGAACCACTTGCTTTAAATCTGAGACAGAGAGCCGACATCAAGGGTATTCAGCGGGCAGGATTGGAGCATAAGGTTTCGCTTTATGCGGACGACATGTTGTTATACTTGTCACAACCCCTGACAAATTTACCCAAGTTAGTGACTTAGGTTAGATTAGATTTTGGCAAAATATCTGGCTATAAAGTTAATATTCAGAAAAGTGAACTGATGCCTTTTGTTGATGGAGTCAGTCTGTCGTCTTTAAGCTCAGTTTCCTTTAAAATTAGCCCAAAAAAAATTTAAATACCTTGGGATCTGGGTTACGCATGATCATAAAGACTTATATGGAGTCAAGTACCCACCTCTTTTATCTAATTTAAAACAAGACCTTGAGCGTTGGGACCACCTCCATCTTTCATTGAGTGGAAGAATTAATACAATAAAAATGAGTGTATTGCCCAAGTTTTTGTATATCTTTCAATGCCTTCCGGTATTCTTAACAAAATCTTTTTTCTCCAAATTAAATAATCAGATTTCAACCTTTATTTGGAACAAAAAAAACACCAAGAATTAAAAGAAGCATACTGCAGAGACCTCGTGCAAAAGGAGGGATGGCACTTCCAAATTTCCTGTATTATTATTGGGCAGCCAATATAAGAGCACTGATGTTCTGGTTAAATGATGACAATCCCCCTGTTTGGACAATTCTGGAGGGGGCTTCAGTTAGCCCCACCTCTCTAATAGCATTATTGTGTTCCAAAAATACCATTTGTTCAACCAATCTCTAGTTTGACCTCTAATCCAGTTGTGATGCATTCAGTTAAAATTTGGAATCAGGTCAGACTATCGTTTTCCCTTAAAGACTTACCACAGGCTGCCCCAATTGCCAAAAATTACATGTTTGTTCCATCAGTGATGGATAATGCTTTTGAAGTTTGGGCTAGAAAGGGTTTGGTCTCACTGTCTGAACTTTATATTGATGGAAATTTTGCATCCTTCGAACAGTTGGTACAGAAATACTATATTCCCAAATCACATTTTTATAGATACTTGCAGCTTCGGAACTTTGTGGCATTGAATTCTAATAATTTCCCATCATGCCCTCCACTTTCTTTATTAGATTCAATATTTGAATGTAAATCAGTACAAAAACAAACTATACGCAGGATTTATGAATTACTCAGTATGTATGATTCAACACCTTTAAATTTACTCAGAATTAAATGGGAGACAGATTTGGATGAACCAATTTCAGAGGAAATCTGGCACAAAATAATACAGGGAATTTTCTCATCATCCATTTGCCTTAGACATGCTGTAATACAATTTAAGATTATGCATCGTCTACATTGGTCAAAAGTCAGACTTTCTAAGATCAAAGCCGATATAGATACCACATGTGATAGATGCAGGCAGGCTCCTGCAACTCTGCTGCATATGTTCTGGACTTGTCCAAGACTTTACATGTTCTGGACTAATATCTTTGAGACCTTTTCTGAACTATTTGGAGAGATAGTAGAGCTCCAATCTCCATTTATTGCATTGTTTGGTGCGCCCCCAGAAAACACTAGTTTTAACCAAAGGAAAATTTAAATATTGGCTTTCTGTTCCCTTTTGGCTAGGAGACTGATACTGACTAAATGGAAAGACCCTGATCCACCAACATTTAGCCACTGGATAAGGGAAGTGATGTACCATCTTAAGCTGGAGAAAATTAGATATACAGTTAGGGGGTCTACTGACACATTTTATAATATTTGGCAGCCTTTCTTAACTTTTGCTGGGGGCATGAACGCTGATAATTATTGCTCGGTTTGCGGAACACTCGTAAACCACGTTACTCGCAATCCGAGGTTCCACGGTATTTCGGAGGCATTTTAGAACATTTCCATAAACGACCAGAAAGTTCTAGAAGAAGGTAAGGACATCTCCTTGATAGCACAGAGACATTCTCTAACATTTACAGAGCAGATAAAAAGACATTTTAATTAGATTAGATTATAAATGATTCTACAAGAAATTATATTTCATAACTTTGTGTTTTTACAGTCCTGTTTAGTGAACTCCAGACAAAGGGACGTGGAATGCTAGTGTTGTAGCTAAATCAAACCTTATGCCTTTGCTTAATTTTGTGTATTTACAGAACATGTTAAAAAAAAAATTTATTACAAGTTTTCCCTTTTTTTTTTTTTTAAAGGATTGTATTCAGACTTTAAAAAGTTAAGATTGGATTCAAACTTATAAACAGTAACACGAGTCATGCTTAACATACTGATGTGAGCCGTGTCACTTTCCTCCAGGTGAGAAGCTGTCCAAGCAGCAGCTGCAGCACTCCAACATCATCAAGAAGCTGAGGGCCAAGGAGAAGGAGAGCGAGGTGAAGATCGCCAAGCATTCCAAGAAGCTCAAAGAACAAGAGGACGAACTCAAACAGCTGCAGCAGGTCAGAGAGAGATTCCTTATTCTTCTGGGAAATTCTTCTAATTTCTCATTAATTTCTGTAGTATAAATGGGATGGAACACTTAAAAACATGGTGTATGACAGGTTCTGGATGCGAAGGAGGAGGTTGAGAAGCAGCACAGAGAGAGCATTAAGAAGCTGAACTCGGCCGTAGAGCGTCAGGAGAGGGAGCTGAGCAGGCTGCAGAGTGAAAACGACGAGGTGCAGGAGAAGAACCGCAGCCTGCAGGCCGCCCTCGACGCCGCTTACAAGTAAATACGCGGGATTAAAGGTTAAACATGAATGGGGAAATAAGAATTAAAAGAATCTTGAGCTGAGAGCTTTGCCTGAAATACACAGCATTGTGGTGGCTCTTGGCACTTGTACGAACACAAGTTCTCCTGTACAAACACTGACGTCATCATCATACACTCCCTTCCGTTCCAGTCTGTCTGCATTTTTAAAAAGTTATTATTATTATTTTTTTTATAACCCAGACCGAATCAAAACTCTACTGTTTGTGCTAGAACTCTTCTGTCTGTGGCTGTGTTTAGGGAGCTTGCCGAGCTGCACAAGTCCAACGCTACGAAGGCCAGCGAGGCACAGGAGCTGGCTCTCAGCCGTGAGGTCCAAGCCAAAGAGGAGCTCAGCCTGGCACTGGACAAAGCCAAGGAAGAGGCCCGCCTTCAGCAGGAGGCACTGGCCAATCAGGTAACTGGATGGGAATTACTGTATGTTGAATAAATCTTTAATATTCCTTGCTTTTAATCCTGTGTCTGACGTCGGTCTTGCCGTTGCTTTAGGTGGCAGATCTGAGGTTGGCTCTGCAGCGAGCTGAGCAGCAGCAGGCCAGGAAGGAGGACTACCTCCGAGAGGAGATCAGCGAGCTTCAGCAGGTATGTCACACCACCAAACCATAATTTTTCTTCCATTAAAGCCCAAGTTTTTTTTGTTTATTTAAACGTATATATTCTTCTACGTACACTTTTGTCTGTTCAGCGGTTGCAAGGGGCGGAAACCAGAAACCAGGAGCTGAGTCAGAGCGTTACCTCGGCGACGAGGCCCCTCCTGAGGCAGATTGAGAATCTGCAGTCCAGTCTGGGATCTCAGACAGTGTCCTGGGAAAAGCTGGAGAAGAACATATCCGACCGTTTAGGTGAAAACACAGCAGGGGAAAAAAAAAAAAAAAAGTTAAATGTTACTTATTCCAGGATTACATGCTGTGTATAGAACACTCACGTTAAGAATAATAAATGTGCCTTATTTCCTTACTTCCTTTATTTTTATGTATATATTTGTTTTTACCTGAGTAGCCGAGACTCAGGCCCAGCTTGCTGTTGCGGTAGAGAAGGAGCGCTCGGTGACCGAGGAGATGCATGCCATCAAGGCTCAGCTGGCCTCTCTGGAGTCCCAGAATTCCTCACTGCGTCAGGAGAAGGGACGGCTGCAGGGCCAGCTGGAAGCGGAGAAGACTCGGCGTGAGAAGCTGGAGAACGACAGCAGCAGGTGAACAGAGAGAGAGAGAGAGAGAGAGAGAGAGAGAGATGGAAATCATATGATAAGAGATCAGAGATATTGACAGAATAAAGCAGAAAATCCTGATTGGCTCGAGTAACGCCTAGCTTTTCTAATGAAACAAAAATACAGGTCTTTTATTTATTTATTTATTTATTTATTTCCTCCTTTTTAAAAATGTCAATCGGTGTATGTTTAAGTGTTTAACCGCAACCGACTTTGTGTGTGTGTGTGTGTGTGTGTGTGTGTGTGTGTGTGTGTGTGTGTGAGTAGGGAGCGTGTTGAACTGGAGAATCTGAAAGGCGAATACACCCGAGCTCTGGAAGAGGCCAAAAAGGAAAAGGTACTAGTCTAGGGACGAGATACACCAGGGTTCAGCCGATAATACTTTCTTACAATTCTAAACAAACGTACTGTAGCAGATAATTCACACAGGATCGTTTGCTGCCTGCCAGTGTATGAATAATTTTGAGCATGCCACCTGTAGGATCAGAGAGGAACTGCAACATTTTACCACTTTATATGCAAACTAAAAAAAAAACAATTTAGGAGTCGGTGTGGGGCGATACAAGAAAAGAACAGAATAGATTTTTTGTTCTATTAACCATTAAAGCATTCACACTCATTTCCCCCCCCCCTTCTTCCCATCCTGCAGCTGCTGCTTACAAACCAGCTTGAGATGGAGAAAGTAAAAGTGGAGCAGGAGAAGAAGAAATGCTACCTTGCGCAAGAAGCCTTGAAGGAAAAGGTTAGTTATTTTTTTATGCAAGAGAAAATGTTATAACTTCTAGTAAAATGTCAGATTTATTTATTTATTTTTCAGTTAAACCTCAGATATTCTCATAACATGAGTAGTTTAAGTTGTTACATTGTTGTCTCGTGCATAGATTTCTAATCACATTCTGCCCTTGTGTGTGTGTGTGTGTGTGTGTGTGTGTGTGTGTGTGTGTTTCAGGAGCGGAAGGCGCTGAGTGTATCGCTGAGCGAGGCTCCTGCATCCTCCACGCCGTCTCTCTCCCGCTCCAGCTCCATCAGCGGGGTGGATCACAGCGGCATACACACCTCTCTGCTCTCACACGTCAGTTAATTAAAGGCTCCTTCTTTTAATGAATCACCCTCTTGCATTCAAAACAAAGCAGGCTGTTCCCTGTATGCCTCAACAGACTGAACTGAGCAGTCTACACCATCAGTAGCTAGTCTGAACATTTAAGGAACATCAGGGAAAGGAAAAATAATTACAGCTGAGATTTTAACGGCGTAGTAGAGCAGTTAAGAGACCTTGGATATACATTAGCTTCGTTAACAGAGGTGGGAATCACCAGGGATCACCCGATAGGATGATATCACCATACCTTGGAGCCGATTCGATTTGTATCACGATTTTTATTAAAATCCAGATTCTAAATAATTTTTTCCCCCCAGATTTTGTTCCAGTTCTAAATAAACTTGGCGAGATAATTCACATTGCCACACAGGATGCCGTTGCATGTGAACGGTTTGCAGGATTATAGAGGAACTGCAACAGTTTACCACCTCTAATTCAAATGTATATAAATTAAAAAAAATATAAATAAAGATCATTTTAGTCACCGATTTATTTTTATTTATTTATTTTACCTTCGAAAGAATCGCAATAGGTAACTGAATCAGAGTTTGTTAGTATATCTTCACCTTCAAGTTTCTCACTGTCCCTGTGAGCATAGGATTTTATTTGTTGATCAGTCAGGTCTTATTTGTTGTCTGTTGTGTGTGAAAGCAGGACGACTCTCCCGATCACTCGTTCGCCTCCATGACCCTCCCCGGGAACAGTCTGTACGAGGCGGCGCGTCTCAGCGGAGGCTCCAGCATCATCGAGAACCTGCAGTCACAGCTCAAACTGCGGGAGGGAGAAATCGCACAGCTTCAGGTAATCTCTAGCTACATATATATACACACACACAGACACACACACTCTTTACCTCTTACTTTAGGCGTCTTAAACAGTTCTGATCAGGTATCATTTCCCAAACAAATTTCCTGATTTTTTTTTTTTTCCCATGACATAGGTGGAGATCTCTAATCTGGAGCGGACTCGCTCGGCGATGGCTGAAGAACTGGTGCGGCTGACTAATCAGAACGACGAGCTCGAGGACAAAGTGAAGGAGATCCCCAGACTCAGAGTGCAGCTCAAGGTGAGTGAAGAAGCATGAGGAGTTCGAGGTGGGAAAAGGTGCTTTATGCTGTCTGGCTGTGTTTTTTGTGTCAACGATTGTCTTGACGTGCAAATTATTCTAAATCCGCAGCACATTAAAACAGGCGAGATGGGCCTTTATTCACTTTTCATGTTCACTACGTAGTGTGCATGTGTCTGAAGGGAATGTTGTTTGAGATTGAAATTTTAATTAGTTGGAATTAAGGGCGTTGTTGGTTCAGTGTTAGGTTTCTCGTCTGCCATCTGAAACTTGGCGTCCGGCGTGAAACTTGTGCAAGTTGTGTGTGGATCAGACGGTCCACTATGGCGACCCCTCGAGGGCAGCAGAAAAACAACAATACCAAAAATAATTAGTTGGAAACCTAAAATTACTTTTAGGTCCTATACCTAAAAATTTTACAACTCAGTAAAACCCTGTTTCAGATGTGCTGTGCACCTTAAACTGCTGACAGGATTTTTTTTACTTACGAACATTCAAGTTACGAATTTCTGCAGATATGAACGGACCGCGGTTCTACAAACATCCGTAGATGCGAACAGATCACGAAAGAAGCTCATGTGTATTGTACAAGAAATAGACACTGCAGTGCAACGGATACCAATATTTACAATTATGTACAATATTTTCAGTGTGTAAGTAAATGTATAAAATGTACAATATGTATACAATGTCTGGTCAGACATATAAAGTATCTATCTACAGTGGAACCTTGGATTACAAGTATAATTCGTTTCGGAAGCAGGCTCGTATTCCAAAACACTCGTAAACCAAATCAACTCTTCCCATAAGAAATAATGAAAACTTAAATAATGCTTTCCACAGCCCAAAAAAATAAATACAGAAAAATAATTAATACAATATATAAAGTAAAAATAAAACAAATTAACCTGCACTGTACCTTTAAAAAAAATCTCAACAGATAAGTGTTTACGTTTGTGCCGTAAACACACAACAGAAACACTGTTTTAACGGGGAAAAAAAGAAATCTCTCTAATGACACTCGCGTGAGCACAGACTAACGGAATCACTGCTGTACAGTAAAAAAAGCAAACAAACAAATGAACCAGCACCTTACCTTTGAAAAGAATTGCGACAGAGCAGAGTTTCTGTGTAGAGCAGTGTGTGTGTGTCTGTATGGAGCCGGGGAGGGGGGGTTTAAAGGCGAGAGAGAGAGTGTGTCGGTGTTGGTGTGTGTCGGTGTCGCTGTGTGTGTCGCTGTCAAAAAACTTGGCACTCGTAAACCAAGACATGCTCGTTTTTCAAGTCAGAATTTATTAAAAATCTTTGCACATCTTGCAGAGCACTTGTAAACCGAGTTACTCGCAATCCGAGGCTCAACTTTATCTATCTACCTATGTAGAGATCATAAAGGTCATAATGTTATGGCTGATCGCTAATTTATTGATAAAGCATGAGATGTTTAAACGTTAAATGTCATAAATCTTCATGTAGCCCTGATAATTAAAATGCACCGTGTTTGTCTGTCAACAGGACCTGGAGCAGAGACACAACACCATCTTGCAGATGTACGGCGAGAAGGCGGAGGAAGCCGAGGAGCTGCGTCTCGACCTGGAGGACGTCAAGAACATGTACAAGACCCAAATCGACGAGCTGCTCAAGAACCAAAAATAACCCCCCTCGGTTTCTTTCTTGCTAACGGATATCAAAGTGCATTTACTGTACATGGACAAACTCTCTTATAGTGCAGGGCGCTTTGTTGTGTGCAAATGGCTCACGGTGGCACCGAGAATATGTTCATTTTTTTTCCTCGTGTGTATAATCGCGTGTAGTTATTTATGGGGTTGTATGAGTGGGTGATTTAAATGTGATTTTTTTTTTCTTTATTTTTTTTTTTCCTTTCTTACTTTTTTCCCCCTTTCTCAAAGATCATTAGCAGACTTGAAACGGACAAGCGCTTGTCTCTTGGTGTCGACCTCGTCGCTATGCACATCAATTTGCACTTTTAAAGTAACATTTAAGAAGCCTTTCTTCTCTGTGTTCAATATGTAATCGTTCACTTCACTTGGTATGCCCCACGGGGCAGAATTAATCTAAATTCTTTTGGCAAGGACATTTTCTAGCCATATTCTCCCGCATAGAGCACCTTTAAGCATTTTAGACGTTGTCCGCTGTCGGTTCATTGCGAGCAATGTGAAAACATTGGCAGTCTCTAAGGAGTGCATATATACTTTTTGAAAGAAAGGTTCGGTCTCTAAAAACACGTAGTCGCAACACTCGTGAAGTAAATATTACAACCATATTTAAATCTAATATGATTATATAATTTATTCTTCACTGTTGTGAAGAAAGAAAGCTCTCAACTTTAAAACTCTAATAAAACCTTGTCTCAGCTGTTCCTCATGCTCCGGGAATTGCAGCTTGAGCTCACACTTGCTTAGCTTCTAATTAGCTATGGGTTTTTTTTTCTGTCACGTTTGAATGATGAACTTGTAATTTTATAAATTGCAAATCCATATTTGTAAGGTTATTACAAAAAAAGAAATGACCAAAATCAGCAGAACTATAGGTGTAGTTACTATATAACTATATATTATTTTTGTCTTTATAAATTTCATGCTACATTTAGGCCTAGGAATTCATTTATTAATTGCTGGATCAAGTGAGCTGCTAGAGTAGAGTTAAAGTGGAAAAAACAACAACAAAAAGTTGTGGTGAATTTGTAAAACTTGACTGGAATGCAATTTGTAAAGTTACGCATTTTGCACTCCGTTTAAGTACAAACTATTGATAGAAAATCGTCTTCATTATTAACTCTTATCAGAAACCAGGGTCTGTGCATCAGCGAACAATCTGAGAACCTTCTTCTTCTTCCATTGAACGAATTGGCTTCATAAAGCATAAATATGTAACCCCCGGTCATAATACATAGAGCTACCTGTTTTTCATTTAATTTGTATATAATGTTTATCTTGCGTAGGCCTGTAGTATTGGGCAAGATAAGATTTGTGTAAATGTGTAAATAAAATTAATATTGGCCTGGTTATGCTTTTGAGTCATTTATTCATTTGAGTCAACTGCAAAAACATACTGTAATTTTGAGCTCTTTCCTGCATCAGGAGTCTTTACTCACAACTGAAAGCAAAAATTAATAATAATAATAATAGTAATAAAATCCAAATGAATGGGTCACGGTGGCGTATTGGTTAGCAGAGCCACCCTGCACCTCCTGGGTCCGGGTTCGACTGCCGCCTCGGGTCTGTGTGTGGAGTTTGTATGTTCTCCCCTTTCCTTTAGGTACTCCGGTTTCCTCCCACAGTCCGAAGACATGCAGATTAGATTCCCAAATTGCCCATAGTGTGTGCCCTGTGCCCTGTAATGGATTGGTACCCTGTCTTGTGCCCAAAGTCTCCTGCGATAGGCTACAGGCTTCACACGACGCAGTACAGGATAAGCGCTCTAGAATATAAAATAAAATAAAAAAACTAAGCTAACAAGTTTTTTTTTGCACATAATTTGCGGATTCATTCTGCATCAAAAATGACAAATTATCTGTACAGCTATTTATATATAAAACTTAGAGAGAGTCAGCAAAAAAAAAATAGCATGATGTATATTATATGAATAAAATATTAATAATGTTCTAAATATATACACACGTGGACAAGATTGTTGGTACCCTTCGGTCAATGAAAGAAAAACCCACAATGGTAACAGAAATAACTTTAATCTGACAAAAGTAATAATAAATAAGAATTCTATGAATGTTAACCAATGAAAGTCAGACATTGCTTTTCAACCATGCTTCAACAGAATTATATTTTAAAAAAAAATGAACTCATGGAACAGACCTGGGCAAAAATGATGGTACCCCTAACTTAATAGTTTGTTGCACAACCTTTTGAGGCAATCACTGCAATCAAACGATTCCTGTAACTGTCAATGAGACTTCTGCACCTCTCTGCAGGTATTTTGGCCCACTCCTCATGAGCAAGCTGCTCCAGTTGTTTCCGGTTTGAAGGGCGTCTTTTCCAGACGGCATGTTTCAGCTCCTTCCAAAGATGCTCAGTAGGATTGAGGTCAGGGCTCATAGAAGGCCACTTTAGAATAGTCCAATGTTTTCCTCTTAGCCATTCTTGGGTGTTTTTAGCTGTGTGTTTTGGGTCATTGTCCTGTTGCAAAACCCATGACCTGCGACTGAGACCCAGCTTTCTGACACTGGCCAGCACATTTCTCTCTAGAATCCCTTGGTAGTCTTGAGATTTCATTGTACCCTGCACAGATTCAAGACACCCTGTGCCAGATGCAGCAAAGCAGCCCCAGAACATAACAGAGCCTCCTCCATGTTTCACAGTAGGGACAGTGTTCTTTTCTTCATATGCTTCATTTTTCCATCTGTGAACATAGAGCTGATGTGCCTTGGCAAAAAGTTCCATTTTTGTCTCATCTGTCCATAGGACATTCTCCCAGAAGCTTTGTGGCTTGTCAACATGTAGTTTGACATATTCCAGTCTGGCTTTTCTATGATTTGTCTTCAACAATGATGTCCTCCTTGGTCGTCTCCCATGTAGTCCACTTTGGCTCAAACAACGACGGATGGTGCGATCTGACACTGATGTTCCTTGAGCATGAAGTTCACCTTGGATCTCTTTAGAAGTCTTTCCGGGCTCTTTTGTTACCATTCGGATTATCCGTCTCTTTGATTTGTCATCAATTTTCCTCCTGCGGCCACGTCCAGGGAGGTTGGCTACAGTCCCATGGATCTTAAATTTCTGAATAATATGTGCAACTGTAGTCACAGGAACATCTAGCTGCTTGGAAATGGTCTTATAGCCTTTACCTTTAACATGCTTGTCTATAATTTTCTTTCGAATCTCCTGAGACAACTCTTTCCTTCGCTTCCTCTGGTCCATGTTGAGTGTGGTACATACCATGTCACCAAACAACACAGTGACTACCTGGAGCCCTATATATAGGCCCACTGACTGAATACAAGATTGTAGACACCTGTGATGCTAATTAGTGGACACACCTTGAATGAACATGTCCCTTTGGTCACATTATTTTCAGTATTTTCTAGGGATTTTTGTCCAGGCCTGTTCCATGAGTTTTTTTTTTTTTTTTAAATAATTCCATTGAAGCACGGTTGAAAAGCAATGTCTGACTTTCATTGGTTAACATTCATAGAATTTTTTTTTAAATTATTACTTTTGTCAGATTAAAGTTATTTCTGTGACCATTGTGAGTTTTTCTTTCATTGACCGAAGGGTACCAACAATTTTGTCCACGTGTGTAATATATCAATATATAATGTATAGAACAATGTATTTAGTATAAAATTTATACTTGTTTTATTATATATAAAAGTGTGTGTTATATAATTATATAAACATGTGTTATATGTACAGGTGCATCTCAGTAAATTAGAATATAATCAAAAAGTTGATTTATTTCAGAGATTCAGTCCAAAAAGCGAAACTCGTATATGACGGATTTATTTATTTCAAACCTTTGCAGGTGTGTTGAGTTAATTAGCTCATTAAAATGTGGCACTATATATATACATATATTACAGTACGTGATATGAAAATGATTTCACATCTAATATTTTGCTACAAAACATAAAACAAAAAGTACACCCAAGTCACGGGGTTTAAACAGCATTCGAGTCAGATCTCGGGCGCCCTCTTGCGTTCAGTGCTGCATCCTGCATGCCGGCTGTTTCCGGTGTGATGGCGACCCGCTTCCTGTACTTCACTTTTCTTTGATTGGAGAGCGGTAAGTTGTTATTGATGCCGCGGTCTCATTCCTGTTAATTTAATCACTCCCCCCCCCCCCCGCTTCGGTGTTGTTTTCACCTCATTCAGCGCCTTACTTGCGGTGGAGTGTGTGAAAGTCTCGGTGGTTTTTAAGAGAGAGCGAGACAGAGAGCGCGCGCGGTTAAACCGGAAAAAGCGGGCGGTTATGGCGGAGAGCCGCAGCCACTGGCAACCGTCGCTATGGTGGCGGCTTTTTAAATCCACCCCGCGCGCACGGCTTACTGTCAGCATGGCCGCGTTCGTTATGACGTCATAGTGTCGCGCCAAGTGGGTCAGAACAGCGCCATGACGCAGCAAATCACTTTATTGTATTGGAGAGGAGTTTAGTTACTGGAGGAGTGAACTGTTACTAACTTTAATGGACAAGAATGAACCAAGGCTGCTTTGATTGTGAATGTGTGTGTGTGTGTGTGTGTGTGTGTGTGTGTGAGAGAGAGATGTTCTGGAATTCAGAATTTCTTTTTTTTCGAGGATTCTTAGCAGGAAATCCAGGAGAAGATGTGAAACTTTTTCACTTCCTTAGTTGACAGTGAACACACCAGCATGTCCATGAATCATTATACTTACAGTGTGTGTGTGTGTGTGTGTGTGTGTGCGAGAGAGAGAGAGAGTGCATGTTCTAGAGTAATACATGCAGTTACTGACTGTCTGAAGTGTTATCAAAACATTTGGAGATTGATGCGCCACAGATCCGGTCGCTTTCGCCGCATGTCCCCCCTTAGACGCCTTTAAACCTGGCAGTAGAATTCACTATTGATGGTCTGCACTCTGAGGACGAATTCTCGCATGTCGAAAAGGACGATGAGCATCACAGGACCTGCCTCGCTTTTTTTAGTTGTGGAGATGACGGCTCATCCACTGTAAAGGGTGTCGCTTCGCTTCAGGGTCGTACCCAACGATCATCATGCACAAGTGGGCGAATGGTTTCGAGCTTGTTGACGGTCTTCCTGGTCTCTCGTCGTCTTCCAGTGATGTTCTTCCACAGTTGACCTCGAACGACTCGTTGCAGCGCCGGCCGTAAATCTTGCCGAATCACGCCGGTTGTCTCTGCGGCAGATTTGCTCAGTTTCACGTGGAGTTTCACGTTTGCTCTTTGTTCTTTGCTCCCTGTGACTGTGTGCGCAGTCCGGCCTTGTGCTGCCGAAAAAAACTAGCCTCGAAACTTTTTGATACCGCTGATCTCCAGGAAGCCATTTATTACCAGACACACCACCCATAACATCATCGCCGATCAGACTTTATTTAGCCATTTAGATCAGCAGCGACTCTGACATCATGAGGGTGTGTGTGTGTGAATGAGTGTATCAGGTGTACAGATCTGGTATTGTTATCCAGTGTCAGCCTGCAGAGACGAGGTCCATCAATGTGGTGCAACGCCAGTGAAACTCCAGAGAAGACTTGCTGTGGGAAATGAAAGGAGCACCAAGATCCACGAATGAACAACCTGACCCAAATCGACCCTTGGTGCTAAGGCTGAGGTGAAACCCGCACGCCAGCGACGCTACATCCTACTCAGGCTCAGGAAGTTTAGACTCGCGTCAACATCCTGACAAACGTCTGCAGATGCACCGTGGAGAGCATCCTGACTGTGTGCACGACTCTCTCTAAACCTGTAGCCTTTACTCCTTTTCGTCCAGTCTCTCACTCGTGCCTCTTTGCTGGTTTCTGTCACTTTTTCTGTATGATGTAATATTTCTAAGGAATGTATTACTACTTTCCTGCCACATCCTATCCCTGTGCAATGTGCAGATCGTATCTATCACACGCTACACACACTCCTACGGTAAATTTGATTGTAATTGTACTTTACGTCTGCAGAGGGACGCTCAAATGCTACACCTCAACACATGCGCCCTTATTTATTTTATGACCCGATCCTCGTGACCAGCATTCGTCTCTGGTATTGTTTGCAGCTGAGAAAAAAAACAAAACTGGAAACTGAAACTAAAACTGAACATCTGGTTAAAGAAGTGTTTTCAATGAATTTCCCTGATTTACAGCCTTGAAGACCTAAACAATAGTAGGAAAAAGGTCACAAACGTTTCCTGTGTTGCGAGTTAGATCCGTTCATTACCACGGTTCCCACACTGCTCCCTGACTCACACCCTCAATCTAGTCTCACCCTGGCATCTCTCTAACCCGTCTCTGTCTTCCTCCTTTTAGATAGAGAGAGACAGACGGTGGAGACGGCCGCAGTTCCGCGTATGTCTGTGTGCGTGACTATGCCGTTATTGCTGCTCTTCTTCCTCTGCACTTGCTCTGGTGCTCTCGGTGATCCTCAGCCGCTGCTGAGCTACAGCTCCCTGACTCTGCCTGATCTCCACGTCCCCTACTTCCTGCACGGCAACGCGCACGTGGCCAGGGTTTGCCAAGACGACCCACTCTGCCCTTTTAAAGTAAGGAATTCTGTCTCTCTCTTTTGGGTGTTTTTTTTCCCCCCTTTTTCCTTTTTAGCGTTCAAAAATTTTCATTAATAACCTTGTGTTACAAAACGAGTTTGAAGATAAGCTGTAAAAACGTATGCAATTTTTCATTTTAACTTTTCGATGTAAGAGCCATTTTATTTCAGATGATGACATGATGCACTTTTCTATCATGATTTCAATACTATATCATCTCCCAGTCCTGACCTGATGGCCATTTTAAGCTCTTGTTTCGTATACTCATGCTGTGACGGCAAACATTTCTCAGCCCCCTAATGTTTCAGCATTCTTGTTTAAAGGTTCCATTTTTTCACTCCTCTAAAGTGTATAAAGTGAAATATCATTTTTTAAAATTCCATCAATCTCCCTTAATGCACACCATGCCCAGAGGGAGGGGCTTGTCTTATATGAGGTCACATTAGGGGAGCGGAAATCTAATTGGCTTCTAGTTTGTCTTGCATACGCACTCTTGAGATGCATGCGAATTCCTAGAAATGACTAAAAAAGTGACTTTTGCCTAATATGTCATCTTTAAAGGACCTCTGAAATGTGAACATCTAACCAGGTCATAGAGAAATATGAGAATTTATGGAACAGTGAACTCTTCTAACAAAAATACTCTTTTTTTTTTTTTTTGTGAGTTTACTCATGAATCTTATTGAAAGCGTTTCCACCTCCTATTTCCCTTTCTCTTTTCTAAGCGTG
Organism: Clarias fuscus; assembly: GCA_030347435.1. Classification (NCBI taxonomy): domain Eukaryota; kingdom Metazoa; phylum Chordata; class Actinopteri; order Siluriformes; family Clariidae; genus Clarias; species Clarias fuscus. The sequence goes on along the minus strand of CM059217.1, from coordinate 29,979,845 downwards.
TGGGTTTTCTAAGCGTGTGGGTTTTTCTCTTTGTGTTTATAGGATGCACTGTCTCAGAATCTGTCATGCTGGGGTTACGAGAAGAGCTGCTCTCCCGAGCACAGGTTCAGCTTCCCGATCTGCTCCAGCGTGGACTCAGCATGGTGAGACAAACCTGCTGGCTTTTGTCTTTGTCTTCGAGTCAGCCATGTTCCCTGAGCGTTCCCAGTGTAATGCATGATCATTTAATATGTAGTGTACGATGATTGACTCTTATATTTGACTCATTAGTGGTGTAGTTAAACATTAAATCCTGTATGTGTGTGTGTGTGTGTGTGTGTGTGTGTGTGTAGGGCTCGCTCAGTGCAGGCGGCTCAGGAAATCTTCTGGAAGCAGGCCGACTTCGGCTACGTTAAAGAACGTCTGGGCGAGATGAAGACTCTCTGCGAGCCTTCAGCTCCCGTAAACAGATTTCCTCTCATTCTCAGTTCTGTAGTCTCATCATTTCCTTCTTCCTTGATACTGTGTGAACACTGTATGTATAAACACTTGGCTTTTCTTCCTGTCTCAGGGGGAATCCTCTCTGAAGTGCACAAGCCACCTGCGTTACTGCAGAGCCACTAACCTCTATCTGGACCTCCGGCAACCACGCAGGAGTCACGAGAGGTGTGAAAAACACTCATAACAGCAATACAGTCTGCATTTTAACACATTGTGAATGATCTGCTGCATCCACAATACTTTTATAACAGCTCACTGTTTAAGACAATACGGCTTAGAGGTTTTTAGGTTTTACGTGTATTATGCAGGGTTGGGAGCAGCCAAAAGATCAACATCATCATCATGCAGTCAAAAAAAAAAAAAGGTGACTTCATTGGGACTGAGTAACTGAGATTAACACGGGCCACACCTCTTTTAGGGGAGTAAGAGACGTAAGGCATGTCCCTTTGCACAGACTAACACAGGTCACACCTCCTTTATTAAACTAAAGACAGAGGCCAGGCCACGCCTCTTTTACTGAGACCACACCAGGCCACGCCTCTTTTACTTAGACAACATCAGGCCACGCCTCTTTTACTGGGACCACAACAGGCCACGTCTCCTTTATTAAGACCACAACAGGCCTCGCCTCCTTTACTGAGACAACATGCCACACCTCCTTTACTGAAACTACAACAGACCACACCTCCTTTACTGAGACCACAACAGGCCACACCTCCTTTACATAGACTAACACACCTCCTTTACTGACACTGACACAAGCCACACCTCCTTTACTGGGACTGACTCAGGCCACACCTCCTTTACTGGGACTGACTCAGGCCACACCTCCTTTACTGGGACTGACTCAGGCCACACCTCCTTTACTGGGACTGACTCAGGCCACACCTCCTTTACTGGGACTGACTCAGGCCACGCCTCCTTTACTGAGACTGACTCAGGCCACGCCTCCTTTACTGAGACTGACTCAGGCCACGCCTCCTTTACTGAGACTGACTCAGGCCACGCCTCCTTTACTGAGACTGACTCAGGCCACGCCTCCTTTATTGAATTAAGACACACCTCCTTTAGGGGACTAAGACATAGGCCACGTCTACTTTACTGAGACTAGCATAGGCCACACCACTTTCTTAAATTTGAGTATGGTCTAAAACAAGACAGTTACAGTATAAATATTAGAGATGGCGGAAAAAAAAAATCGGGTACGTGTTAAGATTCTTTTGTGTGGCAATTCATGTATTGACAGATTGACTCCAAAATCGCTTTTCCTACAGGTGGTGTACGCTAAACTGTTAACGCATAGGCAGGCAGCACAGCATCCTAAGTTTGTTTAGACTTAGTATAAATATTTACCTAAATATATTTACCTATAATACCTAAAATAAATATTTAATATTACATCAGAATATTAATAATATTTAATATTAATATTAACATAATAATTCATAGAATCATGATATCATATCGAGTAGCCTCTGGTGATTCCCATCCTTAATAAATGTGTTACAGTATGTATAATAAAAAGACCCTCTCTCTCTCTCTCTCTCTCTCTCTCTCTCTCACTCTCTATCTCTCTCTCTCTCGCTGCAGGTATAATGAGGAGTTCTTGCAGAAAGGGGAGGTCGGAGGTCGCTGCAGACTTAACAGGGGGGCATTAGATGCAGAAGGACAGCATAAGAGCCCCCTGCAGTCCTGGTTAGTGTGACCTCATCCAAAATGAAATCATCACTAAGACGACTGGACGAGCTCTGAGACCTGGATTAATACATATTAAATTAGTGGCTTTCGTTAATAATGTAACCAATGTAATAATCATTCAGGTAATAATGTAAATATGATGTAACTGTGTATAAATAAAGACCACGCCATGTAATTCAAATACAGTATGTGCACCTAGCGTATACAATAAGACAGATTTAAATAATAAAAGGGTGAGAAAATTAACACTAATATCAACCACAACAAGATATCTCTCGTCCACCTACACTGTATCTAAAATCACTGAGCTCAGAATTTAAAATAATGAAAATATTAAAAGAGACAGGATTCAGGGTTTCCTCGCGCTTAATGTAAAGACCTACATTTGACTTGGCTGCCTCGGACCCTCTCTCGCCAGGTTCGCCGAGCTGCAGATGTACACCGAGCTCAACTTCCACCCTGTAGACGACAGGCACTGTGACGTCATCGTCGAGACACCTACAGTCTTCATGAAGCTGGATGCAGGTGGGACTCTGATGAATCATTCTCAGAAACAGCATGTATTTTTTTTTATTATTATTTTTTTTAGAGAGATTGTCTGATTACCGTGCACATAAGGTTCATAGATATCGTTTTCAGTTAACGGGCTTATATTTTTTAACATTGGGCTCAGTTGTAGGGCTCGGTTTATCTCTAACCTTTAACCTTTTGGTCTTTGTTGTGTTTTTTTCACGTTTCAGGCGTGAACATGTACCATCACTTCTGTGACTTTGTCAACCTGTACATCTCTCAGCACATCAACAACTCGTTCAGCAGAGACATCAACATCGTCATGTGGGACACGGTATCGTACACACACTTTTACACCCCTTAGTTTTGCGTTTTTAATTAGTTACCTCAATTGAAATACTCAAAAATGAGTGAGAAATGCCTGGAACTGAATTGTGAATGATACATGAAGTAAATAATTGTGGTTTTATTTGTATTGAAGGGAATCTTTAACTGATCCTTTACTGGAGGAAGCAAATACTAAGAAAAAGAATTTGTGGGTTATTGTTTGTTTTGACCACAAGGTCTCTATGGGATTAAGGTCTGGGGAGTTTCTATGGACCCAAAATTTCCATTTTTTGTTCCTCCCGAGCCACTTGGTTATCACTTTTGCCTTATGCTACTCAAGGTGCTCCATCATGCTGGAGAAGGCATTGTTCGTACCATCTAGTCCTGTGTCATGTCAACAGCAAAGCATCCTGAGGCCATTCATCATCTGACCCAAAAAAATAAATAAATCTAAAAACACAGAAGCAGCCGACTTTGTGAAAATTTATATATTTGCGTCATTCTCAAAACTTTTGGCCCCGGCTGTAGGCTGTACCTACACTGTAGTTTCCATTATTACTTACAACAAAGTTTAAGAATTCAGTCTTTGGATACAATACGTGCTAAATATTTATTTTGTTATTTATCTACCATTAGACTTCCTATTATTTATACTTGAGGAGGAAAAGATTTTCCGTTCTAAGCCTCATGCTGAACCCTCGCCTTGCCTAGAGCCACCGTAAGGGTCGCGAGGAGTGTAAAGCTGTATGATTTATAGACAAACCTTATCCTGGCTTCCTTTTCCGAAATGATTTTCACTGTTCTGAAAATACAGATAATCAGGTGGAAAAGGTTCCTTCCTCAGAAAAACAATCTTACTAAACTGATTCCGCTCTAAAAATCTTTTTGCAGATTGCTCAGTCTGATTCAGGAATCAAGCAGAAGTTTTATGAAGTGATTACAGTCACTACAAATGTGTACATTACATACTGTTTTTTATTTTTTATTTAATCCAGTCATGTGTAAAAGTTAGTGCTCCCTCTTTAGTTATATGATTTCTGTGTAAAAACATGATAAAAATCATCTGACCGTAGCGCGTCTCAGTATTAGGCAAAAACAACCTTAGATGAGCAATAACATCTAATTTTTTCACCTTTGTTTAACATATCATGTATGAATCCAAAATGAGAAATCATGCGGGCAATAAGTTAAGCTAAGGTAAGCCTTTATTTGTCACATGTACATTACTGTACAATGAAATTGTTTCTTCACATATCTCAGCCTAACTCGGGTGAGAGCGCAGGGTCAGCCATGATACTGCCCCCCCATTGAGCAGATAGGATTAAGGGCCTTGCTCGAGGGCTCAACATTGGCAAACTGGTGGAGCTGGGCTGGGGCTTGAACCGCTGACCTTTTTCTTTTTTAACCCCCCCCCCCCCCCCCCAAAAAAAAACATAGAATTAAAAAAGTGGGTACTAACTTTTACACGTGACCTGTTCATTTATTGTTTGTTTTGATTTTGACTTTTAGAGTTTTTACGGTTATGGAGACCTTTTCAGCGAAACCTGGCACGCGTTCTCTGATTACGAAGTCATACACCTGAAAGCCTACGACACGAAACGGGTAAGATCCTTCAAACTAAATCACGGTCCACGATCATCAGTGGTGTAACTGTACATGTACTCATATCCGTAACCGTTCGGTTCGGTGCACGTTGTGATTTTTATCCAGTGCTGGTCAGTTCACATTAAAGGACCAGGCAGCATGTCACCGAGGACCTGGTCTTGTAGCACAAGATTGAAGTATAACAAATTTGTACAGGTTTGAAAATCAGACATTCCACCATGCAAAACCTCATTACAGATAGATCCCGCTGGACACCAGGTCCAACCCCCACCCCACCCCGTCACCATGAGAAAACAGAAAAACATTCTCCTGATTAGTTGCCTGGAATGACAGGTTATGCTTGACAGTACATGATGTAAAGTACTCGTGACCTTCCCTGGGAGTAGTTGGTTTTCTGCTGAAATACCTGAGCAACCTGTCTGTCTGATTGACCTCCAGAATATTTTGTGGTCTCTAAAAGAAATAAAAGCGTAAGGTATTTCATCATATTATATTTATTCTAATTTGTTGTAAAATGCTTGATTATTTAAAAAATAAAATGCTGTCATGATACAAGGGGCGTTCAAATTAAATCACGACTTGTGATGAAGTCTCTGAATGAAGAATTAAAAGCGATTGACATTTATAGAAGACTTCAAGGACAGTCCAGTGATGAGAGTCTTAGACGAAGGAGGATTAAAAGAAGGCCGTACGTGTGAACGTCCATCCAACCATCCATCCATCCTCCCACAGGCTCTCCATCCATCCATCAATCCATCCATCCATCCATCCACCCATCCATCCTCCCACAGGTTCTCCATCCATCCATCCATCCATCCTCCCACAGGCTCTCCATCCATCCATCCATCCATCCATCCATCCACAGCCTATCCATCCATTCAGTGAATATTCAGTGAACATGGGCGTTCTTTCTAACTCGCTCCCTCACTTAAAAGTTTTAAAAGTTTGATTTTTTCAGGGTATTGTGTATGATCTGTGCACATTAGGGAACTTTTATCGATGTGTGGTAGGCTCCTGGAAGTTCCAAGAATGTCTGCAAAATTCAGATAGACAAGTTTATTGTATATAATTAATATACTGTAATTTAGCAGTCCGTCCTAAGCAATAATTTAACAGAGTCAGTAATTTCTAACGTCTACTGTATGTGACGAAATGATAAACTGGTTTGGTAGCAACATGATCTACCATAACTTGACTTTCAACTGAGGTATGTATTGAAGTTACTGCGTAATTATAGATCGTGTAGATAATGTAAATATGATAAGGTATTACCTGTAACTTGTGGAGTGTAAGATGCAATCTTCTGAATTCCTATTGCTTAGAATGAAAACTGAAATCAGTGCACATGTTTTTTAACTGTTTAAATAAGACACCAGCTGGAGGGTGAAAATAAATGTCCATTCATCCATCTACTGTCAGCTCCAGTTATCCAATAAAAGTCATGTCCATTCGAGAACCAACCTGTCCATCCATCTATACTCCCACAGCCTCTCCATCCATCCATCCATCCTCCCTCTCACAGCCCCTTCATTCCTCCATCCATCTATCAAGCAATCCATCCAATCATCCTCCCTCCCACAGTCTCTCTATCCATCCATCCATCCATCCATCCATCCATCGCCCCATAGCCTCTCCATCCAGCCAGCCTGCCAGCCATCCTCCCACAGCCTCTCCATCCATCCATCCATCCGTCCATCCATCCACAGCCTTTCCATCCATCCATCCATCCATCCATCCATCCATTTATCTTCCCACAGCCTCTCCATCCATCCATCCATCTATCCATCCATCCATCCTCCCACAGCCTCTCCATCCATCCATCTATCCATCCATCCATCCATCCTCCCACAGCCTCTCCATCCATCCATCCATCCATCCATCCATCGCCCCATAGCCTCTCCATCCAGCCAGCCGGCCAGCCATCTGCCCACAGCCTCTTCATCCATCCATCCATCCATCCATCCATTTATCTTCCCACAGCCTCTCCATCCATCTATCCATCCATCCATCCACAGCCTCTCCATCCATCTAGCCACAGCCTCTCTCCATCCATCTATCCATCCATCCTCCACACAGCCTCTCCATCCATCTATCCATCCATCCTCCACAGCCTCTCCATCCATCTATCCATCCATCCTCCATACAGCCTCTCCATCCATCTATCCATCCATCCTCCACACAGCCTCTCCATCCAGCCAGCCAGCCGGCCATCCATCCTCCCACAGCCTCTCCCGCCAAACCATCCATCCATCCATCCATCCATCCACAGCCTCTCCATCCATCCATCTCTCTTCCCACAGCCTCTCCATCCATCCATCCATCCATCCATCCAATCCATCCACAGCCTCTCCATCCATCCAGCCATCCATCCATTCATCCGTCTCTCCATCATTTCTGTTTAAATAGTCTCCTCTTTTAAATTTTAACCAAGAAACAGACAAAGGTGAACTGAGAATGATTTCTTATTTAGTGTTTTGTGAATCTTTGAGTATTTTATCTATAGGCTTAACATCTTTACAGTACAAGATTACCTGTTTAACAAAGCGCTCGTTTAATATCAGTAGATCTGAGAGTGAGAAGTTCTGCATGTTTTTTTTTTTTGTTTTCTTTTAGGTCAGAGGCAAAAATAAAACATTGAAACGTGGGGTGTTTGAACCATACCGTGTGTTACTAAGACCACTCTGTGAGTGGTTGGAGCGCTTTGTGTTGAGGGCTGATGAAGTTTTTGATGTCTGTTTTTCATCACAGGTGTGTTTCAGGGATGCATTTTTCTCGCTGCTACCACGGATGAGATACGGCCTCTTCTACAACACACCCCTGGTGAGAAGCCGTTAAAAATGCTTACAGGAACAAATCTCATCTCATCTGTGTGGATTGCCATCACACACCCTGGAACGTCTGAATCACAAATCACAAGCATTGTGTTTGTTTTATATGTATTAAAGTCATGGCTTTGAGATTTGCTCCGCTTCACTCTCATCTGTGTGTGCTCTACATACACACAGCTGTTTGTTGATGTATAGGTTTTTTGGGCCTTGAAGCGTGAAATGCAGAAGTGTGTGTCTTTACCTTGTGCACGTGAAGTGTCTCGGTGCTTCTGTCTCTATTGGGGGGGAAAGGGTTTTTATATTCATGGCCATGAGTATCTGAGTTGAAGCTACAACTGATTTGGAGGTAATGTGTTTGAAACATGAATGTAGGAGCAGAAGATTGAAGTGTGTGTGTGTGTGTGTGTGTGTGTGTGTGTGTGTGTGTGTGTGTGTGTGTGTGTGTGTGATTGACAGATCTCAAACTGCCACAGTGAGGGGATGTTCAGAGCATTTTCTCAGCATGTCCTTCATCGACTCAACATTCCACAGGAGGGACCCAAAGTAACACACATACACACACTCACATACACACAGAGTGTAATAAAAGGAATTAAGCATCTATCCACCCATCCATCCAATAACCATCAAACGTCCATCCATTGGTCAACTCAATCTTCCATCCACTCATCTATCCATCCACCAGTCATAGGATAAGTTCAAGCTTAGGTTCAAGCCATAGGTTCAAGCTTCCATCCATTCATTCATCCATCCATCCAGAGTCCATCCATTTTTCCACTGGTTGAATCAAGGCTTCCATCCATCTATCTATCCATCCATCCATCCATCAGTTGGTCAACTCAGGCTTCTATTCATCTATCCAGCATTCACCCACCCATCCATCCATTCATCCATGCACTGGTCAACTCAAGCTTCAATCAATCCATTGACCCTACCATTCATTCATTGTCTGAATCAAACTTGCATCCATCCATCCAACAGTAGGTTGATTTAAACTTCCATCCATCCAACCCTTCATCCATCCATCCATCCATCAGTTAATTTAAGCTTCCAAAGATTTTCGATCCATCTTTATATCCAGTCATCCATCCATGCATAGGTTGATTCAAGCTTCCATCTATCAGCCATCCATCCATCCATCCATTCATTGTGAACTCAAGCTTCCATCCACTCTTTTTTTGTATTTATTATTTTTTGTTGGATTTTTCCCAGATTTTCTAGTCGTGCCCAGTTCCTCCCCGTCACTAGGGGTCTCCCACATTAAGGCTACTACTATCACTCAGTCAGGGGGGCCGAAGACTATCACATGTTTCCTCCAAAAAATGTGACGCCAGCCGACTGCATCTTTTTGTTGGGTGTGGTGTAACACGCTCGGAGGACAGCGCTATCAGCTCCTTTAGCTTGCGTGAGCTCACAGACGCCCCTGATTGACTGTAGAGCCGTAATTAATGTGGGAGCACTAAGTACCTCTCATCCCTCCCCTCCGAGAGAACCCGGCCACTCAGCTCTCTCTAGGCCTCCGGCTGCGAGAGGTTACAGCATCACCCAAGAGTCAAACTCGTGATCTCCGGATGATAGGGCGAGCACTCTGAGGCCTTCCATCCACTCTTTGATCCATACTTTCAACCATCCAGCTTTCATGTATCCATCCATTGGTTGATTCAAGCTTCTGTCCATCCTTCCACCCATCCATCAATCCATTATTCATTCATCCACTGATCAACTCAATCTTTCATCCCACTTCCATCCATCCATCATCATTCCAAGCATCTGCCCTTGCTTCTATCCATCGTTCATCTTGTGCAGTGGTCTTTGTCAGAGTGGACAATGTTCACGGTGGAGCATCCTGTGAGACTTCTCTTTGACAAGTCAAAATAATCGATAATCACATAAATTAACTTTTAAACAAAAATTTCTCACAGCTGCACATCAGGGCCCACCTTCACAAAGCTTCTTAGAGTTCTCTCAGAGAGCTCCTATCTTAGCTTAAAAAGTCCTAGCTGGGAGTCCTAGACTAAAAGTGATTTAGGAAACTTCTCAGAGCAACTCTGAAGAAGGAAAGTATAAAAACCTTTATCTTAGTGAGGAGGTGTGGTCGATCTCGTTGCTAGTGATGATGCAGCAATTCAAGGACTGTGATTGGTTGATATAAAATAACCTCTGAACTCTGAACACACAGTGAAATCATACTGTTTGTATATAAAGAAACTACAGGCTACTTTCTGCAAATTTCCTGTTATAGGCTAAATATCTTCAAGATAATTAAACAGCCAAATGTTAAATATGTGTCTACTTTTGTTTGAAGCAACAAATTTCCTCACAGTAGTTACTATATTTAAGTTTTTACATTTATTTATAATACTGATTTTATTACATGTGATTCATGTTTAGATTGATGGGAGCTAAATGGCTCAGCTTTCACCAGTTAACATGATCGCAGGACAGTTTATTTAAGTTGCACTTTTGGATGGTATGTATCCAACAATCCAAGAGAGATGGAAGGACGTAAATCAACAAGACAACCAAGTTGGACAGAAGAGTAGTGTTTACTTTCAGCTTTACATTCAGTTTGGAGAATATTTCCTCTGCTATAGAAACTCTTAAGCCTCTTAAAAGTCCTCCTCTATACCATTTTTATCTTAGGAGCTGTTTTTAAGGCTAAGATGTTTAATGAATACTTTTTTATCTTTACTAGGATTTAGTCCTAAATTTAGGGGAAATTCTAAGAAAATGTCATAATTCTAATAATTTTCTTAGAATTTCGTCACCAGGAGCAACTTTTAGGCGTAAGAAGCTTTGTGAATACGGGCCCAAGTGTCTAAAAATACTTAGTTAAATTCAAGTGCATTGCCACATAATTGCCACAGGAGGGCAGTGCTGGATAACAAAACTCGCCTGGTGTTAGATCGACAGAGTGGGCCGCATCGTTCACCGAGCCTTACAGGAGATTTAGAAACGAGAGAGATTAAATGAACGTGGAGTCAATCATGATGGATTACTAGGATCATGTTACGCTCCTGATTATTATTATATTTCTATCCTGAACAATTGGGATGCTTAGAATCTGGGTGGGGGGGGTCATTGCAAAATAATTAAATATTGCAAAGGAAAAAAGTGATTGATAGTGTTGAGTCGTTGAATAACTGTGTGGACAAAAGGGTCACTCAAAAACGCTGCGTTACGTTGCAGGAGGAGCGAATTCGGGTCACACTGCTGGCCAGGAGCACGGCGTATCGCAGGATATTAAACCAGCAAGAGGTGAGAGAAAGAGCATGCACACACACACACACACACACACACCGTATCTCGATCTGTCTCTGTCTCGCTCTCATTGATTTATCACTCCAGTTCCTTAACTGTGCATTTAAACTCTTATTTGCAGTTGGCTCTTGGAATAAATCCCTGATTTACTTTGGCTTCTGTCCATAAGACAGTCAGTTCTCATTAATCACCTCCTGATCCGTGTGTGTGTGTGTGTGTGTGTGTGTGTGTGTAGCTCATAAATGCCCTGAAGACTGTGGCTTTATTTGAGGTCAAGCTGGTGGATTACAAGTACAAGTGAGTGACAGAGTCGTCCTGCTTCTCATCTCCGCCTCAACGCTGACTGACAGACAGCTGATTGATTGCACGTCTTTTTGGGTATTTCTCCGTGTGTGTGTGTGTGTGTGTGTGTGTGTGTGTGTGTGTGTGTGTGTTGCAGAGATATGCCATTCCTGGAGCAGATCAGGGTGACCCATAACTCGGACATCTTTATTGGGATGCACGGGGCTGGCCTCACACACCTGCTCTTCCTCCCGGACTGGGCCGTCATCTTCGAGCTGTACGCCATGAGTTCACACACAACTTCCGCTGATATTTTGGTTTTATTTATTTATTTATTGTTATGTATTTATTATATTTGACATTTTTCTGGTAAAAAATAGAGTGCTGGAAACGGTTACGTAGTGTACTCGCGTCACTTACATGGCTATGTGACTATCGTTTAAATCTAGCGCCCCCTATGTTTGGGTTTGACGTTGCGCTGTTTGTGTCTCGCAGCTATAACTGTCAGGACGAAAGCTGCTACCGTGATCTGGCCCGGCTCCGGGGCGTTCACTACCTGACCTGGCAGAAAGCAGACAAAGTGTTCCCTGAGGATAAGGTACAGTGATGCAGAGTCTCAGAATCCCCACAGACACTCCCACACACACACACACACACACACACACACACACATTCCTCTGAGAATTTTACAGTATTACGGCAGCTTTATAGCTATTGATCTTGTACTGAAGTTGTCAGGTTGTTAGAGGTTCTCATACACACACACACACACACACACACACACACACACACACACACAAACATGTACATGCACACATTGTTCTTGCTGTCACCTAAATTTCCATTGAATTTTTTTTTTTTTTCCTCCGACAGCAGCAATCCACAAAATCATGGATGTCGTTATATATTGTATATAAAATTGCTCATCATAAATTATTACAAAAAAGAAATGATTATTATTCATATGCATAGGTTTAGAGTTTGCAAAAAATATATATTTAAGCATTTTCTTTTGTTTCTAAAAACTGAAAAAGGGTAGAAAAAAATAAATATATAAATATTTATATATAAATAAAAATAAATAAAATATATAAGCTTAAATTAAATATTTATTTTTGACATCAAGTTGATCCGTGTGTTTATTTACAACAACTCTTTTTTTCTGTGTGTGTGTGTGTGTGTTTCAGGGACACCACCCTACACTCGGAGCTCACCCGAAATTCACCAACTACACCTTCGACCGTGAGGAGTTCATGCGCTTGGTCATGCTGGCTGCAGATCACGTGAGGAGACACCGGGCGTGGCGTTCCACACGGGGACGAGATGAGCTTTAGCGTCATGGCGCGAAAATCTGAAATGTCCGGAAGGTGCTCAAAACACTGTTACAAAAAAAGTACCATATTTTAGAATGCTGATCCTGGATCAGGTTTCTCCTTTAACTAGTAATAATAATGAGTCTAGAACTGATCCCAGATCAGCATATGTAAAAAAAACATAAATAAAAGGGCGATATGATGGTGTTTTGGAGTAAAAGACAAGGTCAGGGTCACGCACTGAAAAAGGTCAAGATGTTCTAGAAATTTCTCTAGAAGTGTCCGTCTGATTTCCCTGAAGTAACGACCCTCTCATATGAAATATTAAGTATCAGTAGAGACGGAGAAATCTCTAGGGACCTGCCGATACGATATTATCACGCATGATACCCAGGTCCGATTTGTATCGCGATTCTGTAAGTATCACGATTTTGTTACGATTCTAAACAAACTTCCTGCCAGTGTGTATAAATGAAAAATTATATCACAAAATGTCAGTGTGATGAATGAATACATCACTCAATACAACAGAATCGTGATACACAATCAAATAGTTTTTTTTTTTCCGTCTATAATGATCAATATAAGGTCAAGATCATAATTTATAGATTTTTTTCTAATTATTTGTATTAGTCTGTTGCTGTAAACAATGAAATCATCAGTGGCCAGTGTTACAATGATCATGAATGTCGTTCTATATAATATAATATAATATAATATAAATAAACTTATCTTATTATATTATATTATACTATATTATATATATATTTGTCAATTTCTTTTTTAAATGACAAAAAACAGTAATATACTATAATTAGTGTAGTATAATATATAATATCTCAAAATATAATAGATGTCCAGTGTTTGCAAACTCTCTCAGAATTTATTTATTTTTAATATTCACTTTTTTTTTTTTTTGGAAGCTGTCTTGAGGATTCGAGCTCTCCTGTATCAACTCTGCAGCATCATGTTTTATATTTGCTATTGTGTGTGTATTCGGTGTTCTTTTTGCTCTTGAGAGAAAAATGCACAGCTTTAAAATCCCTGAGAATTCAGAGTATTTTAACCGTATAGTATTTAAAAAGAAAAAGGAAAAACAAAAAACAAAATGCTGTATTTTGCGCGTGCAGTTTAGAAATGAGGACATAGAAGAGGAAGGAGTGTGTGTGTGTGCGCGCGTGCGTGTGTGTGTAATTATTGTGTTGTCGTCATGCTGCTGGGATTTGCATGCGCGTGTGTTTGCATCAGTTACACATCATGCTGGGCGATTTTGTCTGCAAGCTGAAATGTTTTATATTGAACAGACTGAATGTCATTTCTTTGCTTTTATAGTAGCTGTACTGGAGGGGGTGTAATGGTTAGCATCACACCTCCAGGGTCAAGGGTTCGATTCCCGCCTAGGAGTCTGTGTGCGAGACTTTTTTTTAAACATTAGAAGCTTCTTTCTAGGAATCAAATTTTGACTTTAGAAAAATAAGGTAATTGATTTCAAGAATAGAAATGGGAAATTCAAGCTTGAAATGTCACACACTGTCTAATTATACATTTAATAATTGTGTATATATTTTTGCTTTTGTTATTTCCACCTCACATAAAAAAAAATTGTACAAATTTTATTGCTCGTGACTGAAGAACGTTGACTGAAAAATTCACGGAAGAAGCGTCTTGACACGTGGAGTTCCATTAAGCGGAAACATCTTGAATATAATCAAATTAAACTTTAAATGTAAAATTAATAGAATTCAAGATTATTCTATTGGCTTAATTTTGGGGGAAAAAGCTAAACGACCTGCCAGCAGATGAACCTCAGGATGCAAAACGATGCCTAGAAATGAGTTGAATGAATTTCCAATGTTAACGATGATGTGTTTAAAATACTTCTTACTGGATTTGATCTTTATTTACAGTGTCAAGTGAATTGTTTGAGTTCAAACCCATGAGTGTGTGGTAATCGTCCCTGCACCCTGACCTTGTCGCTGAGGTCGTACCTTCAACTCTGGCTTGTTTTGTATCTTTAGTGAAAGGTGCATGTGGTGTTAGTTTGGTCCTCCTTTCAGAGCTGTGCACCGTCTGTTCACGTATTGAATGAAAAGACGCACAAGAAAGGTACAAAGACCTACAGCGAGAAGGAAAAGTGCAGGAGACAATGTAGTGAAAAAAATGTAAAAAAAAATTCAAGTATTATTTTAAAGATTCCTGGGAAGAGCTTGATCGTGTGCTGCTCGGCGTTTCAGACGCTTCACTTTACTGCTTGTTTTTAAGCGTGTCAGTATTTCGCATTTCTGATGATTGAATGTAACTTTGTCTTTTTTTTCTTTCTTTCTTTTTTCAAAGAACGTGTACACGAATGTGTCTGAAACTTGAAATGAACGTGTTTTTTTTTTTTTTTTTTTTTAAAGGGGCTTCCAGTGTGTTTTTCTTTATTTTCTCTCCCTGAAAAATATTTAGGAGTTAGCAAATCAATAGTTTCAGAGCAAATCAAGGCAGAAAAGTTTTCTGCTTTGTGTGTGTGTGTGTGTGTGTGTGTGTGCGAGATTTCTAAAATTATTAATTGGACTGCTTCTGCTTGCAATCCCGTTCGGCATCGCATTACTTTCTCTGCTCGGTATGAGCTATGAGTGCACCGCAAAGGGCACGAGTCCAGGCCTCACTGTCACCATCATTAATCTGCGTGACCTTAAAAACACACCGCCATTTTCCCGTCTTTATTCTAGATCGCGTTCTGTGACTCCTGGTGCACTAGATGGCAGTAAAAGACCACGAGTGATCTCTAGGATTAGACAGTTTTATTATTTGTGTGTGTGTGTGTGTGTGTGTGCTGCAGAAATTGGCAGTTATTCATATTGCCACAAAATGCTGGAACAAAACTATTATAATGCGAGAGCTGCTGATTTATCCTGATCCGACTCGACTTTTAGTTGTGTTCTGGATGTATGTTGTGTATAACGTATTATTTTCAATGCAGTAGGTTTATCCTGTAAAATGTTTTTTTTTTTTTTTTTTTTTCCCACAACCTGTAAATGCTCATGATTTCTTCAGATGGTTCTGAAACTCTTACCCTGAATCAACAAGATACATGGAAAAGTTTTGTGGCTCAGTGATGAATGCCAAACTCCATCCAACATCTTACTGAAATACACACACACACACACACACACACATGCCCAAACACACACCTATTTATTTTTTTCCTAGGTTTTTGTATTGGAGTGTGTTAAAATAAACGACTTGTTAGTCGGGGTGCCATTATTTTTGACATGCTGACATTATATATTTGGGCGTGTTGATGATTGTGATATTGACAGGATGATGTATTACACTGAAGTCCAGTTTCCCATCGCTTTTATCACTGTACCATCAGCTTGGATTTTAAAATCTGTTTTTGAACAATTTTTCTCAACAACAACAACAAAAAAACTAAAACTATGAAGTGTTTTAATTGACGTTACTGTAAGCCATCCATTATTAAACCGTCCTTTCTCATCCATTCGTTTTTGTAAAACAATAAAAAAGGCTAAATCTTGTCAGAATGTTTCCTCTCTCTCTCTCTCTCTCTCTGTGATAAATATCCGTCCTGCGTGCTGCCAGGATGACACATGATGATGACGCTGCTTTACAATAAAAGCCGCCCCTCGTTTTATTGCTCGAATCAGTCAATAAGTGTATGTCGGTCTTTATTTCTTTTTTTTTTCTCTCCCTCTTTCCTTCTCTATGGCCTAAATGAACCGCTCAGCATCACTTTTATCCGATCTGCTTTCCTCCGTCTGCGTCTCGATATTAGAAGACGACGTGAAGAGATGAAGCTTGGCCGATCTGAAGCCTGGCCGGGTTTTCTTTTCATCATCCTTTATGGCTTTCCGCGTTCCTGTTTACGCGGTAACGAGCATGTGTATTTATCCACGCCTTCGTCTAAATCTCATTTCATAAAGAGACGAGCGTTCCGAGGCCTCAACGCACACACGAGCAAGCTCGTCTTACAGAGTCACGGCGTGCACAGGAGCGTCAGGTTTTCGGAAGATAAATCTGGAAATATCGATTTGAGATTGTTTTATTAATCGGTTTATCAACCCTGCGAGGGTCGTCTTCCTCCTAACATTGACGAGAGCACAGTTTTGTGATGTCATAACCGGGAAAGTGATGTAACTCCTCCACACTGTAGGCTGCTCACCGCGTTCGTTTTCTACCTGCTTGATAATGAAGACTGATCAGCCGTGACGCTGCGATTTCTCTCCAACACTACTCCAGGCACCACTGCGGTTCATGTTAATGATTTACTGTAAGCCAAACGCTTCGGAGTGTGTGCTTTTCCTCGTAAAAACAAATTGATTGCACTTGTAATGCAGTCGTGTGGGAACATACAAGTGTATTTGTTATCCTTTATATCCTTCACCCAATAGCCGCCCGATATCCTGCACAGGTTAGTGATTTTTTTTTGTTTTTTGTTTTTTTTGTAGTGTAACACACACTAAACCTTGGTCATTAAGTCTGGGCGCCCCAACGGCTCGTTGCTTACAGCTCACGGTTTTAAACCTATTTGTTCATTCGGCGGAAAACCTAGAAGGCCAACACTATTATTGTGCACTTTTTAATTTTTCAGTTCCGCCGTTCCCTGATCTCGAAAGGTCTAAGAACCACTGTGAAGTTTATTTAACCGCTCAAGTGCTTATATATACATTTTTTTTTTTTAAAGAATCCCCTCTTATGAAATAAGTGTTTCTGTAATTACGTCGAACTTCTGACTGTGAAGCTGAAAGTGCAAAGTGTTCGGTCTGCTCAGATTTACGCCCGGTTATAATATTACCTTCTCACCCGGAGAGGAAACTAAACCGCGTCTTTAATCTTTGAGCACCGAGCAGAACACGATAGCGGGCTCGTAAGAGGATGTTTAGGAAAGCGGCTCACATACGCAGCTATTAAATCTAATCTACTGTATCAGTCGAGACTCTCTGTCATCAAACGGGGTGGCCTTGGGTATTATGGGACATATGGTAATACGGGACATGCAAATCATCGGCCTTGAATTACAAAGCAGCCCTTAATTGTTCTTTCGGGAAGGACACGCATCGTACAGGACACCGTGGAGCTGAGCTCTCTGAACGAATACGAATACGTGGGCGTACACGTGCGAGTAGGACTTGGGGTCCGGCCGGAACCCCAATCGGAAATCGATTGAGAATATGCCACGCACCGTGTATAAATTCTGCTTTCTTGCATTATGCCATGGATAGTCATTAAGTTGTTCAGTTCTAGTGCTGAAATGACCTTGTGTTGTACTTCAAATATATTAAGTAACACTATCAGGAAAAAAGGTTGCCGTAAATAAATACAGGTTACATCATCATCATTTCAATTAATAACTGCAGACCTGGATGCAAAATGTAGACACTGATGTCATTATTATGTATACACAGTATATATATATATATATACACTAAGATAGCACTTAAACACACGCTATTATAATTCCTAATTTTACAGTACTGTGCAAAAGTCTTGACCCCCCACCTCAGTACTAATGTACTAATGAAGAGTACATTAAATGAAAGAAACTGGAACAAGTGTTTTACCACGACAATCTGCAAACTGCCTAACGACACAGCAGCGACCTCATTTCCCCTCTCGTCTGTTCCAACCACTCAGCATTCGGCGTCACCGGTATACTGATCATCTGGCATCATCTGCACCCGTTTGTCACTGGTTCATGCCCTAAGTTAGATGTTTTTTAATGCTAGAGTGTTTCACAGGTCACTGTGTGGTGTAACAAACAAAAAACATTCCTCGGAAACTGTTTAGACACAGGGCCTGAAGTGAAAATAAGAGATCCTTCAGGAACCCGTTTGAACTATTCCTCAAGTCTGCTGTAAAACACACAACGAAGTCTCGGAAGCAAAACCTGAAAAAATTGCTCCTGTAAGAAGCAGTGAAGTTCTTCGCATGCTTTTCCTGCAGGTGAGCTCCTCTTCAAGAACCCTGGTTTGGCCTCCCGTATTGCAGCGCTATTATTCTCCCCTCACTGAATATCTTTTTTCAGCCCTTTTTTAAGGCACGCCTTATAAAATATTAACCACAAACAACCTTGCCATGCTCTTTCACTTCTTTTTTTTTAAATTTTTTTTTTTTACGACTTGTTTTTCCAAGGCCAAAACATGTTGTCCAATTTCACGTTTCATCTGCTACATATTGGTGGGGGAGAAGAGGGGGTGTGTGTATATCGGGTGATGATGCGGTGAAAGACGCAAAATATTTAGACAAGAAGTGGAACGTGCACGAGGTGCCGAGTTACATGTGGACTAAAAGCGTGTGTCGCGTGCCGTTGGAATGGAAACGGGTGTAACGGATACTGGATGGATTTTTGGGTATCGGGAGAGAAAGTTGTATTCCTCAGCTTGTCTGAAGGTCCAAGATTGGACGTTTTCAGGATTCATTTGATCATCCCCACTCCATCCTGCGTAGTTTTTGGCAGTTTGTTTGAGATCATATATATCTATCTACAGTATATCTGTCTATTTATCTATCTATCGATCTATCAATCTATATATATAATATATTTAGATTACATCATTGAAAGAATTCTAATGTTTTAATGAAGTAATCCTGTCTTGAAACTTGTCTAAACCGCATTTAAGGTTAAATCAGAAATGTAATATTTTTATGTAAACCATGTGCAAACCATTCTCTTGAATCTGACCGACAACTTATTCCATTTATTTCAGTTTATTAAGACATTTATGCTTAACCCCATAGAAAAATATCTAAAATGTTATATAAATATTCTTTTTCAGCTGTGGATAATTACACGAATTTTGAAGAAATAGAAATTAATAACCTGTTATTGTGATAGTTTATTGCCTGGTCACTTATAAAACTACGAAACAAAATTAAATACCATTAGTCTGACTGTAACTGTGATTGCACAGTGTTTCAAACTCCAGGAGAAGATTAAGCTCAAGACTCCAAAGCTTTAATGACTTGCATAAAATGATTCTTCTGTTTGCACTGTCGTTATTATAATTGCAATTGCTGTAGATATAAAGACTGTAGCATGCTGGAAAAACTGAATTATTAGACTGGTGGAAGATTAGCTGAACACTCCAGATGTTGGCTGATTGTTGTTTATTACATTAGCTTATGGTTCTGAGGTTCTGGGAACAGGTTTAGTTCTTGGCCCACTCTGGAGTGCAGCAGTGTGTGTGGCCTAGTGTGTGGTTTGGGACATGGCCTGGATTGAACAAATCAAAGTCTGAAATTTATAACTGATTCCGGTCTTCCTCCCATCCTCTCATCCTCCTGCGTCTCCTAATCATCTCATCCGCCTCATCAACATCCTCCTCCTTCATCTCATCCTTCTCAGGCTTCTTATCATCATCCTCTTCTCATCATCATTCTTCCTCCTCCTCCTCCTCCTCTTTATTTCATCCTCCTCCTCCTCCCTCCCTTCTCTTCCTCATCATTCTCCTCCACCTCATCCTCACCCTCAACATCATCGTCTCAGCACGAGCCTGTAACGAGACATAACTTTACACAAAATTGATCGATCGAGAGATTTATCGTGCACGATTAAAAACTCCATCATATACCGAGAGAGAGAGAGAGAGAGAGCACACAGCGCGCATATCTCATTCTGACAAATGATGACAGAATGTCTGACCCCCGGGTTTTTCTTTCCTTCCTTCTTTCTTTCCCCAAACACTCGAGAGCTATGACATCACTAATCGCGGAGAGCTAAAAAAAAAAAAAAAAAAACATCGCGTAGGAGGAGGCGGAGGAGAAGGGGGAGGTTGCGGGGTGTAGAGAGAGCGAGCGCGAGAGAGAAGTGAGTGAGTGAGCGAGCGAGCGAGCGAGCGCAGCGCACGTGCGCGGAGCGGCGGAGTTGGCAAAATTCAAATCGATCGCGAGGACGCAGAGCAGCTCACCAACGGACCGCGCGCGAGACCCACACCGCACGAGGCGCACCGTTAGGGCTCACGGACGGGACTGGATGTTTTATTATTATTATTATTATTATTATTATTTTTACATTTAATTAATTCCCTTTATTTTGTAACTCATAATCACTTTAAAGCGTCCTCTACGGATTTAATGTTATCGCTTATGACAGTTTTTTTTTTTCGGTAAACGGAGTCATTTTTATTTCATAACGGCACCCTGGTTGTCCTGAATTTTTTGGGGAAAAAAGGAGAATAAAACAAACAATTTTAAAACAAACCGCTGCTTTTTTAACCCCCCCTTCTCGCTGGCGGTTTTGGCCGTGATGGACCGGCGGCCCCCGCAGCAGTTGATTCGGAGCGGCGGCGAGGGTGCGCGAGCTCACCGGAAACGATCGAGGATGTACCTAGTCCACTAGATAACGCGGTAAGTCCGGTGATGTTTATTTATTTAATTATTTTTTTAGTATTTCGAATCCAGTGTAAAAAAAAAAAGAAGTGTTTATTTTGTGTTTAATCGCTTCGGAAATCATACGGAAACTTCATTCAAGGATGAAGCTCCGTGTTTTTCCTGAAATGCTTTACATTTAAAAGCGCGAGGACACCACGAGCTCTAGTCCAGGACGCACGCGCCGCGCTCGCGGGAGAGCTTTACACCGTAGAGCCCGCGCGTGCTCATGTATTTTTTTGTTGTTGTTGCGCTTTTATCCATCTCTCTCTCGCGCGCGCGCTGCGCTGCGCTTTCCCTCCTGTTACCTGTTCCCGCGCGCGCCGCGTTAAAGCCAAGGCGGTGACCAGTGGCCTCGTGCGCGCACGACCCAGCGGTGATGATGATGATGCGCGTGTTCTTTTACGGTTGAAGTATTTAAAACAAATTAAGTTTATAAACATGATCAGATGTTCAGTTTAATATCGAGTGCAAATATTTATTTAGAATGATTAAGATTTGTTAAGGATGTTATTGCGTATTAGTTTGAGGCGCTCGCCTCAGATCGGCCACGGATGATCGTGATGAAGTTACTTAAATGCATAGGACCATTGGAACATGTTTAATGAGAACACACACACACACACACTGGGAGTATAATTGTGTAGGTTAGTATCTCTCTCTCTCTCTCACACACACACACACACACACACACACACACTCATTTGCTCCCTTGTGGCCTCTCTATGGGACAGAGCAGACCTCCTGCATGTTAATTGGTGCAGTAATGAGATCATGGCCGTGGCGTGTCGGAGCTGTCTGCGTTGACCAGCGTGCCTCGCTCCCTGCCCTCATCTCCTCCCTGTCACTGTGAGTCTCGTGCAAAGTGGGAGCCATTACTTTTGCACAGAGGACGCATGAGATACAGAAACGCAGCGTTTGAAGACAGAACCCGATTCTGTCTAAGAATTGTAAAGTGTGACCTGCGGACAGGACGTGGCTCTCTGTGGACAGTCAGGGACGCAAACACAGTCGTGTCTTTCATCGGGGCCTTACGTGTCACGGCGATGTGCTGCGCCTCGGGTGAGAGCGGCGGAGACGAGAAAAAGGGGGAAAGATTGAGCTCAGTTTTTTTTCTCATCTGGAGGTTCAGCGTCCCCTTTTCAGATTCCTTTCAGTCCACTGCGTTTCATCTCTGCTCCTCTTTTCTTTTCATTTTAAGTGCGAGTCTGAATTACAATAGATGGATGACAGAATATGAGAAGACAGGTCTACAAATAGGGGATGCTTCTTTCAGTATTGTCTCTCTATGCAGTCTCTCCTCTCCTCTCCTCTCCTCTCGTGAGGATAGAGCAGGATAGAGAAGCAAGGCTTGTCGATGGGGATGTGCTGCTGGACTGAAAAAGAGGAAAACAGGTTGGTTTCTGTGGGTTGTTTTCTGACAGAGCGAGGTCTCAGGATGGAACGAGTTCCCCGCAGGCTCTTTGCGTTTGAGCTAGCACAGGAGAGCGAGGCAGAGGTTCTGGATCACACAGCAGAGGTTGAAATGCTGTCATCTTCAACTTCTCATCTCATCTTTTTCATCGCTCTCTCTCCTCTCCTCTCCCCTCCTCTCTTCTCGCTCCAGTCTCGGATTAAACCGTCTCTGTTCGATTGCTACAGTACCTTCCTATTTCTCTCTCTCTCTCTTTCACTGTGTATGAAGTGGTGCTCTTTCTCTTTTGCAGTTTAATTGATCCCGAACCCAGCTTTGTATCAGAGAATGCTTTATTCCACCTGGGCCTACTTTCCTGCCAGTCGCTGAGACTTGATTGACAGCTCTCGACTCGGTTTCATCACTCTCTCTCTCTCTCTCTCTCTCTCTCTCTCCCAAAATGCGTATTGACTGATTTGACTGAAGGATCTGAGGAAAACATGTGAATCACATTACAAGGAGTTGGAGGGAAACCCTGATTAAAAAACAAGCACATTATTTATTTAACCCTGCACAAGGGCTGTCCATTTAGCACTTTTTCCAAAAAAAAAAAAAAGCCAGAATTCAAGCTAAACATCTATTATCTTATTAAATGGGTATTTATTTATCTATTTATTTATTTTGTGTCATTTTTATTTTTGTGCAAGCACATCTGTCATCTAAACAGCTGGATGTAATGTATGCCATTTTAAATTAAGAGCAGAGAGTGAGATTTATCTCTGCAGATGTGTGGGTAAGTGTGAATGGCAAAACGTGAGTGTTAATAAAATGTTCTGTGAGTATGTGTGTGTGTGTGTGTGTGTGTGTGTGTGTGCCTAGCTATCGTTTTTTAACATACCATTTGATAAAGCACAAAGTGTAGAGTGTAAGATGTTGGGCATAGAGGAGAGTGGTGTAGAGCACTTAGGGCAATACTTTAAGGGGACGGTTGTGCGGATTTGAGCGTGTGTGGATGATAGGGTTTATAATACAACGCACAAAATCTCTATTGCCTGCGCTATTGGGTGTGAAGATTGTGTAAAGTTTAAGATGTAGGATATAAAGCATTGCTTATATTGTATGCTATAAGGCTGGAATGGGAATCAACAGGGACTGCTCGATACAATATTATCACGATACCCAATTTATATTGCGATTCTGTTTGTATCAAGGTTTTATAAATATCATGATGAATATTTTTTTTTAGGTTTGGATTTTGTAATAATTGTGCAACACAATAATGCAGGATAGAGTGTGCTGCCTGACAATGTGTTAATATTTTAGATTGTACCACCTGTAGGATTATAGAGGAACTGCAGCATTTCACCGCCTCAAATGTAAACATTTATTAATTAAAAAAAGATTGCAAAAATACTTTTTGGAATCAGTGTAGTTGTACATGAATTGTCACACAGAAGAATTGCGATATGTAACTGAATCAATTCATGTGCTATAAGTGACTATGGCAGACGTTTTACTGTGCTCAGAGTACATGTAGACTGCATACTGTAGTGTATACTCTGTGCCTCATAAAGTGTAGTATACACTATACACTGTTTCTTGTAGGGATGTCATGTTTCAAATCGAATGGATGTTCTGCACTAAATAAAACTGATGCAGGGTCACCGAGTTTGTCTGTAGAGTTCGCCACAGTCAAGGAGTTCCACTTTTCCTGTCCTACAAAACCAAATCATTGAGCAGTTGAGCACTCTCCTTGCTGTTGCATGTTAAACTCAGCATGTAATTAATTAACGCATCGTGTCCTTTATTAGCAAATCTAGGGTGAAGTAGGGTGCGGAGTGTAGGGAATACAAAGTGCACACCACTGAGCCAATGCATGTGGTTTAGGACATACAGTATGCAGTGCAGGGGATAGTGTATATGATCATAGTGTACTGTCTAGTGTATAGTGTGTGTGGGCCAGGGGCTAAAGTGTAGTGTATAGGGAGAGTGTGGGTCACATTATAAAGTGTAGAGTATAGTGTGTGTGTGTGTGTGTGTGTGTGTGTGTGTGTGGGTGCGTTTGTGTGTGTGTCAGAGTATAAAGTGTTGTGTATAATGTGTATTGTAGACCAGAGTGTAGTGTGTAGTGAGTAGTGAAGGCCAGAGTGTAGTGTGTATTATAGGCCAGAGTGTAGTGTGTAGTGTGGGCCAGAGTGTAGTGTGTAGTGTGGGCCAGAGTGTAGTGTGTAGTGTGGGCCAGAGTGTAGAGTGTAGTGTAGGCCAGAGTGTAGAGTGTATTGTAGGCCAGAGTGTAGTGTGTAGTGTGGGCCAGAGTGTAGAGTGTAGTGTGAGCCAGAGTGAAGGGTGTAGTGTGTAGTGTGGGCCAGAGTGTAGTGTGTATTGTAGGCCAGAGTGTAGTGTATAGTGTAGTGTGGGCCAGAGTGTAGTGTGTAGTGTGGGCCAGAGTGTAGAGTGTAGTGTGGGCCAGAGTGAAGAGTGTAGTGTGTAGTGTGGGCCAGAGTGTAGTGTGTATTGTAGGCCAGAGTGTAGTGTATAGTGTAGTGTGGGCCAGTGTGTAGTGTGGGGCAGAGTGTAGAGTGTAGTGTGGGCCAGAGTGAAGAGTGTAGTGTGTAGTGTGGGCCAGAGTGTAGTGTGTATTGTAGGCCAGAGTGTAGTGTGTATTGTAGGCCAGAGTGTAGTTTGTAGTGTGGGCCAGAGTGTAGAGTGTAGTGTGGGCCAGAGTGAAGATTGTAGTGTGTAGTGTGGGCCAGAGTCTAGAGTGTAGTGTGGGCCAGAGTGAAGAGTGTAGTGTGTAGTGTGGGCCAGAGTGAAGAGTGTAGTGTGTAGTGTGGGCCAGAGTGAAGAGTGTAGTGTGTAGTGTGGGCCAGAGTGAAGATTGTAGTGTGGTGTGTGGGCCAGAGTGACGAGTGTAGTGTGTAGTGTAGGCCAGAGTGTAGTGTGGGCCAGAGTGTAGTGTGTAGTGTGGGCCAGAGTGAAGACTGTAGTGTGGGCCAGAGTGAAGACTGTAGTGTGTAGTGTAGGCCAGAGTGTAGTGTGTAGTGTAGGTCAGAGTGTAGTGTGTAGTGTGGGCCAGAGTGAAGAGTGCAGTGTGTAGTGTAGACCAGAGTGAAGATTGTAGTGTGGTGTGTGGGCCAGAGTGACGAGTGTAGTGTGTAGTGTTGGGTAGAGTGTAGTGTGGGCCAGAGTGAAGAGTGCAGTGTGTAGTGTGGGCCAGAGTGTAGTGTGTATTGTAGGCCAGAGTGTAGTGTAGTGTGTAGTGTGGGCCAGAGTGTAGTGTGTAGTGTGGGCCAGAGTGTAGAGTGTAGTGTGGGCCAGAGTGAAGAGTGTAGTGTGTAGTGTGGGCCAGAGTGAAGAGTGTAGTGTGTAGTGTGGGCCAGAGTGTAGTGTATAGTGTAGTGTGGGCCAGAGTGTAGTGTGTAGTGTGGGCCAGAGTGTAGAGTGTAGTGTGGGCCAGAGTGAAGAGTGTAGTGTGTAGTGTGGGCCAGAGTGTAGTGTGTATTGTAGGCCAGAGTGTAGTTTGTAGTGTGGGCCAGAGTGTAGAGTGTAGAGTGTAGTGTGGGCCAGAGTGAAGATTTTAGTGTGTAGTGTGGGCCAGAGTGTAGAGTGTAGAGTGTAGTGTGGGCCAGAGTGTAGAGTGTAGTGTGGGCCAGAGTGAAGAGTGTAGTGTGTAGTGTGGGCCAGAGTGAAGAGTGTAGTGTGTAGTGTGGGCCAGAGTGAAGAGTGTAGTGTGGTGTGTGGGCCAGAGTGACGAGTGTAGTGTGTAGTGTAGGCCAGAGTGTAGTGTGGGCCAGAGTGTAGTGTGTAGTGTGGGCCAGAGTGAAGACTGTAGTGTGTAGTGTAGGTCAGAGTGTAGTGTGTAGTGCAGGCCAGAGTGTAGTGTGTAGTGTAGGTCAGAGTGTAGTGTAGGTCAGAGTGTAGTGTGTAGTGTGGGCCAGAGTGAAGAGTGCAGTGTGTAGTGTAGACCAGAGTTAAGATTGTAGTGTGGTGTGTGGGCCAGAGTGACGAGTGTAGTGTGTAGTGTAGGCCAGAGTGAAGAGTGCAGTGTGTAGTGTAGGCCAGAGTGTAGAGTGTAGTGTGGGCCAGAGTGAAGAGTGTAGTGTGTAGTGTAGGCCAGAGTGAAGATTGTAGTGTGGTGTGTGGGCCAGAGTGACGAGTGTAGTGTGTAGTGTAGGCCAGAGTGTAGTGTGTAGTGTGGGCCAGAGTGTAGTGTGTAGTGTGGGCCAGAGTGAAGAGTGTAGTGTGGGCCAGAGTGAAGAGTGTAGTGTGGGCCAGAGTGTAGAGTGTAGTGTGTAGTGTGGGCCAGAGTGAAGAGTGCAGTGTGTAGTGTGGGCCAGAGTGCAGTGTGTAGTGTGGGCCAGAGTGCAGTGTGTAGTGTGGGCCAGAGTGTTGAGTGTAGTGTGGGCCAGAGTGTAGAGTGTAGTGTGTAGTGTGGGCCAGAGTGTAGTCTGTAGTATGTAGTGTGTGCCAGAGTGTAGTGTGTAGTGTGGGCCAGAGTGTAGATTGTAGAGTGTAGTGTGGACCAGAGTGTAGTGTGTAGTGTGGGCCAGAGTGTAGATTGTAGTGTGGGCAAGTGTGTAGTGTGGGCCAGAGTGTATAGTGTAGTGTGTAGTGTGGGCCAGAGTATAGATTGTAGTGTGTATTGTGGACCAGAGTGTAGTGTGTAGTGTGGGCCAGAGTGTAGTGTGTAGTGTGGGCCAGAGTGTAGATTGTAGTGTGTAGTGTGGACCAGAGTGTAGTGTGTAGTGTGGGCCAGAGTGTAGATTGTAGTGTGGGCAAGTGTGTAGTGTGCGCCAGAGTGTATAGTGTAGTGTGTAGTGTGCACCAGAGTGTATAGTGTAGTGTGTAGTGTGGGCCAGAGTGTAGATTGTAGTGTGGGCCAGAGTGAAGACTGTAGTGTGTAGTTTGCGCCCAAGTGAAGAGTGTAGTGTGTAGTGTTGGCCAGACAAGAATGAGACGAGAGACACGAATGTAGTGTATAGTGTGGAGTGTAATGTATAGTGCGTGTGGGCCAGACTGTGATGTGTTGTATAGAGTGTGTGTGTCAGGATGTAAAGTGTAATGTATAGTTTATAGTGTGGCCCAGAGTGTAGAGTGTTGTATAAAATGTGTGCAGCCAGTGCCCAAACCCCAGCAACTGAATGTAGTGCTGATCGCAAGCTCTAAAAAAATGGGAGGGTTGCATCAGGAAGGGCATCTGGTGTAAAACCTGTGCCAAGCCTGTGTGCGGGTGGCATGGTCCTGAATTAAAATATATAAAGGTCCGGTCAATAAAAGTTTATTCAAGCCCAGGTCGGAATGTCATGTTAGTGTTAGGATTCAGGGCACGTCTTCACAAAGCTCCTTAGAATTCTCTCAGAGAGCTCCTGTCTTAGCTTAAAAATTCCTAGACTAAAAGTGATTTAGGAAACTTCTCAGAGCAACTCTTATTAAGGAAAGTACAAAAACCTTGATCTTAGTGAGGAGGTGTGGATGAAAATTTGTAAATGTCTGATCATCAATCTGATAATATTGATTCATACACATTCACATGTCATACAAACTTCTATAATTTCTTTTGATTGTGTAAAGCTGCTTTGTGACAGCGACAATTGTTAAAAGCGCTATACAAGTGTAATTGAATTGAATTGAATTGAATTTAATTGAAAATGCGCTATTTGTTACAATAGAATATATGATAATTGAATAGACAGTGAAATCATAAATCATGTTTACATAAATAAGGAAATTGTATAATCATGACTACAGGCTACTTTATGATGGGAGCCAAATGTCTCAGCTTTTACCAATTTACATGATCGCAGGACAGTCTATTTAAGTTGCACTTTTGGATGATATGTAGCCAACAATCCAAGAGAGATGGAAGGAAGTAAAACACCAAGAAAACCAAATTGGACAGAAGAGCAGTGTTTACTTTCAGCTTTGCGTTCAGTGTTTGGAGAATATTTCTTCTTTCCGCTATTTTGTTCTCTGCTATAGAAACTCTTAAACCTCTAAAAAGTCCTCCTCTCTACTCTTAACCATTTTTAACTTAGGAGCTGTTTTTAGGTCTAAGATGTTTAGTGAATCATTTTTATCTTTATTAGGATTTAGTTCTAAATTTAGGGGAAATTCTAAGAAAATGTCATAATTCTAAGAATTTTCTTAGAATTTCAGCACTAGGAGCATTTTTTAGGCTTAAGAAGCTTTGTGAATATGGGCCCTGATCTCTGTATGTGTAGTCATTGAAAGTCAATTAGCAAGCAATTTAAAATGTCAACAGCATTTCAGTAATATTTATTGTGAGTTTTCAATAACTACGTTAAACATGTGGACCGTTTGAACTTTGGTGTATTTTCTTGCATTTTTCTGGGATACAAACAACAATCTCTAAACAGTCTTTAGCCCGGTGCTGGGCTGTACATGAATATGAGAGGACTCTGGTTGCTCTGTCACGCTGGACTCTCATTTCGGGTATGTTTGCTCTAATGATCCGTTGAACATAAGAGACAAAGTGGTTTTAAACTTCCAGCATGAAGAATAAACATGGAAGAATAAACACATATCGATCCGCCCATTCATCTTTGAAGGTTCAGTTTTAATAGTCTGCTTTGCGTTTCTTGGAGTAAGCCAAGCTGCGTCGCACTTTTATTTCTGTTTCTTCCACACACTCTGTCCATACACACTGAACTATCGTGTTGATTGGCTCTGTTGTGTGACGTGTATAGCCACACCCATCTTGAGGGAAAACCGCTAGATTACTGGTTTATTAATTATACTTATTTATCAGAGAAGCATCAGGGTCAGAATAAAACTGTGGTCCAAAGTGTAGAGTGTAGTATGTGTGTGTATGTGTGTGTGTGGGCCAGTGTAGTGTTTGTGTGCCTCACTGCCTACCTGACCTGCCAATTTTGTCAAAAATCTAATACCATCTAATATACTGTAACAGTCAGAGGATTAGTAATGCGGTTACACGGTAATACCAAACAACACCACAAGGTGGCATTTCCTTTTTATTGTAGTTTTGCTACGATGCCGCTCCCTCTCTATACTTGGTGTGAACAGGGTGTGATTGCTATAATCTACAGTTCATGAATAATTAAAGAACGTCGTGTCGAGGGGAACTGACTCATACAGTCGATGTTTAATACTCCCAGAATAACGCGACATTCAACAGTGCGGAGATTCAACATCCGGACATGTTTATCTAATCCTAAGCGAATTTGCTAGTGGAGCTAATGCTAACTACAGGCAAAAACATTTGGATCGACGTTCGATATTCGCCCGATATTCTTACTTCGGTATGAACCAATCGAATGTGTGTGTGTGTGTGTGTGGGTCAGAGTGCAGTCTGTTTTAGTGTGTATGCTGTAGTGTGTGTGGTTATAGACTCGATGCACTGCACATTATTGAGTTTGGCCTGATTTATAAGCCTTAATGAAGGACCTGACAAATCAGTGATGAATGAGTAATGTGCAGCGCTTATGGAACCACTGGAGCAGGTCATGGAAGAGAGTGTGTGTAAGGTGCAGGAGAGTGTGTGTAAGGTGCAGGAGAGTGTGTGTAAGGTGCAGGAGAGTGTGTGTAAGGTGCTGGAGAGTGTGTGTAAGGTGCAGGAGAGTGTGTGTAAGGTGCAGGAGAGTGTGTGTAAGGTGCTGGAGAGTGTGTGTAAGGTGCAGGAGAGTGTGTGTAAGGTGCAGGAGAGTGTGTGTAAGGTGCTGGAAAGAGGGTAAGGTGCAGTATAGTACATGAAATATATAGTATATGAAAGAAAATGATTTAGTGATGTATCAAAAAATTTAAATTGAAATGGATTGTTGTTTTGCATTTCAGGCGTTTGTTTCGGAATTGTAACGAAATCACAAAGAAAAACATAAATCCAGATATTTGTAAAATATAGGATAGTGTGTGTGCGGTGTATCATGGAGTGTGTGGGGTGTAGGATTGTGTGTGTGAGATGCAGGATGGAGTGTGTGTAGGTGTGTGTAGGGTGCACAGTGCAGTACTTTTGATTGATAGATGTATTGATAGATAGATACAAAGAAAGAAAGAAAGATAGAAATACTTTATTAATCGAAATGGGAAAAAAAATGGAAAAATCAGTTGTGTGAGTTGTGTG
Source organism: Clarias fuscus (assembly GCA_030347435.1). Classification (NCBI taxonomy): domain Eukaryota; kingdom Metazoa; phylum Chordata; class Actinopteri; order Siluriformes; family Clariidae; genus Clarias; species Clarias fuscus. The sequence continues at coordinate 29,949,677 of CM059217.1, read as the reverse complement.
AGCTGCACATCAGAACGTCTTGCCACTTGTCTTTCATATGATTTGAACTTGAGGTCCTCCGTGTCCATGTCTCTTGACGAGACGTGGTATAAATGGAGCGATCTTCACTCGTTCACTCGTTCACTTTGAGGCGTCTCTGCACGGCTTCAGGATTTGGCCCGTTTCTTCATTAAACAGCTTACAGCGCAGCACTCAGTAGAAACTGAAGGTCAAAGTGACCTCGCTCGGCGGCGATTCGATAAATATACGACGACTGGCAGTTAAAGGTCGCACCCGTGTTTTGAACTTGAAGCGGTGGCGTAGCGTGACTGCCTCGCAGCTTTCTCCAGTTTTTTTTTTTTCTCCAGCTTTTTCACCGACGTCCTGCCAGGAGCTGGATCGACTTCTCTAAACACCCCCCCCCCCTTAGCACTGAACGAGGGTGTGTGCGATAGCATTTGATGAACTGCCCTGCATCCGGTGTGTATTCCCGCCTCGCTCGGAGTGTTCCCAAGTCAGGGTCCGGAGCCACTACGGTCCTGATCAGGATTAATGCATTAGCATTCTGCCGCTAATGTTTTCTCCAGGCATCTCCGGTTTCCTCCGACCTACTGTTACAAAAAAAAAATACATGGATTGGGAATTTTATTGTCGCCCCTACAGGGGAATATGTTCACTCAGGATTAAGTGCGTAGTTAAGATGATTTTATAATTAGTTACAGTGTATCAGTGTGGATCAGCGTGTTTGAAGTTGACTGATCAAAAAACTTTACGATCAGAATGAAAACTCATTTGAACCGATCGGATATTACAAGGACTCCAGGGATGCCTAAGTTCCAAAATGTGTGTGTGTGTGTGTATGTGTGTGTGTTAGCGAAAGAGAGACTTGAGTCTTCTGCAAGCTGCTTATTAAAGAACTTGTCCTTGAAATGGTGTGTGTGTGTGTGCGAGAGAGAATCATTGTGATTGTGTGGTGTATATACTTTGTATGACTATATGTGCTGGTTCACTGTGTGTGTGTGTGTGTGTTAGGGAGAGGTGGCGTAGAAGGGGATCGAGTTTGTGCATAAGAAGCCTGTGTGTGTGAAAGGCCAGCGAGTCACACTCCTGAGCATCGCAGACAAAGTAATTCACTTATTGACAGCTCCTGCATGTCTCAGTGACTTTGTAAAATGAACAATTGATCAGACTTTCTCTCTCTTGTGCATGCGCTCCACTTATCCATCTCTCTCTCTCTCATTCACCTTTGAGCCTCTCGATCTGTACGCCCGGCACATTCCGTCATTAATATAATTACAGAGCGGTGTGTGGCTGGCTGGTCGTTAGCGGCCGCGGAGTGGGAAATAATCGGTGTGTTTTGACGCAGACGGCCGTGTCAGCGTCTGTGCGCAGATCCTCGGGCCGCTCCTGAGCACGAACGTTCCTGGAATAAGCAGAGACAGAGAGAGAGAGATGGGTGAGGAGCGCTCGAGAGCAACCTTTGACGATCCTGAAAAACGGCTCTCAAGGAAAATCAAAGGAGCCTCAGCGTGACGTTTGTTTTCCCATTAATCATCATTTGAACCCAGAGTGTGATTAAGGCACGCCGTTTTTTTTTTTTTTTTTTCGTGGACAGTCAAGCAGAGAAGCGTGTTTTTTTTTTCTTTTTCTTTTTTCCCCGGACCGAGTGCATTGATTACATCACTAATCACTAATCTGAACAGATCTCAGATCAGTGTGTGCGTGCGGGTTTTATTTAAGCGTCCAGAGACCATACAGAGGTACCGCCAAGCATGACAGCGCTTCACCCTCAACGAACATAATGACAGCGTTTGATCTGTGCATGAATTAAGAATCACATTCAGCCGACAGCATGAAACCCAAAGGAGCTTTAAATCACTGACGTTCCATACGGAAGAGTTTCGTCTTTGTATTTTGTACATTTCGTACACACCGTTTAAGGTCATCTAAGGTCAGCTCAGGAGCGCAGGTTTTTTCCCTCCTGCGTTCACCTGATCCTGGATTCGCGTGTGCTGTCGCCTCCATGTGATTTGTACTGTACCTGCTTGGTTTTACACGTCTATTCACGTGTACTGAACTCTTCGTGGGTAGTGCACGTCTTTTCCCTTCCTTAAACAAACAAAAAAAAAATTAAAGATTCATTTATTCCCTTATTCATTTCCTTGTGATTCTTACATATGATTTGTGATTCTTAAACGAGTCATTTATTTCTCCATTTAATTCTTAAACACATGATTCATTTATTTCCACTTGTGATTCTTAGACATAATTCATTTACTCCAGCGTCGGTTCTTAAACAAACTCACACATGTGATTCTTACACATGACATTTGTTTCCATGTGTGATTTTTCCACTTTTTTTTTACTTACCTATGATCCAGAGATTTCTTTCTTTCACACAATTTCTTAATTTTCTTATGTGATTCTAACTCGCAATTAATTTATGTGATCTATGTGATTCTTTCATGACTGATTTATTTCCACATGTGATTCTTAAAGACAATGCATTTATTTCTTAGATGTGATTCTGGGAGACAATCGATTTATCTCTTACACATTCCTTATTTCCAGGTGTCATTTTTTTTGGTACATGTGATTTATTTATTCATTCCGGCATGTGATTCTTTATTCGATTGATTTCTGATTGCTGCAACACATGCTTTTACAGTGTGATCTTTATGATCTGAGTAATTATTTGTTTCACGTGTGATTGCATATTTTTTCCACTTTAAGAGGAATATATTTTTTTTGCAAATCCTTAAATATGCCGGTCTACAATTCTAGTAGAAGTAGTAACTCTTACACTTACATATCCAGTAAATCCGTTGCGTCTCTTAAACAGATTCTCGCCGGTGCACGAGCCTGGCTCAGGTTCTCCCGAAGTAAACACGATGGTGATGTTAGCTGCAATCTGTCACCGAGATACAATATCTACAGGAGCCTGGTATCTGCACCTGGGGGTCACCCGTGAGCGATGAAACCTTTTGGCACCCGAGCCGACCCATCACACACTGGCGATCTTCCCAGGGCGAGACTCGGCCAACTGCGCCTCACATAAGTGAATTTTGGATGAGCGTTCGGTCGCTGGGCTCCGTGCGTCACGCAGCTTTGTGTTTTTTTTTTTCGGAAGTCATATAAAATCTAATTATTCGGCACGCAGGCCGAGAGGGCACTCGCGAAGTCGAAAGGCGAAAGGACGGACGCTCGAGTGCCCTCGCGGTCTGCCTGCGCGCGGTCCTGATTCCTGAGTGCGATGAATTAGGATGAAGTAGGCTGTTGTTGTTTTTGTTCTTCTTAAACAAGTGCATACGGAAGGCTCATGTTAAGAAGCACAGCGTATTTAAGTATTTTAATGGTTTTAATACAGGATACAGAGGTGATCGGTCTCAAAGTAACATGAACAGGAGGAAACAAAAGAGCCGTTTTTCTGCTGATCTTTGTCGTCGGTGTCGATTATGTAAATATTGTGAATTACGCTGCGTGCGCCGATGTGTCACAGTTCATCCCTGATAATGGCCGAGCTTAATAGTGCTCACACTCAACACACAAAACAACACCGTCACACAGTAACAAATGCCAGACTGTACAGAAGTGAGCAAGACCTTTTCTAATCAGGCGTGAATCATATGAATGAATCATCAATTTCGTGATGAGTCGCAGCATTAGGTATAAGTTACAGTGTTCCCGGTTCCTCCATGTTACAACCAGCCTTTCACGTTTAAATGTCTTGGGTTTTATTTTTTACATTTTTTTTATTTGGGTGCATAAAGCGCTCAGGGTGCTCCGGTTTCCTCACACAGTCCAAAGACATGCTGATTAGGGAAACCTGCGTTTCCAAATCGCCCGCTGTATGTGTGTGTGTGTGTGTGTGTGTGTGTGTGTGTGTGTGTGTGTGTGTGTGTGTGTGTGTGATGGATTCACACTCTGTCCAGGGTGTACCCCGCCTCGTGCCAAGGTCTCTGGGATGGGTTCCAGGCCCCCGTGGCCCTTTAGATTCATTCATGACACCTTATTTTTGTTTTGGGAATGCTTTTTTTTAATGCTTGAATAAACAGTTAAAAGTTTAATGGTCATGGAGTTACAGTTATACAGATCAATCGAACAAGAAGCAAACAAGCGATAGATCAACCGTGGAAAAATAATTGTTCGGATCAGAATTAATCAAATGAAAATTTGATAAAAATGTGACACATGTACAGTCGATTTGAATTCGGTTCTGAATTTTTTATTTATTTTAGATAATTCTATTATTATTATTATTATTGTTTTGTATTTTATATATATATATATATATATAATAATAATAATTGTTTTGGTATACAGTTACACTTTGTGTCATTTATTTATTTCATATTTTAGATATTTCTATTATAATTGGATTGTATTGGTACTTTTTGTAAATCTGTACACTTGTACATTCCACCCCAAAGAATAAAAAATTACTTTTTAATTTTTATTCAATTTTCAATTCAATTCCATTCAAATTCAACTCTTTAGTTTTGTAGTGCAGTTTTCCTTACACTGTAGTGAAATCTTTCTTTATCTCTCTATTCGATCACATCTTTCCATTTCAGGTCATATAAGCATTTTCTCTGCATATCATATTTATACGTGAAAAATATAAATTTATGGTACGAGCAACAACATCGGTGCAGTGAGCGGAGTGGAAACGTCTTGATAATGATGATGAAGATGATGATGGAGCTAAGGTTAAGAGTAATAGATCGTCGCTCCATCTGTTAAGTCTAATCCATAAACCTGCAAAGTCAAGAGATTAAGCGACAATCTATTACTCTTACCCTTACCTTCATCATCATCATCATCATCGTCATCAAGACGTTTCCACTTACAGAAGTGCCGCTCACTGCACGAAATGGAAAGATGTGATCGAACAGAGAGATAAAGAAAGATTTCAGTACAATGTAAGGACAACCGCACTGCAATACAATGAAACTAAAGATTGAGATGAATTTGAATTGAATTGAATTGGAAATTTCATTAAAAAATGTATTTCATAAAAAAAATATTTTTTTTAAAATTTGGGATGGAATGTACAAGATTTATAAATGTAACAATAACTGATGATAATTATAATAAAAATATCTAAAATATTATATATATAAATGACACAGAATGTGCAAAGTGTAATTGTATACTGAGAAGTAATAATAATAATAATAATAATAATGCATTTTATTTCTATAGACTTTTTTCTGGTCACCTTCCAGATCAAATGAATGAAATTATAACGTTAAGTAGTGAGTGATTAAAATAAAAAGTGCTGCATGTTACAGATGTTTTCCGACGGTCTATAAATAAGTCAATTATTCTATGTGCAAATCTCATCCCACAACCATCCCGCTAACATTTTCCCGCCATTTTGATGTCTGATATGAACGTTACCCCGAGCACATCATCTGTACCTGTGTGATTTTCCGCCCCACACGGGCGCCTGATTCTATGGTTGCATGAACGAGCAGCTGTACAGGTGTTCCTGGAAAAAAGAAAGAAAGAAAGAGAGAAAAAAAAATGTGTGTACAATGTGTGTGTTAAAGGAAAATAAAAAAAAAATTGATTGAGTAGAGAGAGAGTCTGTGGTTTTTCTTCTCTCATTAGATTCTTTAGCGGGTTGCTGTAGGTGTGTTGTGATGTGTAAATGAGCTGACAAAGCAGAGTGAACCGTCTCCTTTGTGTGACACAAACACACACACACACACACACACACACACACACACTCATATACACACATACCCTTTCCAGGCAGTAGTGCACCTCTGTTGCTTGTTACGACTCCAGAGGTCTCACGGAGCATTTCGTATGCACAACAGCTCAGAAATCAATCTTACTCTCCGGTTGAAAGCTCATGTTTGACTTTTCATCCCTCCGGCGTTGAGGGAAGGTGATGGATGAGGCTGGAGCTTTACTGATCGTCTGATGGGCTGGTGGCAATCCGCGAGGTTTAGGTGCCCAAGTCTGAGCCGTATTAGCACACGGCAAGGTCGACACGGATGGTAAATGGGCTTGTAAAGCCCCGGGACTGTATGTGTGGGTGTTTGCGTGTGTGTGTGTGTGTGTGTGTGTGTGTGTGTGTGTGTGCCATGGATTCGAAATAGTGCTGATATAGCTGCTGGGAGGGGAAGTTTATTAGCCTGTTAGTGCTAGTGTCTCAGTCTGCTCATAAAGTAAACAGCAACCCGGCACTCACTCGCGCACACACACACACACACACACACACACACACACACACACACACACACATTCAACAGACAGCAAATGCGATGATGAAGCGTGAAACACGTGACAGCTCGTCATTTCTATCCTCTGATAAGAAACATGTGACGTTTCCAAACGGAGGGGCAAAAATCATGATGTACCACCAGGGGGCATCACAACACATGCCTAGGAAATGAGTATGAATAATAATAATAATAATAACAATAAAAAAAACCTTTGACTCACACAGCACCTTTCTGACAGTCAAGGTCGTTACACACTATATACACACACACACACACACACACACACACACACCAAAAGAATGAAGTGTCTTTCGGTGTGACATGCAGAAAGACATGTACAGAGTGTGTGTTTGTGTCCAGACTTCCTGGAGATGCTCTTAAGTGCACACCTATACACACACACACACACACACACACACAAAAAAAAAAAAGGTGGTTTCATTTCCTGTCTCTGGAACAACAGCAGAGAAAAGCATCCCATCCGGAGTCATCGGATCTTGAGGACAGAGAGGGTGGTCCCTGCAGCGGGGCACCGAACAGCACTTTAAGTGCAGAGACGATCAATTCCTCGGTAACGTTAGCTTCCGTCGTCTTCCTCACAAAGTCGATACGAAAAAACAAAACAAAACAAAGCTCAGGTAATGGGCTCGGACCAAGCCGTCCTCTGGTGTGTGCCAGGAATATACGTAGGTATATATATATATTTTCCTGATCAGGACCTGTGTGTGAAAACATGCCACAGGTGTTTCCCTGCAGGGTTTTCTCATCACTCAGGGCCTTCTTCAGCCTTCGTGTGTGCACATCAGCAACTTACTGGCTTTTTTTGCCTTCACAATGGTTGAGATGCTAAATGCTGGTTATTAGGAGGCCTAATGTGTGACGCTGTTTGTTTATTAAAAAAAAAGTATATATCATATCAAATATCATATCAAATATATGATATTATATATCATATTATATCAAAGTACGGCCGAATTCGCAAATCTGATTGGCTACTAACAGAAACGGGAATAATAATAATAATAATAATAATAAATCAATAGAAGTAATTAGTCAATTGGCGTCATATAAGATGAAAAAGAACATACAGTTTTCGGGAAATAATCAACTTCTTGGTAGGAAGCGTAACTCTGCTTCATGCTGACTCAGTCGTAGATTATTTATCTATAACGCCATACCTACTCTACTGTCCATGCATCAGTGTAATGAGCTGTAGTTGGTTCAGGATCAGTACAGAGCCGAACCCATGGATTCAGACACCAGATTAATTGCACGAGCCGAAATACTGTAGAGTTTTACTGACACTTCATGAATATTCATTCCTCAGCGGGAAAACTTTTTTTTCTATTATTTATCCGATGGGACAAACCGTGAGAGGTGGCGTTGTAGCGTTTTGCAAAATCATCCACAATTCAGAGTGATATTACCAAAAAAAAAAAAAAAAATTAATTGTCAAATTTTTGTTGTGACTCAAAGTAACAATGTTTTCTAGTTTAGCTTCTTTTGAAGATACAAACAAACAAACAAAACAAAAACAAAGTTTTGGCAAGCTGACAACATGGAGATATCTCATTTTGCTGTCAAACTATTTCTAAACATTTATAGAGTTTAGCTGCTGTTGTATGGAGTTATACTTGGGCCTCATTCCTGGGTAAAAAATAGTTTTGTGGACACACACAAATGACATTTTTGGCTCGTTTCAGTGTTTAAAATCGCACACTTCTGCTCTGTGCTTGCCAGGGTTGCCAGATCACACTGACACAATCCTGCCTAAAGACTGTTTAAACCCCTCCTACTCAGATAAAAAAAAAAAAAAAAACATATATATATATATATATATATAAATAATACATTTTACTTTACTTTTGATAACTGAATCTGAATCTGCATTTTGAAAATGTTTATTTAATACCAAGTGTTCCTTAACAGAAAGCAAAATTATAAGTGTCTTTCCTTTTTTGCTAATCTGAAAAAAAAAATTATACAAAAAATGATCCAAAAAGTGTAATAAATCCGAGATCTGAGCATTTTTGTGATGCCTTACACCCTTAACTTTAAGTGTCTTACTTTACTTTGTGGCCCTCAATAATCCAGTTTAATGAAAACTCTATATGATGAAATACATAATCAATGAAATCTTACTTTGTTTTGGTGAAAATTGTAATAAACAGGAGATACACAGATGCTGGTGTAAGTTAAGTAGCCCTACCTGCGCAGTCAGTCTCACTCCTGTTAGAGAAAACTAATTGACCAATCAGAACCGAGGCTCAGCGCCATGTGACGCCGCTTTCACTTATAAGGCAGCGTGTTTTAAGAGAAACTGTGTGTGAGGCGGAACGATCCATTTTTTGCAAATTGGTGCTGTCCAAGCGAAAACCTCAATCTCCAAAGCAATAACTTGCTGTGCGCGAGAAGAGACGGGGGTGTACTCTGTTTCTACTTCATCATCAGAAAAACTTCAAAGTGTTTGAGCTGATTACCGAACTTTTTTTTCCTTCTTCTTCTTCCAAAAAGCGACTGTCAAAGCCGTGAGGGGGGAAAAAACCCAACAACCCCAAACAAACACGTATATATCAAAAGAAATCAAAACTGTCAAATAATGGAGATAGCGAGTATTCATGGGACGTGCCTGTAAAACTTATGAAGAAGAAGAAAAAAACAGAGAAGTGACCAAAAGAGTCGATCACGCGTTTGCAAACCTTCAGCCGGACACACACGTACACGCGGAAACCCGGTGTGCCTGGAGTGTAGAGGAGGTAAAGTTGCACGCTTATCGCTGGGAAGAGGAGCTCATCTGCATACACTTTGAAACACACACACACACGCACTCCTACACACACACATTCAGATATTCAGAGAAATGAGATAAGTATCCTGTGAAACTTGGACCTCCTGTTGGAATATCGCCCGATTTCCCAGACCAGTGATGTTTATTTATTATTATTATTTTTTTGACTTTTCAACCATTCCTGAATTCTTTTTCTTTTTTTGCGTTCCCTTCGAGACGGGGCAGTTGTTCCGCTCCGTTTGAGCACCTCAGATCCATTCCAATGCTTTGTGTGTGTGTGTGCGTGTGTGTGTATGTGTGTGTGTGTGTTGATGTTCCAGTGAGGTGAGCGGAAAGCACTGCAGGAGGTTAATGGTTTTTTGGCACATCGTTCTTCAGGTGAACATGCAGCGAGCCACACACAAACACACACACACACACATACACACACACGCACACACACACACACATCTGGTGACCTGCTGCAACATTAAGAAAACTGATATGAGAGTCTTTATGAGGTTCTTATTTACACATATACACACACACACACACACACAGACAATACCCACATTGACATGACGCCTCATTTTATCACAGGAACGCCGGATAAAACCCACTTTCAGCTCTTTTTAAACGCTTGAATAACAATGAAACACCCTCTATCACTTTTCTACAAAAATTAATCCTTTTAAAACTTGTTGGCGACGTGCGGGAAGAAAACACGTTTCACAGACACGTTTGTTTTCAGATTTCTCGATGAAGTTGTTTTTCCTTCGAGAGGCAAAAACCCCTTTGTGTTCCCATACCAGAGATTTCAAGTTTGAGTCCAATAGAGAGTAAGTGGACGTGTTCTTTTTGGTGAGAGGAGCTTACTGTCTCTTGTCAATCAATCCTAGGCGTGAGTACAGGTAATCCCCGACTTGCAAACATTCAGGTTAAGAAACACTGCAGATTTCGAATCCCGGGTGGTGCTGTAACCTCTCGCAGCCGGAGCCTAGAGAGAGCTGATTGGCCGAGCTCTCTCAGAGGGGAGGGATGAGAAGTACTTGGTGCTCCCACATTAATCACGGCTCTACAGCCAGTCAGGGGCGTCTGTGAGCTCGCGCAACGGAGGGAGTGGATAGCGCTGTCCTCCGAGTGTGTTACTCCGCCCCCAACGGTGCGCGAGCGAGCAGTTCGAAAAGATGCGGTCGGCTGGCGTCACGTGGTTCGGAGGAAACACGTGATAGTCTTCGGCCCTCCCGGTTGAGTGGTAGTAGTAGCCTTAATGTGGGAGCCCCCTAGTGACAGGGAGGAATTGGACACGACTAAATTAGGGAGAAAAACGGGGAAAAATCCAAAAAAAAAAAAAAAAAGAAACACTGCAGATACGAACGGACCGCGGTTCTACTTCCGGTTTACTCGCGGACGTAGCTCACGTGTATTGTACAAAAAATAGACACTGCAGTGCACCAGATACCAACATTTACTATTATATACAATATTTTCAGTGTGTAAGTGAATGTGTAAAAGGTCTAAAGTCCGGTATATTGTATGTGTGTGTGTGTGTGTGTGTGGAGAAATGAGTCGGCCTCACCGGTTTCAATGAATCAGTCCGGGAGCACGATGATGTCCTGAAAGTCCTCAACGAGACAGAGTTCACAGTCCAATACAGCGGAAAACAGCTCTGAGACAAAATGTTGGGGATTCCCCTTGTGATTTACAGGCACAGAGGCAACACGGTTAGATTTCAGGTGTGACATTCATTTCCTTAGGTAGGTTTAAGGTTTTTGGCCACATGATGGCAGTGTGGGGACGGAGATTTAGTCAAGTGGTATGCTTTACATTTCGGCATTTGGCAGACGCCATTACCCAGGATTTGAGGGTTGAGGGCCCAACTCAAGGGCCACTTGGTGGTCGTGGGGTTTGACCTTGGGACCTTCCCAACCCAATGGCTTAACCACTGAGCCACCCCTGTACTTTATATTGTACATTCGTGTCAATCGCGGCCTTAAGAACAAATCGAAGTTATGAACGTGCTCTCGGAACGGAACTTGTTCATAAGTCAGGGACTACATGAAAGCACTTTTCTCAAATGTTTTAAAGAAGTCCGTACGTCTGTGGATATCGATCCTGGCCGAGGTGGCTTGGATCCCTGCAGCGGAACGCCTGATGCTTGAAAACTGACGGATAACTCGTCATCAAGAGGGTGTATAAACTATACACACGGTCATGTACAAACATCACTTGCACGTTACAGGAACTCCGGAGATGTACAGTCCTGACCTCGCCCCAAGCCATTAAAGGAGTTCCTGGGGGGCCAGCGTGAAGCTTTGGAGGTAAAACAGGTCCTGTAGTCCGATCATGCTGAGAAAATTCCCGTTTTCCACTCGAACGCCTTTTGTGTGTGTGTGTGTGTGTGTGTGTGTGTGTGTGTGTGTGTGTGTGTGTGTGTATATATATATATATATATATAAAATAAATAAAAATATAAGTGTTTTATATGTGTACATTTGTGACTTGTCTCACACACACACAAACACGCAGCTTCACACGTTCGTTCTGTAGGAACGTCTTTAGATGTGTCGGTAGGAAGTAACAGGAGGAGACGTGAGAGAAGTGACAGGATCACAACCTGATGTTGTCGCACCGAGCAGCTGTGTGTGTGTGTGTGTGTGTGTGTGATTGCGAGAGTGTGTGTTAGTGTATGTAAGTGACACTGAGAGAGAATGTGTGGATATGTGTCTGTTATCATGTAAAATAATCTACAGAGATTATGTGTGTGTGTGTATGTGTGTGTGTTTATACACATTCCGTGTTCCTGTATCTCTCGGGGTTAAAGAACGTGTCAGAATTCAAAGGTGATAAAAATGTGCAGCGTGCACCTGCCTGTGTAAAGAGAATGGGAAATGTAACACACACACACACACACACACACACACACACACACACACACACACACACACACACACACACACACACAGGATTGCAAGTGCTTCATTAAAGAAGACAAGTACTGTACACACACACACACAGGATTGCAAGTGCTTCATTAAAGTCGACAAGTACTACACACACACACACACACACACACACACATTTGTGTTCTGCACTGTTGTGTGTGTGTTTTTTTAACTACATGCATCACATGGCATGATAAAACACACTCTATTTCTTCTTTCTCTTTTTTGTGTCTCTTATCTTCTTAAAACACACACACACACACACTTGAACCAGGAGACATGAGACATGGTCGTCATTACTCCTGTGTGTAAAGACGCTGAAATGTAATCAGTGTAAAAAATAAATACAGCACACTGAGGGTTTTTTTATTTTTTATATCTATTTTGAAAATAATTCTAATACGCATTACAGCCACAAGGAGGCAGAAGTGAGCAACAGCTCCACACACACACACACACACACACACACACACACAAACCTCCTTATTTGGCTGTTGGTTCTCTACACCTAAATGTGATCCGAATCAATCTGTATTCTGAATTTGACTGAAACGAAGTGGAGAGCCATGTGTGTGTGTGTGTGTGTGTGTGTGTGTGTGTGTGTGAGGACAGTACTACTTCTTTTTATGTTATTTTTGACCACAGACACACGATACAGCGATTCGATACACACACATACACACTTCAGAGGAGGAAACACGCACACAAGCACTTCAGCCAGAGGTGTGTGTGTGTGTGTGTGTGTGTCCTCCTTTCTGTAGATAAAGTGTGTGTGTGAGTGTTTTGAACTAAAGCCCCCAGGGCAGATGTCTCTGAAGGTGTCCTTTACTTCTTTTCTCTCTCTCTCTCTCTCTTCCCCTCTGTCACTTTTTTCTCACCTCCCCATCTCTCTCGCTCGTCTCTTCTCTTCTCTTTTTCATCCCTCGTCCTTTTTTTCTGTGTTTTTTCCCTTTCTGACCCTGTTTAACTCTCTCTTTCTCTCTCTGTCTCTGTCTCAGGTGTGGTGTGGTGAGAGAGGAGCACAGAGGCGAGTTGGAGTTGATCAGGAGTGAGACGGTTCTCCCCGGGTGAGGCCGCGGCTCTGCGTCCGTCTGCACAGAAAACACCAATAATCACTCTTTCATTTAGACGCGTCTTATCCTTCACTGAGAGCCTTCGACAACATGTGCTGAATTATTTCCCTCTCGCTCTCTCTCTCTTTCTCTCTCTCTCTCTCGCAGTCTCTCTTTCTCTTATTGCATCTCTTTCTGTCTCTCTGTCTCAGTCCTTCTCTCATTGAATCTCTCATTCTGTTGCTCAGTCCTTCTGCATCTCTCTTTCTCTCATTTTGTCTTTCTCTTATTGCATCTCTCTCTGTCACTGTCTCGCAGACTTTCTCTTATTGCATCTCTCTTTCCATCTCTCTCTCTCTCTCTCTCTCTCTCTCTGTTTCCATCTGTCCCTTTCTCTCCATATCTCTAATCTAACTCTCGGACTCCGTTTCTGTCTGTCTGTCTCTATCTGTTGCTCTTTTCATCCCTCTATTTGTCCCCCTCTTTTTATCAGTCTGTTATATATCCTTCCTATTTATTTGTCCTCCATTTATTGGTCTCGCTCATATTACTTACTCATAACTCTGTCCTCTCTCTCTCTCTCTCTCTCTCATTCCCTCTATTTGTTTGTCTCTTTCATATCACACTCTCATACTGCTCACTGTCCCTTTCTCTTCGTCTCTCTCTCCTCATTCTACATCTACTTGTTTGTCTCTCTATTACAGTATGTCACTCTCTTATAACTCTCCATCTCTCTCTGTGTGTGTCTCTCTCTCTCTCTCTCTCTCTCTCTCTCTCTCTCTCTCTGTGTCTCAGGATGATGGAGATGAGGTGGAGGTCCACATGGCTGTCGCAGCTCATCTTCCTGGTCATCGTGGTGATGTTGTCATGCCGACCAGCGTGCGGTGGTGGTACCCGGACTCTAAGGGCGAGCACAGGTACAATACATAAATAAAAACAGTGTCTACATGTGTGTGTGTGTGTGTGTGTGTGTGTGTGTGTGTGTGTGTGTGTGTGCGCGAGCAAGCAATCCAAACTCGTCAGCAGGGTCGTGATCACAGTCTGACTCCGATGAAAGCTAGATGACGATCGACACACGACACACACGTCACTAACACAGTTTTAACCCGAGACGTTCTGACCTCTGTGCATGGACGAATCGGGAGTAACGCGAAAGTGTGTCCACGTTGCACCCGTTCACTCTGAACGAGCCGCAGGTCCGTCACCACCGTTCAGTGAAGGTCTCGTTCCAGCACTGGACGGAACACACAACCCGTCGTTCCAGCTTGGAGCCGCGTCCTGAAACCTGCAAAGTCACCGCGCTCTCACCGTGGCGTGGGAAGGACGATCCAGTAATAAGTGTATTAATATGTATGATGTTAAATGGCCAGGCTGTAACACTCAACCAGCCCCCCCTACACACACACACACACACACACACCTCTCTGTGCCCTTACACCTCCATGTTTCACACCGTCCACACGTTTTCAAGCCGCACAAACCAAAATAAGGTCCCGCGTCCCCCCCTCCCACCCCTGTCTATTGACACCCACGAGCTAACTAATTCTGATTTGCATAATTCATGAAACTCTCGCCGAGGCGGTCACCAGCAGTACATAAATATTTTAGCGTGGCAAAAGGTCACTCACCGGCCCCGCTCCTCTGCATCATTCATAATATGCAAAGCTCTTCCCTAAAGACGAGCCGCGGCCCATGCCTTAATTACTCGCCGTTTCTTTAATTACGTCCGTCCTGTGTTTTGTTGATACTAATGCAAGGTGACCTTTTTGTCTGCGGCCGGCAGAAAATGCCACCGGCGTCCTGCTTTCCTCGTTCCCGCTGACGCCGGGAGACGTTCCTTTTTTTCTGTTTGTTTTTTTTTGTTTCTGATAGATAGAGGTGACTCGCGTTTATTTTTCAGTGCTGGCTAATTACAGCGGCGGCGGCGCCGCCGAAGGTCACGGCGGACGGGGGCTTCTCGCTTTCTTCGTCGTCACGGGTCTTCACTTTGAAGTCTTGATTCGACGGCGCTAATTGCGAGAAAAAACGCCGTGAAAAGGAGCGATTAAAGGGAAAAGAGCGGAATTGGCGGAGATCCATGAAAGTCTGAGAAAACTGCTTAGGTTTGTCACAGGAGATCATCATCATCTTCGTCTTTCCTCGGTCCTTATCAGTCTTTGGGGTTTCTTCGGTGCAGTACCGATAGTAGCCACATGGTGTCTCTAAAGGTCTAAGAATGCGGCTCAGTCTGAGTGAGGAAACTAAAGCGCTAAAGGGAACAGGCTGCTTAAATCTCACTCAAAGGGAACAACAACAATAAAAAGGAGTGTGTGTGAGAGAGAGTGTGTGTGTGTGTTCTGTGCCATGTTTACAGAAAGGGCTCTTATGTTAGTTTATAGGAGAATAATCCGTGATATGACAGGTGGAGTTACCGCTAACATACCAAAATTGATGCATCAAAGTGTTTCAATCGCCAAATAAATATCCGAACTGTTTATTTATTTTTACCTCCATACAGTTTATAGTTACATATAACGTTATGAAGCGTTCATGAAACAAGTTAATCTAACAGTCACACACACAGCCTGAACCGAGCTCTTCATCTTAGCCGCATCGAAGCCCTAGAGCAAAGGTCAACCAAACCACGTTCGTCCTTGGCACAGTGGCACCTCGAGCCCGCGTGACGTTTTGACACTTCCAATTAAAAGCCGGTGTGTTACATGGTGAGAACATGACTCGGGCCCGGTGCCTCTGCCCTCGCGAACGCCCTGCTCAGGCGATGAGAAATGACTTCAGGTCTCAGCTACACTCCATTACAGCCTTTGTTCTGCTCTGGCGCTTGTTAGTGTCATCCTGTGCTAACTCACGCTCACAAGCTCGCGCACCGACTGTGACCTAGCACAACACAAAGCACAGCGTTATACCTGCTAGAAAAGAAAATCTTTTATCTTTACACACTTGCCCTTTTTAGCTTTGCACCAGAATCACAAGGCTAGAGTATTGTAGCTAAGTTAAACCCTGTTCACACGGGATTAGTATGACCTGGTGACCTCTAGTCATAGCGGAGATCGTCTATGATGTTAATCCCGTGCGAATCGGACACGTCTGTAATTTGTAAAGTAAAGATTCTCCTGCAAATGACCTACCGTATCTCCTGTGTTGATATAAGTCCCGCGCGAATCAACATGTCTGCGATTTGGCCAGGATTCGGCCAGGGGGTGTTCATGATTTTTTTCAAGGTTTTTGTTTCCTGTGCGCCTTTTTATCTATCTTCAACGAAGAACGGAGGCAGCGTTGGAATGCTTTAAAAGTAGGGGGGTGGGGGGGGGGGGGGGATCATTTCTAAATCACACGAGGTGTGTGGAGTAAGAAATTAAATAAAGAAAACTCTAGCTATGGAAATATAGCTATAGAGGAAAATAAAAAAAATTACATAAAAATATAGAAAAATTTGAATTATACATAATATAAAATATAGAAAAAACTATATAAAATATATATATATATTCTATATTTCGATATTAAATATAGAAAACTATATTTATAGGTAATACTAATCCCGTGCGAATATGGCTTTAGCCTCTGCGCTAGCATGGGGCAAACTTTACATTTCAAAATAATTTTCCTAAATAAATATACTTTTTTAATGAAAAAACAAACAAACAAACAAAAAAATATATATATGTATGTATATATACAGTACAGACCAAAAGTTTGGACACACCTTCTCATTCAAAGAGTTTGAATTTGTATTATGGCAAGAAAAAAGCAGCTAAGTAAAGAAAAACGAGTGGCCATCATTACTTTAAGAAATGAAGGTCAGTCAGTCCGAAAAATTGGGAAAACTTCGAAAGTGTCCTCAAGTGCAGTCACAAAAACCATCAAGCGCTACAAAGAAACCGGCTGACATGCGGACCGCCCCAGGAAAGGAAGACCGAGAGTCGCCTCTGCTGCGGAGGATAAGTTCATCCGAGTCACCAGCCTCAGAAATCGCAGGTTAACAGCAGCTCAGATCAGAGAGCAGGTCAATGCCACACAGAGTTCTAGTAGCAGACACATCTCTAGAACAACTGTTAAGAGGAGACTGTGTGAATCAGGCCTTCATGCTAGAATATCTGCTAGGAAACCACTGCTAAGGACAGGCAACAAGCAGAAGAGACGCGTTTGGGCTAAAGAACACAATAAAGAAAACTCTTTGAATGAGAAGGTGTGTCCAAACTTTTGCTCTGTACTGTATATATATATATATATATATATACAGTCCCCGACAAAAGTCTTGTCGCTTTATCTATTTTGTAGAAAAACCTGCTATTAACCTGACTTTTAATTAATCAATTGGTGTTAGAAATAGCTCATATGAAAGCTAAAACCTTCCCAAATGATGTTTAATGCACTGAAAGAAATTAGTTTCACTGAAAAAAGGTTTATCATTTAATCAAGACAGAAAGGTCAAATTTTGGCAAGACAAAAGTTTTGTCGCCTGTTTTGTCGTCTATACAGACATTGAACGAATCTACTGCAAATACAAAAATATGTCAGCAAATTAAGTAGTGGTGCTGTGAGCTCCAAATGTAATATCTTGCATGACTTCCATGAGCTTGAAAGACTGCATCCATGCGGTTTGGCAAGGATTCTTACAATTTATTGATGAAGTCATCAGGAATAGCAGAGAAAGCAGTCCTGCATGCCTCCCAGAGTTCATCAATATTCTTTGGTTTCGTCTTCCATGCTTCCTCTTTCATCCTACTCCACATATGCTCAATGATGGTCTTCTCTGGTGACTGTGCTGGCCAATCCTGGAGCATCTTGATCTTCCTCGCCTTGAGGAACTTTGATGTGGAGATGGACGTATCCGATGGAGCACCATACTGCTGCAGAAGTTGGCCTCTTTTATGGTTGGGAATATAAAAGGTAGCTAAGATTTCTTGGTATTTAGACTATTAATGTTGCCTTCCACCCTGCAGATCTCTCGCACACCCCCATACTGGATGTAACACCAGACCATGATTTTTCCACCACCAAACTTCACTGTTTTTTGGGTGAATCTCGGATCCATGCGAGCTCCAGTAGATCTCCTGCAATATTTATGGCGACTGTGGTGTAATTCAACAGAAGATTCATCTGAAAAATCCACCTTCTGCCACTTTTCCAGCGTCCATCCTTTTAGCAGGCTGTGGGCCTTGGCAAATGCCATATGGTTTTTCAATTGTCTTTTGTTTAGTGCTGGCTTCTGGGCACTGATTCGACTATGGAGGCTTTTTCTAGACAGAATCCGACAAACTGTTGTGGTTGACACAGGGACTTCAGGTGACCAGGTCCCGTGGAGCTCTGCTGCACTGGAAAATGGGCCGGCCTTGGATTTTCGAGCCAACAAACGGTCCTCTCGAGCAGTTGTCTTGCGGGGTATGCCTGATCTGGGCTTGTCAAAAACGTCTCCAGTCTCCTCAAATCTTTTTTTTATCCTCTGAACCTGACGCTGAGACACACTGAAGGTGTCTGCCACATCAGCAGTGGATCTGGTCTTCAGCCTCTTGATAATCAACACTTTAGTCTCAGGGTGAATCTTAGGCATGTTTGCAGAGGTCTAGTCGCAGTTGATGTGAAGGTCTAGTGTACTGGGGTTCTTTTTATACAAACCTGAGACCTAATTGATCCATTATTAGTCACGGGTGAAGCTCATATGACAAGGCGACAACACTTATGTCTTTGCTAAAATTGACTCAATGGGCTTTACCAAGCTGTGAATATTAGAATACTTTTTGACAGTTTTGTTTTTGCACTGACACATTAGTACAAAAGCTGTTGGGATTAAAATGAGCCATTTCTTTAAAAAAAATCTTGATTAGAAATATATTTCAGCAGCACTTCAGGTCAATTTGTACACAAGCGACAAGACTTTTGTCACGGACTGTATATATATATATATATATATATATATATATAGGATGCTCACATGAATAGACACTCAAACCATATGCTGAGGAAACTCCATGTCAAGTGGCTGCTTGTTTTAGCTCTGTTTTGTTCTTTTTGTACCTGAGGACGCGTCATACAGTGTCAGAATGCACATCAGCACATCTGTGCAGGACCCAGTACCGCTCCATAAAGAGGTTCGAGGTGACGCGGGTGTGTGTTGGTTTAGACCGCTTGGACATTTGCTCAAACTGACTTTCTAATGATTCCGACTCCTTTTTTTTTCTTCAATAAAACGTAGACGTCGCACGCTAGAACTGAAACGCTTTTCTCCGCTACGGCACATCCACACAGCGAGGAGGCGTGGCTTAAGGTTTAAATGTGGTTTTGTACGTTATACATTATATAACTCAAGCATAATAGCAAACAATAAATGTGATTGATTTGTAAAGCACACCGCTAGTTTTGGTCACAGTCGCCGTACGAAGTGCCTCATACTGTAGAGCAGAGTAGATTAGCGTAGATTAGATCGTTGTCCTTCAGAGAGGTTCGGTCTTGCTCTTCTACATGCTCACGCAGATCATCAGATACCGTTACCTCATGGGATCCAGTCAGCACGTGTGAATAAACAGTACAGGCATCAATCTCTCTCTCTCTCTCTCTCTTTCTCTCTCTCGCTGTCCTGCAGTCCCTGATAAAGCGCCGTGACCACAACGGTAGATTTGCGTATAAATGAGGAACCTCGGTCGGCCCAATCAGCCGTACAAACAACCTGTTAGATTAGCATACGTCCACCGATTTAGCCCCAGCGCAGCCTGTTAGACTGAGATAATGTCAGCCTGCCTGATGGCGTGTGTGGGACATGACAGGACAATTTGGGACGCGCCAATTTGGGAACGAGGGATGGCGAGAGAAATGGCTCCTGATTGAGGAAATCTCACACCAGTCAGCTTCGTCGAAACCAAGAAGTCATACAGAGCGCTTTGTATTTAAATAGTTATTTAAAGAAACCTTTATTTAAGCAGCTTTAATATTTGTCCTCTGTCCTCTCTGTCCAGTCAACCATAACGCCATATCAATACTTATAATTGACACGGGATCCTCAGCAGCATGCAGATTAATTTTTTTTAGAATTAAACTTTTTTTTTTTGTTTGTTTCTGATGAAACTTTTCTGATGAGTTTCCTACATTACAGACGATAGCGCGCGCGTTTTATCTATGAGCTCAACTCGAACAGACCAACTTCCAAAGCTTTTACCTTTCATCGTGTTCGTCATCTTAGACCATTATCATCTCCGAGAATAACTCTGCAGTATAGCTGCAGTGCATTCTGGGACGTTAACGCATTAACATGGGTCATTAACACGACGTCGCACGTCATAAACCTGTGTAATGTGTCGTAGGATTTTTTTTTCTTTTTTTTTTCCCTCCGTAGGAGCCGCGGTCGTTGTTTAACATTCCGAGAGGCTAAGCGTCCGATCTGTCGGCCGCGAACGCGCTAATCAATCATCGGCAGAAAACACGCGCTTATTGATTAACGTCAGGACACATCAGCTCTCCGACCGCCTCGTCAGCCCACCGGAGCTTAACGCTCCGTTCAGGACGCGCGGAGTGAAGGAGACGCTTAGCCATGCTTGAAATCTCATCTGATCTGAGCGGGCGATTTGTTGTCCTTCAACAAAACAAAACCTCAGAAATTAATATTTAAGAAAGGAAGCCTCCAGAAATTGGGTGATTTATTCATTAATTATTTTTTTTGTCGGAAGCTGCTTGTGCTTTTTATCCGTATATCCTGTGTTTTTGCGTCTCACTTCTCACAGCTATAAACACTTCTTTTTTTCCTCCTTTTAGAAAAAGAAACGTTAAATCCCTCTAACGACGGATGTTAAGGGAATGTCTCCTCTCAGCGAGCGTCACCATATCTGACCAACCTCAATCAGGAAATCATCAGCAACATGGACTTAAAAATAATGTTTCTATTGTCAGTTATCTTGAGCTTTCAGAGCTTTCACTATAACACAACTTGTGTAGCTTTAACTTGCACAGAGTCTGGCTTCCGAGAAAAGTTTAGACACTCTGCACATGCGGTGCTACGATGGGTCCAGAATTCCAGAATTTACACTTTCCTCAGAGGAACGACTGAAGATCCTTTAAAGGCTCTAAATATAGTGCTGTGTGTGTGTGTGTGTGTGTGTGTGTGTGTGTGTGTGTGTGAAGACCTATGTGCGGAGGTGCACTACATGTATGTGTGTATGTATGTATGTATGTAGTGGGTGATTTTGTGTGTGTGTGTGTGTTTTCTCAGCATCTGCGTCCACTCTGACCTCATGATGCCGGTAGGAGGCGGCACAGCCTTTCTGTGTGTTTCTGTTTTCTATTTGTGTGTGTGTGTGTGCAAGACAATGTGTTCTGCCTCCACCTTAAACCCCTTGCCTTGTGCACACTAACAAGGGTTGTCTCTCTTTCTCTCTCTCTCTCTCTCTCTCTCTCTCTCTCTCTCTCTCTCACACACACACACACACACACACACACACACACACTGTCACGGCACGCCAGGTCACACCCACATCTCAAGTAAGGTCATGAACACCTGCACATTCCTGCTCCATGTTCCATCCCACTCCTTGCTTTTCACTGCCTCATTCATCTCTCCAAACACACCTGTTCTAAATCCTAGATCATCACAGCTCTCCATTTAACACTCCTCCAGACAACAGCTCTCTGCCAGATTATTGTGTGCTATCCATGCCCAGTATTCCAGCGCTTCGTTCTGCTTTGACCTTTCGGATCCCGACCACGTTTTGTTTCCACGACCACGACTCTGCCTCACGTTACGGATTTCCTGACTTCCCGGATTTACTGTTGCAGACATCCGGATTTGTTTTTCGACCACGAGTTTTGATTACGGACATTCCTCGACTCACGACTATACTGACCTCTGCCAGTTCCTCATCCACGAGCTACTTCTCGCCAACTCCGCGCTTCTGAATTTCTGCCGCAGAGACCATTCAGAGAAACAGCGAGCGCTCACTCACCACTTCCGCATTCCCGACGCGGACTCCATTCAGAGAAACAGCGAGCGCTCCTCACGACACTTCCGCATTCACGGATCCCACTGATTAAAAGCGCTGCACTCACTCTCTACAAACGCTCGTTCTCCACTTGGATCCTCCACCGCCACACCCCCCGTGCCACACACACATTATAAAATTGTCTTATTCAGATTTACTCTTACCAAAGTTATTTCTCTTACACCTTATTTCTCTCTCTTATTTCTCTTACACCAATTACAAAGTGATCGCACTGTTCGTCAACTTTTATATAATTTAATTTAATAGCTGCGTTTAATGTCACGGCTCGTCCTCTCAATTACGTTACAGCAGCTACAGTGTAAACACACCTTCTGCCATCAGCCTTTTGTCTTTTTTCTCCGTCACCACTCCTATGTGTGTGTGTGTGCGCGTGTGTGTGTGGAGTATTTGGATGCTCACAGACATGTCTCTTAATTATTCTGGGTGTGTGCGCGCATGTGTGTGTGTGTGTCGGAGGAATAGCGTCTCAGACAGCTCGGTTTCCGTAAGCGCTGAACTCAAGGACCCGCCACGTTCACTGTGTTTAAACTCCAGCTCTGGAGCTTCAGAGGGCAGGAGAGGGGAACGAGGGGGAAACGAGGGATGGAGAGGATGGAGAGGAATTTCTGAAATGAAAACCAACATTAACGCTTACTGTGATTATAAATGATTTAAAGGAATACCTGATGATTGTTTGATTGTTTAAAAAAATAAATAAATAAGGATAAAGCTTTGCATCATACAAGAGCTTTATAAAAGTTGCAATATATATATATATATATATATATATATATATATATATATATATACAGGGTGGGCCATTTATATGGATACACCTTAATAAAATGGGAATGGTTGGTGATATTAACGTCCTGTTTGTGGCACATTAGTATATGTGAGGGGGCAAACTTTTCATGATGGGTGGTGACCATGGTGGCCATTTGAAAAACTTTTGTTTTTTCAATAGGAAGAGGGTCATGTGACACATCACACTTATTGGGAATCTCACAAGAAAAACAATGGTGTGCTTGGTTTTAACGTAACTTTATTCTTTCATGAGTTATTTACAAGTTTCTGACCACTTATAAAATGTGTTCAATGTGCTGCCCATTGTGATGGATTGTCAATGCAACCCTCTTCTCCCACTCTTCACACACTGATAGCAACACCGCAGGAGAAATGCCAGCACAGGCTTCCAGTATCCGTAGTTTCAGGTGCTGCACATCTCGTATCTTCACACCATAGACAATTGCGTTCAGATGACCCCAAAGATAAAAGTCTAAGGGGGTCAGATCGGGAGACCTTGGGGGCCATTCAACTGTCCCACGACGACCAACCCACTTTTCAGGAAACTGTTCATCTAGGAATGCTCGGACCTGACGCCCATAATGTGGTGGTGCACCATCTTGCTGGAAAAACTCAGGGAACGTGCCAGCTTCAGTGCATAAAGAGGGAAACACATCATCATGTAGCAATTTCAAATATCCAGTGGCCTTGAGGTTTCCATTGATGAAGAATGGCCCCACTATCTTTGTACCCCATATACCACACCATACCTTTTTTTTGTTCCAACAGTCTTGGATGTTGTCAATGTGTGTTAGTGTCAGACCAGCACACCATTGTTTTGTTTTTCTTGTGAAATTCCCAATAAGTTTGATGCGTCACATGACCCTCTTCCTATTGAAAAAACAAAAGTTGGATCTAAGATGGCCGACTTCCAAATGGCCACCATGGTCACCACCCATCTTGAAAAGTTTGCCCCCTCACATATACTAATGTGCCACAAACAGGACGTTAATATCACCAACCATTCCCATTTCATTAAGGTGTATCCATATAAATGGCCCACCCTGTATATATATATATATATATATAAAGTATAAATAAAAAACAATCAATTTACTGTCTCCGAGCTTCTCAGGAAACCATTGCAGCTGTTTTACATCATGTCTAATAATGCTGCAAGTGAATAATAAAAAGAAAAGTTTCAGATTTTTTTTCAGACAAGAAAAACTTTATTTACATCATACAGAGTTTTTTTTTTTTTCCATCCGTGATGTTTCTGTCAATACCACCTAAGCACAAACAGCTCACATAAAGATCGAAGGCTGCATCCTGTTTAAAATCAGATCTATATCCAGAGCGCTTAGGAGGTTTTAACCTTGAAACCCGGATTAAAGCTCTCTAAACAAGCGTCTCTCGGTCTGGCCGGCCGGACGTACGTACGTCGTTCAGGTCGCGATGACGTGGACTGACGTTTCTTCCTTCACATCAAGCTTCCAGCCACATTGACTGACTGATTAACGCCGCCTGAGGATAATAATACGCTCAGTAAATACTGAGACACGGCACTCGTCGTTTAGTTAAAGCGGATGTGTAGGCGGTGCTGAGGGAGGGAAAAAAAACCTCCAAGGCTGCTTCAGATACTTAACAAAGGTGCATAAAGGTGTACTTAGAGCTTCGAGAGGTTTTAAAGGTATTCATTTGAAGAGTTTATTTGTTTTAAGGCTATAGCCACGCCGCCAAAACACTGCGGCTTCTGAAATACAAAACGGCTCTCCGTGATGTCTGATGCGCCGATCACGTCACTGTCTCATTGTGTAAGAGTTCCCATTCTGCATTGTGTTACCCTCTGCCGGAGAAGTTTGTGTGCAAAAACAGAGAATTTTCCAGATTAAACCAAACTAAATCAATTCTAAATGATGCAGGCAGGTGAGTGTCTGGAAGGTCTGTCAGGTTCTCCAAGATTCTTTAAAGCACCCATTCAACCATACTGATGCAAAGGATGTGAGTTTTTTTTTATCACTCGTCAGAGAACTCTGTATTAAAAGCTTGGCCAGATTTAACAAATATCCCCAAAGTGCTGCTGATTTGAGTCCTGAGTCTTTTTAGTGTCTGAGAATTCACTAAAAACTGAGGGTTAATAATGTAGCTAGCAACACAAATCAAGATCATTTATTCATTCATTCATCCACCTTCTATACCACACATCCTGTACAGGGTCACGGGGGCCTGGAGCCTATCCCAGGAGACTTAGGGCACGAGGCGGGGTACACCCTGGACAGGTTTCCAATCCGTCGCAGGGCACAGGCACACACACATACACTCATTCACACACTACGGCCAATTTGGGAACGCCAATTAGCCTAACCTACGTGTCTTTGGACTGTGGGAGGAAACCGGAGTATCCGGAGGAAACCCAGCAAGCACGGGGAGAACATGCAAACTCCATGCACACAGAGACGGGAATCGAACCCGGACCCTGGAGGTGCAAGGCGACAGTGCTAACCACTACACCACAGTGCCGCCATTTTGGGAACACCAATTATCTTAATCTGCATGTCTCTGGACTGTGGGAGGAAACCGGAGTAACACATCCAGCACGGGGAGAACATGCACATGCACACATACCCCGAGGCAGGAATCGAACCCTCGACCCTGGAGGTGTGAAGCCAAAGTACTATCCACCACGCCACATGATCAAATCAAGATCAATAAAAAAAAAAAGGAAATCAATCATGTTTCGAGAAGTCCATCTAGGTATAGTCCTGAAAGAGTGATTTAAGGTTGATTTAAACCACTCCACTCTAATGATTAAGTGAATCTCTCGGTCTGCGATCAAAATGATCCATTAATAATGAAAAGAGTCTGAAGAAAATATCACACTTTGTTTCCCTTCTCATAATACACTAAATGATCTTTAACACCAATTTAAGAAAAGCTAAAAAACCCCACAAAAAGTTAAAAATGAAAAGAAATGAAATCTTTTGTTTATTTGTATGTAGCAAAAATATTTGAATCATAAATACAATTAATTAAATAAAACTCAGGAACCCTGATATTATAAAAAAGAATTTTTTTTTTCAATGTATTACACACTTAATTTTCAAAAATGGGCAAAAAAACAAGCAAACGTTTAAAAAGGAGAAATATTTCAATAAAATCGCCGCAAAAATGTAAATTCGGCACTCCACCGAATAAAAAGTCTATTTGTTTTATTTATTTATTTATTTTATTGTTGATAAAGTGATTCATGTTAGTATTTTATATTTAGAAAGCGTATGCCACTGAGATGATGAGGTGTGTTTCTATACTCGACACGTCGCGTTACTGCCGCATATGTCTCTGAGACGGAGTCTGGCCGAACTCCAGAGCTTGTTTCTTTCTGCTGGCGTGTGACGTGAGAAAGCGTGCGCTCTTACTTACAGAGCCGCGTGCGTTATGAACGGCTGTATGATACACTGCCAGAAAGAGCGAGAGAGAGAGAGAAAAATGGATAAATAGTGCTTTGGCAGGTCTCAGTGTGTTTGCTAAACGCTGGCAGTCTTGCCTGATACGCTGCCATCTTAAGTGCCATCAGGTGGTTTATTAGAAGCTGAAAAGAGGCGCAATTTTGTCATTATTTATCCACTTCTTTACATAAAGCTGGCAGGCTTCTCTCTCTCTCTCTCTCTCTCTCTCTCTCTCTCTCTCTCTCTCTCCCCGTCTCTCGTTTCCCCTGTCCTGTCTCTTTTATCATTCTGCCCAGCTCTCCCAGGGTGTGAATAATAATGATGTAGTTTTTATTTGGAGAAGAAAGCACCAGTGTGAGCCGTGTTTACTCACTCGGTTATATTTATGGATCTCAGCAGGCTTCACAGGACAAATAACGCTGAAATACCGCTCATCAGGTTAGACGAAACTCTCGGAAAAAAAGTTTCGAGCTTCATTCCATGCTGTTTGTAAGACGATCCAGGAATTTGTTGGCTTTTTTAAATATTACAAAAACAAGCCAATTAGATTTAAACAAGCCAATCAGATTTCCAACCTAATGTGACCTCATATAAGAAGATCCCCTCCCCCGGTTTGTCGTTCAGCTTTACTGTTTCCTGGAGGGGAGTGGCTCAGCAGCAGCGCATTGACACAGACACTGAAACAGTGCGTTCGGACGAGGAGTGAAACAGAGTTTGAGGAAGATACACATTGATTATCTGAAGGGTATTTCAGATGGAGAATTCACACACACACTTTTTGGAGAGTCCTGTGATAACTTGTGACATAAATATTAAAATAGACGAGCTTTAAAAAGAAGCTGCAGATGATGAACTATCTCGTCTTTAAGGCTGTGTTATTGTTAGCAGTGTTACAAAGCGCTGACACTGGAGACTCTTTCTATGAATGTTAACTAAATGTCTCCTGGTGGAAAACATCAATCTGTCGGCAGGTAGGATTATTTGGATTATACAAATCCTTGTGAATGAAGTGTTTCTGTATGAACTTCTTGAAGTGCATTTTAATATGCCCTGAGACCGAGAGTTCAGAGCAACATTAAAGTCTGTCTTGTTTACCTGTCTGTTCTTCTCACAGGTCACTACCAGGTCAAGCAGGGTACCTGCGAGGTCGTGGCGCTCCATCGCTGCTGCAATAAGAACCGGATCGAGGAGCGCTCGCAGACCGTCAAGTGTTCCTGTTTCCCTGGACAGGTTGCAGGAACGACCCGCGCTCAGCCGTCCTGCGTGGAGGGTACGTGTCATAATACATAACATAATATTTCTACATTTTTCCATCAGTCCCATCCAGGACTCTTTGTCTGTGTCTGAATAAAGATTATTCAAAGAGAAATGATAAGCAATATGATTTCTTTGATCTATTTCTAGCACCCCTGTATTAGATATGGGACACACTCATGGACTCATGGGAAGTTTGGACAGTAAAGATGGGGAGAAAATGATTCAGTTACATATTGCAATTCAAAACTGAGTGCAAAATCAAATTCACACAATTCTGCCTTTGAGATGGTAAAATGGTGGCATTCCTCTATAATCCTACAAGTGCCATGCTTGAAACTATAGACACACTGGCATACAGCTCAGCACCCTGTGTGGTAAGAGAGAATGATGTGTTTAGAATTGTAAAGAAATCTGATTTGCATTACAAATTGAATCGCCACTCAGGTACAGTAAGTCCCCTACATACGAACATTCGAGGTACGAAAAGCGAGCGTGAAAGCAGCGGCGATGAAGCTGGTACGGCTAAGAAGCGCCAAATGATAATTGCAGACGTTGCTCATTCTTTTAACATAACTTGCACGATTCTAAATAAGACTGTTCTGTAATATACTGTGTATAGTTATAGTTAGTATCCCAGTACCAACACAATATTTGTTTGACTTACGAACAAACTGGACTTACGAACGAGCTCTCGGCGCGGAACTCGTTCGTATGTAGGGGACTTACTGTAACGTGATGGTCCCTGGTGATTCCCATCTCTAGTGGACAGCTCAAGCATCTTTACCTTCACAATGCCCTCATTACACTACAGGTTTATTTTAAAACAGGACTTTTGTCTTTTCTTTGGCCTCAAGATTAGGACGCCCTATTAAAGAATGAAGATTTAGTGTGGATTTGCAGGAGCCGAGCTGGAAGATTGACCACACACCTCTTTCACTGTTTAGTAGTCTTTGTTTTGTCTCACTGCGAGCTTTGCCGTTTATGGTGTTTTATGGGTGTGGCTAAAGTTTTGTGTCACAACACTGTTAGAAAACACGCTTTGTGACGTGTCCTCGGACACGCCGACGTCGCGCCCGTCCGTTAGTCATGGCTGCTCACCAGGCCGTTTCCTTGTGGTCCGAACAGTTTTGGTGTTCACAGTTTGGTGTTTTAATTTAGTTTTATGTTTTGTTACACCTTTGTGCGTAGGTGCCAAAATATTGCTTGTCGTGCTTGTGCTTCATGTCAAATCAAGTTTTTGTGTTTTCTTGTGGACTGGGATGTTAGACTATGCTTTCAGAAATATTTTTTATGTCACAGGAACTTTCCCTAGACAGCAGTGGACCCGTTTCCCTGACAGGCTACACGATTAATTCTTAGTCTGTGGAAGATTAAACAGTGGATCTGTAAATAAAGTGCTTCCTTAGAGAGCGCACATAGTGCTGATGAAACAACAACTCAAGGATATGTGTGTGTGTGTGTGTGTGTGTGTGTGTGTGTGTGTGTGTGTGTGCGCTTGAGTGAGAGAGTGTGTACAGATTTTGTGTTGATAGAGAGTGTAAGCTTTGGGGTCATCCTCATTGAGTGTGAGAGAGAAAGATTTTCTCCGCAGTCATATGGAGAAAGAGGGGGAGGGCGTTTGAGGGTCACTCACCCCCATCAACACCACTGCAGCTCTAAACCCCCCGAGTGCACGCCGAACATCTCGCCCATAACAACACTCCTCCACACACACGAGAGAGGGATTCCTTCAAAGAAATGAAACATTCTAGGCCTGTTGTGTGTGTGTGTGTGTGTGTGTGTGTGTGTGTGTGTTAAATAGGTCCCTATAGTATTGACCATTGAGTGTGGCATTGTTTGTCTCCGGTTTCTCCATAAAGAATACACACACATAAGTGTGCAATGATAAGGAGGTCCTTCAAGGGTGAAAATATTTTTTCCCCTAATAATGACTTAATATCTGTATTAAATAATTAATTAAAAAAATACAGTACAGGTTCAACTATTCACTTTGGGGCTCATACTTATTGAGAAACTACTGTAGATGTGCTAGAGACTTTGTTCACATGGAATTTTATTTCACACTCAGGAGCACATATTAAAAAAACGTACAGCGCCATCTGTTGAATCGACCTTTTTCAAGGTCGATTTTTTTTTTTTAGTTAAATTTCCTTTTAAATTTTAACGTAGCATATCTTCTCTTCCCGTGGGTGGATTGCAGTGAGACAAAGCCTATATGTTACCTCATGTTCGGCCGAATACATCCGTGAAAACCCCATTAAAATTAGTTTAGTAGTTTTTACGTGATGCTTGCACAAACAAACACAGACTGGCAGACAAAAATTCCAAAATCTTATATCCCCCCAATTTATTAATTTTTTCGAAAATCTCTTAAACATTTTAATATACAGATATGCCAAATTTACAGTTTTATTTTATATATATATATATACAGTAAAAACTCATTGTCAGCAGAGTTACAGCTTCTCCTAGAAGGTGATTATTTTTCCTCACCTTTTTAATTATTAATTAATAAAGGAGTCATGCGTTTAAATGTATATTTATTAAATTATTATATTTATAATTATCTTAACATAGTATAACTTTGCGTAATTTAACCCTCACCAAATACACACTTAAAATGCTTCCTAAGGGGTGAACAAGAATTGACCTAATAATGTCCATTAGCCATGTTCCTATTTGTGTCTTTATTATTATTATTATTGTTTTTTTTTTTTTCATGTTATAACAGACTAATTATGTTTTGAACGCAAGCAACTTCTTGGACATTAGCTCTACCTAGCAAACTAATTAGCCAATTTTTTACACAATTGTACAGGAAGCGTGCATTAATGTTGCTAGCTTAATGTTTGCTTCTTCTGGAGTCATCCCTATGCTCCCAGGGTCCAGTGGTCCCCACATTTGTATGATCCATAATGGAAGCATGACAAAGCATCCTATGTTCCCAGAGCCTCGCGTTCCTAAGACCTACTGTAGGGTCCTGTGTTCCAAGTCTGCCATGTTCCCCTGGTCTGTGTAGCACGTAATGGAAAAAGAAAAAGATGTTTCCCAGATCTCTAATTGTTTTGATGAAATACTTTCTTAGAAACCTCCAAAAATGATACCCATTAGTTCTGTTGTGTTTAACAAGTTTTGTTGGCTCATGCTAGCAAAATAAACTGGATGATTCTTAGAAAATATTTAATCTTGAAGTGGGTCACATTTGTCTCGAATGCAGTCCAGGAGGAATAATGTGTGTTAACAGAAAAATGAACCAGGGAATGTTGAGAAGAAGGGAAATGAACAGAGGTATGCTCTCCTCACACATATTGGCTTATAATAAAGATATTAAATGACATTAGCTAGTAAAAATATTACAAAACGTTGAGTTTACCTTGACTATTTTAGACCGTTAATGGGGACCTGTCTTAATTCTAACGGATGCAATCAAGATGTTAAAACGATGCTAAATCTAAGCATGATAACTGCTTTGAAGGATGTTGGGGTCACTCCTGGACTCTCCTGGGTTCCCCTGCTGTTTTAAACCTTGTGCTCTCTTTTAAAACCTCCGGACCCCTGAGACTTTCTGCTGGGCTCCATGGTCTCCTGTGTGGCCATTAAAACCCCATTATAGAAAAAGAGACAGAAATAAAGAGAAAGAGGTCGATGAAAGACCCCGATCTAGGATCAGTTCTTAGCCGATTCGCAGTTATATAGCCAGATGGACTCTGTTCCCAGATCTGGCCTTTAATCTGTGGATTAACTGAGACTCGATCTCTGTGCCAGCTTGTTACATGTGATAAAGTCTCTGGATATACACAAGGACACTGTGGCAGGGTGTGCGATCCCGGCTAAGTCCGGGGATTAGATGACCATCGTGCCAGTCATGTGAAGTCGCGCCAGTGGTCATGAATTTCATCATGACAGCCACATTGGGTACACAAGCATTGTTACAGTAGATCAGGCTTCCTTGATTAGGAAGAAAGGACGATAAACCACACTTCATAAAAGCCCTGGATTTTTTGTTTTTCCAGGTTCGGTTTTGGAAAATGTACATTTTGTAGCTGAAGGAAGCTCATTGAAGCATAGCGTAGCTGTACGGCTAGGAACAGTAAGGGCAAAGAGTTTAACATTAAACATTTTCATTAAGTAGATCTTCCATTTGATTTATCCTCTGCAGTCTGATTAGCGAAAGTGACAACATTAAAAATATATTTAAAGATGATTAAGACATAAAAAGACATAAATCGAGTTAGAAACAATTATCCGATCTGTTCAGAGTCTGTGAAGTGCCTCTATGAAACAAAGCACGGCTCCAATGAATTGTCTTCTTTACACACATCGACTAATCACCACTGGTTAAGCGTCATCACTGGTTGGTCATATTAGTTAAGCTATTTATTTATCCCATATACATTACTGCCAGA
This sequence comes from Clarias fuscus, assembly GCA_030347435.1. Classification (NCBI taxonomy): domain Eukaryota; kingdom Metazoa; phylum Chordata; class Actinopteri; order Siluriformes; family Clariidae; genus Clarias; species Clarias fuscus. The sequence continues at coordinate 29,917,837 of CM059217.1, read as the reverse complement.
GCGCAGGTCAGCCATGGTACAGCGGCCCCGGAGCAGACAGCGTTAAGGGCCCAACAATGGCAACCTGGCGGAGCTGGGGCTTTAACCTTCAACCTTGCGAACAGTAACTCAGCGAGTAACCCTCTGAGCACACAAGAGCTCGCCGCCAGGACGTTTCACACCAGAAGAATTCGTTTCAGGCGTGTAAAGTCTCCTATACGGACTTTCGTATGCAAGGAATTTGATTCTACTGTTCATTCACAAACACTGGTTGGTCTACAGTGTCTCATTTAAGGCTTCAAAAAGGCAGCATATGAACGTCGTCTACGAGCCCCAACGTGCAGACAAGAGCTCTCCGCTAGAACCGTTCACAACAGATGAGTTGGTTTAGACTGTGTCAGAAGTTCCTGTGTCCCGAATGTTTCATTTCACATCATTGCAACTTTAAGATGAATAAAGTGCAAAACTAGAGTGGAATCCTAGTGGCGTAACAGATCATAGTTGATTCTCAAACATCATAGTGTGAAATAGTGTCTCATCCCGCTCAAACGGTCTTCCTCATACACACGCTGTGTGCTCACCAGGGTTGCCAGATCAGACTGTAAAATAATTGGGAAGTGGTAAAAACCCACCCGCTTTGATATTAAATAAAAAAATAAAAAAATAAAAAAGATCCTGGACAAATAGTAACAGCTCAGCTCTTTTATTTTATGGAGATCACTAAAATCATATTAATATTTATAACCTACTTAATACATATTTTTGACGTAGCACGGCAGGCTGAAACCCACCCAAACTGCTCGCTCTGCTTTCTGAATTCTGATTGGCTGAAAGTAAAGAAAAAGGATCATGATGGTTCATTCTGCACATTAATTTAATAAATAAGTATTGCAGATTTTATTTTAGGATTTCTGTCCGCTGAGCTGAAAAATGATTGCTAATAATACGCAATCATACACAGTATAACATCCAGTGAGACGACTGTCATGTTTATGCCCTAAAATAGTAAACTTACACTTAACATAGAATTTACGCAAGATAAAAGTTTATGCTGAAAATGACACTTAAAGTAAAAATGACATTTAAACTGAAAATGAAAAGGAGATTTCAAATAGGAAGGAAAATGAAAAAGGAATTAAAATGCACAGAATTTACAAAATGAACGTGTACAGCATGAGAAGCATAAAAGCATAAACATATGAATCATATGACAGCAGCAGGGTGATTTGAAGGCGAAGGAGTATGAAAAGATGACTCCACAAGGAACGCTTGACATGCACACTGTAAGGATAAACAAGTTATACTGTATAATTCATGCTAATTTTTATTTAATTGCAAGGACAAATGGAAAATCTTTGAAAATCTTACCCAGCATGCCGTGGCTCTTTTTGTCCAGTTGGTCTCGTAGTTACAAGATACAAGATCACAGGAAATGTTATAAATGGTTGAACTCTTATTGGTTCCTTTGATTCTTATGAACTCCAGTGAAACACACTGGCTAGAGTCCCTAATAAATTGTCCTGAAATTGCAGAACTGAAGCTGTAGACCTGACGCTTGTGCTTATTTATACACTACACCGTCTCTCACGCTTCGATTTCTGCTGTGGATTTATTCAGTTTCTTCTGCGAGGATTTTCTTGTTAGCAATGTCGAAAGCTTGGGTTTGATAAGAACTGGCAGCCGTCTCTCTCTCTCTCTCTCTCTCTCTCTCTCTCTCTCTTTCTCTCTCTCCCTCTATTGAATTCTTGACGTGTTTTTGACAGGCTTAAATGAGGATTAATCTCCACCTCTCTCTGTGTGTTAATAAATACTGAACATCATGGTTAAGTAGCCCGGTGCCGGGGAGGAAACCTCCGGACGACCTCACATCTCTCCCACAAGATCATGTGTCGGCTCCGTGAGCCCGAATGCCTGAAGTCTAATAAATAAAGGTCAGCAGGGTCACGGCAGCTCATTAGGATGCACCTCGGCTTCTGGCTCACGGGTACGTGGTTCGTCTTAACCCGGGGAGGAGTGTTGCGAGGTAATACGTGACATTAATGCGTGTCAAAAGCAGTGACCTGCAGCAGAGTCGATGAAGGCGGGTAGCGTGGCAGCATGCGGGCTCTGGAGAGGCGGAGGCCGAGTCTAACAGACGGATGGAAATGGATTTGGGTTGTTGTTTTTGTTGAGCGATATCTCGAGATGTGTGGTGTGAGATATCGTACGCGCCGTGACAAAGGCTAATGACTGTGCAGCCAAAAAAGAAGAGTAGCAGTGGTGTGCAAGTACACACAGCTAAGAGAGAGAGGTGTGTGTTCTCAGTAAGAGATCATATGTAATGTTTTATCTGGTCAATAGGTGTGGTGTAAAAGGAATAAAGCACTGCACTGGACAAGCAAGCCGGCCTCGCACAGGAACCGATGTCACTGCGTTTACATAGACGCATGTTTAAAGGAGATTTAATATTCACTTTTTTAGTCAAGTTTAGACATTCAGGAGTCCCTCCGGTGTCCATGAGCAAATACAAATTGTGAGGAAAAAAAAAAACATTCTCTGGTTTTTGTCCTTTTTTCTCTGTTTTGTATTTGCCGGGGCTTAAATAACCCATTTAGATTTCTCCCCTAATGTGACCTCATATAAGAAGATTCCGCTCCCCCGGCTTGTTGCTCAGCTCGGCAGCTCTTTGGAGGGACGTGGCTCAGCAGGAGCTCGCTCACACAGACACTCGCTGCGTCCCGATCGGCTTGAAGCTCCCTGAGAGTATACCGCATAGTGTATTCAGCCATGTTAAGTGTGTGAACAAGTGGACATGAAAAATGTCCCATCAGTCACTGCGTCTCACTGGTGTGTGAAATAAAGAAAGCTTGAAAAAGGATTTATATATCTATTATCCGCGCGGAGGACGTGACGTCTGTGCTGGTGACATAAAGACACTAAAACGGCACATTCGGATGAGGAATGAAACAGAGGGAGACTGAGGTTTTATAAAAATGCATTATCTGATAGTATTTCAGCAAGAGCATTAACACACACACACACACACACACACACATGCAAACACTTTGGGCGACCTGTGTTAACCTCTTAAATAAATAGATAAATACACATCACACGTTAATTAGAGATTCAGTCACCAACCTCCCCATAAAAAAAAGAATAAATAACAGCACTTGTATAAACCTGTTAATTAGAGATCAGAAGCTTGAAAAATCAGTGAAAACGTTTCCCCAGCGAATCTGTCGGCGTTCCTTCCTCTCGCACACAGACGGAACGATTGCAGGCTGCAGATTGTAAGTCTTCACCGATTACTGTGTTCCTGCAGCAAAATATTTTTAAACTCGCTAATAAGTGAGAATTACAGTATGTGAAAATTAGTGCCACTTAATTAACCAGCAATTATCGCCGACCGCGTTTTACTCCCCACTCGTCCGAGCACGATGTCACATCGAAACGTGATGATTAGCAGATCGATGTGGAAGACGCTCCACTTCCTGTCTGAGTCCCAACTCTCTCACTCTCACTAGTTATCTCCACCTGTTTTCTTGTTTTTGTTTCCTTTGCTTTCCTTTTCCTTTTAACGTCCTAAATCTGACTTGCAGTTTCTCCGGCCGCCACATGATGTCAGACACAATACAGCCATGAATGGAAACGCAAAAGAAACGAAAACATTGTTTCCACCTCTCACCTGGAGAGCTGAGCTCTTCTTCTTTCCTCTCTCCTTCCATCCGTCCATCCGTCCATCCGTCTGACCGTCGGGATTACAGCAGCTCACAGGCAGCATAATTAATCTAATCTTTAGATCTAACGATCTAATTATTAGCAGCCTCATGAGCTGGCTGGATGTCTTTCACAGCGTCCAGTGTACTCTCATCTGTAACCCCAACATACACACACACACACGCACACGCACACAGAGAGAGGGATGTAAAGAGCGAAAAAACAGTGACATTGAGAGAAGATTCTTCACTTTGAATGTCTTCTTCCTCTGATCCTTCTCTCCTCCATTCTTCTCCCATTCTACACTTTTCTTCCTTCTCTTCCGTTTCCTCTTCTTTCTTTTTACCTCGTCTTCTTCTTTTCCCTCAACTTCACAGTCTTCTCTCTTCTCTCCTCCTTTTTTTCGCTTCGCTATCTTTTCTCAAGCATTCTCAAAGTACCCAGAGTACCTTTCTCTCCCTCTCGTTACCTTGGTGCCCTCTCTTTTCTTACGTTTTCCTCTCCTCTACTTGTCTTCTCTTCTGTATTTTCTTCTCTTTTAATTCTCCTCCTCTACTTCCTTCCTTATCTGTATTTTTTCATTTTTGTTTTGTTGCTTTTCTCTTGTCCGCTGTTCTTCTTTTTCGTCGTCTGTTCTTCTTTTCCTCTTGTTCTCCTTCTCTCTTCTTCTCTTTTCCTCTTTTTGTTTTTCCTCTTCTTCTCCTCGTCTCATCCCTTCTTCCTCTTTTCCGCTCCCTTTTCTTTCCTGCAAAATACTCTGTTTTTTTCTTTTCATCTCCTTTTTTCTTTTCTTTTCTCCTCTGCTCTTCTACCTCCTTTTACTCCTCCTTTTTCTTTTTTCCATTCTTCCTCTTCTCCTTGTTTCCCCTTCTCTTCTTCTCTACTACGCATCTCTTTCCTGTTCATTTTTCTCTTGTCTCCTCCTCTTCTCCTCCCATCCTATTATTTTCTTCCCTTTTCTTCTACTCCGTATCTCTTCTATTCATTTCACTCCCTTTGCTTCTCCTTTCGTTTCTTTTCCTCCTCCCTCTCCTCCATCCACAGGTCTCTCCTCTTCTCCTTCCTTCCTTCCTCTTCCTCTGCTCTCACACACTCTCCCATTAACACACTCATACACATGCATGCACACATTAAATTAAGGATAATTACAGTCATTGATCTCTAGAGCCACTTAACAGCTATTGCATCAGTACACCGCAACAGAAACACACACACACACACACACACACACACACAGAGGAAATAAATTACAACATAAGATTATGGCTAAAAAAACCTGGCTAGTGGTTTTATTCACAGTATATAGTTGCTGTCCAAAGTTTGCTAGCATGCTAACGCCTTTAGCTGCTGTTTCAGTAACATAACAGCTAGCATAATTTTAGCTAGCTTTCTAATGAAAGAGATAGTGATTTATTACATTTTTAAATGTAACCGCTAGTTTAAGCGATTAGCTAGGACCGTTAGCTAGTTTAAAACGATCATAGAGGAACATTAATGTCAATGACAGTAAGAAAAATACACATGTCCGTGGCAGGGTCTTGATCATGAGTAAATGCAGAAAGTGTGTGTGTATGTGTGCGTGTGAGAGAGATGAGAGCAGTTAAAGGACATTTTGAGGAAAAAGAAAGCAGGTGACATTGCTAAACTATTTGTTGTTGTCTCGTGTCGGAACATATTCGAAAAAATTAGCATACGTTGTAAAATGTGCGGCAGGTGAGACACATTAGACAGGATGCGAGGACGTTTTAGTGATTCACCTCTAAAACACAGAGGCAGAACAGCTGTCCAGATGCTTTACTCACTCAGTGTATATTGGATTATGGAAATAAAAACAGGTTCGCTCGCTCATAATAAAAGCCTGGTGTATCCGGGTAGATCGCGACCGTCTGAATAAACAGAGATAAATGAATATATTAGTATTATTAAGCTTTTCACTTTCGCAAAATTCAATTGTAGCAGCAAAACCTTTTATATTTTAAAGGGATCCCCCCCCCACATCATTTTATGTGCCACAGTGTCATTTCTTTTCTTTATCTTGGCTGATATTCAGATGTCATGGCCAATTTAATAAAATTTCCAAAAAGCACCAAAAAAAAAAAAAAAAAAAAACAATCTCACATCGCCTGAGCGCTTTCAAAGGAACTGTTCCACCAAATCATAGCTGGTTCATCAATTAGATTTTTGTGCATTACGATTTTTCTATTCGATTTGATTCACTAGCACTAAAGTTTGCTGTCTGATTTGTCACAAGCTGTAATATTTTTTAAAGGTTTTAAAGTATTGAGAAGAATTTCATAAACACCTACATAAATGTGTAACTTGCATTGTACGTGCGTAGAAAAAAGATCAGCTTTCTTTTCCTGCTAATTATCTGCTCCACACTCCAGTCTTGTGACGCGTCGTTCATGAACGATTCGCTCTTTTTGAACGAACCTTTAACGTGACTCAGAAGAACGAGTAGTCTCAGAGAACGATTCGTTTGTTTTCTCCTGGGCGAGCATGCACGAAGCATCGCAAAACCTCTGTAGGTTACGTACAGGAAACAGAAACGATTCGTTACCTCTCGAGTCTTGGTCAGAATCGTTCGTTCTTTTGTGACGCGACTCCCATAGACGCTAATAGCGTGAAAGAACGAATGATTCGGACCAGAAGAAATGATGGTGAGCTGCTCATTCTGTTTATTATATGTCCTTAGCTGCATTGTAAAATTTTCATTACTGAAACTAATAGCAGAATTTTGTGTATGTAGACATGTTGCGGGTCTGTTTACTGAAAATGTAACATTTTATTTTATTTCTGATCAAAAGAACGAAATGAACTAAATGACTTTAAAACTAAAAGATTCGTTCATTTAGACGAACGAGATTCAAAGAACCGAGTCACTAAAATGATCCAAACGTCCCATCACTACAGTCCAGTCCAGTAGGTGGCGGTATTGCGCCAAGCACCCATAAACTTAAAAACCGAATTGAAGAGATACTCTTCCACAATATGAGTATCTTGAGAAGATTAAAGCAGTTTGTATTTTCTGCAAAAGCTGAGTAGTATGTTTACTATATATAAGCAATTCATCCATTTTAGAGCATTTAATGCTTGTTCAAAGTTTCCCTAAATAATTGAAAACATGTGAATCGATTCTGAATCGAAAACTGACCAAGAAGAAACGATCGATTTACTCTCTCACGGCTCTGCTCACAACCTTATTGGATTGTTTGTTTTATTAAAACTGCTCAGAAGTGTAGAACCAGTAATGAATGAATATGGCGGCTTGTACAGTACTACGTGTGATGGATTTCATGAGATTGTAAGTTAAAATCTGGCTCTGACTCTGCCAGGAGGTTACAGCGGACGATCCTGAACACATTCATTTTGCTCTAAAACAATTCAGAGGCTCAAGAATCAAGCTGTTGACGTGTCCATCCACTTCCTATTGGCTGCTCAGAAGGGGGCGTGGCTCTATCTGTCTGTGCTGGTCTTCTATGCGAGATCAACTGTTATTGTTGTTCTCTGATGCTGATTTGAGAGCAGTAGGTAAAGCACATGCATCGTTCTTGTTTTTGCCACCTGCTCCTGAGAATCAAGGGAACGTGTCTTCATGCATTCCTTCTTTAAAATAAAACCTGGCTACTTCTGCAAGAGGTTACAGCCGGATGGCGGTTGGATCTTCATGCACCACAATGATCCCAAACACGTCCAAAAGGGGTCAATAAGCACAAAATAAAGCTTTTGAGCCAGTATTTGTTTCAGTCCATTAAACTAAACCCTTATCGCTGTGTCCCCTCTACTCCTCTGTTTGAGCTGGACAGGCTTGAGATCTTTTCTCTAAGTAAATATACGAACTGATTACATGGTGTCTTTTTTTTTCTTTCTTTGTCGTTATCATAAATAGCCGCTTCCTATAAAGTTCATTCCAACCATCTACGATTTTTGCATTGGATGCAAGTCACAGGAATGATACATGAGGTTACTTACCTGAAAATGTCACGAGCAGTTGTCCTTTCCCAAAGCAAAGGACAAAGAACTTTTGTTTGTACCTAACAAGCATGAGTCTGAAAAGATCTAAATTTACATGTAGAAGTGTCCTCATAGAAGAAGGTCTGTGATTTATCACAAACGAGTGCAAACTTGTTCCAGTTGAGGTAAACTTGTTTACACACACACTTTTTTAATTTTTCTTACGGATTGAGGTCAGGGCCAATAAACTACCTCACCCTCGATTTTGTCACAACTTTGGAAGTAATTGTCCATTTAGAGGACACATTTGCAAGCAAGCTTTATCTTCCTAGCTGATGTCTTGAATACTGTATATCCACATAATCCACCTTCCTCATGATGCCATCTAATTTGTAAAGTGTGCCAGTCCCACCTGGAGCAAATCATCTCACAACATGATGCTGCCATCCCCATGCTTCACTGTTCGAAGGGTTCGCAATTCTCCTCCTTTTTCCTCCTCGATGGTCATTATGGGCAAAGGGGTACATTTTGGTTTCATCTGACCCAATGGAATTGTGATGTAGTGAATTACAGTATAAGTGGGATGAAATAAAAACGAGTGGTGTCCTGTACTGTATAAAGTGTAAGGTTTATGCAAAAGTGATTCACAAAAAATGTTTTTTTTTTTTTTTTTTTCCTTTTTTTTTTTTTTCGTGACTTCAACATAAGTGTATGCAAACTTCTGACTTTAAATGTATGTAGGTTAGATTATACATTTTCATTAATTTCTTTCTCTGGTCTCCGTCTGCCTGTCTCTGTTCGCGCGTCTGACTCTTTCTTTGTCCTCCCTCAGCGTCCATCGTCGTGCAGAAATGGTGGTGTCAGATGCACCCGTGTCTGGATGGAGAAGACTGTAAGGTTCTGCCCGACCTAACGGGATGGTCCTGCAGCACGGGCAACAAAGTCAAAACCACCAAGGTAACGATACATTGGTGTGATTAATTTGGTTACAAGATCCAAATGGAGACGGTGTTAGTGCGGGACATTTCTTTGGCTAACTAGTCAGTGACAACTTAATAAGTGTTAGTGCTTAATTAGCGAAAAATAGGTGATGAAATAACGAAGCAATCATGTTGAAAGGTTTATGCAAATAAAAGCAATGAAAATTGCTAGAGATTAAACGTACCCGCTTCCTCAGTTTTCGGAGGTCATCACAAAATAGAGACAACAGAAAACAAAGCGTCAAAAACAAAAGAGAAATAAAGCAAGAAATTTCCACACATGTCAAACCAAACAGACGCTCAGCCCGCGCTCCCGAAACGCCGGCGCGCGTGGACAGATTGCCGCAAGCCGAGGGTCCCGCTTCGAGCCTCTGAAATCTGGCGACCTGCGAAAGGCGGTTTGTGCTCGGGGACGACGGCAGCAGCTCGGCGCAGGTGCTGTTTTCCTCACAGGTGACATACAAAAAGAAAAACAGTTGCGGAGAGCACACAGACGACGTGAGAGTAATTGCTCGGAGAGACGGAATAACGGCGCAACATCTGTCACAGTCATTAGAATGTGTTACAGCTACAGGTTCCGCCGAGCCTTTCAAATCAAGAGGCCTAATTAAATCGGCGAGGCAGACGGATGGCGGGTTTACAGGCGTCCGATTGAATTTATGACCCCAGACATCTGCCGTCTGATTGGCCGAACCGGGCTGAGAGTCATTCTTCCCGCCTCCTGATCTGTAACAAGCCAGTTAAACGTGGCGAGGCGTGGATGAGGGAGATTCTTGCCTCGCCGCTTCACCGAGCCTTAAATGTGTGTCTGATCTCTGTGGAACACGGCTTCGGTGTAGATGTTACCAGATGTTAGCCAGATGTTACTATGCGCCACCTTTATGCATCCTTATGCATTGGATGCACCCCATTCCAGGACGTTCCTCTCCTTGTGCCCCAAGTCCCCTGGCGTAGAAAATGAGTGAGAGAGTAGCAGCAGGTGTCTTGTGGGAAGTAATTCATGATTGTAATAACTTTCCGCAAATGTAATACGAAATCTATTACGTTTGTAAGAATATTACATTAAAAGGTGCAGGTTTGTATTACGTGTTTAGTTTATTACGGTATCATGTTGGTGATCACTTTTCTCCAGCTCTTCATGCCACTTTTAATTAGACAGTGTACATTTCGAATGATTTTAGCTAGCTTAAAATTGCACAGTAAATTAGACAGACTGGTATTAGCTAGCCTGTGGCGTAAATTACAGTATATAATAGGTAGTTTGCTAATGAATTGGTTAGAGAGGTCAGATCAAGTGAAGTCGGCTTTTATTGTAGTTTCAAACATATACGGTTCGAAAACGAAACAACGCCTAACATAAAATAATGAATAAAACTAGCTAAGACTTAACCAAAAAACAAAAAGCGCAACAACATAAAGTGCACTTGCATTGCAAATGTGCAAACAGTAAAAAAATATGACACAATGCAGTAAACTGTGACAATGTAATGCAGACTACGTAGTACACAAAGCTGATTTGAGGTAGTGCTTGTTGTAGTGTCAGCAAAAAAAGTACTTAAGAGTGTGTGTGTGTGATCAGTCTAGTCTCTAGACTAGGAGTCGGGTGGCTTGTGGGACGATGAAGCAGTTTTACTGTTAAAGCATTAATAAGTGTTTTATTCATATTGTACCATAATAATAATAATAACAATAATAATAATAACAGCTTATTGTATGTTTTATCATTAAATCATTACATTTAATGTTCAAGCTCATGTTCTCATTTACTTTTTAAAAGCTATAAGATCCATCACCGGCCTCTGTTTTTTTTTTTCTTCTTGAAATTAATAAGAGAGAAAAAAAAAGAATTTCACATCTTGTCATGTTGTTATAGATAAACTGTAAACTAAAGATTAATGTCAGCTCCTCTGGCCTGCTCTCGCTTTCCTTTGCTGGAAAACTTCACCGAGCTGAAACTGGAGACTCCTTCTCTAAGTGTTACATAAACAACTATGCTTTTATCAATTATTAAACTGAACAAAAAAAGAAAAAAGGTAACTATAGAAACAGCATTGTGTATTATCATACAATAAAGCTTGATACTGAGAAATCTCAAATCATAAACGTATTTTGTAAAACTCGTATAAAGCAATGATACTGAAGACTCCTTCAAAAAAATAAATAAATAAATAAATGCAAAATAAACATTTCCTCACGGAACACTTCAGCGTATCAAGCTTTGCACGGCACATTTATGGAGCGTGCGAGTCTCTCTGTATGTGCTGTGACTATAGAAACAATAACTTGGAGACCAGATGCATTAATACAAGCCATCTGTCAGAGCTGCTGTTAGGAAACTCTTCTGACTAATCAGGACGGAGGATTGAGACACGCTGTGGTGGAAATAATGGCAGTGTGCATGTGTGTTTATTTATACCATGATGGCCAGGAGGGGGCTGTGGGGCCGGAGAAGGTATATTTATATATATATACAGTATATATCTTATTTTTCCATATTAAACAAAATGAATTGATGTGGATCAGGGGCGTCAAAGAGGATCCAGAACGAGCCATGTGGCTTTCATTCCAGCCAGGCAGAAGCCACTCCTGTTTAATTAGTCGTTCTTGGCTTTCAATAGACATTTATGAGTAGCTTCTGCTTGGTTGGAATGAAAGCCTGCACACACGTGGTTCCACATTCTGGATCCATCCCTGATGTAGATTAAATGAAAGAAACAGGATCAAATGTTTTACCAGCTACAATGCTTCTAAAGATACAATAAAAAAATTGTATCAACCTTATGCAGCGACCTCATTTCCCCTCTCGTCTGTTCCAAGCACTCAGCATCAGCATCAGCAGTATATTGATCACCGCCCTGATCATCTGTTCATCATCTGCACCGGTCATGTTTCTCACTGGTTCATCACCGTGCGGCTTAACAAACGAGAAGCGTTCCTCTAAAACTGCTCAGATAGAGGACTGAAAATGAGAGACAAAAAAAAAAAAAAAAAGTCCTTTAGGAAGACTGGAGAACCGTTCCTCAAGACGACATTGTATTAAAAATACAAAAAAGTCCTGCACTATGGGTGAATAAATTTTTTTCATATATTGAAGAAATGAGGAGGGCTCAAGACTACTCTTTTACAGTACAATATATTCTCTCTCTCTCTCTCTCTCATACACACACACACACACACACACACACACACACACAGAGAAATGCACTTTGTCTCTCTCCTCGAGTCCTCTCTTTCCTAATTTAAATGCAGCAGGTCCTGTAATCGTGCTCTAATGTCCCGGTTCCTTCGCCTCGGGCTCCTCACCACACACTCCACACTTATTACTGTGCGAGAGAAAGAGAGAGAGAGACATCGTTTATCCCTCGACCCAGAACCGCGAACAACTTCCATTTCAGAAAAAAAAAATCTCTCTCTCTCTCTCTCTCTCTCTCTCAAAAAATAAAACTCTCACGTATCGTGCTCATTATTTTCTCTTTTTACTTTTTAGGTCACGCGATAGCGAGAACGCGGCTGCCCCCCTCGGCTCCAGGAGACCTAAGACTCTTTAACGCGGGTTTCTATTCTGGGAAAAAAATTGCCCGAATACACTGGATATCACCCAGAATGGGAATTCAGCACGCAGTGGATGGGTACGGACGGATGGACAGATGGATGGATGGGTTGGATATACAGTACCATATTCATAAGGAAAAAAGACACGATGATGGAGCAGATCTATTTATACGAAGAAAAACATAAATCTATATAAATATCCAGTGGCACAGGATGTGGGCGGAGACTTCTCTTAACTGAACTCTTGAACTCTTAGTGGAACATTGCAGAGTTCTTTTTTTTTTTTTTTCGGGGGACAAAATACAGTCTGGATTTTGAAAATCGACCATGGTGTGTGTGTGTGTGTGTGTGTGTGTGTGTGTGTGTGTGTGTGTGTGTGTGTAAATGCATATAGCTGTGAGTCTGTATGTGCAGACATGCACTTGTGTGCATATACTGTATATGTGCATGTGTGTGTGTGTGTGTGTGTGTGTGTGTGTGTGTGTGTGTGTGTTTGTGAGCAAGCCAAGAAAATCTCCAAGATTCACAGGTCATGTCAGTCACTTCAGATAAGAGTTGCTAGATAGAATTATAACAATGTAAGATATTAGCGCTTGTTAGAAATCATTTTTGAGAACCGTTTTTTCTTTTTTTTTTTCTTTGTCCAGATAGTTTTCTTATCTTCATGTCCCACGAGGTCCTGAGGGAAACATCACACAGTTGGTTGGATGCCGATAAAAAACAAACAAAACAAAAACAAAGAATTCTGTGATGGAAAAATGATATTAATGTAATTTCCTACTATAAAGCTCATTTTGTGGGCGTGGACGTTTTAAAACACTCACACATGACTCGCTCACAGAGTGGCTCATAGCGCTTTTCAGCACGACACAGTAATTTTCCACGACGTACCTCTCCACGATGTGTAAATAACAAAGGCTTTTTAAAGATGGTGGTAACTAGTCATAGGCACAATAAGTATAAAATAATAATAATTAAAAAAAAAAAAACTAGTTAGATGTCATTTTGTGCTCTCATGTGATCTATAAAACGTTAACATGAACCGCTTAGCAGGAGACACAGTGAATGCCTCCAACAGTGATCAGGGGTGCCAGTACTTTAAAACTCGTACAGTACGTGTTGAGTTCATCAGCCGATTTTTAAAAATGCAATAAAAACCTGATGTGTCTCTGCGCCTGAATCGGACACGGCGTTCAATGCAGGGCGCTAGTTCAGTCGTACCCCGCTGTATGTAGCGAGTGAACAGGACGTTCAGTGCATCAAGTTGGTTTAAAAAGGAGGGGAAAAAAAAAAAAAACGATTTATCCAGAGACACAAGCACGTTGTATTTTTAGCTCGGCTCTCGTAGTACCTGGATGAGAAGGATAACCGAATCCCAAAGCGGCGGGAGAAATGAAAACAACGTTAATCACGGGATCCTGGTTCATTTTTTCGCGGTCAATGAGCTGTTCAGTGAAAAAGCGCTATAAACGTCCCCTCTGGTCCGTGCTGCACGCTCCGACTCGAACTCATCACAGGCTAGAACGTTCATTCATTCTATTCCTTCTTTCTATATGCAGTACCACGTATCCCGTACAGGGTGGAAGCCTGGAGCGTATCCCAGGAGACTACGGGGTGGGGTACCAGATCCGGCGCAGAGCACACGCACTCGCACGCTACGGGCAATTTGGGAACGCCAGGTAGACTAATCAGCATGTCTTTGGACTGTGGGAGGAAACCCACCAAGCACGGGCAGAACATGCAAACTCCATGCACTCAGAGGCGGGAATCGAACCCATCGATCAGGACATCTTTAAAATAAATATATAAAATAAATTGTCATTTTTTCCCCAGTGAATATTTGAAACATGGACATGTCTTCCACCTCATTTTATTTTATTTTATTTTTTCGAAAAAAGACTAACTTTGAGACCTCCTGTTTCCGGGAAGGGCCACAGGGTTATTGTTCGTCTCCAAACCGAAACCCTACTGAGACTGTAATAAACTCCACTGCATGACGACATTGAAAATGACACGTTTTTTTTTTTTTTTTAAAAGAAAAAGAAATGTATATGATTATAATCTAATATGGTCTAGAAAGAGTTTTAAACCTAACCAGGGGTTTTGCAAACTCAGAACGTGTGCCCAATACTGCATTATAATAAAAGTTCCACTTTAAACCAGCAACTTTCTCTATGAATCTCTTTCCTCGGCGTCGTTAATTAATTACTCATCTCTGTCGTGTGGCAGACAGCAGCGCTTAAGTCTAATAGAGCTTTCATTTACTGGAGCTGGGTTTGACCTTGCACACCGCCGGCTCTGACTTTGATTGATCTGCTTCTGGTTTGCTGACAAGATGGAGTAGAGGTGCTCTGTTTCTCTGCCATCTCTCTCTCTCTCTCTCTCTCTCTCTCTCTCTCTCTGTCTTTCTCTTTCCCCCTCCTAGGCCTCTCCAGTGGAGTGTGGTGAAGTGTTTCTCCCTGGGCAGGATGGCCGTGCTGCGTCAGCACACCTCAGAACCGACTTGCCCGCTGGTTCGGACCTTTCGTAGAGTGTGTGTATGTGTGTGTGTGTGTGTGTGTGTGTGTGTGTGTGTGTGTGTGTGTGTGTGTGTGTGTGTGCGCGCACGCACCCTGAGCTGTGATAAATCTATCTGAGCCGCAGTGTGTCACGGGCTGAGCTCCGGGCTCGCAGGGGACATCGGGCTGTACCGCAACTCAAAGTCTCATTACGGAGGTCCGGATACTGCAGGATGCCACACCGCGCTCCGGGGAATATCGGCCGCGGGTATTTTCGGCTCGCAAGCATCTGCTGTTTGACACGGAGCATCGTGAGCTAGGAGTGCAAGGGAAACTGATGCGAACTGCGTATAGGTGTTTATGGGTGTGTGTGGGAGTGGACAAAAATTAATTTTAACACATAAATAAAAATGAAATGATCCAATGTTTCATGGGTCTCATGCGGCAGAAAATCTGGAGGAGAACGCCAAAAACAGGGCTTGGGTGGTTCCTGTTTTTTAATTAATTAATGAATTTTTAAAAAAGTGTGAAATGTGAACGTGCTGTTGTTTTTGAGTACATTGCTAGCCAAAAAGTATTACAACTCATGAGCTAGGCACTCTTTCGTCTTTTGGCAACCAGACCGGATTAAAAAAACTAAAACTAAATTCACACTTTGCTTCAGTCAGCATTGGCTGAAACCCATGTTTACACTGATCTCTAACAGAAAGACTGCTCTGTATAAGTCACTGTAAGCCTTTTTACTATATTATTACATTCCCAATATGTACAACTGTGTAGCATTTTTCTTTATGCTATATTTTTCTTTATATATATATATATATATATACTGTATACAATATTCTGCAAAAGTCTTAGGCGCCATACTATCTGTAGTACAAATTTTGTTATATAAGTTTATTATGTCTGCATTATTATGTATAAGACCGTTCCCTACAAAGATACACACAAATGAATGAATAAATAACATTACAGAAGAATATTTGCATGCCTGTGAAGAAATGTTACATGACAGACCAGTTTTCAGATGGGAAAAAACAAACAAACAATAATGTCGACTCCTGGGTTTTGTATGTAAATAGAAAGGAGCGAGTGTGACGAAGTTACCAAAAGAACTGATATTCTCCAGCATGCTCAGTAAAACCTAACAGCTGTTTTATTTACAGCACTGTGCAAAAAGTCTTGGGAAGATCCAAACAAAAGCCGTATGAATGATTCTTTTGAAAACATTTCTACATTAAAAGAAACTTCTATAAAAAGCACTTAGTAATAATTTAAACAATGAACGGTTAATATTTGGTGTGGAAACTCTTTGCTTGAACATAAGCGGTAGTGTTCCATACAGATGTGTGCAGGATTCTAAATGAAACAGCTGTTAGGTTTTACTGAGCATGCTGGAGAATATCAGTTCTTTTGGTAACTTCGTCACACTCGCTCCTTTCTATTTACATACAAACCCAGGAGTCGACATTATTGATTTATTTTTTTCCCATCTGAAAACTGGTCTATCTATACATATATATATATATATATATATATATATATATATATATATATATATATATATATATATATATAGTTTGGGATCACTTCCAAGGAAATTAGTCTGAGTAGAAAATATAGCAAAAGATCAAGACATGCTGACATTGTCAGATAATGATTTTGATGGAAGTGATGAGTTTGTGTTCTTCAAACTTTGCCTTCATCAAAAACAAACACCTTTTGTAGCAATTACAGCCCGGCAGACCGTCGGCATTCTGGCTGTTCAGGATAATCTGATGAGATTTCACCCCGGGCTTCCTGGAGCGTCTCCTACAAGATGGATCGCCTGATGGAGTCTTTACCTCCGTACCGTACGCCAGGCTCCTCCCACGACAGCTCAATAGGGTTCAGATCCGGAGGCTGTGCTGGCCGCTCCGTTACAGTCATCACTCTGGGTACAAACTTTAATTACTGTAAAACGGATAAAATTGTTCATAGTGAATTTCGTGAATTACATGGAAATGTTTTTCTTTGGAAAACAAAGACGTTTGCGAGTGATCCCACTTTTGAGCGGTAGGGTTTATCTTAGCGTTGACTCGTGACCCTAACCCTAGCCCTTAATCTCTAGAGATCATTCTCATAGCTGTTTTCATCACGCATGAGACTGAGGCTTGGTGGCTTTGCAGCTTCGTCCCGGCTGAAGACACGTTTCGAGACGTAGGAAAGCTATAAAAACATCAGGTTTGACTTCGACAGAAAAATGTCTTTGCGAAACATAGTACTGAATCAGCGCTAGGACTGAGAAGAGGAGATGGACAGTGAGAGAAAGACTCTATCTCTATGGGACACTAATGAGGCACACCGCGCACGAAGCAGTACGAGAAAAAGTATAAGTGCCTGGACAGAATCTCCTCGAAACTGTATTATACATTTAATAATCCGCCATATGGGGTGACCCGGTGGTTTGATTGGCGGCTGAGACGCCTCGCCGTGATTGGCTCCTCAGGCTTGATCAGGCTCGTGTAAACACACAGCCTGTGAGAGTGAGAAATTTAATTGGATGAAGAGACAAAAGGGCAACAAACAGCATGAACGACAGACTGAGGAAGCTTCTTTTTTAACGCGGTTGGCCGTAGCATCAGAGAGAGTGTATGAGAAAAAAAAAAAAAAAAAAGACTGCAAGGAGATTTTTTTTAAGCAAGCAAAAGTCGAAACACGTTTCGTGTCCCATGAGCCCACTTAACGGGTGTCTCACTTCAGCGTCCGCCTCTGCAATGCAAAGCCGAATTGGAGATAAACAGACGCGGAGCTGATCTTGTAATTCCTCTTGTCTTCTTTTAGGGTCTAATTTGTCGTCGTCCACAAAAAAAAAAAATGTTTGTCAAGAGAAATTTCATACATGCCACTGGTAACACTGAATGGTTTTTGGGAAAAGATGTCGCTGTACAGTACACTCCGGTCAGATATTAAAATAAAATCATGCCGATACAGGTCGAGAACTGGGGTTTATTTATTGTATATTTTGTGATTCATGTATTAGCACATTGACTCCAAAATTATGAATTCTTTTCCAGTTCTATATGTTTGTATTAGAGTTGCTAAAATGCTGCCATTCCTCTATAATCCTGCAGGTGGCGTGCGATAAACTATTGACACAGCACAGCATCCTGTATAAACACTGAAATAACTGAACGCAGGCGAGGCTGATCCTGTGCACACGCCCATCTTTGGCAGACGCGAATGAATATTAATGAGTATGCAAATGCGGCGGTCACGTGACAAGGAGTCAAAACAAACAAGATGTCGGAAACCCAAACGGGAGTGAGGATTTTCCTGGGCAGAGTCCGTGGAAAAGCTTGCGTCTGTTTTGCGATGGTTGTTTTGAAGAAAATTATAATGAGGTCTCAGGTCAGGTGATCTCAGTGCCGTGGAAAGGAGGTTGGGCCTAATTAGCATACAAAATGTACAGGCTGCACACAAAACTGTGTGCAGAGAAAAAAAAATGAGCAAGGCCGAAACAATGCTGAGCTGAAACCCACCAGACACGAGGAGAAAAAATGCGACCTCAAGCTAGCATTGAGATTCGAACCCACAACCCTAGATGCGTGCGGTTCTACTGTACGTCCCTAGAGCTACTAATCCAGCATGCTGCCTTTCATCTCTTCCTCTGATGTTGAGGGTAAAATGTGCTCCACTCGAGCCAAAACCTGTCTTCCCTCTGACATCTTTTCCAATTGATATAAAGTCACAGAACAGCTGGACACATGTGGAGAAGAGTGTTAACTTCCAGATGCTTTCCATTGCCCTGATTGACAGGAAAGAGAGAAACAAGACTATTCTTCAGACCCATGCAGGGACATTAATGCTCCCCTGGACTGTGTGTGAGAGAGAGAATGAAGGAAAGGAAGGAAAGCGTTTGAACATAAAGAAAGAGCAAAATGAAAAAGATCTAACGTCTCTCTCTCTCTCGGTGTACGCCGATGATGTCGCTCGTTATCTCTGGAACCCCATTAGCCACTGCAGGCTGTATTGACTGAAACCTTTGTAAGATTAGCCAAAGACGGCAGTGAGTCCCGGACCTCCGGCGCTACCTGGTGTGCCAGGGGAGGAGCCAATGTGACAGCACCCGATAAGACGCCGGCCTCGGGGTGTCCGCTCGCCTCGGCTGGCCGGGTTCTCCGTCCACGGGCATGTTCTCGTGGCACAGCCAGCGTGTCAGACAGGATCGAGAGCGGCATACGTCACCCGCGCTCGTTTCATCTGTGAGCTTTGGGTGAAGTCCAGGGAGAGACGATTGTGCGGACGGCTCCGAGGTGTTTGTGTTCATCATGAAGAGAAAGCGGTTGTGCCCGCGGGCGCGAGCTGACTTTATGGTTATAGGGCGCTTGTTGGAATTGGAGTTGTCAGAAGTGATTTGAGGCGATGAGGCCTGAGCGTCACACTGTGTGAGAGAGAAAACATAAATATAGAAGGTGCATCGTATATAATACATGCCTGTCAGAAGGTAGACGTGTGTAACCGTCTTTCTCAAATTTACTTCAGCTTCAACCTTTAGCGGAAAAAGAGAAAAGACATCGAAGGTGTGTGAGATAACAGAGACAACAGCGAGCATCTTTACACTGCTGTGTCAAGAAATGTCTTTCTGGAAGTGTTTCCTTCATTACTTAAGTCTTTTTTTTTTTAGAAAAAAAACCATTGTTTATAATCATTGCTTTGGTCCAAATCTCCATAATATACAGCATACTGTACAGCCGGGCCCGAGCGTCTGCAGACATACTGTACAGTAAACACGATGCTTGTATTAGTAAGTATTTTTGCTTTTGTACTGTATATCATCACACCGGATTTGAAATGAAGAAGTCTTTCGGATTTCAACATGGAGAAGCTACAAAAAACAAACAAACATAAAACTTTTTTGCCGTTCAATCTGCATTATTAACAATAAAATCTGGATGTTGAATGTCTTTACACGACGGCCACTTCCCAGCTGACAACGTCTTTAAACAAATCATCTGTAAAATCTAATGACAAAGACCCTAGGACAAAAGTTTTTTGAAAACCCACACATGGGACATTCTGAAATTATGATGAAATAGTTTTCAATGTACATCAATAAATTTACTAGAATATTTTTCCTTTTCTTTCGATGTTTTGATATAAATGCAATATCTTGAAATTGTAAACATATCCAAAAAAAACAAAACAATGTATACTGTACGCTACCTTGTAATTAAGATCATTTTAAAATGTATTCAATAACGTTGATTTGGCAGTTTTTAAAACAAACAATTTTGCACATTTTGAAAAAGAGGGAATCAATTTGCGAATTATTCGCTGATTTTGTTCAGAACGTTAACAAAATATTGAAAAAAAAAAAATATATATATATATATATATATATATATATAAACACACACACACATGAACAAAATTGTTGGTACCCTTCGGTCAATGAAAGAAAAACTCACAATGGTCACAGAAATAACTTTAATCTGACAAAAGTAATAATAAGTAAGAATTCTATGAATGTTAACCAATGAAAGTCAGACATTGCTTTTCAACCATGCTTCAACGGAATTATTTAAAAAAATGAACTCATGGAACAGGCCTGGACAAAAATTATGATACCCCTAACTTAATAGTTTGTTGCACAACCTTTTGAGGCAATCACTGCAATCAAACGATTCCTGTAACTGTCAATGAGACTTCTGCACCTCTCTGCAGGTATTTTGGCGCACTCCTCATGAGCAAGCTGCTCCAGTTGTTTCCGGTTTGAAGGGTGCCTTATTCAGACAGCATGTTTCAGCTCCTTCCAAAGATGCTCAATAGGATTGAGGTCAGGGCTCATAGAAGGCCACTTTAGAATAGTCCAATGTTTTCCTCTTAGCCATTCCTGGGTGTTTTTAGCTGTGTGTTTTGGGTCATTGTCCTGTTGCAAGACCCATGACCTGCGACTGAGACCCAGCTTTCTGACACTGGCCAGCACATTTCTCTCTAGAATCCCTTGATAGTCTTGAGATTTCATTGTACCCTGCACAGATTCAAGACACCCTGTGCCAGATGCAGCAAAGCAGCCCCAGAACATAACAGAGCCTCCTCCATGTTTCACAGTAGGGACAGTGTTCTTTTCTTGATATGCGTCATTTTTCCGTCTGTGAACATAGAGCTGATGTGCCTTGGCAAAAAGTTCCATTTTTGTCTCATCTGTCCATAGGACATTCTCCCAGAAGCTTTGTGGCTTGTCAACATGTAGTTTGGCATATTCCAGTCTGGCCTTTTTATGATTTGTTTTCAACAATGGTGTCCTCCTTGGTCGTCTCCCATGTAGTCCACTTTGGCTCAAACAACGACGGATGGTGCGATCTGACACTGATGTTCCTTGAGCATGAAGTTCACCTTGGCGCATCGCAAAACCTCCGTAGGTTATGTACACGCAACAGAAATGAGTCTTTTGAGTCTTTGGTCCGAGTCGCTCGTTCTTTTGTCATGTGACCCCCATAGACGCTTTGCAGTGCAATAGAATCAAACGACTCGGACTAGAAGATATGATGGTGAGCTGCTCATTCTGTTTATCGTAATATGTCCTTAGCTGCACTGTAATATTTTCATTACTGGAACTATAGCCGAAATTTGTGCATATAGACGTGTTGGGGGTCTGTTTATTGAAAATGTAACATTTTATTTTATTTCTGGTCAAAAGAACGAAACGAACAAAATGACTCAAAAAAAGATTCGTTCATTTTGATGAATGAGATTCAAAGAACCGAGTCACTAAAATGATCCAAACTTCCCATCACAAGCTTGTAGTGATGTCCAGGGGGTTCAGACCTCCGGCACTGACTCCAAAGGATTTGTATATTTATATATATGTGTACTGTATAATCCAGTATATTTATTATTATTATATATTCATTTGTTTGTTTACTTCTGAGGCTGTAAATATCGAGGATGAATGGCTGTAATTCCAAAACAGTTCATGCAATAGTTTTGTTAAACTCCATAAATTAAAGCTGAAACTGCACATCAATTTGAAATTCATTCTGGTGGTGTAGAGAAGCGAAAATACAAGAAATATCTTTGTGTCCAAATACAAACACAGTGTGTTTTCAGTGCTTTATAGCAGCCAGATGTGAATCTTTCTTTATGATTCTTGGTACTAGAAGGTTCTTGCCTGAAACAGAAAGAGAGAGAGAGAGAGAGATGTTGTCGAGGGAACTTTTAATATTTAATAAATACGTTCCACATATATAACAAATAATTAAATATAGAAAATTTACTTTAAAAAAAAATAGTTGCATAATTGTTCTATACGATGACATCGAGTGATTACATGTTGCATTATTTTTTATTTATTGGATTAATCAAAGACTTAAACCAAAATGTTATCATCCCATCTATTTATATTACAGACTCCTTGTTGTTTACCACGTCTGTATGTGTGTGTGTGTGTGTGTGTGTGTGTGTGCCCAAGAGAGCTGCATTTAAGATTCAGCCACAGAAAAATAGCTTCTATTAGAGCCTTTTTGCAAATGAATTCCTAACAGGTGACTTTGAGGAAGCGTCATAAACAGGGTGTATTTATTCCCAGACGGTTTTCTTACATCAAGCAACACAAAGGTCATTTTGTCCAGAAAGCTTAGGAATAGAGAAACGTGTTACTTTACACACTTGCGTACCGCAGACTCACAGTATAAAGGCAGAAGGAGAATGTGAAGTGAATCGAGGGACTCCCGCTGGAGTTTCCCCTCCCGAGATGAATGTTAGCGCTCGGTGATCTGCATGTGAGATCCGGCAGCTCGGCCCACTTCCAGCTTTTGTTTCGCTTCGTTTTGTTCTAGTTAATCGTATCATGCCAAATTAACTTACTCAGTCTCTCAGATGCTTTCGCTTCCCTCAAGCATTTATTTCTTAACAAAAGCAGCTCGCAGACGCACACAAGCACAGGACGCCCTGATGAGATGCGACGGTCGTGCCGTCTCAGGGAGATCACACAGACAGTCGGTGGGTTTGATCACGCAGCTATTTAAGGAATCTGAACGTGTGCGGCTCTTATTTACTGCCATGACACATTACTGTCAGAGATACAGCATACACACACACACACACACACTTCCCCTCACACACCCTGACAGAAAACAGTGAGAATGTAGACACTGTGTTCTCCATCCTGGTGACTGAGACACAGAGACCACGCCTCCATCATTATGACTGAGAAACAGAGACCACGCCTCCATCCTGGTGACTGAGACGCAGAGACCACGCCTCCATCCTGGTGACTGAGACGCAGAGGCCACGCCTCCATCATTATGACTGAGAAACAGAGACCACGCCTCCATCCTGGTGACTGAGACGCAGAGACCACGCCTCCATCATTATGACTGAGACGCAGAGACCACGCCTCCATCCTGGTGACTGAGACACAGAGACCACGCCTCCATCATTATGACTGAGACACAGAGACCACGCCTCCATCATTATGACTGAGACACAGAGACCACGCCTCCATCCTGGTGACTGAGACACAGAGACCACGCCTCCATCATTATGACTGAGACACAGAGACCACGCCTCCATCCTGGTGACTGAGACGCAGAGACCACGCCTCCATCCTGGTGACTGAGACGCAGAGACCACGCCTCCATCCTGGTGACTGAGACGCAGAGACCACGCCTCCTTCCTGGTAACTGAGACACAGAGACCACGCCTGCATCATCATGACTGAGACACAGAGACCACGCCTCCATCGTTATGACTGGGACACAGAGACCACGCCTCCATCCTGTTGACTGAGATGCAGAGACCACGCCTCCTTCCTGTTGACTGAGATGCAGAGACCACGCCTCCATCCTTGTGACCAAGGCACAGAGACACTATCTTCTTCATTATGACTGAGAAATCTATGTTCATAATAAATAAAACGTGATTAAGCTTCATCAGTCCTGTATTAAAGCGAAAAGTGAGCGAGGAAATGTTTTCATGCGAGATGCTCTCCCCGTCGCTGAAGTTTCAGCGCTCCACATCCCGAGTCTTCTCTCTATCTTTCTCCTGAATCTTCAATCCTTCTACCTGCTTCAGCTAATTAGTAGCAGATGACAAGACAGAAACAGATGGAGAGGAGAGAGCGGGAAAGAATGGAAATCTGGGATTTCTCTTCAGGATTGAGGCTTTTGTTGTCAGAGAACATGATGATTTATTACGGCTGCGTGTTGCAGGCGGTGCGGTCGCCGCGGTGAGCGTCTTCGGCTCACGGGTTTCCTCCTTGTGAAACTTTTCTACCCCGAAGCGGCAGAACGTCTCCCGCTGATGATGCTGATGTGTGTGCGTGTGCGTGTGTGTGTGCGTGTGTGTGTGTGCGCTCTTCCCTCAGCTGTCATGACATGTCGGATGTCGGGGGAGAGGTGCGGGATGTGGGGTGCGGGTGGTGGTGAGGTTGTTAGGGCTTTATTAATTAACCTGGATGTTTGCGTGTCACTTTGTCTTGCTTAAGGGTTCATCCGGAGGATCTTCCTCTACGAGCTGCTGTCTCTCATGACTGTGACATTTCGAGGTTGTCTTTGTGCGCCAAAATGTCTTTGACAACGCTAGTGACTGCACAAATTCAGACAAAACAAACGCATTACTTCTTATACTGTACATATTATGAGTGCAAATCATCAAGAAAACCAATAGCATTCATTTAACATGATAAACTCTTTTCTTATATATATATATATATATACGCTTTGATTCTGTCAATTTAGTCAGGGTTGGGCTTCAGTCATTCATGTCATTTTTTCCTAATGCATGCCAATATTTCATACTTTAGCACAAACCTAAAAAAACAAAAACTAATTCGTTTGTGTCAAAATGTAATTTTTTCCCCCTGGACCGTTTTACTAGAGTGGTTTGAAAACCGTCATTTTCAGGTCACTAAGTTTTAAAAAGCGGGTGGATTCTAGTTGCCATTTAATTAAAATGAGTTCTTATGTTGTTTTTTTTTACTTTCTCTGCCAAATAATACATTAAGTTCTTTCGTCTACAATTAACATTGCTAATCATGAATGATAAATAACAGGAGCTAAGATTGGGAGCTGCAAATGATAGCATAATTAATTTTTGGGCTTATTTGCATTTCTCGACAAACTGCACCTTTGCAATCTCTCTCTCTCTCTCTGTTTCTCTCTCTCTCTCTCTCTCTCTCTCTCTCTCTCTCACTGTTTCTCACTGATATTCTAATAGAATGCAGTAAAATAAGCAGCCGTGCCGAGACTGGAGCTTGATCAGGGTTTATCTCGGCTTTGCTCAGGAGTAATTGCATATTCATGCTGCCGGTTGGAGATGTGCGCGTCGCAGGCCGTCCCAGGTCACTGAGAATTCGGTAATTATAATGATAAACGCAACAGACCCCAATGAGGAGCACCACCATATTTTATTCTCTCCATAATAAGTAGCTGAAAAGCAGGCAAGGCGAAAATAACTGAGGGGTTTTTTCCTTTTTTTTTGTTGCTAGCAAAGCATACGATACCAGTAAGTGTGTTAATTGAAGAGTTTAATGGAATGATTATTATTATTATTATTATTATTATTATTATTATTATTATTAATAGGGTTGTTCAAGTCAAACTGGGACTTGTGATGACTTATCTGGTGAATGAAGGCGCAGTACGGTGATGAGACTCTCAGCCGCAGTAGAACATTTAAACGTTTTAAAGAAGGCGCATGTCCCTGAATGACGATCCCGGCTGACGTGGCTCAGAGCTCACTGCGGTCGTTCCTAAGAACATTATCTTTGGAAAATGACAGATAACTTGTCACCAACTTGCGTCAACAAGAGACGTCATTCACCAACACCAGTTGCACATTACTGGAATCTGGCTGGGAGTTATTACCACATTCCCCCCTTCACATGTTTGGGCCATTAAAGGAGTTCCTGGGAGGCCGGGGTTTCAGATATAAAGCAGGCGGTCCGATCACGTCTCCGGCGTACTGAGAAAACTTTCTACTTTGATGCACTAGTGAGACACTGGGATGAGTGCATTAGTGTAGCAGAGGATTATATAGAGACATAAAGGGATCTTTTACTGCACAAAAGGATCAAAAGTCCTGGTTTGAATTGAACGCATCATTATTATTATGATTATTATTATCAGTTAGAGTTGTTTTTTGCTGGCCTGAATACATTTGTCCTGAAGTTTAGTCTTGAAATAAACCATTCTATGTGAATAAAATCACAAGAAAACATGTAAATCTTCTTTTAACTTTTTCACCTTGGGAATTTTTCCAAACGAGCGCATCAGTTTCAGCTAATTAAGAACGAACGATACACCTTCCTCTAAAGTAACAGTGTTTTATTCCTCTTGCATCACAGCAAGTTTGGATCGTCTCAGTCAGTTGTGAAATTTCCCTCTTTCTTTTCAGACTCAGAAAATCGGTTGAACTTTTCTAATTAGTCTGACAAAACTTCATCTGATGTAATTTTGGATTATTGTCTTGTTGCAGTACACACTCACCCTCCCCCTGAGAGAGAGAGAGAGAGTGAGAGAGTGAGAGCACGCTGAAGATGCATCTACCTTTCAGCGCTCTCCAAAACACTCCTCTTAGTTCTGCTTTTATATACACTTTGCTTGTTTTAATTTGTACTTCCATGAATTCGTGGCGCAGCGTTGAGCCCGCGACAAACCGTTTGATCATTAAAGAGTCTCTGGATTCAGGTCGTCTCTTTAATCAGATGCATTCAGGACGCGTGCTGCTGACAGTTCACAGCCTGGATTTTTCTCCGCAGTGCACGTTCAGGACCTGCTTAACCTGGCAAATGTGAATTTAACAAAAAAAAATTATTAAAAAAAATTATATTTACAGCAAGTATTCCATGCTCATAGCAAGGAACCGGTTTCACCTCTCCGTTAATCTGGAGCCGGGAGCGTCTGGAGTCCAGACTGATCTTTAGATCATGTTTCATACTGTAACACACACAATTCTTTAAATGTTAAAAAGTCATGTACAGTTACATCTAATTAAGTGTCAGTGTTGATTAAACCTCATCCGTGTTGAAGTAATACTCGATCAGGATTAGATTTGAAGAAAACTCCTCATTAACTCTTTGGATGGTTCGTAAAGTCTCGTTAATGCACGAGTTCAAGCATTAACATGGCATCGGCAAAAAAATAAATAGCATTTCTTTACATTTTTACCGAGATGATGTACAGTACAGTGGAACCTTGGATTACGAGCATAATTCGTTCCGGAAGTGGGCTCGTGTTCCAAAATACTCGTAAACCAAATCATCATTTCCCATAAGAAATAATGAAAACTCAAATTATTCGTTCCACAGCCCCAAAAAATTAATACATAAAAATAATTAATACAATCTATAAAATGAAAATAAAACAAATTAATCTGCACTTTACCTTTAAAAAAAAGTACAAATAAATTGCGACAGATAAGTGTTTCCGTTGGTGCGCGCAGGCGCCTATATGTGTGTGTGTGTGTGTGTGTGTGTGTGTGTGTGTGTGTGTGGAATTAGCCCCTTCCCTCGCCTCGTTTTACACAATAATACTCCTCCTCCCTCTCCCCACCTCGCTTTTTAAGTTTCACAACACACACACACATACACGCATAATGGAAACACCGTTTTAACAGAGAAAAAAGAAATCTCTCTGACCTGGCGTGAGCGCATACTAAGGGAATCACTGCTGTAAAGTAAAGAAACTAAAACAAAAACAAAAAAAAAGAACCAGCACCTTACCTTTAAAAAGAATCGCGACAGAGCAGAGTTTCTGTGTGTTTGCGAAGCCGTGGGGGGGTGAAAAGGTGAGAGAGAGACGCTTGGTGTCAAAATAGGAGTCGCATGCGTGATACATGATACTCGGCACTCGTAAACTAATACTTGCTCGGTTTCCAATTAAAAATGTATTAAAACTCTTTTTGCGGAACACTCGTAAACCACGGTACTCGCAATCCGAGGTTCCACTGAGTATTTGCTTCAGATCGATTATCTCAAAGGCATTCGCTTGGTAAACCTACAGGACAGGGTATTGACCGAACAGTTCACTGTTTTAAAGAGATACACATCACTTTTATTTATATCGCATTTTTAACAGCGGTCACTGTCGCAAATCAGCTTTAAAAAAAATGATGAAATCTTAATAGTGAACTGAATAGTTCGTTACTGACAAAAGACGGACACACTGTACAGGCATCCTTGGTTTTTTTTTTCTTCTTTGGTTGTCAGTGGCATAGCTCCAAAGTTCTGACTTCACACTTCCGAGCCGGAGTGAAAATAGTTTTGAAAAGTCTTACCGGTACCATGCAGTCAAAAGTGAAAGCAGAATAAACCATGGAAGTGGCTGACAGTCTTGTGAATCTCATAAGTTTCTCCACTTCTGCTTTAGAATAGCCTGAATAACAGTGCAGGATGTACAGTACTGTAGGGTGTAGGATGCCTTCTTCCATAGATGTAGTAGTGCCCTTCATCAGGGATTAGAGACGGATTTGGGATCAGACGCTAGTTAGCGCTGTAGCCGTGAACAAAGCGGTGAGATGAGTGATGAAGCTTGTGTTCACTTTAACTAGCAGTAATAAAAGATCGAAACAGAACACTGGCGGTTCAGGGGCAATAGGATGACGCTGTGTTTTCTTGCTTGTTTGGAATGTGGCTTTGGGCAGACGGCTGCTCTCCCCTCTTTCACCCATACAGTAGTTTCACCCATGCTTCAGAGTCAAGTCAAACTCCACATCACATCTCATATACTGTACTGTATGTCCTCTTATTATAATACTGTATGTCTTCTGGATTGTATTAGTCTGTCCTTCTAACTATGTAGGAGACGTTAAAACAAGAGCGAGATTTTCCTAGATAGATTTTCCTAAATACCAAATAAAGTGCGAAACTGCTTTTCCCACAGGATCACTCACTCACTCATCGTCTACAGTATACCACTTAATCCTGTTTTCAGTCAATTCACCCTGTGTCAATCCATCGCAGAGCTCATACACATACTACTGCAATTTTAGAACAGCAATTAATCTAACATACAGTGGAACCTTTGATTTCGAGCATAATTCGTTCAGTAAGCAGGCTCGTATTCCAAAACACTCATAAACCAAATCAAATCTTCCCGTAAGAAATAATGAAAACAAATAATTCGTTCCACAGCCCAAAAAAATAAATACAGAAAAATAATTAATACAATATACAAAGTAAAAATAAAACAAATTAACCTGCACTTTACCTTTAAAAAAAGTTAAAATAAATCCCAACAGACAAGTTTTTCCGTTTGTGCGCGCAGGCGCCATGTATTTGTGTGTGTGCGTGTGTGTGTGTGGAATTAGCCCCTTCCCTCGCCTCGTCTTACACAGTAAAACTCCTCCTTCCTCCCCCCACCTCGCTTTTTAAGTTTCACAACAAACACACACACAACGGAAACACTGTTTTAACAGGAAAAAAAGAAATCTCTCTAATGACACTCGCGTGAGCACAGACTAACGGAATCACTGCTGTAAAGTAAAAAAAAAAACAACAACAAGTGAACCAGCACCTTACCTTTGAAAAGAATCGAGTTTCTGTGTAGAGCAGAGTGTGTGTGTCTGTGTGAAGCCGGGGAGGGGGGTGTAAAGGTTAGAAGTGTGTGTGTGTGTGTGTCGGTGTGTGTGTGTGTGTGTCGGTGTCAAAAAACTCAGCACTCGTAAACCAAGGCATACTCGTTTTTCAAGTCAAAATGTATTTAAAATCTTTGTTCGTCTTGTGGAACACTCGTAAACCGAGTTACTCTCAATCCGAGGCTCCACTGTACAAGTCTTCGGACTGTGGGAGGAAACCCACCAAGCACGGGGAGAACATGCAAACTCTATGCACACAGAGACGGGAATTGAACCTGGACGTGCAAGGCGACACTGCTAACTGCTACACCACCGTGCCGCCTATCCACAGGATCCTTATCCATAAATGTTGATTCACACGGCATGGATTTAACCTTGTTTTATTACATTGCTTATTAAGTTAATTAAGGTAAATTACTGCACAGTCATTCCAGACGTGCACACACACACACACACACACACACACACACACACACACACACACACGCGCACACGATTAATAAAATAATGATTAAAAAAAGAAAAAATTCAGACATGGCAGATTCAGACGTGATTCAAATCCCAGAAGCTTTCTAGTAATCATCAGACTCCCTTCATTCCTTGTTTAAAGTGACTCCCGCCTGAACAGGGCTTTAAAGACGTGTGTAAATGTTTCTGCCGTGCCTGCTTGGCTAGATATTAGTCTGAAGGTCAGGACTTTTTTTTTTTTTCTTCTCTCCACCCAAACATTTTTTTTTTTCGAACAGCAACGATCCATTTATGATTACCAACGTCAATGTAGCGTAGCATAATGTTTGGAGGAATTTTTGCTTTTACGGAATAAAAGATTTGAAGTATTTTTGCCTCAGATAATTGAAAATGACAGTGACAAGAACAAACGCAGGAACAAGTCTGAGAAACATTTATCACAGATTTATTAAAGTGATTCATGTGGAGCAAATCAGTGTAAGAATGCGCAAAAAAAAAAAAAAATGTATTAGATTTATTGATGATTTGATCTTCTGGTGTGGTCACTGAGAGTGGACAGTCTGGACAGAATTTGATGTGTTTATTAGATTTGTTTCCTAAATTGTATTTGTAAAACAAAGCTGCAAGCATAAAATTCAAGCGATCAGCATATAAGAGTAAGAATATTGAAAAAAAAAAAACCCCTAGAAATCCTGCAGAACTTTTACACAAGTTGAGACAGTAAGGAGACTAACTCGGAGACAGGTGTTAGTGATAATCACCTTGGAAAATTTACTCGACACTGAAGAGCACAGACTCTTTTTTAAATTTTTCTAAAAATCATTTTTATTTCACTGAACTTGATTTTTGACATGCTAATTGGCTAATTAGGCTAGTTGTTCCCAAATTATCTGTAGTGTGTGAATGAGTGTCTGTGTGTGTGCTCCAATTGATTGGCACCTGGCCAGGGTGTACTGTACCCTGCTTTGTGTCATATTGTAGGCTCCAGACCCTTTCGTGACCCTGTACAGGATAAAGTTTTTTTGTTGTTGTTGTTACCCAAGTTAGCTAGCTAACCCCTTTGTGATACTTGTAGCATAGCCTTTCAATGTTCTAGAAAGTTCCATCTAATGAACATCCTGATGCAGTGAGCCCACTGCGTCCCCATGGTATCATTTCCAAAAACGGTCATGTGCTCGGGTTTTAATTTTAAAACGAGCATTTTTTTTCTTTTTTTTTTTCTGATACTCAAAGTAAGCGTCCCAACTCTGTCAAATACCGTGCAGAAATTAATTTATTTAAAATTATTTTATTTAAAATTTGCTTCCTCACCTTTAAAGCACTTCATAATCTCAGTTGCGCAGTTCTATACCCCTGCTCTCATTCTTCACTCTTCCTCATCGATGCTCTTCTTCGCACTCCGTGCTGGGTGGGTTTCCTCCGGGTACTCCGGTTTCCTCACACAGTCCAAAGACATGTAGCTCAGGCTAATTGGCGTTCCCAAAGTGCCCGTAGTGTGTGAATGAGTGAGTGAGTGTGTGTATGTGTGTGTGTGTGTGTGTCTGTGCCCTGCGATGGATTGGCACCCTGTCCAGGGTGTACCCCGCCTCGTGCCCTAAGTCGCCAGGCCCCCCTACCCTCCCCCTAGATTCTCTAACCACATTCAAAACTCATATTAAGATCCATTTATTCAGAAGTGCTGATCCCACATAATGTATCAATCCTCTTTATTAATCATTAAAGTAAGCGCACCCTGACTGAATAGGTGCTCACAGGAACACTTAAAAAAAAAAAAAAAACGCGCTCTGATCACTGGACGCACCTTCTGGTTCAAAGGTCCCAGGTTCAACCCCTTGAGCAAAGCCCTTAACCCTCAACTGCTCATATGTAGAATGCGATGAATGTATGGGCGTCTGCTAAATTCCCTAAATGTATCCAGTAATCAAGCATCCACCATCCTTGTGCTGCTGCGAGGAAACCCATGAGAAAGTTGATGGTCCGAAAGGCTTGTCTGCCCCTCTGATAAAGGCACTGGTTGTATCTGAGCCAGAAGGTGTGTCCAGTGATCAGAGCGCGTTTCTTTAAAGTGTTCCTGTAGAGCACCTATTCAGGCAGGGTGCGCTTACTTTCACCTCACCTTAATGATTAATAAAGAGGTTGGTTCATGCTGATCCTTGTGTTTCATAGTGATTTTTTTGTATGTACTGCATCATAAAAAATAAAAATAAAAAAAAACGTTGTAAATGCATAAAAGCACTGAAAGGATGCAATAATAACACGAGGGATTATTTTAATCCAACCTTGAAAAGGTGTGAAAAAAGATCAGTCGAACAGACTCCCGATTTTTCCGCTGCTTTTGTTGTGAAGTGGGCTGAACAATAAACCAGGAGTTCAATTGATCCGTGCTCAAAAAGATTTTTTTTTTTTTATCGTTTTTTTTTTTTTTTTTTTTTG
This sequence comes from Clarias fuscus, assembly GCA_030347435.1. Classification (NCBI taxonomy): domain Eukaryota; kingdom Metazoa; phylum Chordata; class Actinopteri; order Siluriformes; family Clariidae; genus Clarias; species Clarias fuscus. Next base: position 29,885,715 of record CM059217.1, on the reverse strand, counting down.
TTATTTTGCTTTGAAAATGATGTTATAAATGTAACATCTGGTGCCAAGATCGTTGTGATTTTGTGCCGTTTCAATTATCTGTGTTGTAAAGTGGGCTCGCGGTGATGGAAGTCATGCCTTTTTATCATGCCTTGTTATTATTCATCCATGTCAGAAGCACAATCTGGTGCCAAGACTATTCTCATGTTTTCGCATGCAGTTGGATTTAGTCAGGCTGTTCGGTCTTGTTCCGGGGAAAATGTTCGTGTAAGAAGAATCGTGTTGGCGTATGTAAATACAGTAAATACCGTGATAATGATATACTTACACTTATCGCTACTTGTCTCCATAGCATGTGTTAACATACAGTATATACATATTCAGAGTGAAGGTTTAGGCAGCAGTATTGTTTGAGTGCTACAGTACGTAGCACTCACACTGTCGAACGCGATCATGATGTAATGCGATGTTGTTGACGCCTAAAGCGTTTACGAGCGTTGTTCGAGTCAATCCAGGACTTGTGATGACATTTCTGGTGAATGAAGGTGTGACACTTCCAGTACAGAAGACTGTAAAAGTCTGTTCGTCTGCGAATGGGCCCACTGCGATGTATCCTGTGAACGTTCAGCGGGTGGAACGTCTGATCCTTGAAAATCGACGGATAATTTGCGGAGGAGACAAACCTGTGTGTCGGGAACTGTACTGTACACTCAGCTATTCACCAACATCACTTGTACTGAACTTGGCTGAGAGCCACCACATCCGTCGTACGGTCCTGACCTCGCTCCGAGGCATTTCCACGTTTGAGCCATTAAAGGAGTTCCTGGGAGGCCGGCGTTTCAGACATGACACAGGCAAGTCTGGCGTATCCAAGCACTATTGAGACCCTGGGATACAGTAAGTGCATTAGTGTAGCAGGAGATTATATACAGAAATGAAGGGACCTTTTACTCTTATAGATGTGTTTTGCAATAAGAAAAAGTCCCGATTTGACTTGAACATCCCTCGTAAAAAAGGAATGTCCGGTAATAGGGTTAATCTTGTAATGCTAATTACACTTCCACCCCAGCAGTTTGTAATCTCTTTTTATTTTGTGACTCCCTTTTGGCACGATAATGACTTCTGAATCCTTTCTGGGTGCAAAACAAAATCATGATGCAATAACACATTTAAACCAGCAACCTTCCGCTTTAAAGATCAGACCTTGACTGAAAGAATCCGTCTTGTGAAACTTTCTACTATCTATTTATTTATTTATTTATTTCCCCCCGAGCTCACGTTGCCGGCGTCACCTCGCACCAGCAGCCCGTTCGGATCTCGCGGCGCCGTCACGCAGCTCGGAGTGAAACGTTCGTCTCCGACACGCAATCAAACGTGCCAATTGAAAGCTAATTAGAGGGAAAAATCATACTTTTTTTTTTTTTTCTATTTACCCATTTTCCTCCATCTCATCCCCCCCCCAAGTGTCACAAAGTGACGTTACAAAACAAAAAAATTCTGAGTTGATTTGTCTTGAGAAAAGACTTTGCTTTTAAAATAAACATAAAAGCCTGTTGCACTGACGCGTCTCACTGGAGACATGTTTCTACTGCCGGCGTCTAACAAGTGGCCTTCAGGTGTGTGTGTGTGTGTGTGTGTGTGCGTGCGCGCGAGAGAGAGACAGAGAGCGTGGGTGAGTGAGTGCGTGAGTGAGTGTGTGTGTGTGTGCGTGTGTGTGGGTGTGTGTGTGGGTATACTGTACCTGGTGTACACATGTGTGCCACACACACGTTCAGAACCTGAGCTCGTCCTAACCTTCATGTTGGGTGACAGTACCATCACCTGTGGATGACTCACACTGCTCTCAGACTTTCTGTTCTCTCAGACGCATTCACACACTCACACTCTCACAAGCTTCCCTTCTCTCACTTTCTCTCTTTCTGGTTTTTTTTTTTCTTCTCACATTTTTTTTTTTTTTTTTTTTTGCCCTAGCATCTTTCTTTCTTGTCCCAGTTTCAGCTTAATGAACTTTAATGCCGTTGGTGCTTTACATGAAACACTGACTACTAGCTTATCAAAGATAATAATAATAATAATAATAATAATAATAATAATAAGATGAGAAATATTAAAGATACACCATTAGTTTCTGGAATATATAATAGCTAAACGTGCTGTACTGTAGATAAAGACCAGCTGTTTGATTTGCACTCACAACAGCACCAGCACAAACTCTTCCTTCCTTCCATGATTTATTTTTCTCCGAATATGAGGAGCCTGAAGAGGATGAGCTGCAACAACAGATGCCAAACACCACCAAACAAAGCACCTTGCGTGAGCACATTGAGCTCAGACGACTGGTCTGGGGAAAAAAAAGATTGAAAACACAATATTCTGCACAATTTCTGCACATTACACATACGTTGTGATATATACAGTACAGTATGATGTCATATGGGGACGTCTCCACAAGTAATAAACCTAATTAAACTAAATCTGTGCCTGACAAAATGTGAGGTTTCTGCAGTTCCTTATGGCAATAAATAATTTTCCACCACGTATGGAATTCAGTTGATGTATGCTTCACACCTCCTACATTTTTGAGTAATTGGGGAAAAAAATCTTGTTTAAAAAAAATTTTTTTTTTAGTACATGCAGTTACTGTCTCATGCTTTTATCAAGACAAACTGTAGCTTTACTCTATCTGCTTACAGGACAGACTTTTTTCATTTGATCCATATGGCAGACGTGTTGATGTACTTTTAAGCGTCCTTGTGGTCTGCCTACGGCAAGCCTGGAGGGGTAAAATACTACAGCAAGAAGTGTGACACCAACCTGGAGCGCTTTGTGTTCATATTGCACAGGCGAACTGAACTGAGAGCACGTCCTGAGTGGTCTGAGCTCGTTTGGAGCTTCACAAAAGCGCAAAAATGTTGACTTCTCACTTCTCAGAGCATATTGAGGGCTAAAAGCGAAAGAGTGTGAAAACAGCCCCAGAGCGGTGTTCTCGGCTAACAGAAGTGGAACTTGACATGGTCTTCTGCTCAACATACAGTAATTGAGAAAAAGAAAACATTCCTTCCTTTTTTTGTTTTTTTTTGCTTTGTACATTTTTGTTCCTACATGTGCTTTCCCACCTTGTATGTGTGAGTTGTTCCGGGCAAGATAAAAATGGGGAAACGGCTTGCATCACCCCTCTTCTGTCTTGACTCTGGAAGTCCACAGTTTTCCATGTGTTCGAGATCGTCTAGAAGATGACCTTCTGCAAAAGTGGCATGCACGAGCGGTACCTTATTTGCATTTAGGAATGAAAGACAAGAAATTTCATGGACACCAGAACGCATGATCTGATTGTTATTCCAGCTTGAAGAATAACCGACACATTCTGAACACCTTTAACAGTGCTGATCTCAGCCTCCGAGTGGCGCAGTGGTTAAAGCGCTCGCCCTATCATCCGGAGATTGCTAGTTCGAATCCCGGGTGATGCTGTAACCTCTCGCAGCCGGAGGTCTAGAGAGAGCTGATTGGCCGAGCTCTCTCAGAGGGGAGGGATGAGAGGTACTTAGTGCTCCCACATTAATCTACAGCCAGTCAGGGGCGTCTGTGAGCTCGCGAAACGGAGGGAGTGGATAGCGCTGTCCTCCGAGTGTGTTACGCCGCCCCCAACGGTGCGCGAGCGAGCAGTTCGAAAAGATGCGGTCGGCTGGCGTCACGTGGTTCGGAGGAAACACGTGATAGTCTTCGGCCCTCCCGGCTGAATGGTAGTAGTAGCCTTAATGTGGGAGCCCCCTAGTGACGGGGAGGAATTGGACACGACTAAATTAGGGAGAAAAATCGGGGAAAAATCCAAACCACATCATTGGTTATTTGGCAAACTGCATGAACGAGCTGGTGTTTTAAGAAGACGTTGGTTCGTCCAGCTCGCACATCTCACTCTCGCCCCGCTTGTTGCACAAAAGGTGTGTCTGTGTATAATGGGTTCTTCACCCTAAGGAACCAGCAGCTCTGACCCGGATAACTGCTATTTCAGACTCTCTCTGGGAGTCACAAGGCCGGGCCATTTAGACAATTCAAAAGCCTTTCCCGTCTTTTACAGAGACCAGACACTTTGACCCACAGGAATAGTTTGGGTCGGGAGGGACGCTTTGTTGAAATGTGCAGCTCTTGTATAAGTTCCTGCTTCATGAGAGACATTGATTTCTTTCAGTATCCTGATGTGGTTCAGGGCGACGCAGCAGCCAGAAAGCCTGAGTTGAGTAACGCTTGAAGAGAATAATAAAAATAATACAATAAATATAATAAATAATGTTGGCAAAATAAATATAGCGATAGCATAATAGTTCAAAAATAGTTGCAAGAATCGATGAGCGGGGCCAAGCACCCTGTGCCATCGCTGCCCAGGTGCACTAGAAAGACAGAGGGCACACCGGACCAATGCATTTAGAGGGGGCATACTAATACCATTATGCCATCATTTTAGATAAGGGGGATCTTATTTTTAGATCTCAAAAAAATCATCACACTATGATGTCATATGAATATATCACTTAATGTAATATCACTCAATATAATGCCACACAGAAAGTTACTGTATTAATCACGTTTTGGCACAAGTTTAAGGCTGACCTGTTTGAGATATCAAACATCCCTCTGCGATGTTGCATCCTGAATGACCCAAAGTAACTGACCTCCTCTTGAGCAGAGCCCATGACATGCAATGCAAAAGTTGTTCAGTTGTTTCGTGTGCGTACTGAGCTACTCAGCCAAAAAAGGCATCATAATGGCAGCAGACTCCAACCTGTCTGCAGATTTTTCATGCCTTTTTGAGAGCAATCTTTAGAAGAACTAGAGATATGACGATTAGGATGGGATTTTTCTTCCTGGTTTAACCTGTTACCCTGAATACGCAACATTACAATTCAAGTTATTACCATTAACGTTCCTGCAATGTAATGTAATAATAAAAAAAATGTTTCAGCAACATTTTAGGAACATTTCTAAATGTTTTTCTCAGAACAACCAGAAAGCCAGATTGAATATTAATGAACAATATTGAATCTTGAATAAGTTTCCGATTTATGGTTCCACTTTATGGTTAAAGTTACTGACCCTGACATGGCCAAAGCCGACCATTTCCCCCCCCAGAGATCCCCTCTTTATAGCGGTGGCCAAAAGTATTAAGCCAACATATGTACTGTTTTATACTGTAGTTCACCCTGAACACCAACCAGGTGATGACGCTAATTAGTTTGAGCGTATCGGGCTGATGAGTTGTGCTAACTAGTAGAAGCTTGTATAGTTAGTGGATGGAACAAATACCTGGCATGACTTTTACTTTCTGAAGCCAGGGTGTCTACCTCTGTGTGGAAATGCCTCAGGAATCCTAAACCGAAGTGAGAACTTCTGCATGCACTTTCTGTAGACGATCTTCAGGAAGCGATCAAGCAGGCACGGGATTGAACGGGTGACACCAGACCAATGCAGACTCTGCTAAATCTTTTGACTCTGATCCCACCTGGACCCAGCAGGTTATGAAGAATAAAGGACTTCATACTAAATATTGATTGCTTCTAGCAATTTCTTTCAATAAAATAACACATTATTTTTAGTATCTTGGTTGATCGTAATCATTAAAAAAAAAATCAAGAATATCATTAACTTTCGTCGTAATACTTTTTTTGCCACCACTGTGTTTTACTGTTCCCATGGCGACAAGCACCTGCTTTGGGTTATTTTGCCAGATGCCTTTGTTTTGGGTTCCATTTTTCTTGGTGCAATGTGTGTTTCTCATGTGTTCTGCATGTTTTGTTGCATGTCAAAAACATCTAGCCAGAAGGATAACTTATTCCAAATTGTTGATTATTGATGTTGTACTTAGTGGTAACTGGATGGACTCTGGATCCACTGTAAAGCTCCTACTGAATACTGAATCCTACTCTCACGGCTGTTCCTTTATTCCGCAAGTCTTTTCGTGCTTTGTGTCAGGGCGTTGGTTGCCTTTTTCCCTCCGACTCCCTGCACTTGAGTCCTGTCTCATCAACCTGCATGGTTCTGTATTTGTCCCGGAACGGTCTGCTCTTTGCATACAAGGTGTCTCGTGTTACTTCATTTGAATCATCTTGTGTAGATCAGCGTTGATGTTCAAGCCAATCCTAGAGTCGCAAAGTTTGTGAAAAATATCCACCTGCTGGAGCGAGAACTTTTCTGACAGTGATATGGCACACGAGTCCGGCAGGGTTATATTTGTCATGGGACTTGTTTTGCTCTTCTTTCACCCCAGTGGTGCAACACGCAGTGACGGTGATGCCACACAGCGCTGCAAATGACATGCCACCCAGCCGGGTTTGTCACTAACCATCCCTCTGGAGAAGAGCAGATAAAACCTGCTGCCTCCTTAAAGCGAGCTCTCTTTTGAACTAACCCTAAATTATTGGCCAAGTTAAACCATAAATTATCGATCACACACTTCACTCCAGTGGTAGCCAAGATGTAGAATTCTCCAAACAAGTATCTATTAGGAATGTTTATGCTTATGTACACTTGATCTCTGCCTTCCTATCCTCGTGGTTCCATTCTATAATTGACACCAGCAGTAATTACAGCTGCACTTGTCCCAGATTTAAACAGTATCTCCCGTGGTGAGACGTGTGTGTGTGTGTGTATGTGACAGTGATGGCCGTTGTGGATTATCAGAGCTGTAGGGAGTCTCGCTGAAGCCAATCAGCATCTCCCCGTGGAACCGCTTCTGGGACCGAGGGACTGTTTATGCAAAACAAGACGATAATTAAAGGAAAGGTCTCAGCTGAGCAGGTTGGAGCAAGTCAGAGGAATCAATTAGCTTCAGGGAGGAGGTTTAAGATCTATTAGTAGCAGTTAATCACATTACCAATAATTAATCACATTTAATATATCCCCAGTAATGAACATATATTAATGTGATGGAAGCAGACGTGAGAAGGGTTTTCAGCCAGTGGAATACTTGGGTTAGAGCAAGAACCGAGAAAAACAGGTCGGTTATTGCATAGTAAGAGGTTGAGAAGGTGATTGTCATAGTTAGTGTTGTATTATACTGTCTGTGCGAAGTGATGGAATATATTATTTCACAGTGATTGTGTTACAGATAATGGCGGTCTTAGGCTTGATGAAAAGCATGTATCTAAAATCAGTAGATCCAATTGGATGGTAGAATGGCTGTATGTATAGATGGAAGACTGGAAGGACTGACCAATTGCTGAATAGATGGCTGGGTGGACAAATAGTTGGATGAATTGTTGCATGGCTGTCTGTACAGGTGGATGGTTGGGTGGATGAACCAATTGATAAGTGAACGGATGGATCCTTGGTGGCCAGATGTATCGCAGGATGGTTGGATGAATAGGTTGATGGTTGGATGGAGGTACGCAAGTGGACAAAATTGTTGGTACCCTTCGGTCAATGAAAGAAAAATTCACAATGGCCACATAAATAACTTTAATCTGACAAAAGTAATAATTAAAAAAAATTATATGAATGTTAACCAATGAAAGTCAGACATTGCTTTTCAACCATGCTTCAATGGAATTATTTAAAAAAAATAAACTCATGGAACAGGCCTGGACAAAAATGATGGTACCCCTAGAAAATACTGAAAATAATGTGACCAAAGGGACATGTTAATTCAAGGTGTGTCCACTAATTAGCATCACAGGTGTCTACAATCTTGTAATCAGTCAGTGGGCCTATATATAGGGCTCCAGGTAGTCACTGTGTTGTTTGGTGACATGGTATGTACCACACTCAACATGGACCAGAGGAAGCGAAGGAAAGAGTTGTCTCAGGAGATTCGAAAGAAAATTATAGACAAGCATGTTAAAGGTAAAGGCTATAAGACCATTTCCAAGCAGCTAGATGTTCCTGTGACTACAGTTGCACATATTATTCAGAAATTTAAGATCCATGGGACTGTAGCCAACCTCCCTGGACGTGGCCGCAGGAGGAAAATTGATGACAAATCAAAGAGACGGATAATCCGAATGGTAACAAAAGAGCCCAGAAAGACTTCTAAAGAGATCCAAGGTGAACTTCATGCTCAAGGAACATCAGTGTCAGATCGCACCATCCGTCGTTGTTTGAGCCAAAGTGGACTACATGGGAGACGACCAAGGTTGAAAACAAATCATAAAAAAGCCAGACTGGAATATGCCAAACTACATGTTGACAAGCCACAAAGCTTCTGGGAGAATGTCCTATGGACAGATGAGACAAAAATGGAACTTTTTGCCAAGGCACATCAGCTCTATGTTCACAGACGGAAAAATTAAGCATATCAAGAAAAGAACACTGTCCCTACTGTGAAACATGGAGGAGGCCCTGTTATGTTCTGGGGCTGCTTTGCTGCATCTGGCACAGGGTGTCTTGAATCTGTGCAGGGTACAATGAAATCTCAAGACTATCAAGGGATTCTAGAGAGAAATGTGCTGGCCAGTGTCAGAAAGCTGGGTCTCAGTCGCAGGTCATGGGTCTTGCAACAGGACAATGACCCAAAACACACAGCTAAAAACACCCAAGAATGGCTAAGAGGAAAACATTGGACTATTCTAAAGTGGCCTTCTATGAGCCCTGACCTCAATCCTATTGAGCATCTTTGGAAGGAGCTGAAACATGCTGTCTGGAAAAGGCACCCTTCAAACCGGAAACAACTGGAGCAGCTTGCTCATGAGGAGTGGGCCAAAATACCTGCAGAGAGGTGCAGAAGTCTCATTGACAGTTACAGGAATCGTTTGATTGCAGTGATTGCCTCAAAAGGTTGTGCAACAAACTATTAAGTTAGGGGTACCATCATTTTTGTCCAGGCCTGTTCCATGAGTTCATTTTTTTTTATAATTCCGTTGAAGCATGGTCGAAAAGCAATGTCTGACTTTCATTGGTTAACATTCATAGAATTCTTATTTATTATGACTTTTGTCAGATTAAAGTTATTTCTGTGACCATTGTGAGTTTTTCTTTCATTGACCGAAGGGTACCAACAATTTTGTCCACGTGTGTATGTATTGGGGACTGGATGGATGGATGGATGGATGGATGGATAAACAGTTGGGTGATGGGATGTATGCATAAAGGTTATATTTGATGGCTGGATAGAGAGTTGGCGATATGGTTTGTTGTTTGGCTACTGTATATTTAGAGATGGAAGGATGGATGGATAGATTGATGTTTTGATAGCTGTGTGTAGAAGTGGAACAATGAGCTAATTGATAAGTAAATAAAGGGTGTATGGTTAATGGTTAGAAGTACATAAGGATGGAGAGACAAATGGATGAGTGAATGAAAAGGTGGTTTATAATTGGATGTATGTATACTGTAAGTGGGTGGATATAAGGATGCAGGAAGATAATAAAATAAATAAATAATAAAGTGATAAAATGATGGATGAATGGCTCTGTTTAACTGTGTGCTAACACTAAGGTCTAATCAGCCAATCACACTCGATGCTTCTAAGCGTGTAGACATGGGCAAGACGATCTAATGGAGCGCAACCCGAGCATCATAATGGGCGTGGTTCTTGGTGCCAGAGTATTTTAGGCAAAAACATATCTAGGATTTCCAGAGAATGGTTTGAAAAAGAGAAAATATCCAGTGAGCTGATCTTCTGTGGGCAGAAGTGCCTTGTTGATACCAGGGGTCAGGGGAAAATGACCAGACTGGTTCAAGCTGATAGAAAGGCAACGGTAACTCTAATAACATCTTGTTACAACTGAGGTATGCTGAAGAGCATCTCTAAACAAACAACATGTTAAACCATGTTGAACCGTGTGATGTGCCACATGTACCACTCGTCAAACTTGGACAACAGAAGATTTCTGCTGCGGCATTCAGAGGGTCGTGTCAGGATTGAAAGCATGAATCCATCCTGCCTTGTATCAATGGTTCAGACTGCTGGTGGTGTAATGATGTGAGGGAGATTTTCTTGGTACACTTTGGGCCCCTTAGTACCAATTGAGCATGGTTTAAATGCCACAGCCTATCTGAGTATTGTTGCTTATCGTTACAAACACTTTATGACCACAGGATAAGGAGCCAAAGCTACTGTAAAATCATCTCAAACTGGTTTCTTGAACATGACACTGAGGTTGCTGTACTCAAACAGCCTCCATGTCTCTATAGAGGCAATCTTTTGAGACAGGTTTCGGTCACGCCATGCTGGTATTTTCGGGATATATTCCGTATGCTACGTATTTGAATAGGTCTTATTAATGGCAAAAGTTTTGGCGTGAAACTGCATCTAGTCAAAAATCTTGAGAAATGATGCTCTGGCGTTTACAGCACGCTAAACAGCCACGGAGTATAAAAGTACCCGCGACGTTTGGATCTGTGTGAAAGCCATAGAGTTACTGTAGCTAAGCGGTTAAATGCAAATGAACCAACACATGCTAATTATATCGCTTACAGTTTGGTGTGAGAGATGAAACATTCTTCCTGAGTTTTGCACCCAATTAATAGCCGTTTTGCAGCCTTGAGATCTGAGGCTGGGATCGGAAACTAAAGACATCGCCGTTGGAGACTGAATGGATTCATGACAGAGCTGATGAGGTTTTAAAATAGAAAATCAAATTAAGACGTTAAGGAGCCGAATGGTATTTATTCCACTTTTTTTTTCCCGGCGAGTTTGTAAACCTCTAAACAAAACCCCCATCTAATTACATTACATTCGATTTCCAGGTAGAGAGACGCACTGATGCACTGTAGACTCGCTGTGAATTAATGAGGCCCGTCATGACAGAGGAACTTGACTGAAAGTCATCATATGCCAGCTAACAACATGCGGATGCTACTAGCCTCCCTTCATCATACTGTTAGCAAGAAATAACTGTTAGTAAATAATTTCGATCCAAATGAATCTCCGAAACTTCAGCGGTGGAGTTTGTTGTGCAGTTCAATCCCTTTCCCTGATTAGATACGTGCACGTGGCTGTACATGTGCAACTCTGAGTACACTCTGTCACGGCGTGCGCCTGTGACGGGCGTGCGCCCAAATCTATTATCGCCCCTCACTCACTTCGTAGGCTCCCTAAGTAGGCGGCACCCCTTCTGCAGGTGTGCAAAGGGACGGGGCCGCCTATGCGGGCCGGCTGGCAGTGATTAACGTTAATAGGATCTCGGGCTTGCTCCGCATTATAAAAGCAAGGCGCGGAGTTTAGTCCGGGGTCCGAGAAGAGCGTAACGCGGTGGAGCTCGAGAGTGGCATGGGAGTGGGAAAATGGAACGTGCCCCAGAGACTTAAAAGGACATTGGATTTCCGCCCTTTGATCTTTGTTCCCGCGTCGAGCCCGCCTTCGCGTCCTCGCCGCTGAAGAGGAAAAGGCCGCGAGGAGGACAGCGTTAAGGCCACCGATCCCAGCCGGGAAAGCTGCCCAGCCGAAGGACGTCTGAGTGAGACTCCTGTCTGAGGCTGCGCCCACAGAGAGCTGGGAGGGGCCAGGCCGGCCATCGACAGCGGGGAGGTACCGAGAGGGAGCGTGCAGGAGCGCTGCCTCGCGTGCTCCGTTCGGCCACTCCGCCCACTGCCAGCTAGGCACTGCCTCGGACCACGCACGTGCACACATCATCATTCCTTCCCTTTCTCTCCGTCCTCTCTCCTTTTTACCCTTTCCTTCCCCTATTTATTCCTAATAAATTACCCTTTTCCTCTAAGATCTCGCCTCGTGTCTGTGTTTCATGGTGCCGCCCGTGCAACTTTGGGTCGAACCCGTTACAACTCAAACCTGTCCAATTTCAGCGCAACAGCCAAACAGAACACATGGCAGCCTACAAGACTAGTCTTTACAATACGTACAGACAGTATAAGCGCTCCAGTCCCACTTTTGCTTTGAGAAGTGACACTCAGTGTGCTACTACCTGAACTTCCCTAGTCTTTACTGCAGTGCAGCGTTGCTCTGGTCTTTTCCATCTTGTTCACAATTTTGGATTCTGACTCATTGTTGATGTTTGCTGATCCACTGACCTTTGCATGTTTTTGAGCACAGTTTTGGATTTGTTTGCCAGTCTCTCTTCATTAACACTTCAACCTGTGTTTGTATCCGTTTCCACCTGCCTTTCGTGAATGCATTTGTTTTAGGATGTGTTGCTAAACCTTGGTGTGATCCTGAAATATAATCCTGTTATGGAGTTTTCTTCAAATATTTTTTAAATTATAGTAGTCCAAGGCGGCACGGTGGTGTAGTGGTTAGTACTGTTGCCTTGCACCGCCAGGGTCCTGGTTCGATCCCTGGACAGACTCAATTCCTGTATGTGTGCCTGGATTTTGCATGTTCTCCCCGTGCTTGGTGGGTTTCCTCCGGGTACTCCGGTTTCCTCCCACAGTCCAAAGACCTGCAGATTAGGCTAACCAGTGTCGAGGTGGCCATGAGCCCCCTGCAGTCGTTAGTAAGAACATTCAGTGAGTTATCGCCAACTTGCGGAAGAGACGCATCTGTCTATGGGAACTTTGCACACCAACATAACTTACACATTACAGGAACTCAACTGGGAGTTATTGCCACATCCTCCGTACAGTCCTGACCTCACTCCAAGCCATTTTCACATGTTATGGCCATTAAAGGAGTTCCTGGGAGGCCGGCGTTTCAGATGCGAAGGAGGCAGTCTGATCAAGGCTCCGGCGTTCTGAGAAAACTTTCTAATCACTAGTGAAACACTGGGATCAGTGCATTAGTGTAGCAGGGGATTAGACAGAAGACTCTTTCACTCTCATAACTGTGTTCTGTTATTCTGCACAATCAGTAGTCCTTTATACAACACCCTTTGTATATTTTATATTCTTTACTAATTATATATTTGCATAAATCTGTCATATAATTACAGTTGTATAATCATACTGAATATGTCAAAGTGATTCTGGAATGTAATTAGATATTTTTTTATTGTATGTACTTCTCGAAATCCCAATGTAATTATCGAATGTAGTTTTTCTTTCTTTATTTAATTGTATGCTTGTTGGAATTAAAATATTTTCCTTTAGGGCTCTGATTTTATTAGACCAGAACTTTCATGTTATGTATAAATTTATGCTTCTAGAACTCACAATGACATTCTGGAATCAATCTTTAGAATTTTTACTCTCAATTTATTCCAGAATGAGAGTTCTCTGAAACGTAGTTCAGTGACGCAATGAAGCAGTGAAAACATCTGAAAGCGTTTAGTTGGAGGAGCTTAACTATTTGTAAGCTGTCTCTTAAACAGCAGGGGCAGAAAATGGCACCCACCATTAACTTACACCTCAGAGAGTGGGTGGGTAGATGACTGTATGGGTGGGTAGATGAGGGGGTGGACAGATATTTGGATGGAATATTGGACAATTGGCTGGATGGATGAATGAGTGGATGTTTTAATCATTTGATCAGTGATTATATGAGTAGGTGGATGAATAATTAGGAATCTGGATGAGTGAGGTTTAGATGAGTGGGTGGATAAATAGGTGGATGACTGGCTGAGCGGATGGATGGATGGATGTGCAGATGGAGGATTGGATGAGTGAATGAAAGGATAGGTGGGTGAATAAATGAGGGGGCAGATGGAAGAGTGGGTGGTTGGATAAATAAGTGGGTGGATGGATGAGCAGGTGAATGAGTGGGTGAATGATTGGATGGATAGGTGTGTGGATTAAGGATTTGGTCAATAATTAAATGAGTGAATGAATAAATGGATGAATAGATAAGCGACACCTACTGTAGATGAGTAGTGGGTGGATGGGAAGGTGGACGATTGGATGAGTGAATGGGTGAGTGAATGAGTGGATAGGAGGTGATTGAATTGGATGAATGGGTGTATTCATAAATGGGTGGATGATTGAGTGGATGATTGGATGATTGCGACTGAGACTAGAGACAAACCCCACTGGCTGTAAGATCATGTGATGTTCACCCACTACAATCAACTTTGCACTAACATTAACGTTGTAAGATTTTCCTGCATTAACCACATGAAGAACGTATAAATTCCTCTAACAAATGGCTCAAAAATATTTTCTCTAAGCTCACCACTTCGCACTTTACTGCGCCGCTGAGAGATTTGTTTTGAACGGCACACAGATGTCAGGATAATGATGGTGAGAAAAATGTTTACAGTCACTCTCGTGTCATCTAATTTCACATGATCAGTCAGATCAGAATAGTGTGACAAACACACACACACAGTTACAGCTTTTCGCACTCAGGTAGCTCGTCATGTTTTATTAGCGTCTCGCGCTCTTGGGTTTGCTCTCGTTCTGCACGGGGACAACTTCCCAGGTCACACCTTTCCTTGTCGCGAATCGAATTAGCTCGGCGAGCGATTAATCATCCCTGTGACGGCGCCGTGGAAGGGGATTGACACCTTATACGTTTTCTTAATTACATCTCTTATTAGACGTCGCAATCGTCCCCGGTAATTACGGCCTTCTCCTGGCTCGAGCACTCGGCCTCTGCTACGCAAATTATTTGGGTAGATTGAAGGGATCGGGGTGGAGCTGTCTGATGATGAGGGAGATTAAGAGTGAAGTGTCCTTACGAAGGAGCTCGCGCGTCCTCCAAGGAGTGGAAATTAGTGACGATGAAAAAAGGAAGTGCTTATGGTATAAAGTCACTGCTCATATTTAGGATGCGCTACTCCTTTGGCAGTTAATGAAGAGCTTATTCACGCGCGCAAACACACACACACACACACACACACACACACACAGATGCAGTACTGAATCACTGTAAGTGGGGACATCTGTGAAAGAGTGCACGGAAATAAAAGAGCAGAGTCTCAGAAGTGGATTTTATGGCGTCTAGCAGGTGAAGCGACATAAAGTGTGTGAAGCAAACTGTTGTAGATAAATAAAAAGGTCTGTGTATATTATGTACCACTTGTATAACATCACAAACACGTTGGGGTCGTTGTGTTGGTGCCAAATTATGGCTCCATGAACAACGTGGTTATTTTAATATGTCGAAGCAGCATGATTCTAACAGTAAGTCGTAACTCTGTTGCTGGAGTGTCACGTTTAAATCAGGAATAAAACAAAGCATGCTGGGATGTTCTACAAAAAATACCATATGCTACAGTAGGTTGTGTAATGTGGCATGAAGGGGAAGCAGGTTTAGATCTGATGATGTGGAACATGAGGGAGACAGGTTAGTGGCCATGACTTTATGTCCAGGGGGGACGGGGACGACACCTCAGACTGGGTGTTTCACAGCTGTCCAGGTCACTTAACTGACACACTATACACTTACACTATACACAAAGGATGAATATCTGCTGCTGTGTGTACAGTAAGTTCGGGAATAATTTTCATTCACAAAATGTGCTCGTTACTGATGTTCTTTTTGGATGGGCGTCCAATCGGCCTCATCAGTAAACATTAGATCTCAGTTCTTGCCTTCCAGACCTACAGTACCAGTCAAAAGTTTGGACACAAGTTTGGATTTATTTGGTACATTACTGGATTTTAGCAAAATTATAAAAAATAACACATATGGAATTAGAAAATTAAGAAAAAACAACAACAACAGTTGTTATTTTAAACCTCGAAGGTCAGCACTACAGTATGGTGTCGAGTGCATTTGTAAAACCCATCAAGCTCCGTGGTGAACTGTCTCTCATGAAGACCTTCCCAGGAAAGCAAGAGCAAAACGTATCTCTGCTGCAGAGGAGAAGTTCATTTAGAGTCACCAGCCTCAGAAATCACCAATTAACAACCGGCACCTCAGATTAGAGCCGTTATGAAGCTTTACAGAGCAGAAGTAGCAGATATACATCTCAACATCAACTGTTCAAAGGAGATTACTGTGTGTTTTGAATAAACGCCTTCAGTACTGTTTTACAGTGTAGAGAGAAATAAAAATCAGGAAACAGCATGGAGTTAGAAGAGGTGTCCAAACGTTTGATCATGATATCATCGATTATGATATTTTGGCACAAATATTTCTAGCTTTAGTTCTCAATATTCATTCGTTCATACACTCGCTATACCACTTTATCCTGTACAGGGTCACAGGAAGCCTGGAGACTCTCCTAGGACGCTTCAGACACAAGACAGGGTTTCATCCTGGACAGTGTGCCAATCCATCGCAAGTCACACATTCACATACTCGTTCACACATGTGGAAATACCAACTATCCTAATCTGCATGGCTTTAGACTGTGAGAGGAAACCAGAGTACCTGGAGAGAACCGTCACCCTTGGCTTGCTCATCAGGGACAATCTCATTATTATCTAGACACATTTTTCTCACTCATACACACTTTCATAAATGTTATTTTCATTTTGGGAAGCTGTTTTGAGACAATGACCATTGTTAAAAGTGCAATAGAAATAAAATTGAATTGAATTGAGTCAAACCTTTGGCCCACTTTGGCCCGCCTTTAGGTCCCAATATACAGTACAGAGCAAAAGTTTGGACACACCTTCTCATTCAGCGAGTTTTCTTTCTTGTGTTCTTTAGCCCTCTTCTGCTTGTTGCCTGTCCTTAGCAGTGGTTTCCTAGCAGATATTCTACTATGAAGGCCTGATTCACACAGTCTCCTCTTAACAGTTGTTCTAGAGATGTGTCTGCTGCTAGAACTCTGTGTGGCATTGACCTGCTCTCTGATCTGAGCTGCTGTTAACCTGCGATTTCTGAGGCCGGTGACTCGGATGAACTTATCCTCCGCAGCAGAGGTGACTCTCGGTCGTCCTTTCCTGGGGCGGTCCGCATGTGAGCCGGTTTCTTTGTAGCGCTTGAAGGTTTTTGTGACTGCACTTGGGGACACTTTCAAAGTTTTCCCAATTTTTCGGACTGACTGACCTTCATTTCTTAAAGTAATGATGGCCACTCGTTTTTCTTCACTTAGCTGCTTTTTTCTTGCCATAATACAAATTCCACCTCTTTGAATGAGAAGGTGTGTCCAAACTTTTGGTCTGTACTGTATTAGTCAATGTACTTCGCTTTTTGTTCTTTCCGTCTGGAGCAAAATCGCAGAAAAGATGCAGGTAAGTAAAATGTAAAACAGTAGGTACATTAGATCAATTTTCATGCTTCTGTGCACGCACCCCAGGCTCTCATCTGCACGATAACTCGAGAACAAGTGACTTAATGTTCGTAGAGTTTGTAGAGAATTATCTTCTCAATAGGAGGGTGCACTGTTTTTGAAATTGATCCAAACAGGTTCAAGGTCACGGCAAGGTCAAATGTCTGAGACAGTGTCCTTCCTGTTTGCCTACGATTTTCATCAGCAGGGAATTCTCATTAGTACAAATCTCTCAAATCTAACTGACAAACGTGTACACGGTTATCCTCGCTCCCACCAGATGAGCTGATTTACATCCCGGCTCTGATCCAAGTTTATTTTAAAGGGTACTCGAGGCATGCAAATGAGTAACGAGAAGCACCAGACTTGTTGGCAGTGAAAGCATCCCATTGAGTTTTCCTCTTTTTTTCTCGCTGTGTCTTAATGCATCCATCATTTTATGATAAATAATCGTTAAATAATCCTCAGCGCAGGCGAGAGGAACGAGGAGCGATCCGGGTTTCTGAGTGTTTACAGTCAAGCGGCGTGATATCAGGAGACAGAGCGTCCCGAATGAAAGTGCTTCTTTCTTTAATCTTTTTTAACCTCGGAGGACGTGTGTGTCTGGTTTAGAGGGTGAAACACAGCTCCCCTGGTGTGTGCCTTTCTTGTTCCTCTGTGATGTCCCAGTTACATATTTACATAATCATTTGCATAAATACACACATTGGATATATATATATATATAATAGACTGCAGCTAAAAGTAGATCGACCCTCAGGTTTTTTTTTTTTCCTTTTTAAGCGATATGTAGTTTGTGTTTGAAAACCAAACTTTACACTGAACCTGACTTTAAATTTTTGTATTTTCCATTTGATTGAACGTAATTAGACAATTATTTGATTAAATATTAGACGATGTATTTGAGGTTAAACAGATTTTCACCATTTTCACATCGTCTTTCGCACGATTTCATCATGTACACTGTACGGTACGTGCACCGGATCTTCTCTGAAGTCTTCTGTAATGATGTATCAGGTGAGCTCCTGTACAGTACAGTACCATTCTGTTTCCATTGCTTCAGAACCCCTCGTTATCGAAGACTTAACGCAACTCATGGTCAACATCAAACACACCAGGCAAGAGCTGTTGTTTTCACTATTACACTGTAAAATATCCAACTAGACAAATGTTGAATGAATTAATATTGTATTGTTGGTCCAACTTCTTACACTGGTGTTCATTGCGTAACATTGTGTTCTTGAAAACTTTGGAGACTAGAATCAATAGAATAAAATAGAGATAAACTAAAAAAAAAAAAAAAAAAATCAAATTGAGCCAGAAATTTAGCTTCCCTGAGATGCAATCACGTGATTTATAAGACCCCGCCCCCCCCACCCCTCCCTCCGCCGGCTTGACGCTATGAAACTGCACTAAAGAGGTGAATATGGCTGTTTTGCGGACTTCTTACTCTAGGCAAGTGTTTATTTATTTAAATTAAAAAAAATGTAAATATGTTTCAGGTAGTTTACAGGTCATTTTAGACAGGTAACGTTATATACGTGTGGCCGGTGTATTTCCTCTTATCGTTCTACTGAGACGCCCTGACATTACTGAGGTGATTTTAGCTAACGTTAGGCTTCATGTTACTGCACTGTGTACAGCAGTTAGCTACACCAGCACACACGGCCGCGCGAGCGCTCAGCTAACGAAAGTTCGAGAAGTGTTTGACAGTTAAGGAGTAGCAGCGCTTCAGTACTCGGTAAGTTAAGGGATGTAAAAATGTCGGTGTTAGTTTGGCTTCAGAGTCGCTAATGCTCATCTGTGAATGTTATATCGGTTAACTTATCTGTATGAGAAGAGTTTGAGAAGCATTTGGTGTTATCCTGGTATTTTATTGACCTTTAAGCAAAGTAGAATGTTTAATTTCTTGGTTTATGAAGATTGGAAGAATAATTCTGGAAAAATATTTTTAAAAGTAATGTTTGTGTTTTAATTGTTGGGGTATTGCTAGGCTAACTTGTTTTTATAGCAAAACAATTACTTCAACCTACTACTGTGCATCAATGGACTACAATAGAAGAACAACCTACCTTTTTGAGGTGATGAAAAGTTGAGCGAAGTCAACCCTAGAGAAATATAATTAATTGAGCCCACAACCAATACTACTTGAGCTGACTTAAATATTTGAATTATAAGTTGATCTTTAAAAAAGCTAACTTAAAAAAAAATACATATTTACGTTGAGGTGGCTTTTTTTTTTTTTTTTTTTTTTTGCCCTGCGATGGATTGGCACCCTGTACTCCGCCTCGTGCCCTAAGCGTCACAATTTTTTAAACAACTTTATTAAATACAATTTCATGTGCTCATTAGAATTCATGTCACATTGTAGCTCTGTCTCAAATGCAGGCCACATTGCTGATGCGGCCAAGCTGGGTCCATCACACAAAATATGATTATAGTGTTGAAATTGGTAATATTGGTAAAATGTTTGGGTGTCTAGAACGGATTATCTGTATTTACATTGTTTCTCATTCGTATCTCAATGGGAATTTTTGCCTTAAGAACTCCAGAACGAATTAAATTTGTATGCTGACATTCCCCTGTATAAATGATCCATAACATCACAATGATCATAGTATAAAAAAAAGATTGTGGCATAGATTGGATGGTTTCTTCTGTTTTAAAAAAATGTATATTTTATTAATATTTTGATATGTCCATATTTTATTTTTTAAATATATTCATTTTTTATTTTCCTCGGGTCCTGTGTCCGCCATCGTCTCTTCCCCGGATTGCAAAGAATCTTGGGATAATATCCACCTGTTGCATGGTTCGTTGTCAGGGAAAGAAGGCTGCATTTGAAGGGTGCTTTGAAATGCTACAGCCTTAGATGCTACAGTACGATGCAGTCTGCCTGTAAAGATGCAGCCCTCCCGAATTTGAGACATGCCGAATGTGTGTTTGCAAGCGACTTCAAACAAGTCATATAAACTTCCCTTCATGACCCAGGCACCAAAGAAACAAAAGTCTCATCCAATCTTTCAGAATGTTAAAATCTCATTGTGCATTAAAAAAAAAAAAAGTAAAAAAATTTAGCAGCTTCCTGTTCGTGTTGAGAATGAATTTTTCAAGTGAAGCACCAGGAGACCTGCACCTGACAGCCAGTTTCCAGACAACCACCTGATAAAGAGAGGATCGTTTAACTTCTAGCAGAATTCCTCTTTGCCAGGCCTCGTGTTTCATGTCTGTGTGAAGCTGTAAAACACTGATTTACTCCCAAAACAAGCGAACGATTCATGCCGGCCTGAGCGATGTCGCTAGTTACTAATTCATGGCGTGCACGTGTGCGCTTTTTGAACGCTGTTTGTGTAACAGCTCGATGCAGCTTGTTTGTTCTTCTTGTCGTTAAAACCTCGGCATAATTACTCCAAATCTTTCAGACTCAGAAGACGAGAAGGCAGGATCGGTGCTTTAGTGAAGTCGTACCGAACGCGCTGATTGATGTCTCAGTTTATCCTGCAGCAGCTCTCGAGACCGGTGCTGTTCAACATCTTCTTTGCATAAGAATTCCTCGATCGATGCTGAGATCGGGACGCTCAAATCCAACTTTAATTACACGTTTACATTTACGCCTAACCCGAGCCTCATACCGTCACAGTACTTGCCAAAACAGCTGTGTGCTGTCTTTTTTCCCGTCTTCTTCATTGTTAAATTATTTTCCTATTTAGTTGTTTTCCACACACTCTTACATTTGTCCTGTATAATGTGTGATGGGTGTGTGAGTGGGTGGTTTTCATGTCCTGGTGCGCTGTAATAGGTTGCTACCCTGTCCAGGATCTACCCTGCCCTGTACCCAAAGTTCCCTGGGATCTAAAGTTCCCTGTTTATGTCTTTCTCGCTTGGCAACGTGTTAACACACACCTGAATACTCCAGACCAGCAAACTGCCAAAACCTCAGCTTTTATAGAGGTCTGAATACCTGCTAATGATCATTAAATCAAGGGCTGATGATTAGCAGTGCCTGGCTCCAACTTACCCTCTTAGATCATGTGGAAGTGGTAAGGGGGGGTACATATTATTGTCCATATGTTGTTTTTTTCTTTTTGACTTCACTTTTGTTAAATAAATAATAACACTGTGAAAAAAGATAAATGTTCTTGTTTGTCTAAAGGTTTTATTCGCCAAATACTGCATGAGACCCAATATGATCAGATTATTTAAATTTTTTAAAACATTTAAAACTTAAACGTTTAGAACTTTAAAAATTAAAAGAGAGGGCACTAACTTTTGCACCTGACTGTAAAACCATGGGAATAGTTTTCTCTGTGTCTCCAGTGTCAGCGTTTGTAACAGTCAGAGATAAAGTCAGGCAAAAGAGAGTCTGCTGTAACGTAAATGAGAAGGAAAACGTTAAATTCAGTCCACTGTAACAAAAACAGATTAAGAAGTATGACGTAATCATCATGCAGAATTGTTGTTGTACACATGAAGGAATGAAACCCTTAAGCGTTAACCCGTAACATGATGGGAGAACAATCGACTGCATCTTCTCTTCATTACTGTATTCCTCAGGTGTTGATAATTGTTCTATAACAGCACATCTCATTATGTGTCATTAATTCCATATGACTAGTGATGCTGTGTAGAACTCCTGTCTAAGTAATAACATGTAGACACTGTGATATTGATGAGTTATATACTGTATAATGTACAGCCTATTTTAGGAACCTACATCTACAGCGTACAGTAGTTTGTTGTACGTCATGTAACATGGTGAAGTTGTTATAGAATAATGTATTAATTAATAGTAGATTACAGAACATTAATTCTAGAGTAATTATAATAACCATTACGGCACATTAAACTATTATGCACAGATGCTAAGAACATATAAAAAGAGTTGTACAGTAATGCATCGTGTAAACATGGCAAATCGAAAACCTCCAAGTTCCCACATGCTTATTAAATGCTCAGATGGAGAAAGTCCAGCAACCTGTTTTTTTTTTTTTTCTTCCGCTTTTTACCAAAAGCTGAAAGTAAACTCCTTGCAGGACTCCTGGAGACGAGAACTCATCTGAAGTTTCCTCAGTGTGATGGTAATGATGCAGTGGGAGGTAAATGAATTCTGTTATCAGTGCAGAAGCAGTGGTTTCTCCGAATTCCTCCTTCGCAGCACGCCGCCTTAGACCGTTACCTGCTAGCTGAGCAAACCGGCGTCTTTTTTTCTCCTCCCACTACACTAATGCAGCCAGAGAACCGGTTAAGGACGTGTTGAGGGTAATCTCTGCGAGGATTTCCTCTCTGACATGTCCGTGCTCTGTTCCATTAATAGTAAATAATTTACACGAGCACTAACAGAACGTAAGGATAAACACAGACGCCAAGGTAGATCACGTTTTCCTGGTGCTCTCGCTCATATCAGATGATTAAATGAAAGTGCATTGAGGTGGGATGAGCGAGCGCAGACGTGAGTAACCACAGCAGGCGGTGGCTTTATTGTGAGAAGCAGCAGGGTTGTTTTTCACCCCCGCCGCTGAAAGCCCCGCTTCCTAATTGAATACGCGGGCCGAATGAGCAACGGCGATAAAGGAAACGCGCTGTGTAGAGGGGGTGCGTAAAAAACGAGCGGTCTATTAGTGATGGATGTGTGCTGTGGACAATGCCGCTAGTTGTTAGGAATCGACTATCGTCTTCAGCGAACGCCGCGTTATGATTCAATTTAGCAGGAATGC
Source organism: Clarias fuscus (assembly GCA_030347435.1). Taxonomy (NCBI): domain Eukaryota; kingdom Metazoa; phylum Chordata; class Actinopteri; order Siluriformes; family Clariidae; genus Clarias; species Clarias fuscus. The sequence goes on along the minus strand of CM059217.1, from coordinate 29,863,037 downwards.
AGGCGCTGAGAAGTATAACCGAGTCCGTGATGGAACGTTGCCGATTACCTTGTGAGGATTTTGCACAAATTAACTTTTATCTATCGGCGTCTAAAAGGTTCAGTTGTATGAAATTTGTAAGGGAATATCCATGTCTCGTGACTTACTCGAGCTTACCTTCCTGCTGTAGACGTGTACTCGAGAGCTGCTGCTAGTGATGGGAAGTTTCAAATATTTTAGTGACTCGGTTGTTTAAATCTCTTTCATCAAAATGAACGAATCTTTTTTTGAGTCATTTAGTTAATTTCGTTCTTTTGACCAGAAATAAAATAAAATGTTACATTTTTAATAAACAGACCCCCAACATATAGTTCCAGTAATGAAAATATTACAATGCAGCTAAGGACATATTATGAAAAACAGAATGAGCAGCTCACCATCATATCTTCTAGTCCGAGTCGTTCGTTCTTTTGAATCTATTGCACTGCAAAGCGTCTATGGGAGTCACGTGACAAAAGAACGAACGACTCGGACCAAAGACTCAAAGGTAACGACTCATTTCTGTTTCCTGTACATAAATCATCGCAAAACATCTGTCGGTTGTGCATGCGCGCCCAGTAGTAAATGAACGAATCACTCTCCAAGAGTACTTGTTCTTCTGAGTCACGTTAAAGATTCGTTCAAAAAGAACGAATCATTCATGAACGACCCGTCACTAGCTGCTGCTGCAATCTGAAACCCTGGAGCTTGTACAGGTGCTGAACGTGAGGACAGGGCAGCTTTTTTTTTTTGACTAAATGAAAATAGTTTGCATTGTAATTAGGGATGCATCGATTGTAAGATGATGTTTAAAATGCAAAAATAAAAAAAAAGAATTTTCACTACTTGTTTAAATGTAGTTAAACAAAACATTCAATTCTGTCTTGGAATACATTCTCATGAAATGTTAAAGCGCTTGAACCTTTTACAAACTTCATATCGTTGATCTTTCTGTAAAGTGAGAAACTCCCGCACAGCTGACATTTTCTTGAAACCAAACCACATGTCTTTCGGCTGCTCCCGTTGAGGACTCGGCACAGCGGACCATCCGATCCACCACAACTTGGCACGGGTTTTATGCCGGATGCCCTTCCTGATGCAACCCTACCACTTTATCCGGATTTTATAAACGGCACTGCACTCACTGCACCGAGTGGGAATCGAACCTGTGCCTTCCGCATGGCAGGTGAGAAACCTACCACCACCTACTGGATCGTTCCTGAAGCTGCCGCTGGATGTTGATGTTATTTGCCAGTAGGTTGATGCCAGGAAACAAGCTGAATATCAGATGAGACCAGTGTGTGTGTGGCCAATAAAACAGTGCATCACTAGTTGTACTGTAACTCAGTCCTGTCGATTGATAACCTACATTGCTTGGTAGCTAATTAGTCTTGTAACTCCAGGAAAAAAACTGAAGAAAAAATAAAGAAACAAAACTTACAAAGCAAGCATGACTTCTGAAATAATCTGACTGATGAAAAAAAACCTCTGTCTTAAACCCTTATTATATCTCAAGATAATTAAAAATATTACACAATTTTAAAGAGAAATGAAGAGAGGTGCAAAATGTAAGAAACTCTTGTTGTTCTCTTTAATTTCTGATCAGGCTTTGACCATGATGTGTGTGTGTGTGTGTGTTTGCATCTAACAACACTACTGTAATTCCGCATCTGCCATTCATCCATTTTTGCTCTACACGTTCTAGCATGGTGTGTATGTGACCGACACACACGAGCACTATCAGCTCTATGACTATTCCCAAACCCGGAGACAAAGCTGAGGACAGGGTTCGTCGTTCCATCAGTCAAACCTGTACGTTAGCACGTTAGCCGATTAGCTGACCTGTGTCGAAGCAGAATGGCAAATGTTTACGTGTAACATACCACTTTTATTTTAAAGTCATTAATTCAGTGGGCTGACTTTCTTTTCTTTTCTTTCCTTTTTTTTTTTTTTTTTTTTTTTGGTGTACCGTCCTTTTGTTCGTTGTTAAGATGAAAGTCGTATCCCGGAGACATCCACACACACACTCTCCTGAACCATGTGAAGACGTCTGTAGCATATAAGATCATACAACTTTTTTTTTTATATGTATATGTAGATATATACACACATATGTACAGAAGACGAATAAAAGCTCCCACAAAAGTACACCGAGCATGCTGACGGAGGAAGAAAATAAAAAATAAAGAGAGAGACTGCACTGGGGTTTGACCTGTGTGTGTGTGTGTGTGTGTGTGTGTGTGTGTGTGTGTGTGTGTGTGTGTCTTTATGAGGGCTTTGAAGTCACGCTACACACTCCTGCAGTCCAGATGATGCAAGCATGCCAGGAGAGATTGACTCCATTGTCTAATAATAATCAGCGGGACAAAAGATCAGTGCGACGTCTCTGATCCATTTGTCCTGGTAAAGTCACAGATCCAATATGTCCATTTTGCTTGAGAAACATCTTCATATGTGATTATGCAGTGTGTGTGTGTGTGTGTGTGTGTTTGTGTTTCCATGTGTGTGTGTGTGAGAGAGAGAGACATATAAAGAGGAGTTGTCCGGATCAGCTCGTCCTCTTCTCAAAAAAAAAATCCCCAAAAACTAAAAATTCTTGGCAGGTCGTCAGTTCGAGCGTACTTTCGTCCTCCATTCACAGCAAATCCGTTTAAACTGCCCTTTGATGGAATGGTTTAGTCCACTGGGACAGAGAGGACGCTCGAGCGCAGCCGCATGGGAGCTGTGGGTTAAGTCCTAGGATGAATCTTCAGAGAGAGAGAAAGAGAGAATGAAATTTAAAAGTACGCTACCATTTTTCCTCATCAACAGTAAACAGTACTCTTTTTTTAAAATCAACAATTACGCAAAAAAGAGTGAGACAGGGAGAGGGGGAGGGAGGCAGGTAGAGTCAGATGGAGGAAGTGAGGCAAATAGAGAGAGAGAAATTGTGTGAGAAAGAGATGGAGGGAGAGACACATAGCAGAAGAGACAGATAGATGTGTTAATGATGGTGTGTGAGTGATTTGGTGTAAAATATCACACTGAGACAAATCAAGACTTTTTCACACAATAACGTATCGTGAGATTTGGGGTCGCTCACAAAGCTCCAGCATACTGATCTCAAAAAACCTTCTCCTGTCGATCAAGAGTTTTAATTACAGTCCATATCACTATCACATCAGTACCATATCAGTACCATATCACAATCACATCAGTACCATATCACAATCACATCGGTACCATATCACAATCACATTAATATTACATCAGTACCACATCACTATCACATCAGTACCATGTCATTTTCACATCACTATGACATCAGTGCCACATCAGTACCATATCACTATCACATGAGTACCATATCAGTACCATGTCACTGTCACATTAATACCACATACACACGTGGACAAAATTGTTGGTACCCTTCGGTCAATGAAAGAAAAACTCACAATGGTCACAGAAATAACTTTAATCTGACAAAAGTAATAATAAGTAAGAATTCTATGAATGTTAACCAATGAAAGTCAGACATTGCTTTTCAACCATGCTTCAACAGAATTATTTAAAAAAATGAACTCATTTTTTAAAATAACGAACAGGCCTGGACAAAAATGAAGGCACCCCTAACTTAATAGTTTGTTGCACAACCTTTTGAGGCAATCACTGCAATCAAACGATTCCTGTAACTGTCAATGAGACTTCTGCACCTCTCTGCAGGTATTTTGGCCCACTCCTCATGAGCAAGCTGCTCCAGTTGTTTCCGGTTTGAAGGGTGCCTTTTCCAGACAGCATGTTTCAGCTCCTTCCAAAGATGCTCAATAGGATTGAGGTCAGGGCTCATAGAAGGCCACTTTAGAATAGTCCAATGTTTTCCTCTTAGCCATTCTTGGGTGTTTTTAGCTGTGTGTTTTGGGTCATTGTCCTGTTGCAAGACCCATGACATGCGACTGAGACCCAGCTTTCTGACACTGGCCAGCACATTTCTCTCTAGAATCCCTTGATAGTCTTGAGATTTCATTGTACCCTGCACAGATTCAAGACACCCTGTGCCAGATGCAGCAAAGCAGCCCCAGAACATAACAGAGCCTCCTCCATGTTTCACAGTAGGGACAATGTTCTTTTCTTGATGTGCTTCATTTTTCCGTCTGTGAACATAGAGCTGATGTGCCTTGGCAAAAAGTTCCATTTTTGTCTCATCTGTCCATAGGACATTCTCCTAGAAGCTTTGTGGCTTGTCAACATGTAGTTTGGCATATTCCAGTCTGGCTTTTTTATGATTTGTTTTCAACAATGGTGTCCTCCTTGGTCGTCTCCCATGTAGTCCACTTTGGCTCAAACAACGACGGATGGTGCGATCTGACACTGATGTTCCTTGAGCATGAAGTTCACCTTGGATCTCTTTAGAAGTCTTTCTGGGCTCTTTGGTTACCATTCGGATTATCCGTCTCTTTGATTTGTCATCAATTTTCCTCCTGCGGCCACGTCCAGTGAGGTTGGCTACAGTCCCATGGATCTTAAATTTCTGAATAATATGTGCAACTGTAGTCACAGGAACATCTAGCTGCTTGGAAATGGTCTTATAGCCTTTACCTTTAACATGCTTGTCTATAATTTTCTTTCGAATCTCCTGAGACAACTCTTTCCTTCGCTTCCTCTGGTCCATGTTGAGTGTGGTACATACCATGTCACCAAACAACACAGTGACTACCTGGAGCCCTATATATAGGCCCACTGACTGATTACAAGATTGTAAACACCTGTGATGCTAATTAGTGGACACACCTTGAATTAACATGTCCCTTTGGTCACATTATTTTCAGTATTTTCTAGGGGTACCATCATTTTGTCCAGGCCTGTTCAATGAGTTTATTTTTTAAAATAATTCTGTTGAAGCATGGTTGAAAAGCAATGTCTGACTTTCATTGGTTAACATTCATAGAATTCTTATTTATTATTACTTTTGTCAGATTAAAGTTATTTCTGTGACCATTGTGAGTTTTTCTTTCATTGACCGAAGGGTACCAACAATTTTGTCCACGTGTGTAAGTACCATATCACTATCACATCAGTACCATATCAGTACCATATCACTATCACATGAGTACCATATAACAATCACATCAGTAAAACATCACTATCACATCACTCTCACAACAGTACCACATCAGACCCATATCACTATGGTTATCAGTACCACATCACAATCACGTCAGTACCATATCAGTAACATATCAGTATCACATCAGTACCATATCACTACAGATCATGTCAGTAACATATGACTATTATATCAGAATCATATTAGTACCGTATCACTATCACATCACTCTCACAACATTACCACATCAGAACCATATTACTATCACAACAGTACCATATCAGTACTGCATCATTATCATGTCAGTACTAATTCAGTATTAAATCACCTGAATCATCAGAGGCGTGTGCTGTAAGGGCCATGGTTCACTTCAGTGTGTGTGTGTGTGTGTGTGTGTGTGTGTGTGTGGGGGGGGGGTAAGTGGATGGTGTAAGTGTATAGAAGTCTTTGCTTTCTGATACACACAGTGATACACACATTGCTACTCAATCACACCCCACTATATCTTAGTTATGAAGAAGATGCTGAAGCAGTGTGTGTGTGTGTGTGTGTGTGTGTGTACTGTGTGTATGCATGTGGGGGGGAATCTCTGGGTTTTAGCACTGCAGAACTGAGTGAAGCTAATTAAAGTCTGCGGCCTGCGGCTTCGCCCTGAGCGCGCGTGTGCACACACTCTCACACACTCACACAAATGACATTTCCTCTACTCTAACAAAAATACAAACTGGAGCTTGAGAAAGAGATGGAGAGTGAGAGAGATGGGAATAGAAAGACGGACTGAGGGAGTGAGATACAGATAGCAAAACAGAGAGTGAGGCAGAGATATAGATGGAGTAAAACAGAGAGAGAGAGATGGACCGGTGGAGATGTTGAATATAAATAGAATATAAGTAAAAACTCATAAGAGAAAACAAGAAATCAAGTAGAGTGTTATAAACATTTTTAGGAAAAAAATGCGTGAGGAAGAGAGTTAAAGGGCAGAGGGAAAGGCGGCAGGGAGGCAGACAGACAGACGGAAAGACAGACAGACGGAAAGGGAAATCACAGAGCTCGGCCATTAAAGTTTATTATATTAAGTATCAGTTTTATAAATACTAGTGTGTTTGACTGTGAGTTTAAATCAAACACTAATAGAAGAACAAAATGGTGTGCAGACATACACACACATACACACACACACACACTCTCTCTCACACACACAATAAATGTGACAGAACTGATTTTTATTGAGAAGACAGGCAGTGAAAACAAAAGTGGACAAAGTCTTTGTTTTATTGTTTGTTTGTTTGTTTGTTTTTTGTTACGAGACAGACAGGAACGTGATCAGGTCTAAGGTGTGTGAGTCAGCTCTGCTCCCAGCTCTTCGCATTTGCTCGGTAGAACATTCAGATGTGTTACGTTTACTACAGTATGTAAAGTTGAAGATGCTTGTGAAACTCGGCTAGACGACTTGAAATGTTTAAGCGTTTGAGAGCAGCTCGTCTCTTCAGGCTCACTTTTCAAGAACAAAAAAAAAAACAAACAACAAAAATCAGTTTCTCTTTATTTATTTCATGTCTTCGCCAATTTTGCAGTAGTTTATAAAAAGCAGAATAAAAAAAAAAAAGTAAAATTTTATTTTTTAATTGATTTGTTGGCCTAATGAACCAGTGCAGCAGGAAAAAGCAGAGGCGAGTGACTGGACCATCACCAGTCTTTCTCTCTCTCTCTCTCTCTCTCTCTCTCTCTCTCTCTCTCTGTCTCTCTCATTGTGGCCCTTCTCAAACAAAAGGCCTTCCTTGTCAAGGAGGGCTCCCTCTCTGAAAGACACAAAGAAAAAGAAGAGAGAAAAAACAAGAGCGTCAGGCACTCACTCGCTTCGGCTGCATCTGTACGCACATGCCAATTAAAAAAAACTAATCTGGGCAGAATATGAGCATGCAGGCAGCTAAGGACGTGGGCTTTCATCACTTTAGAGCAAAATGAAGTCTGAGATGAGCTGCTGGAGTGTTTGTGTGTGTGTGTGTGTGTGTGTGTGTGTGTGTGTGTGTGTGTGTGCGCGCATGTCTGTGTGTGAAAGAGAGAGCGAGAGTTTGGCAACAGTGACAGCATTAATACAAAGAAGAAATATCTGGATTTATTAAAAAACACATTCATTCTTCAATAAAGACTTACATTAAGATTAATACCCAGTGCCTGGGTTAAATACCAAATTAAAACCCAGTGTCTGGATTAAATACCAAATTAAAACCCAGTGTCTGGATTACATACTAGTTAAAACCCAGTGCCTGGATTAAATACTAAATTAAAATGCAGTGACTGGATTAAATACCTAGTTAAACCCCAGTGTTTGTATTAAATACCTAGTTAAAACCCAGTGCCTGGATTAAATACCTAGTTAAAACACAGTGCCTGGATTAAATACCTAGTTAAAACACAGTGCCTGGATTAAATACCTAGTTAAAACCCAGTGCCTGGATTAAATACCTAGTTAAAACCCAGTGCCTGGATTAAATACCTAGTTAAAACCCAGTGTCTGGATTAAATACTAGTTAAAACCCAGTGCCTGGATTAAATACCAAATTAAAACCCAGTGTCTGGATTAAATACTAGTTAAAACCCAGTGCCTGGATTAAATACTAAATTAAAACGCAGTGCCTGGATTAAATACTGAGTTAAAACCCAGTGTTTGTATTAAATACCTAGTTAAAACCCAGTGTATGGATTAAATACCAAATTAAAACCCAGTGTCTGGATTAAATACTAGTTAAAACCCAGTGCCTGGATTAAATACCAAATTAAAATCCAGTATATGGATTAAATACTAGATTAAAACCCCAGTGTCTGGATAAACTGCAAGATTAGGACCCAGGGTCTGGATTAAATACCAAATTTAAACCCAGTCCCTGGATTAAAAATAAAATGAAACCCAGTCCCTGGAATAAATGCCAGATTAAAACTCAGTGCCCGGATTTAAAACCCAGTGTCTGGATTAAATAATTAATTAAAATACAGGGTATGGATTGGCTACCTAATTAAAACCCAGTTTCTGAATAAAATGCCAGATTGAAACACAGTGTATGGATTAAATGCCAGATTAAAACCCAGTGTCTGGATCCAATACTAGATTAAGATCCAGTGTCTGGATGAAATGCAAGATTAGGACCCAGGGTCTGGATTAAATACCAAATTAAAACCCAGTGTCTGGATTAAATACCAAATTAAGACCCATGATCTGGATTAAATGCCTGATTAAAATCCAGTTTCTGGATTAAATGCAAGATTAAAACCCAGTGCTTTGATTAAGTAACAAATAAAGATCAAGTGCCTGGATTGAATACCAGATTAAAACTCAGTTTCTGTATTAAATGCAAGATTAAGAACCAGTGTCTGGATTAAATACCAAATTAAAACCCAGTGCCTGGATTAAATACCAGATTAAGATCCAGGGTTTGGATTAAATACCAAATTAAGACTCATTGTCTGTATTAAATGGCAGATTAAACGCCAGAAATAAATGAGGGAATAAACCTGGTATTAAAGTAAAGGTTTCTTTCCTGATTGAAATTAAACGAAATTTCTCCAAATTAAAGGTAACATTTGATATTGAAATAAAATATAACTCATATTCAGACTAAGAGAAAACTCTGGATTAAAATAGTTTAAAGACATTGAAGTACATTTGAGATTAAACCCAAGATTAAACCTTTAGAGTGATCTGAATTAGAACACGGCCTGTCCTGGAAACACTTCATTTGCTCCCTAAACTCTCAGAGGATTTATCAACATAACAGACAAGATAAAAGATGTGAAGAGCCTCATTTGACTTATTTTGCATGTGTGTGTGTGTGTGTGCGTGTGTGTGTGTGTGTATACCTTTTGACTTTATAAACCCTAGTGGTGGGAAAAATATAGTTCACAATAGTTCTATTTGTGGTTTGCCTCCTTCATTACTAACACACACACACACACACACACACACACACACACACACAGGGAGAGTAATTATGATCTGGAGAGTGTGTATTGGGGTTAATGAGAGGTGACGCTCAGTAAGCAGTTGGCCTCACATGGCTGAGGTTATAAACGCTGAGCCGGACACTGACCTGGTGCTGAGGGTTCTGCGCCGGTTCTCCTGCAGCTGCTCTCGAGCTAAAAAGGGGAATACGGCTGTGTGTTCTGTAAGAGGAGGCACGAGAGAAAAAAACAGCCACTGTTTACAAAACACACACACACACATACACAAACTTATCTGTGTTATGCTAATGATTTGCACTGTTAAAGCGCCCGTGAAATGGCCCGAGGCTCTGGATTGGTATGTGATCATGAACACACTCTGGTCTTACACACACACGCACACGCACACACACACACGCACGCACGCACACACACCCGCTGTTTATACACACCCTTTTCATTCATACACCCTGGTCTTACACACACCCTCTCTATACACATGCAGGGTTTACACATGTCCTGTTTATAGTCCCTGGTCTTACACACACACACACACACACTCAAGTCGTCCAAACATCTTGGTCTTACACACACCTTTGTCTTGCACACACCCTGGTCTTAAACACATGTTTGTTTGTTTTTTACATACATCCTGTTCTTACACACACCTTGGTGTTACAAACCACCTTGGTCTTACACACACCTACCTTTGTTTTACACCCCAGTCTTAGACACACCCTGGTCTTACACACACTTGTGTCTTACACACACCCTTGGTCTTACACACACCCTTGGTCTTACACACACCCTTGGTCTTACACACACCCTTGGTCTTACACACACCCTTGGTCTTACACACACCCTTGGTCTTACACACACCCTTGGTCTTACACACACTCTTGGTCTTACACACACCGCAGCCGTAGACACACCCTGGTCTTACACACTCATTGGTCTTACACACACCCTGTTCTTACACACACCTTGGTGTTTCACACACCCTGGTCTTAAACCAGCTTGGTCCTACATGCACCTTCACCTTGCACACACCCTGGTCTTACACACACCTTTGTTTTTTTGACCCACCCTAGTCTTACACACCCTGCTTTTACACACACCTTTGCTTTAAACACACCCTGGTCTTAGACACACTTTAATCTAACACGCACCTCTGTCTTGCACACTCCCTGGTTTTACAAACATCTTGGTCTTACACACACGTTGGTCTAACGCTTACTCAGGTCTTACGCGCAACCTGCTCTTACACACACCTTGATCTTTCATGCATCTTTGTCTTGCACACACCCTGGTCCTACACACCTTCATTTTAAATACACCCTGGTCTTGCACACAATCCTGGTCTCACAGACACACACACACACACACACACACACACACACCGTGGTCTTACACACTTACCTCATCTCTCAGGTGTTTAGATGTAGACTAAAGCTCATCCTTTCTTTTCATCCATGTACTTTTTAATTTTTTCAACTTCTTATGTAACAAAATCTACCTCTAGTGATGAATATCATCTAATATCATCTGCTGTCCCAATGAGTAGCACGTCTCATCGCCTACAGCACTTCTGTACCTCTGTCCTACACACCCTGCACGCGTGAGATCGGTCCTGACCGGCCAGAGGTGTCGATCGGGGCTCAAGTTCGCATCGTCTAAATGCTTTCATGTGTATATTAGAGCCGCATGTTTTCACAAAGCTCTGAAGCGCCACGTTTGATTTCACGGGCACTTTAACACACACTTCAGTGGAGAGATGGTGGAGTAATGATGTCATCAGTCATGTTTCTCTACACACATGCACCGCTATTACATGTTACATATTCAATCTGTATTATTCTTATGAAGGTTTAAAATGTTACAAAGGCTCATGCTGTTACAGCACTACTGTATTAACATGAATGCACTGATATCATACATTAATTAATGGCACCCCACCGATGCACATGTCGCTTCTTCAAATTTGTCCAAAATGAGGTGTTTTTTGTTAAAGTACAGACTTTATGCCAGGAGCAGAAACACAGCTGGTAGTTCAGCCTCCTCTGGAGTAGTGTGTAGGGGTAGTGAGGGTAATTATTTATTTATAGGGTATAATTAATGTTATAATACTGTACATGGAATGCAGGATGTGGGGATGTTTTCTGTTCTACAGTAAATAATCAGGAGAAATCTTACCTGTGGAAGGTGGAGAATGATCCGGACTCGTCACGGCTCAGTTTAGCTGGGTTTAAAAACGTTTAATCAGCCGACAGGAAACACTGACAACATGTGCAGGGGAACAAACCCCCCGCAAACCTGTCTGTCTCTGTGGCCTGTATGTGTTTCTGTGTGTCTGTACGTGTCTCTATGTGTCTGTATGTGTCTCTATGTGCCTGTACTGTATGTGTCTTCGTGTGTCTGTACTGTGTGTGTCTCGGTGTGTCTGTATGCGTCTCTATGTGCCGGTACTGTGTGTGTCTCTGTGTGTCTGTACTGTGTGTGTCTCGGTGTGTCTGTATGCGTCTGTATGCGTCTGTATGCGTCTCTATGTGCCGGTACTGTATGTGTCTTCGTGTGTCTGTACTGTGTGTGTCTCGGTGTGTCTGTATGTGTCTGTATGCGTCTCTGTGTCTGTATGCGTCTCTATGTGCCGGTACTGTATGTGTCTCTGTGTGTCTGTACTGTATGTGTCTCTGTGTCTCTGTGTGTCTGTACTGTATGTATCTCTATGTGTCTGTATCTGTCTCTATGTGCGTGTACTGTATGTGTCTCTGTGTGTCTGTACTGTATGTATCTCTATGTGTCTGTATCTGTCTCTATGTCCGTGTACTGTATGTGTTTCTGTGTGTCTGTATGTGTCTCTAAGTGTCTGTATGTGTCTCTGTGTGTCTGTACTGTGTGTGTCTCGGTGTGTCTGTATGCGTCTCTATGTGCCGGTACTGTATGTGTCTCTGTGTGTCTGTACTGTGTGTGTATCTCTGTGTGTCTCTATGTGTCTGTATGCGTCTCTATGTGTCTGTATCTGTTTCTATGTGCGTGTACTGTATGTGTTTATGTGTGTCTGTATGTGTCTGTATGTGTCTCTGTGTGTCTGTACTGTATGTGTCTCTGTGTGTCTGTACTGTATGTGTCTCGATGTTTCTGTACTGTATGTGTCTCTGTGTGTCTGTATGTGTCTCTGTGTGTCTGTACTGTATGTATCTCTATGTGTCTGTATCTGTCTTTATGTGCGTGTACTGTATGTGTTTATGTGTGTCTGTATGTGTCTCTATGTGCCTGTACTGTATGTGTCTCTGTGTGTCTGTACTGTGTGTGTCTCTGTATGTCTCTATGTGTCTGTATGCGTCTCTATGTGTCTGTATGCATCTCTATGTGCCGGTACTGTATGTGTCTCTTTGTGTCTGTTTCTGTGTGTCTCTATGTGTCTGTATGCGTCTCTATGTGTCTGTATGCGTCTCCATGTGCCTGTTCTGTATGTGTCTCTGTGTGTCTGTACTGTATGTGTCTCTGTGTGTCTGTATCTGTCTCTATGTGCGTGTACTGTATGTGTCTGTGTGTCTGTATGTGTCTCTATGTGCCTGTTCTGTATGTGTCTCTGTGTGTCTCTATCTGTCTGTACTGTATGTGTCTGTGTGTGTCTGTATGTGTCTCTGTGTGTCTGTACTGTATGTGTCTCTGTGCATCTGCATGTGTCTCTATGTGCCTGTTCTGTATGTGTCTCTGTGTGTCTCTATGTGTCTGTACTGTATGTGTCTCTGTGTGTCTGTATGTGTCTCTATGTGCCTGTACTGTATGTGTCTCTGTGTGTCTGTATGTGTCTCTATGTGCCTGTTCTGTATGTGTCTCTATGTGTCTGTACTGTATGTGTCTCTGTGTGTCTGTACTGTGTGTGTGTCTCTGTGTGTCTCTAAGTGTCTGTATGCGTCTCTATGTGTCTGTATGCATCTGTATGCGTCTCTATGTGCTGGTACTGTATGTGTCTCTGTGTGTCTGTACTGTATGCGTCTCTATGTGTCTGTATGCGTCTCTATATGCCGGTACTGTATGTGTCTCTGTGTGTCTGTACTGTATTTGTCTCTGTGTGTCTGTATGTGTCTGTACTGTATGTATCTCTGTGTCTGTATCTGTCTCTATGCACGTGTACTGTATGTGTTTCTGTGTGTCTGTATGTGTCTCTAAGTGTCTGTATGTGTCTCTGTGTGTCTGTACTGTGTGTGTCTCGGTGTGTCTCTATGTGTCTGTATGCGTCTCTATGTGTCTGTATGCATCTCTATGTGCCGGTACTGTATGTGTCTCTGTTTGTCTGTACTGTATGTGTCTCTATGTGACTGTATCTGTCCCTATGTGCGTGTACTGTATGTGTCTCTGTGTGTCTGTATGCGTCTCTATGTGCCTGTTCTGTATGTGTCTCTGTGTGTCTGTATGTGTCTCTGTGTCTGTATGTGTCTCTATGTGCCTGTAATGTATGTGTCTCTGTGTGTCTGTATGTGTCTTCGTATGTCTGTATGTGTCTCTGTGTGTCTGTATTTTGTGTCTCTGTGTGTCTGTATTTTGTGTCTCTGTGTGTCTGTATTTTGTGTCTCTGTGTGTCTGTTTATGCGTCTCTGTGTGTCTCTGTGTGCCTGTACTGTATGTGTCTCTGTATGTCTGTATGTGTATTTATGTGCCTGTACTGTATGTGTGTCTGCCTGCCTGTGTCTCTGTGGGTGTGTCTGTCTGTCTCTGTTTGCCTGTGCCTCTGTTTGTCTGCACGAGTCTCTGTGTGTCTGTATGTGTCTCTGTGTGCCTGTACTGTATGTGTGTCTGTCTGTGGGTGTGCCTGTCTGTATGAGTCTCTGTGTGTTTGTCTGTCTCTGTTCGCAGGTGTCTCTGTTTGTCTGCACGAGTCTCTGTGTGCTTGTATGTTTCTCTGTGTGTTTGTCTGCCTGTCGTCTCTGTTTGTCTGTCTGTCTGTGTCTCTGTGTCTGCCTGCCTGTGTGTTTGTCTGGCTGTGGTTCTATGTGTGTGCCTCTGTCTGTCTGTCTACCTGTGTCGGCCTATGTCTCTGTATCAATCTGTCCGCCTCTCTCTGCCTGTCTTTTTTCTGGCTGTATCTCTGTCTTTTTTCCCCGTTTCCTGTTTTTCTATATCTCTGTGTTTTGCTGCTTGAATATGTGTGTCTTTGTCTACTTGTGTGTGTGTGTGTGTGTGTGTGTGTGTCTTTGTCTTTTGTCTATCTGTTGTGTCTGCATGCCTGCATCTTTGTCTGTCCATCTGTCTGTCTTCTGTCTCCCTATGTATCCGTCTCATTCTGCCCGCTTGCCTCTGTCGCTATCAATGTCTGTCTGTTTCTTTTTGCCTGCTGATCTGCCATCATATATTTTTTTTTTGTCCCTGTCTGTCTTTCGCTGTCTGCCCCATCATCTGTCTTTCACTCTGTTGCTGCCTGTCTGTCTCTCTTATCTTCCCTAAACAAGGTGTAATCTTTCTTCTCTCCCTCACCTATTGCGTCTGTGTCTAACAGGAGTCTACGATCCAGTGTAGGAGCAGCAGTGTTATTCGGTTTACACAGACGGTGTTTGTGATGTTTTAATGATAAATTAAAGTCAGTTTATTAAGCAGACGCCATTTCAGACACATTTTTCTTTCTCTCTCTTTTTTTCAGAATGAAGAGTAAACCTGCAAGATTTCGAGCTTTAACTGTCCCACATAAATATCCGACAACAAAAAAAAGGGAAAGCTCTTTTTGGTTGGTAAAATGCTTTATCAGCACATTAGATCAGCACACACTCATTCACACTCTCACACACACACACACACACACACACGCACGCAAGCAAAATAAACTGTGGGAAAAATTCGGTGTGATATATTTAATGATCAAAAATATATAAAACTACCAAAGTATTGTGATTGTAAATGATGTGCATATACAGTATGTGTGTGTGTTGTGTGTGTGTAAGGTGTGTGTGTGTAGGTCTGGGAGTTCTCACCCTGGTGGTTTTGATCTTGTTCCCAGAGGAACACATCCAGCCCGAGTTGTCCGGCAGCGTCTTGCACTCCTCTCCTTCCAGACACGGTTCCATCTCACACCACCACTTTCCGATCACAATGGAGGCTACACAGGACACACACACACACACACACACACACACACACACACACGCACGCACGCGCACAAACACATAAAATAAGGTGAGACGTTGTCTATTGAGAGCAGACTATGATGAGAACTGTGAACCTGTACCTAAAAGTAGAATTTCCACATCTGAGCAGAAACTTGAACCGTCCTCGGTTTGTAAAGCCGGGTTCAGAAGTGCAGAAACGTTCCTGATGTCTTTTATTTTTCTGTGTATTCTGCTGTGAAAAGGCGTATGTGTGTTAAACCATGAGCTCTGTCGGCCAATCGGTGCAGTTTGTGTTCCCCCAAGTTATTACATCACATAACGAGTTATAATCTGAAGATGTGCCTACTGTACTGTACATACCTGCAGAACTAACAGACGTCCTGTAACACCGCACAACTCTAAGGGTGAGTCAAAAACTGTTACATCAGTTCATTTGTAACTGCGGTACGAGCAAAAAATGAAAGATTTTTTCCTGTGGTCTTAGTGTGTGTGTATCCGGTGCCGAAACACCGCATAGAAGCTTTTAGATATCTGCTGACAAAATTTGTACTGATACTCTAAGAAAGGTGAAAGTTTCTTAAAGAGAATCATTACTGGTGACGAGACACGGATTCATCACTACGACCCTGAGAGTAAACGGCAGAGTGTGGAACGGAAACATCCTCAATCACAGACTGAGAAAAAGTTCAAGAGTCGACCATCAGCTGGAAAAATTCATCAACGATTACAGTTTCCTGGGATTCTCGAGGGTATTGGAACACGATCAGGGAAAGAGGTTCAACTATCAACAGTGCTACAACAATGTTCCAGTGAGACGTTTATTGGAGAGTTGAAGACTAAACTTCGGATTAAATGCAGAGGACTGATATCCGAGTGCACGAAGGATGAGGACGCAGGTGGACTTCTGATGAAGAATTGAGGACAGTGGTTCATTCGTGGCTCGCGGCTCTGTATAAAACATTTTTAAATGAGGGAATACAGAAGCTTGGGGACAGTCTTTTGAAAATATTATGTTAAAAAAAAACAATAGGTATGTCTTTTGTAAAAGTTAATTAAAACAATGATCTGTCAGTAATCATTATGATTTCTCAAAAACATTATAATGTCATCACTAACTGCACTAAAGGTCCCATATATTACTATTTCTTTCTATATATATTTTAACTTTAACTTCATCAGTTTCACTCCTGCTCCAAATGTACCATTTCAGTGTCTATGTAAATGAGCTACTGCTGAGCCACGCCCTTCTATAGACCTGAGCAACATGCCAGGGGAGGGGGTGGTGGTATCTTCTTCCATGAGGTCACATTAGCGGGAAAATCTAACAGATTTTTTTTTTTTATTGTTCACACTGAAGATTCGTGTGAATTTTACACAATAAAAATGAACTCCTTCATTGTTTTTAATTGAATGTTAAATTACCCCTCAGTACAATAAGCTGTAAGGACAACATCAACTTGTTACACACATTGTGTGCTGCAGACGTTTCTTGAAAGGCAGATAAACCGCGAGAGACAGACGATTCTCGCGCACGCTCTAAACGCTCAGGCTTCCGCCGCGTCTCCGGCTCTCTGAAAGCTTTGTGCTCCTCAAAACTCCCGTTTCTAATGTTCCCACTTCACACAGATTACACGCTCACACGGAGAACAAAACCCTCTCTGAATGCAGCATGGAGATTTCTGTAACATGCTCCTACCGCTCACTAAACACACAAACACACACAGAACGTTCCATTCTTAAGTGAAGAAATCACAGCGTATTGTTCACTTTCACACAGGGCGTGACTTAATTATTGTACTCAGGGCTCCATCACATAGCGAGGTCTAGTCTAAAAAATAATTGCTTTTTGTTAGTCATAAAGAGTGTTCTAATAAATCTACCATCATGGGGATTTTTGGGCTGGGGGATAGTTAAGCAATATCGCTCTCGAGGTCGTGCTGTTGTGCTCAATATTAGCATGATAGTCAGCACGACAGCGCTGGAGTGCGATATTGCTTTCATACAGAATTTCTGCCATAACAAACACCATTTATTATCAACAGATTATAATTTTTTTTTTTTTTTTTTATCTATTGGAGTTGAAAATGAACTGGATTGTGCCAGACATGCACTATATTGTGCAATCGCAAACTAAACCTTGATATAATCATTAAAACATAGTGATGAGGCGGCACGGTGGTGTAGTGGTTAGCACTGTTGCCTTGCACCTCCAGGGTCTGGGTTTGATTCCCGGCCAGACTCGATTCCCGTCTCTGTGTGCATGGAGTTTGCATGTTCTCCCCGTGCTTGGTGGGTTTCCTTCGGGTACTCCTGGTACTTCCTTCCAAAGACATGCAGATTAGGTTGATTGGCATTCCCAAAATTGGCCGTAGTGTGTGAATGTGTACCTTGCGATGGATTGGCACCCTGTCCAGGGTGTACCCCGCCTTGTGCCCCAAGTCTCCTGGGATAGGCTCCAGGCCCCCCCATGTCCCTGAATACAGGATAAAGTGGTATAGATGATGAGTGAGTGATGCAAAAACAACCCTAAAACTGCTCTGAGCTTTAAGGGTTAACTGGTTATTTTGCTTTAATTTTAATTTAAATTTTGCTCTGGCGGAGCTAGCAAACGACTTGAAGGGATAAACATAGTATTAAATTCTTACTGGCACTGTGTAGCCAAAAGGTGAGGAGAATAAAACATGGAGGTGGTGGACAGTCCTGAAAATCTCATAAGTTTCTCTTCTATTTATTCCGCTTTTAATATCAGCACTTATTAACTTTCAGGTTCCAGAATAGCGTTAAATGGAAAGCTAGTGCACTACTGTATGTAGGGTGTACAATCCCTCGTTCCACACACCAAGTAGTGCCCTTGATCAGGGATTAGAGAGAGATTTGGGATTCAGCCTTGTGTTAGAAGCTTGTTATCTTTGTAGTTCATGTGGGCCGTGAACTACAAAAATGAAATTAGAAGCAGAGACAGTGTGTTCTTTAAGACGACATGACGTTATCAGATGTGTGTTGTTGCTGAAAGTGCTTCTGTGACTGGGTGTGAATGTGGGCGTGGTCAGGCAGCCGCTCTCTCCTCAGTACTGCGGACCGTACAGACCGACTCTCACCCACACTGAGACACACAGTCAGTGTCCTTAACCACTGGACAATACCGGGGACGACGAGTGATTCACAGTGCTGTTAGCGTCTAGTAATAGGTTTCGTGGAATAATGCGCCTCATCCAATCAGATCACTCGAGTGGAACTAACTGTTTACATTTGAACATATAAAATTTTCACAAAAGGCTTTTATAAGCGATTGTGGATATCACGTTATCTTTTACATTTAAAAATAATCGAAATTACTGCAAACTATTTGGACGCAGTTGATCTGATCAAATTCTAATTCAACTGAAACTGTAATTAAAAAAAAAATCAAAACAATAGCTTTCAACAAAACTAGATAAAGTATTTAGAGAGACACCTGGTTGTTCAGTGACACTGTTCAAAAAGGACATTTTCTTATATTTTTATAATTACTTTCAGGGTTTTATCTTTATTTCTTTGATATAAAGGATGCGGTATGACTTCTCTCCCCCCCCACAAAACAAACTACTTTTTATTTAGAATTTCAGAAAAATTAAAAAGCAAACGGTGTGAACTTTTGATCCATGAACTCAGTTATCTTAAGAAAGAACAGTTTTAAAGACTTACGGCAAGTGACTTTTTCTTTTTACATTAAGTGAATTTTTAAAAAATGTTTCAAAATTAAAAAGCATCTAAGTGTTGTTGCATCCTGTTGTAGAAGCTGTAATCGCTGCCGTGCGTCTGTGTAGAGGCACAAAGACTAACTTAAAACTTAAAACCAACAGTAATTGCTTTATTACTCTGTTGAGAGTGTAAAGCACTGATAATGCAAGCTTCAGAAAGCCTGATAGTGTTTTTTTATTCTGTCTGTTAAAAATTAATAAACTTGTGAACACACACGTCATATAAGCACACCAGGCTCCTTTACAACTAATGCTACAATGAGGCACTTCAGAACAGAAGCTGAACGCTTAAATAAACACCTGCACTTTGATTCCGTTTCCTCCCACCTCGCTTTTACAGAAGCACTTCTCTTCCCAGCTTCAGAGACGAAGCCCAAACGAGCACATTGCGATTCAGGGCGACTCGGGTTTGAAGGTTAAACGTCTAGAGTGAGTCGTGTTCCTCTGATCTCTGCCCCCAGCTTTTACAAGGTAATAATCAATCAAGGTAAAAACCGCTGAATTATAGAGTCGAGAGTCAGACTGAGGAACGCTACAAAGAGCTTTACATCCGCACTCACAACATACGTAATGATAAAAACATCTGGCTGCCTGGGAAAAGCCGTCACTAAGAGCAATTTAGAAATTTTTTTTTTTTTTGTATATACGCTGCCTGGAGCTCTAATATTTTATTAACCATCTTGTGGTGGCTGATTCACTTGTGAAAATGACTCCTCATGCTCCCAGAACCACTCTGGGAATCCTGGCATATGTCCGTGCCATCAGGGAAGGAAAACCTCACCGTGATAACCTGGTCATTCAGTAAGTACATTCTAGTGATGGATCGTTCATGAACGATACATTTTTTTGAACGAGTCTTTAACGTGACTCAGAGAGTGATTTGTTGATTTTCTCCTGGGCGCACATGCGCAAAGCATCGCAAACCTCAGGAAAACAGAAATGAGTAGTTACCCCTCGAATCTTCTGATCCGATTCGTTTGTACTTTAGTCATGTGACTCATAGACACTATGCAGTGCAGTACACAGGAAACAGAATTGAGCGGTTCTTCTCATGAGTCTTCTAATCCCGAGTCGTTCATTCTTTTGTCATGTGACTCCCATAGATGATATGCAGTGCAGTAGATTCAAAAGGACGAAAGACTCGGACTAGAAGATATGATGGTGAGCTGCTCATTCTGTTTATAATATGTCCTTAGCTGCATTGTCATTACTGGAACTATAGGCCAAAAATTGTGGGGGTCTGTTTATTGAAAATTTAACATTTTATTTTATTTCTGATCAAAAGAACAAAATGAACTAAATGACTCGAAAAGAGATTCGTTCTTTATGATGAAGGAGATGCAAAGAACCGAGTCACTAAAATGATCCAAGCTCCCCATCATTCAGTACATTCAGCTGACTTCATTTTATTGCCACGTAACGTCACTGAGTCTCGACCTGAGCGACTGAAGCAGCCCCAGATCATAATACTGTCTACAGAGGCTTGTACAGTGGACACTATGCATGATGGGAGCATCGCTTCATGCGCTTCCCTTCTCACCCTGACACGCCCATCACTCTGGAATAGACTCAGTCTGGACTCATCATGACCTTTTTACATCGCTCCAAAGTCTGATTTTATGCTTCCTAGCGAGCCTTTTTTAAATTAGTCTCACAAACAAGTGGTTTTCTTATGGAACAGGAATGCTCTTACTTGGAACTTTCACTATTAAACATAACTATGATGACTTTTTATGATGCGACTTCACCAAGCGTTTAAGTGATCTCTGATCACAGTCATTCACGAATTTTTTTCTGACCATGTGAAGTTGACATTTCAGCATTTATCCTTTTAGGTTCTAATAATGTCTTGGACAGCTCTTAACACAATTCCAGTCCCAATTTCAAGGTCAATAATTCGGCCTTTTGCCCTTTTTGGTTGCTGGTGTACATACATACATACATACATACATATCATCCAAAAGCAACTCGTGGCCAAAAGTTTTGAGAATTACATAAATATTGGAAATTGGAAAAGTTGCTGCTGAAGTTTTTATAATAGCAATTTGCAGATACTCCAGAATGTTATGAAGAGTGATCAGATGAATTGCATAGTCCTTCTTTGCCATGAAAATGAACTTAATCCCGAAAAAAACTTTACACTGCATCTGCACACACGGTGAGGCGAAGACTTTTGGAAGATGGCCTGGTGTCAAGAAGGGCAGCAAAGAAGCCACTTCTCTCCAAAACAAAAAACTCCAGGGACAGATTGATCTTCTGCAAAAAGTATGGCGAATGGACTGCTGAGAACTGGGGCAAAGTCATATTCTCGAATGAAGCCTCTTTCCGATTGTTTGGGGCATCTGGAAAAAGGCTTGTCCGGAGAAGAAAAGGTGAGCGCTACCATCAGTCCTGTGTCATGCCAACAGTAAAGCATCCTGAAACTATTCATGTGTGGGGTTGCTTCTCATCCAAGGGAGTGGGCTCACTCACAATTTTGCCCAAAAACACAGCCATGAATAAAGAATGGCACCAAAACACCCTCCAACAGCAACTTCTTCCAACAATCCAACAGTTTGCATTTTCCAGCACGATGGAGCACCATGCCATAAGGCAAAAGTGATAACCAAGTGGCTCGGGGACCAAAACATTGAAATTGTGGGTCCATGGCCTGGAAACTCCCCAGATCTTAATCCCATTGAGAACTTGTGGTCAATCCTCAAGAGGCGGGTGGACAAACAAAAACCCACTAATTCTGACAAAACTCCAAGAAGTGATTATGAAAGAATGGGTTGCTATCAGTCAGGATTTGACCCAGAAGTTGATTGAGAGCAGCCCAGTCGAATTGCTGACGTCCTGAAAAAGAAATGTCAACACTGCAATTACTGACTCTTTGCATAAATGTCATGTAATTGTCGATAAAAGCCTTTGAAACATATGAAGTGCTTGTAATTATATTTCAGTACATCACAGAAACAACTGAAACAAAGATCTAAAAGCAGTTCAGCAGCAAACTTTGTGAAAACTAATATTTGTGTCATTCTCAAAACTTTTGGCCACGACTGTACACTATGCATACTGTATGCATGGATTTAGTTTTCATCACATATGTATCTTTAGAAATAAAACCTGCCTGTCTTTGTGACAGCCATCAGTCTATGCACAGCCCACAGAGTCCTGCCTTTTTTAATATATATATATATATATATATATAATTAAACCTCTCAAACTCATCTCAACTTATTTCTCTTTATTAACCTGACTAATATAATTAATATAAATAATTAATGTAATTAGTGTTAATCATTCATCAGTCACAATGATCGTTTAGTTCTCCTGCACCTCAGAGAAGCAGTCTGAGGTCTAAACACGCTGGTGTTACCGATCCTCATCCTGTCCGTCGACTGACTCCCAAAACACTCTGTTGAAATGATCAATGTCTCATGCATGGCCTGATGAACAGCTCTAGAGCTCATTTCTCCTTTTTGCCCAGAAAAAAGGTAAAACTAAGCCATTCATGATGAATGTAGTGCAATCCAGTGCTTGTCAATGTCAAGATTCTCAGTTAAAAAAAAAAAAAGAATTATTACTAACTTTAAAAACTTCACTTTTAACCAACGGTTTGTATCAGCAGTCCATATAAGTATCTATATCTTTTTTATTATTTTTTATAAATCTTCAGATTTCTCATTTAGTTACATGGTGTAATAATTAATACTTTTTAGGTGTAATAAATAGAAACATGCTTTTATACAAAATACCAAAAAAAAAAAAGAAAAAAGAATAAATCATGTTTTGATTTTCTTGCTCGCTCTCGTAAATGAAAGCTCGCCTCTCAATTTGACTCTGGCGTGTGGGTCACTTTTCATGCCGCCTCTTTTGGCTCAAGTGATCTTAATATAATGTACTTTCATTACGCAAGAAGAATAGCTTCTCATCTGTCTCTCCATCGCTTTGTTTCTCTATCTCTCTGAGAAGCCCATAACCCCTCAAACTCAGCTTCAATTCCCTCCTCGATCACGCAGCAGGGTTTCACAGCACTGACTTCATAGCGTACAGGTGTAGAGATAATCACTGCAGCAGAGATGAGCAGCACTCGACCGTTATTCATCCTCGTGTTCCTCTTCTCCAACATGAGCTCAGAGGAAAGGTGAAGAAATTATGTAGAGGTGAGATGGAGGGATGTTGCTGAGAAGGGGGGGAGAGGTGAAGGGATGATGTCGAGATGGTAGAAGAGATGGAGAGGTAATGCAGAGGTGAAAGAGGTGATGGATGATGATAAGGAGGCTATGATAAGGCTAAGGAAGGAGGAGATCAAGAGGGATGATGCTGAGGAGTCTAGAAATATGAAATATGATGTTGAGAAGGGAGGAGCAGTGGAGGGATGATGCCAAGGAGAGGTGGAGGGATGATGTAGAGGATTACAGATAGTTGTAGGGTTGATACTGAGAAGTAGTGAGAGATGGGATATGGTGCATTATCAGGGATAATGCTGATGGGTCAGGAGAGATGGAGAAATGATGCTGAGAATGGAGAAGAGGTGTCAGGATGATGC
Source organism: Clarias fuscus (assembly GCA_030347435.1). NCBI lineage: Eukaryota > Metazoa > Chordata > Actinopteri > Siluriformes > Clariidae > Clarias > Clarias fuscus. The sequence goes on along the minus strand of CM059217.1, from coordinate 29,839,622 downwards.
TGAAGAGAGGGAGTGATACAGCTGAGAAGTCAAGAGAAATGAACGGATGATGCTGATGAGTCAGGAAAGATGAAGGGATGATGTAGGGAGGGGAGGGAACAGGGTAAAGGATTGAAGAGAGATGAGGGAGGGGTGGAGGTATGACACCGTGGAGGGGGAGATATGGAGGGATGTAGAGGATTGAGGAGAAGTGGAGGGTTTATATAGACCAGAATGAGAGATAGAGGGATGAGTCAAGAGAGACAACGAAATGTTGTAATGAATTGAAGAGAGACTGAAAGATGATGCTGAGGAGGAGGAGTGATGAAGGGATGATGTGCAGGATTGAGAAGAGATGAAGAGATGACGCTAAGGGTGAGAGATGAAGGGATGAGGAGAGATAGAGATATGATAAGGTAAGGAGGAGATATGATGAGGAGGAGAGATGGAGGGATGATGGAGAGGATTGAGGAGAAGTGGAGGGATTATATAGACCAGAATGAGAGATAGAGGTATGTGTCATGGGAGACGACGAGATTGAGGAGAGATTATGCTGAGAAGGAGAAGGAGAGATTGATGGAGAGATGATGCTGAGAAATGGAGGGATGATATAGAGGACTGAGGAGTGGAGAAGAGATGATGTTGAGGAGGGGAGTGATGAAGGGATGAAGCAGAGGATTGAGGAGAGGAATAGAGATGATGCTGAGATGGGGATGATGTAGAGGATTGAGGAGAAGTACAGTATAGAGATGATGTTAAGGATGAGAGATGGAGGGATAAGAAGATGTATAGATATGATAAGGAGGAGAGGTAGAGTGATGATGCTGTGGGGGGAGAAGCAGTTCGTTTCACACATACAGGTCTCGGAGAATGAGCCGTTACTATATTTATATACTATATATAAAATGTGGGAATCGTCGAACTGAAATTGAAAAAGCCATTTAAAAAAAGAAGAGAAGGAAACAATCCGGTAGGAACGGGAGCGAGCTGGAACGACGGTGAAGAAGAAGAAGTCGGATTAAAAGTGTGCCACGCTGCCAGGGGTGTGAAATATGAGGTGTTGTTTGCGCGGAAGACGAGCGACGCCCACGGTCTCGCGCTGATGTTGATGAGCCTCGTGCTGCGCGAGATGAAACCGCCTGCAGTAAACAAACACTCGCGGTCATGTGATCGGGGGGGTTTTCGGGCGACGTGCCAAGCCACAGCGAGAGCTCGGGTTATAAAAATATAGTTATTACGTCTGACTGAGGGGATGAAGGTGAGAAAGAGGAAGAGGTGACTGTGCAAGATCAGCATCCGGGATTTGTTTGTTTGTTTGTGTTTTGCGTCTTCTCATCATCATGAGTATGGGAAGTCAAACACCAGCAGCTCATTCTTCGTTCACACCATGTTAATGACCAACATCTGCTACTTTAAATTGGTGCACTCGTCTATGAATTATGCATCACCGCCCTAATGGTTTTAGCACTTTTTTTTCCAGAGAAATAAAATCCTTTCATTCAGACGAAACAAGACAAGGTCTCGCAGCGGACTCTGGTGCTAAGGAGCCGCGGGTGATTGTGACAGCGCATCCACTTGGACCAGTAAATGTTGCCGTTGTCCGAGGCAGAAGTCTTTGACCTATCTTGGCAGATGGACTTTCCTTTCTCTCTCTCTCTCTCTCTCTCTGATGGCCAGTCATGTGTTCAGAAGATGGGTCCTGAGGTCAGTGCTCCTGCTCCAAAAGCATTATCCGTCTGGCTCTCGTCCACATCCTGTCCGAGTGACCTTCCAAGCCTGGAGACGAGCCACGTCGCATTTTTTCCGTCCGTGTCCCTTCAACACTTTCCTGGCCAGCAGACCCCCTCCTTCTGGGTCACCTGCTATCATAAAGGCATAACATCAGCAACTCTGCATCCTCCTATTTTTCCGTAGTGTCACTCTCTCCCCGTCGAGAGAGAGAGAGAGAGAGAGAGAAAATGGATTATTGAAGCAGGTCAGGACTCACGGGGGTTTCAGAGCTGCATGGTCCAGTCAGCAGTCTTTGTGGCGCTGCGGCATCGGACTGGTTGCAGTGGAGAAAATCTTTTTTTATGAATGAGCAAGACGAGAAAGTGCTCAGAAATCACTGGTGATCATCGCTCAGGTGCGATTCTTCAAAGGAAACGTAATAAAAAAAAAAAAGTCAAAGATGACCCAGTTCAGTACTTTCACCTGTTTAATTGGTTAAAGGTTTTCTTAGCATTGATGGATTTTTTTTCTCCCTAATTTAGTCCAAATTCCCACCAGTCATTTCTCCCACTTCAAGGCTACAACTACCAGTCAGAGAGGACAGACTATCACATGTTCCCTGCGAGCCACGCGACACCATCCAACCACAGTGAGAGCTCGCAGACACCCGTGATTGGCCGTCGAGTCGTGATTGATGCAAGAGCGCCAATGCCTCCCGTCTGAGAGAGCTCGGCCAATCAGTTCTTTCTTGTGCATATTCAGCGAGTGGAACGCTTGATTCTTGAAAATCGACGAATAACTTGCAGAAGAGACACACATATGGAACTGTACACATCAAGATCATTCACCAACACCACTTGCATGTTACAGGAACTCGGCCGGGAGTTATTACAACATCCCCCGTACAGTTCTGAGCTCGACATTTTGACATGTTCGGGGTATTAAAGTAGTTCCTGGTAGGCCAGCGTTTCAGGCAGTACTAGGAAAACTTTCTACCTTGATGGTGTCCAAGCACTAGTGAATACAAACACTGGGATAAGTGCATTAGTGTAGCAGGGGATTATATAGAGAAATAAAGGGAGGTGTCAACTCTCATGTCCAGAGTGCACAGTAGTGCGAAGTCACAGGGCAGCCATTGCTCACTGCAGTCTCCGTCAGTATGCGGTCACAAGGTCACCTTGTCGATGAGTCTGATTAGTCGTGGATTAATGCTCGTGTTCTGAGTCACTAAGCTTGAAGGCGTAATGTGAACGACCGGACGTACACCTGAAACTACAACAGGCCGGGTAGTTAAAGATTGATCCTAATGATGGATAATGTGTGTGTGTGTGTGTGTGTGTGTGTGGCGGTAATGAGGTCATGGTGTTTGATGCAAACTTTATTCATGTTGAATGATGTCAGGATGTTATCAGCTCCACTGATAGCAGCGGCTCATTCAGGGAAATCACTTATTGTTTCTCTTACTGCACCGGGACGAAGCACATACAGGGACATGGATTAAAATGTACGTAATGATCGATATGTTTGTTTTACGTTCCAGTTAATTTATTTGCATTTATAAGAGGAGTCTCCTCTTGCGTTCCTTGTGTGCGTACAGTGTGTTGATAAACTATCAACAGCAACAGCTCATTTGCATGTAGTGACGCCCACTAACGTCCATAAAAGGTCATGTGGCGGAAAATTTGAAGGCTGAAAGGAGGAAGTAAAAGAAATTGATGGACTTTTAAAAAGTTTAAAGTGTTTTATAAGATATAATATTAATAATAAAAAGCAACTGCTAAATCTTCCGAAGAGTTCGTCTGAACCGGCGCGTCCACTTTTTATGCGCCGGCGCTTCTGTCATAATTACATGATAATTTTTATGTGTCTTGAATTATTAGGTTTGTGTTGGCTCGCTTTCTTTATGCGGAGACAGCTTACTCGGATACCTGGACAGATACAGAATCGCAGCAGCGATCCTTACAAATAATCTGTTGATTAAGTCTAAGTTGGTGCCTAAGTTGGCGTCTAAACTCGTTAGCACAACTCGGATGCAGACGTTTTTATTTATTAATTTTTTTAAACAGGATTTTTTAAATAAATACGTCGGCGTTGGAAAATTAATCCGTTCCGGAGGCGAGTTCTTAAGGTGAAATTTTGTATTGTGAAACGCATTTTCCCATTGGAAATAATGTAAATGCAGATAATCCGTTCCAGCCGACCAAAAATTTTACCAATATTACCAATTTTTGCATATAAAATCATTTAGAAAAGACATGCAGATTAAATAAATAGACATTAAACCTCAAATTTACCTTAATCTATGATTCCTCTCGACACGGGCTGCTTTAAAAACCAAACTGAAAGCGGCTCCCATTTCTTCTTGTTAACATTTTTGGTACCCGTGGTGCTCGTCTTCACTAAATCTTGCACAAAATGCGGAAAAAAAAAAAAATTAAACTGGATTCACTTGGCTTTCCACTGACGCAAGCAAATTTTTATGTTTGCGCAACCTGCGCTCGATTCAGCTCAGTTCGTTCGCTTGTAGGCCGAAAACGCTTTGTATGCTGAGGCAAATTTCTTCAATTCTTAAGGTGAAAATTCTTAAGGCGGGGCATTCAACTTCTTGTTAAACGCTCAAATCAAAGTTTTATGAAGAAAAGAAAAAAAAACATCCAATCATCACCAGCTTGATAAACGAGGCCCAGTGTCTTGAGAGGACGAATAATAAAAAAAAGTGACACTTGAGCAGATTTAATTTCCTTCAGTCCGAGTGACTGAGGTTTCACTCTCTCTGCTCTTTCTCTTTGGGTGAGTCCTCCCTTCGCCTACCTCCCGCTCCGATCGATCGCTTCCAGCTCAGATTAAGAGTGCAAAGCAATTACACTTTAAATTTTCATGCTTTTCTGCAGGCGTTAATTTACAGTGCCAGCGCTCGGGGGATCGATACATCAGAGCCGCTTCCCCTGTAAGGCCTCTCCAAACCCCCCGCACACCTCCGCTTTACATCACTGTCCTCCTGAGCGACGGACTAAAGAATTAACTTGCCACTACTGCTTCGGCCCCGGAGGCGCTCCACCGACTTCGCCTCATCTTTATTTGAGCCTGAGTTTTTATTCCTCTTTCTCTTCTTCTTCTTTTTTTTCCTTTTTAATCTCTTGCTCTCGCCGAGAAAAAAGTAAAGTTCCTGTAATGAGCTGATTGATTCTGTAAAGTCTTTGCGGTTATGGAGAGGACTGCTTTTAAAGTAAGAGAAGATGTTGTTTAATGGCTCCGCGAGGCGCTGAAGGTCAGCGCTGGTGTCACTGCGCTTTACTGAAGCCGGCGATTAATTAACGAGGGTGCAGAGAGCAGAGCCCCGGCCCGAGCCTGCTCTCGGGGACCTCGGTCTGAGCCGAGCGTCGTTATTCTGCATTAATCTCTGCCGGTTTTGTCAGCCGGAGCTTGATAAGCCGCTCTTTCAGTGACACTGAGCTTTCCATCAGAACACTGTCACAGCCGCCTACGACTAATGAGCACGCTCAGGCCAGCCTTCGTCCGTCAGTCTGTGCGTGTGTGTGTGTGTGTGTGTGTGTGTGTGTGTTTCATCACTGAAGTCAAATGCATGATCCGAGAGCGATTGCATCGACTTGTTAGTGTGTTTGAGAGCACTCGCTCAACATTAAAAACAAACAGGATGTGTGTTGAATACCGATCATATGTCCACGAGCGAGTGTGACTGAGAGACGTCACGGCCACACACTAACACAGAAGACGACGCGTTCATGCTAAATGTTAAATCAGGAGGGAGAGAGAGAGAGAGAGAGACGAAATGTCACAGATTCACAATTTAAAATGTGTGTGTGAAGATTTTATACTTGAAGATTCTTTGGTTGGATATTTTTTCCGAATCCTTAATGATTCTACTCAGATCCCTGCAGCAGGGTGCTAATACTTATAGAAAAACAAGTTTAAATCTACACTCCTTGGCTTTTCCTGTCTTGTAGCTCTGGGTACACATGTCCCTTAGCACAAATCACTGTTTCTGCGTCTCTTCCGCAAGTTAGCGATGTCGAATATTTTCACGGATCAGTCGTTCCACTTGCTGAAAATTCACGCGGTCGTCATTCACGGACGCGCAGCCTTCTTTAAAAGGTCTGCACCATTCAAATGTTTTACTGCGACTGAGTCTCGCCACTGTACTGTTCTCGAAACGTCAATCGTTATCACGACTTCATTTACCAGAAATTTCATCACAAGTCCCGGGTTGACTTGAACGCCCCTGGTATGTTTGCTGTCATGCGTCTCCGAGCGGCACGGTGCTTTTCCTAGTCCGGCATGTGACATGTGTTTCTTTTCACTTCCTGGTCCTGTCTCCGCCCCCCTGTTTTGTCATTGGTGTCTTTCTTCATTGTGCTGTTCTTTGATTCGTGCGCCTCTGTTCCATGTTCCTGTTCCACTGTTCCCATAATGTTTCTTTTAAAAATATATCATAAGAAAATGAAAATCAAGTCAGAACATTGATAAATAATGATACAGAATCGCAATAGAGATTGTACCGGCCTCTGGGTGTCGTGATAATATGGTATCGGGCGATCCCTGGTGATTCCCGTCGATCATGATGTCATGGATTTACAGAAACATGAAACTGAAACAAGAACCTGACTTTCGTGATTCAATTTCAAATTTGGTTTAGTAGGATCTATATAAATAAAAGAAAGGTTTTGTCTGTACGTTGGTCAGAACTCACTCCTTCAGTGATATCTTTATAATTCATACACTGGAGGACCAGAAACCCGTCTCAGAAGAATTTTCTGTCTGTCTGAATGTTTGTCTGTCTGTATGTCTGTCCAGCCAGATTATGTCACAACATCACACAAAACTGTCTGGACAGAATTGACTGAATCTCCTGCAGTCCTTAGATCTCTGGCTGAAGTTTAATCTGCACCATCAGTGAAATCTAAATGTTGAGTAAAAGCGATGTTATGAACAGTTATGTGGCGGATTTAATAATCTACTTTGAAATAAGCTACTAATGCGCGACTGTCTCAGTGTAAACAAACACCTGCACCAATAGATATTAATTAGAAAAGATAAAGTGAATGTTTTGACTGGGATTAGTTCATATTCTCACTTTGGCTGAAATAACAGCGCTGAAGTGAATATAAGTGAATTTTATAAACAACGCCGGAGTCGTTTTAAGACGAAACTTCATCTTTATCTGATCGACTTTGTCCATTTCTCATCTGTGATTCTCTCTCCGATTACCGAACAGCGAGTGTATTTGTCTGACCACCAAAGAAGTACAACTTAGTGTAAACAAGGCGTCAGATACTCGACCTTACAGAACGTGATTTCTGTGTGTTAATAAGTGAGACAGAGAGTTTCTACTGTACAGAAATACAGACACACAGACATGGACGTAATATTATTATTATTATTATCACTGATTACAGCAAAGATCAGCAGATTATTATTAGATTTAACCTTTTACCTCTTTATACAAACAGTTCGTCCTCGTCGTTGATGGTTAAAGAGTTCTGCATGATAGACGTTCTCATAGACATTACAATAGAAGCTTCATGCTGTGCGTGTGTGTATGTTTTATATTTCATTAGAAAAGAAATGTTTCGAATATTCAGAAGAATTGATTGATTGATTGATTGTAAAATCTGTAGGATCATTACGAAAAAAATCAGAGATAAAATGCTTTCTTTTGTTACTAAGGTTAAGATTAGATGTAGCTGTTTAATAATGATGTCAGTGGAGAGTTTTTACAATGATAGTAAGTCTATCGTGTGTGTGTGTGTGTGTGTGTTGAGCATATTTCTCAGTCTTACTTCAGTAGGAGACATGTCTATTTATGATGTTTATAATCTGTGTCTGTGTGTGTGTGTGTGTGTGTGTGTGTGTGTGTGTGCGAGAGAGAGAGAGAGATGACATGCGATGATACAGAGTGTGTTTCAGCAGCATGCTCTGCACTGAGCCTCTTGTTGGCCTTGACAGAACTGGGACGTTGTTGCGAGCGTCAAAGCTAATCACCAAGCCACAGCAGAGAAAATCTGACGCTTACACGCTCTCTGACACACACACACACACACACACACACACACACACACACACACACCATCAGCACCGCCATCTGACACGGGGGAGAACATCTACTAATTCTGTGTGTTTCTGCACTTAATCCCTGAGCGTTAGCACTGCTGTGTGGAGGACAGCCTCTGTGTGTGCGTGTGTGTGTGTGTGTGTGTGTGTGTGTGTGTGTGTGTGAGAGAGAGAGATGATGATAAAGAGGGTGTGAATTCAGCAGGAAGTTTGTCTTTAAAAGACTTTTTGGAAGTCAAGAGACAGCAGGATGAGCTGTGTCCAAATTTAGCAGCTCTCACAACTCTGTGTGTGTGTATGTATGTGAGAGTGTGTGTGTAAGTGTGTGTGTAAGTGTGTGTGAGAACACTGTCCATGGCCCCTGACAGCTTTTAGTAGGACGACACTATTGTCGCCGTGTCTGTAGCCTGTGTGTATGTGAGAGATAATGAGCATGTGTGTGTGTGTGTGTGTGTGTGTGTGTGTGTGTGTGTGTGTGCGCGTGTACATGCGTGTGTGTGTGTGTGTGTTTTCACACACAGCGATGGCAGTGAGTGTGTTTAAGGCAGATCCTGCAGTCTCTCCCCGGGGTGTGTGTCAGGCTGTAGAGACAGGGTCGTTATTCATAACTGTAGTATTAATAACTGCAGGAGCTGCATATAGGCCACAGTGACACACACACACACACACACACACACACACACACACACAATAACTTTTTTTCAGTTTAATACTATTCAGATTCCTATAGCGCTTACTTTTTTTTTTTTAACAGCAAAGGTTCCTAATTTTGTGGCCACATGCGCGCTTGGTCCTAATTTCGTGGCTACAGGCAAGCTTGTTCCTAATTTTGTGGCCACGTGCACATGTTCCCCCGTACATTTTGTGGGAATTTAAAGCCGTGTCCTTAAAGTCTAACACACAGTGTCATGTATTACAGGCTGCGTCTCAAACCAGGTTCACTGTCCATGAAGAGCACTATGTAGTGCACACGACCCCGTTATAGTGCACACTGAGACAAGCCTTAACATTTATGCTGTGTGACAATACATCTCTCTTACACACATACTTACAGTGTTTACACACACACACACACACACACACACACACACACACACACACACACACACACAATCATGTTCATATGCACAAGCATGGACTAATGTACTTACAGTGTCCACACACACACACACACACACAAAGTTAGTCCTCTTCCTATATTCATGTATAAATTGCTGCTCTCTCTCTTCTGCACACACACACACACACACACACACACACACACACACACAAAGTAAACAAATAAGCACATACCACATGCACACACACCACACACACCCTAAAGCATACTCATGCACACAAGGCATACGCACAAACATGCATCACTGCAATTGTACACACACACACACACACACACACACACACACACACACACACACTCAGATGATAAAGGACAGTGTCGTTTTTGTTTACTGTAGCAGTAACCCTGTGTGCGCAAACACACAAACACACATAAAGGAAATCAAGGCCTGGTAGAGTGAATGCGCCTTTCAAAGTTCAACAGGAACTTTACACCTGTTGATGAGCTAAGGGCTTTTGAACTGTTTTTCCTCATGCACGCGCACACACACACACACACACACACACACGGTTTGTGTTTTCTGGCTAGCAGGTTCAGTAAAGGTTAACCTGATTTCCCGAGGTCTCGCTAGGCCACTGGCATTTGCATGAGATTTGAATAAATGGTTTAAAATAGCACAGTGGTGACGGCTTGTCTGTGTATCGGCAAACTTCCTGCACTCGCGCACACACACACACACACATACATGCAGGCAAAGTGGGCTGTCTGTAACGTTCTGTATGCAGAGCTTACACCACAGCCAGTGTTTACTGCAGCCACGAGGGTCCGGCTCTTACTGAAATTTATCACATATAAAAAAAAAAAAACATTAATCTGTAATGTAAAATATCTTGGTTTTCAGTGGTGTGAGATGAATAAAACTCTTGACGACTTGCTGTCACAGGGCACTAATCAACTTCTTGGACATTTAATGAGTTTAGCGAGAAACAGGAAGTAACGTCATGGCTCTTACCGTCCACGCAGGAGGGCTTGTTGCGTGTCGTTCCCGCTACTTTTCCCGGCAGACACGAGCACTTAACCGTCTGCGAGCGTTCCTCGATGCGGTTCTTGTTGCAGCACCGATGAGCCGCGATCACCTCGCACGTCCCTCCTTCTGCGCAAACACACACACACACACAAAGATCAGTCCACATATACTGTTAATGTTTGAGCGCCAGACATGTGCATTGTGCTCTGAGTGACGTTCAGGCGGGAAATTACGTATTGTAAATGCAGATAATCCAGCAGCCTCCCAAAAATATTTCCAATATGCTTTGCTTTTTTAAACCAAACTGAAAGCGGCTCCCTTTTCTTCTTGCTAACATACTCGGGAGCCGCGATGCTACGTCTTCACTAAATCTAATGAAAGCAGATTTCAGCTCGATGCTTTATCCGTCTTATAACGCTAACAATGTGTGTGTGTGTGTGTGTGTGTATGTGTGTGTGTGTGTGCTCATTTGTGTTTCTCTTCACACCCATCCAACAGCTGGATGCTAAAGTCCTGCATCTCAGATAGCTACTGTATGACTGCTACATGCATGCTGTTCTTTTTTTTTTTTTTGGATTTTTCCCCGATTTTCTCCCTAATTTAGTCGTGTCCAATTCCTCCCCGTCACTAGGGGGCTCCCACATTAAGGCTACTACTACCACTCAGCCGGGAGGGCCGAAGACTATCACGTGTTTCCTCCGAACCACGTGACGCCAGCCGACCGCATCTTTTCGAACTGCTCGCTCGCGCACCGTTGGGGGCGGCGTAACACACTCGGAGGACGGCGCTATCCGCTCCCTCCGTTGCGCGAGCTCACAGACGCCCCTGATTGGCTGTAGAGCCGTGATTAATGTGGGAGCACTAAGTACCTCTCATCCCTCCCCTCTGAGAGAGCTCGGCCAATCAGCTCTCTCTAGACCTCCGGCTGCGAGAGGTTACAGCACCACCCGGGATTCGAACTAGCGATCTCCGGATGATAGGGCGAGCGCTTTAACCACTGCGCCACTCGGAGGCCCCATGCATGCTGTTCTTTATGAATATTTTTATAGTAAAAAAACAAAAAAAAAAAACAAGACACAAAACAAAACACAGTGCCCCCTGGTGGTCAGGATGCCCCGAGCGGTCGCTTACTGATACCATCCTGCTTGAAGCAACCCTGCCTGTTTAAGACCCAGCGCCTAATCTTTGTGTTTCTGCTCCAACACATTTGCAACCTTCGTAATCAATGAACTCGTTAAGCCTGGGTAATTTCACCCGTGAGCAATAAAGCGCGTTAGAGCGGCAGAGAAAATCCAACTCCTGGACTCGAGGCTCTGACCCAGCGTCAGTGATTACACTTGAGGAAATCGAGGCTTTGTTATTTTGATCGTAGTCCGGTGTTACTCGAGCTCGTCCTCCCCGAGAGACCGTGCGCGCGGGTCAGAGGTTTTGTTTGCACTCGCTCACCGATGTACCTGATTCAGCTCATTAAACTCGGCTGAAGACAATTCTGCCTTGATCAGCCATGTGGGTGTTTTTCAGCAGATGAGGAAAAGAAAAAGAAAGAAAGAAAGAAAGAAAGAAAAACGAAAAAAAAAAAAAAACAGAGTTGAACTCAGATCAGCCTCTTGCGGATAAGCCTGAGGATGACTGGGTGAGTTTAACAGCCAATTAAATGCACAGAAATGGAGCGATAATGTGCTGAGGGGCAGCGGGCCGAGAGAGTGAGGAGAGTCTGAGTCACGAGTGGATTTCAGAGTACAAACACACACACACATGTACGCGTGAGGTCTAACACTTACGGTATAGCTGTATAGTATACAAGTCAAAGCGGGACTTTTGATTGTGCAGAATAACAGAACACAGTTATGAGAGTTAAACACTCCCTTTATTCCTCTATATAATCCCCTGCTACACTAATGCACTTATCCCAGTGTCTCACTAGCGCTTGGACACCATCAAGGTAGAAAGTTCTCTCAGTACGCCGGAGACATGATCATCAGAGGCGGGTAGAGAAGTTACAAAATGTACTCAAGTAAGAGTAGCTGTACTTCAAAACAATATCACTCAAGTAGAAGTATCACCAGATGAGGATGGGTTCCCTGTTGAGTCCGGTTCCTCTCAAGGTTTCTTCCTATTGCCATCTCAGGGAGTTTTTCCTTGCCACTGTCGCCGTCATCCTCGGCTTACTCATCAGGGACAATCTCATTATCTAGACACATTTTTCTCACTTCTGCTTTGAGAAAATGACCATTGACAAAGCGCTATAGAAATACATTTGAATTGAAAGTAAAAAGTAGTCGTCCAAAATATTACTCAGGAAAAGAGTAAAAAAGTATTCGGTGAAAAGATACTCAAGTACCGAGTAACTGTTTCATCATAATGTCCGACTCATTAAAAAAAAATAAAAATAAAAAATGATGTAAGCAGTCAGACAAAATGATAAAATAATGTACAAAGTGCAACATTTCCAAATAATAAATAAATTGAACAAAATAAATGAATAAAACTAAATATCTTTCACAAAATTGCAAATTAAGGAATAAGAAACACAAATGTCCTAATCTCCCTTTTTTTTCCACAATAAAGCTTTTGAAATAAATCCCTACTGTAGGTAACGTGTGTATGTGTGAACAGTGTAACTATTTCCTGTGTAAGATATACTGTATATTCAGTCACCCAGCAATGACTAAGCAGAAAATAAAGTAACATTAGAACATGAGTACAAGAGTCTCACTGAGCCATAAACTGTGTCCAGCAGAACAAATGTAAGAAAATTATATATATATATTTTAGCCTCTAGTTTATTTGCTAATTACATATGTTAAGATCGCAACATTAAATGAAACAGGTAAACTAACCGTGATATGTTTGCTTCACTGTCTACCACTGCTGAAGACAAACCCCGCCCCCTTCTGTGTGGTCATGTGACTCCATTCGGTTATTGTTACTGCGGTTTACAGCTTCCACAGACAGATGCGTATCTGGCGATGACTTATCCATCTAATAGCTCAAAACGTCTCTATAAAAATGGCGTATAAATATAAATAAGAATGACTTTTTAAATGTTTTTTTTTTTTTTTTCTCATTGATGATCATAACTTTCCTCAGCATTACCCACAGCTCATACCTGATGCAGCGTGACTCCAAGCTGAGACGGATTTTAAGCGACACCTCGTTGACTGTTCATTTCAGCAGGTACATCTTGTGTCACATCCTGACAGAAAAACAGGACCGTCCTCAGCTCCACCTGCTCCATAACCATCTTATAAGCGAGACTGTGTCTCGTGCAATGTCCCCTGCTTATACACGCTTCCATTAACTCACACCGCTGAGCTTTCCTAAAGCGAATTCAGGGTTCACCATCAGGACTTGTGTTCATTCATTAAATGTGCCGTGACACGGAGGAAAAAGGCACGCAGTGTACGGTATTTCCGATACGGTCGGCCTTTCACTCTTGTTCAAGCTTGCTCATCTTCATCGGAAAATATTCCCCCTGATCAATATCATTAACTGACGTTGAGTAGATAAGTTTTTAATGGGAACTCGGTTAGTTCACACTTAATGAGCTGCATGACACAAAGCGAGGGAGCATCTATCAAGCCGGGAAAATTGAGTCGCCGCATGAGATGGGGAAATGGGGCGTTTCAGTTAATATCCAGAGTGCCAGCTAATATCTGAGAGTTAAAACACCTATAAAATTGTCAATCATGATATTAGGAGGAAAAAAAAAAAACACAACCGCGGCATATTTTTGAGCGATAACTTGTAAAAAAAAAAATGTGTAGCTCTGAAAATTCGACATGCTACCATTGTCAGAATATCGAGGTGCATGTCCAGTAAAGGGCAAAATCAGATTGTACTGTCATTGTGAGCGTATGCGTTTGGTCAGCTTGGTATTCAAGTAGTTCATAACGATGTCAATGCATCAGAAATGAGTCAAAAATGCTCCAAAAATTAAATAAGAGCAGCATGCAGTGATTTGTGTGTGTGTGTGTTTTTTTTGTGGTCTGAGGGTGTACCTGGTGCCGAAACGACTCACAGAGGAGCATAAACAGAAGCGTTTGGATATCCGCACACACAATTTGGACTGTACGGCTGCTTTCAGGGAAAGTGTGATGAATCATTACTGGTGACGAGACACGGATTCATCACTACGAGCCTGAGACTAAACGGCAGAGTATGGAAAAAGTTAAATTTTTCTCGACCGAGAAAATTCATCATCGCTTACAGTTTTCTGGGATTCTCCTGGGTCAGAAGTATTGGAACAGTACAGCTAGGAGCAGAAGGTTCAACAATCAACAGTGCTCGTTACAGTGAGACGCTTATTGAAGAGGTGAAGCCTGAATTTCGGATTAAACTTCGGAGGACTCGTATCTAAGGGATGCGAGATCTCGCATCACACTTCTACCCACCGTCGACACTCTGCAAAAACTTGGTTTTGCGGTGTTAAAGCGTCCTCCCTATAGTCCTGATCTCGCTCCATCGGACTTTCACCTGTTTGCTTCCAGAAGGTAGCCCTACGAAGATGAAGATTCACTTCTGATGAAGAAGTGAAGACAGCGGTGCATTTGTGGCTCAGAAAATAAAAAAAATTTTAATGAGGGAATTCGAAAGTTAGTTGACAGATGCACAAAGTTTATTGAAAAGCAAGGAGATTACGTTGAAAAATTCTGTATTAGTCTTTTGTAAAAGTGAATTCAAATTAATTCTACAGCCGAAGTGGGGATCATTTTTGAATCACGCTTGTAGATAGACAGACTCCCCTAAGCCATAACTTGCTGCATCGAACCTAACGCACCACCAGTCTGTGTGTAGTGTGCTGTTGCTTTTGAGCTCCCCCCCCCCCCCCCCCCATCACCTGGCTGTATTTCATACTTGAGAGTCGTACCTGTAACAGATCACATCACAGAGGTGACGGGTTACACTCGAGTCAACAACAGCTGTATATTCCACCTGTGTAAAGTTATACCGATGACACGTCAGGCACTGGAGAGGGATAAGTGCCGTTAAAACAGCTTGTCGTCTGTTCGCTTCTCTGGAGGCTCAGTGAGCTGGAACAGATGTAGATGTGTCTTATGTGCTTGATCATGGTGCACGGCCTAGCTCGGGTGCGTTATTAAAAATCCCACAGCTGGTTTGTAAGAAGTTGAGCTGGTGGCTCAGAAATCAAGTACACACCACTACATCTGTATCTAACGATCCCAGATCAAGGCTTCTTGAGGAGTGTTTTTCCTTAAACGCACAGGATGTGTGCTGTATAGATGAGGTCAAGTAAAAAATATCAGTAGACCATCAACATGTGCCAGTATCTCTGTAGTCAAATGATAAGGTACAGTAGGTGTGTGTCCTCAGTACCTACTCGTGTTTCAATAAAAGACACACACACACACACACACACACACAAAAAGGAATCAATAAAAAGCTTGTTTGAGGTGGGAGGCAACCGAGTTAGATGTACAGTGTTGCTCTACATTAGTGTACATATCTCATGTAACTGTTCTGTACTCAAGTGCTTTGAGTGTTGTCGGACATTTTTTACTTTCACTCTAATCAAACGTATAGCAAAGATCTGTACTTTTACTTCACGGCATTTCTGCATGGCGTTGCGTTACTGTACATAACTGAAGTGATGTATTGTATTTGAAGCGGGAATTCCGCTACCTGCTGATTGTTCTGCGTAAATTGTCTTTCCTTCGAGACACGCCCAGTAACGATGCAGGTGATTGAAATCAGAAGCAGAGCTGGTTGCAGACAGCGACGATAAACAGGGTGTTTACAATCAGGAGAGAGAGAGAGGGAGAGATTTTGTTCTATAACAATAAAAAACGTTTCTGTGAGCCAGTAAATTTGAAGGTGAGTACAGTGGAACCTTGGATTATGAGCATAATTCGTTCAGGAAGTGGACTCGAGTTCCAAAACACTCGTAAACCAAATCATAATTTCCCATAAGAAATAATGAAAACTCAAATTATTCGTTCCACAGCCCCAAAAAATAAATACATAAAAATAATTAATACAATCTATAAAATTTAAATAAAACAAATAAAGCTGCACTTTACCTTTAAAAAAAAAAGTACAAATAAATCCTGACAGATAAGTGTTTCCGTTGGTGCTCACAGGCGGAGTGTGTGTATGTGTGTGTGTGTGTGTGTGTGTGTGTGTGTGTGTGTGTGTGGAATTACACACTTCCCTCGCCTCGTTTTACACAGTAACACTCCTCCTCCCTCTCCCCACCTCACTTTTTAAGTTTCACAACAAACACACACACAACGGAAACACCGTTTTAACAGGAAAAAAATAAATCTGAGACTGGCATGAGGGCATATTAACGGAATCACCTTTTAAGTTTCACAACAAATGCATAAACACAGCGGAAACACAGTTTTAACAGGGAAAAAAACATCTCTCTGACTTGCCTTGAGCTCATACTAAGGGAATGAGTGACGCTCGGTGTCAAAATAAGAGTCGCATGTGTGATACATGATACTCGGCGCTCGTAAACTAATACTTGCTCGGTTTTCGATTAAAAATTTATTCAAAATCTTTGCTCGGTTTGCGGAACACTCGTAACCCACGTTATTCGCAATTCGAGGTTCCACTGTGCTTTTACTCGGTTACACAAGTAAATAGAGGACTTCTACATTTACTTGAGTAATATTTGCAGTACAGGACTTGTGTCATTTTTCCTCCTCTGGTCAGAAGGCAGTGTAATCCTAATTACTACATAACTACAATATCTTTATGAATTCATAAAACAAGAACAAACCATGTTTAGAGACATATTTACTAATATAATTACTAACTGAAATAACCAGACGTGCTGACAATCAGCCTGCCATCATTATTAGGCAGCACACTGTACAGATAAACACTTTCATACTGTATATAAATAACATTAACACTTTTATATATAAATAACAGTCTCTAATAATTATCATAAATTCTTAATTAATCAGTAAGTATCATCATGCCTATTGCTTTAATTATTAATGTGCGTGCATTTGTGTTTTCATGTTTTCATTTGCCTACAAAAAAGCATTCGCAAACTGTGATATCTGCCAGAGGAGGTGTTACTAAGTACAGATTATGTAGGGTGCTCAAACTTTTGCATAGTGCCACAATAATGTTTTTATTTTTTATCTTTTTCACTTAATTAATAAAAATGTTTGCTGAAAATAGTGTGTGCATTTTTTCCATTTCCAAGAGAGACCGTGTTGACATCTTTTCAATATAAAAAAATCACCAAAATCTGTTATTTATCCAGGGGTGCCTAAACTTTTGCATAATTTTTTAGTTTTGCTGTATAAGACTAAAAATTCAGCTCGGGATGAGTTTCTCGTTCAGCTCAGACGGTCACTGGATCAAACCCCAGCTTGGTCTTGAGGACTGAGTTTGGGAAGATCAGTCCTGAGAGAGTGAAGACTGATCAGCTCTGGATAGACGCTCTTCCTCTTACTGACAGAATCAACAAGGAGGTGATGAGAAGTGACGAGTGCTGAGCCTCCACTACCTCCTCTTAATAAAGTCGTCAGTGCCGAGGCTTTTTTAAAAGACAAATCTCCAGGGAATAACAACAAGTCCTGTCCTGGAGTGGCTCAGAGCTTAGTGTCATGCTCTCTGGGGGTTGACATCCCTGGTTTTGGTTTAGGTCAGGGCTAAGGACACAAAGTGAAAAGCTCTGTAAAAATAAACACAGGCAACATCCTGTACAGTAGGTCATGTTGATAAGTGCTGCCCCGAGATGATGAGGTTGCTCTGTGGAGCAGGGGTAAGACCACAAAGTGAAAAGCTTCACGAATGTACATAATTGCATGAGGTTGCTGGTTCAAACCCCAGCAGTAAGTGCTTTTACTGCTAATTAATGCTAATTAATGATTAGTGCCTGGTTGTATACACCTTTTCACATTGAACTCTTAATGTCTGTGTAGCTCATGTGGATTGGTGTCACTTTTGGGTTGTGAGGTTGCTGGTTCAAACCCGGCTGGGACTGCTTTATCTTTAGGTCATCGTTAAGAACAAAAACTGAGAAGCTCCATAAAAACAGGAGTAAGACTGGGATCCTGTAGCTTGTGTGGGTGAGTGCTACCTCTGGATGGTGTAGTTGCAGGTTCAAACCCCAGCCAGCACCATTATTACTTTTGATCAGGGTTAAAAACACAAAGTGAAAAGCTTGACAAACATGTACAAACAAGAGACCATGTTGTTTGTGTCAATAAGTGTTGCTGCTGATTCAATAGATTCTTAGTTCAAACCCCAACCGAGGCTTCTTTTACTTTTGGTTAAGGGCAAAAAGTGAAAAGTTCTATAAAATAATGACAGCTAATAGAAAATGTAGCACTTGTGGATGAATATCACCTTGGGATGCTGCTTGTTTGAGTGCTTCCACCCCAAGTCAGGAAGGTTTGAACTTCTGCCATAACTCCCCAGGGTTAAGGGTTAGGGTCAGGGTTAAGGGTTAGGGTCAGGGTTGAGACAGTTGCTGGTTTTGGTTAAGAACACAAAGTGAAAAGCTTCACAGATATACACAATTGCATGAGGTTACAGAGCACATGTGGATGCGTCTCATCCCAAGATGGTGAGGTTGCTGGTTCAAACCCGAGCAGTGACTGCTTTTATGTTTGGTCAGGTGTAAGAACACAAAGTGAAAAAGTGTATAAAAATAGACACCAATCAATGATTGTGTAGCTCATGTAGATGAGTGCCACCTGCGGGTTGTGAGGTTGCTGGTTCAAACCCAGCCGAATAAAAATTGAGAAGCTCCATAAATACAGGAGTAAGACTTGGATCCTGTAGGTTGCTGGTTTGAACTCCACCCTGGTTGATATGTTATTCCTTAATCTTTAGATCACGGTAAAGAAAACTAAATGAAAAGCTCCATCACAAACAAGAGCCGGGATGTAGCCCATGTGAATGAGTGATGTCTCTGGCTGGAGAGGTTGTTGGTTTGAACCCCAACTCTCAAGGCTGACTTTATCTTTAGGTCAGGGTAAAGAAAACAAAGCCAAAAACTCCTTAAAAAGACCAACAAATGTGAGATTCTGTAGCTCATGTGGACGAGTGCTTGCTTCTAAATGGAGAGGTTGCTTGTTCTAACCCAGTACCCAGGACAGCTTTTTGATTTACCTTTAGGTCAGGGTTAAGAAAACAAACTGTAAAGCTCCATAAAAAACCTCCTGTCGCTTATGTTTTGTGTTTGACTGCTGCCTCTGCCTGGAGAGTTTGCTGGTTCAAGCCCCACTCAAGGCTGACCATTGGTTCATCTCAACCAACCTTTTAACCCCTACCTCAAAACACACCCAGGGATGAGCTGCATTCTAACCACAGAGGCAAAGAGTTACCACTACACCCCTTGTGGAGTTATGGGCATTTTTCTGACTTTCATTATTAATTATTTTAAAAAAGTTAAATATTCAAACCAATGTAAATAATAAAAATAATGAATATATACATAATATAATATAGTAAGACATTTTACACACAGACACACACACAGCAAGAAAATGTACCACATTCTAGATTTAAACGTTACATGACTATCGTGTTAAAGCTTCACTGTTACAAAGCGCTCACACTGGAGACTCCTCCCACAAACGCCATTAAAGTCATACCAGTCTCTGTTTATATTTAATATAAACGTCTTGTTTTTGGCAGCAATGTTGTCAATACAAAAGCTGCTGTTTTAGGAAATTACTCCACACCTTTTGGCCAAACATAACACACACACTTTTTAAAGCTTAGTCTTTGCATAAATTGTGAAATAAGTCTATTTAGCTTTTTTAAAACCCACAGGTGTGCAAACTTTTGCACTCAGCCATGACTAAACTCCCATGAGCTTATCTTCTTCCTCGTCATCTCCCTCTAGTCAGAGCCATAATGTGTCCAGAGGAGAAGAGAAAAAGCTCGTGACTGACAATTAATGAGCGTCACAACTCACAACTCAGAGCTTTTCACACTCCAACGGCGACCATTATGGAGTAACATATTGCGGAGGCAAGAGCCGGGCACTGGGAGCGAACTGGGAAAATTACACCGCTGTTGGGCAAAAAAAAAAAGAAAAAAAAGTGAACTCTGTTTATTATTTTTACAACTTTGTGGCACGAGCTTAAAGAAAAGGAGGTGCGGATACGCATTTCGGATTTATACTCCGTCTATCCGAACCTTGGCTCGGTTAAAACCCCGTCTCTTTCTTTAATTGGTGCATGCCTGAATTCTTCATTTTAATTGGTACACTTATTTTTTTACGGTGCAGCCTGAGCCTGGTTAAACGAACACATAAATCCAGGCAAACAGCCATTGATTACATGGCGGCTCGCGATAATAGAACCGAAAGCCTCTCCGTCGTTTGAAGTTGAGGGAAAAGTAAATGATGCGTTCCTTTTTTCCTCCGGCACACAAACATTTCCTCTGATTTGTGAGCTAGAGACGGGGACGAGCCATCGAGCGCGACTTTATTTCGATACGTCGTGAGGGATGGCGTATTCCCTGACGAAAGTCTGAAGGGCAAAAACTATGAATCAGGACTGACAGCTGGTCTGGGATCAGGTGCGATTCTCCTACTTCACTGATCAGAAAGAGAAGTCGAGCCGAACAGGGTGTGTTTTGAACGTCGCATTTATCCGACCTGAGTATGATTTTCCCATGAGGGAAAGCGTCTCATCGGTGAGTCTGATCTGAGATCCGTTAACGTGTAAGGGTTAGAAATCGTAAGGGTAGCTGTAGATATCAGCCTTCTCGCATTTTTATTTCTTTAACAAAACGACACCGTATATCTGAAACGAACCAAACAAGAGCTGTGACGATGTACTAGGAACAGAGATATAGGCACGAGGAGGAGGAGTATTAGTCGTAGGAGTGGAATTAACACAACGGTATAGGGAGGCGCAGTAATTAATAGTATTACTGTAGTACCAGTGGGAGTAGTATTAGTAGGGGAAGGACTAGTACCAGGAGGACGAGTATTACTAGGGAAAGGACTAGTACCAAGAAAGGGAGGAGGAGAAGGAGTATTAGAAGTTAGTAGAATTGGTTATCCCACAAGTATTAGTAGGGGAAGGAGTAGTACTAAGATAGGATGGAGTGTTAGTCGTATGATCAGCACTATGAGTAGTATTGATAGGGGAAGTAAGAGTACTCAAAGGAACAGGAGAATTCAGTATTAACCATAGAAGAATTAGTAGTTGTAGTAGCAGGAGTTGTAGGGTTAGTAGGGGAAGGAGTAGTACAAGGAGGAGGAGGAGGTTCAGGAGTATTATAGTACATACCCTTTCAGGAGTATTTTACACCCTTTCACCCACAGCTTGGAGGAGAAACTTGTGATGGTGTGTGTGCAGAAGAATTAGTAGTACTAGTTGTAGTATTAGTAGTAGTACCACAAGGAGCGGTATTAGAAGGGAACGGACTAGTACCAGGAGATAGAGGAGGAGAAGGAGTATTAGAAACAGGGAAATTTTAAGAAATGGTTATACTATAAGAGTAGTATTAGTAGGGTAGTACAAGGATGAGGATTAAGGGAAGGATTAGTACTTGAAAGAAGACAAGAAGTATTAGAAGTAGAGAATTAGTAGAAATGTTTATATCATTTGAGTAGTATTAGTAGGGGAGGGAGTAGTACTAAGGGAAGAACTAAGTAGTACTAAGGTTAGTCGTATGATTAGTATTAATGGGGGAAGGAGGAGTACACAAAAGACCAGTACTATTACATTTTAAACATAGAAGAATTAGTAGTTGTAGTAGCAGGAGGAGTATTGTTAGTAAGGGAAGGAGTAGCACAAGGAGGAGGAGGATTAGGAGTATTAGTATCAGGGGAGATAGTATTAGTAGGGGAAATAGTACTTGAAGGCTGAGAAGGATTATTAGAAGTACAAGAATCAGTAGTAGTATGAATTATAGTAGTAACAAAAGGAGTAGTACTAGTAGGGAAAGTAATGATACTACAAGAGGGAGTAGGAGAAAGGGTATTAGAAGTAGGAGAATTAGTAGAAGTAGTAATACCATAAGAGTCGTATTACAGTAGTTAGGGAAGGTGTAGTACTAAAAGGAGGTAGAGTATTAGTCGTATGATTAGCAGCATGAGTAGTATTACAAGGAGTAGGAGGAGTTGTCAAAGGACCAGGAGAAGTATTAAAAATAGAATAATTATTAGTAGTAGAACTAGTTTTGGTAGCAGGAGGAGTAGTATTAGTTATGGAGGGAAAAGTACTAAGAAATGGAGGAGGATAAATATTAGACGTAGGTGGATTAGTAGTAGTGTCAGTACAAGAAGGGGGAGGAGTGGGAGTATTAGTAAGTTTCAGTATTAGTAATAGTACCTGAAGGAGTAATATGCATAGTAATATCAAGAGTAGTAGTATTACAAAGAGAGGGAGAAGGAGTAGTATCAGTGGATGTAGTATTACTAAAAGCAGGAGAAGTGGGAGTATTAATAGTATATATATATATAGTAGTGAGTAGTATTAGTAATAGTAATTTCATAAGAATGAGTACTACTATGGGAAGGAGTAGGGCTAGAATTGGAAGTAGGTGAATTAGAATTAGGAGTATTGTTATTAGCAGGAGGAGTAATGAATAGCAGGGGAAGAAGTATTATGACGAGAAAGTATAGTATACAGTACGTAGCAGTAGGAGTTGTAGCAAGAGCAGTAGTGTTACAGTAGTAGGATGAGCGGTACAAGTATTATTATCAGGAGCAGTAGTAGAGGTGGAGGAGGATGAGACATATTTAGAACCACTATTAGTAGAAGTAGAAGAAAAATGAGAAGTGGGTGTAGGAGTATTAGTAGCAGTAGGATGAAGAGACGTATTTTGCTGCCAGTAGTGTTAGGAGTCAGAGGAGGAGTATCAGCAGTTGCAGGAGCATTAGCAGTAGTGGTGACTGAAGATGTATTAGTACTGTAGTAGAATTTATATTTATATTTTTAAACATAATTTTAGTATAATTTTAACAATTTAAATAAAAATAAAATAATAATTGTTTGTTTTATTCATTTTAACCAGTATAGTGGTTTATGTGATGTAAATGCATGCTGTAGGATTAATACTAACATGAGGGGCGTTCAAGTCAAACCGGGACTTTCGATTATGCAGAATAACAGAACACAGTTATAAGAGTTTATTTCTCTATATAATCCCCTGATACACTAATGCACCTATCACAGGGTTTCACTATTGCTTGGACACCATCAAGGTAGAAAGTTTTCCCAGTACGCCGGAGCCATGATCGTACGCCGGAGCCATGCCTGATGTTTGCCCTCCCAAGTTTACGGTTAGCGTTTCGGTTAGATGGGGAAATTTTCAAATTTTCAAATTTTCCATAATGTTCAGGAGTGACTCTGTGTAGTGCACAGATACACAGACTCCAAGGACAAGGACATACTGACAGCTGTTAACTGTAGAGAAATACTTTTTTATTCCAACATCAGGCTGCTAAATGTTTCCTGGGGAAAAAAAAAAAGTGTATAAAAATGACCTGCCGCACGAGTTCGTCTGGGTTTAAGAGGTTAGCGCATGTGCTGGGCTGAATTTATGCCTCATAATAATGAAGCCGCGCTGGGTTTAAGGTTAGCTTGCTCGTGGAATATTCCGGAATATTTTACAGGCCCTGCATTTTAAACCTGAGGTCTATCCATGTGTGCGCTGGTTTCGAAACAGGACATCAAGTATCGGGCTCACGTACAGCTCACCACATAATAAATTCAGAGTGTGATTTCGTCATACCTCGTGTTTGTTTCGATCAGGTGTGTGTGCTGTGTTTGTAGGCACTGCAGTGTGTATGAGCTAACATTCTACAGGGTAATTATTAGAGATGAGGGGGGGGGGGATGGGGGGGAGGAGCAGACTGTATTGCTAGACTGACACTCCAAAATAAATTTTTTAGAAATACATTTAAATTTTTTATACGTTTGCATTTGAGCTGGTGAAATGTTGCCATTCCTCTATAATCCTGCAGGTGGTGCACTCTAAACTATTTACACTGCACAGCCGTGGCCAAAAGTTTTCTCAGAATGATACACATATTAACTTTCACAAAGTCTGCTGCTTCAGTGTTTTTAGATCTTTTTTGACAGATGTTACTCTGGAATACTGAAGTATAATTACAAGCAATTCAGTCCTGAGAACATTGCAGAGATGCAGAGAGATGCGTGCGGTCGCTTCTCGGCCAAGTGCGTGTGCTCACTCAGTTTTTCCTATGAACACAGCCATGAATAAAGAATGATACAAAAACTTCCTCAACAACAGTTTGGTGATGAAAAATGTCTTTTCCAGCACGATGGAGCTCCTCGCTCCAAAGTGGCTCAGGGAACAAAACATGGACATTTTGGGTCCATGGCCAGGAAACCCCTCGGACCTTAATCCCACTGAGAACTTGTGGCAAATCAACAAGAGGCTAGAGGACGAACAAAAAGCCACAAATTCTGACAAACTCCAAGCAATGATTATGAAAGAATGGGCTGCGCCATCAGTCAGGATGTGGCTCAGAAGTTGATTGACAGCATGCCAGGGTGAACTGCAGAGGAAGAAGCATAAAATTAATGCAATTGTCAAAAAAAAAGAGACATCTGACACAAAGATCTGAGAATACTGAAGCAGCAGACTTTATGAAAATGATTATTTGTGTCATTCTCAAAACTTTCTAATTCCAGAAAGGATCTAATTATTTCACAAGTTTGCTCAGAATTGTTTTGTTCAAAAATCTGAAAAGTATCATATCGGGAGGTCCCTGTCATTCCCATCCCTAGTGACTTTGAATTGAAACCTGGGATAATGTAAAAACAACCAACCAAACAAAAACTAAACCCACTTCCTGTTTTCAGGAATTTTCCTCCTAATGTGACCTCATATAAGAACAGCCCCTCCCCCGGCTCATTGGCTCATTTGCATAGACACTGAAATGGTGCATTTGAAAGAGGAGCGAGTTTGAAGTGTGAAAACACACACAGACACACACACTTGTTACAGAAATATTCAAATACGAGATCTATAAACCATTTTATCTGATTAAAGACCAGATGCAATCGCGGTGTTGCTGCACCCACATGATCTGCTGTGATGAGCTCACATGCTACAGTACATTGAGCCACCTGTGCTGTATTTACACTGAGCTTTTCCCATGACTCAGACCTTAAAGCCCAGAACTGACCTGCATCAGAAGGGCAAACACCCTCCACTCCACACACACACACACACTCACACACACTCACACACACTCACACATCTCAGCAGGCTGTGTGACACAGCGCCAGGAGCTCGGTGACGCAGCGAGCTCTCTGCCACTGGAAGGCAGAATAACAAAAGCCGACTCGGATAAGTGTGTGAGGAGAAGTGTCAGCTCATGCTAAATATATTTCACACCATTGTGGAGCGGGTCGTGGGCACGGCTTCTTTACCGCCCACGCGAGAAGGATTTGTTGATATGAGAAGCGCCTGGGGACTGAGGGGATCTGAGGACTCGAGGAAAACTAAACTCTGACACACACACACACACACCGATCAGCCAGAACATTAAAACCACTGAGTAGACTTCCGGAGGTGAACTCTCCTCACAGTGAGGCGGATCGAGATGTTCCAGGCAGCAATCTCGAAGCCGACGTGTTGGAAGAAGGAAGAATGGGTGACTGTAAGGATCAGTGACGTGATGATGTAAAGGGTCGACATTTTTTTTTTTTCTTTGGTCACTGGAGGATGTGGAGGAGCTCGCTGCGCTAGATGGATGGATGGACGGACGGAAGGGGAAACTCTGGCTAAACTATTAAAATCACACATTTTTAATGTTCCTTGGTACAAATTTATCAATATATCCGTTCCGCTCTTTATTCCTTCTGAAGCAACAATAATACCAAAAAGATTTAACCCTGTAAATCACGACCCATAGTTTAAGAAGCTCTGCACTTTAACTAGAAAAAAATATTTCATCTGCTACTTACTGTAACAGTAGTAACTAATTCCTATTTAATATCTGAATAATATTTGAATTATTGAATTATGGATAAATCCACACATCTCTTCATTTTTTTGTTTAGTTTATCTGAATAGTGATTACTATGTGTGTGTGTGTGTGTGTGTGAGTCAGTGAGAGAGAGAGGGTTTGTCTCAGTGGAATCAAGTGCATGATCTCCACACAGATAACCAACACGGCCTGCAGGCAAGCACAAAGTGCACAACATGCACTCACTCACTCACTCACACACGCACACACACACACACGCACACACCAACCCCTCACGTTCCTGTCTCACAACTCAGAAACCCAACGCACCCCTGGGAATTTCACACATTCTCGTCAGGTTGCAGGTAGCATCACCTCTTGGTGGAGAAGCTCCACAGACAGTGGACTAGTTTTTATTTATTTTTTATTATTTTTTTGTGTTAATTTGTATCTGACACTAAAAAGCAGACCAGTTTATGAATTCTCTTTAACAGAAGCTCTGACATTAACGCAGCTGCAAATCGCAGGATTATTTTACTCTCTATAGCAACGCCTCATTTACGGGAACGCGCATGATGCTTTTACATTAAAGGTCCCATATACTCCTCAGGCAAAGCACTTTTATACCTCGAACTCCCGTTACTTCACTACTCCTTCGAACACTGTGTGTCAGTATCTATGTAAATGAGCTACTGCTGAGCCACCCCCCTCCTGCAGATAGCTATTCTTATATGAGGTCACAAAAGGGAGGAAAACATTGTATAGAACTTTGCATGACAGTATATTCCCCTTGGGAATCACCCAAAGTTATTGATGAGTGGAGTGCAGACCTTTGCACACCCTTAATGTATTGTACCCGGTGTGTATGAGAAAAGGAATGTCTTTTATGGTCACAGCTGATAACAACAGTTCACTCGATTATAGGTAAAATATTATGGTAACTGTTAACAGTGACTGTGAGAGAATCCGTCTAGAATGTTTATTTAGCAGCGATGGAAGGAGTCTCCAACGTCAGACTCAACACATTTTCGAGACATACAGTAGGAGCTGATATTATATATATATTTATCACCGATCATAGGCACATAAGTCTCACCCACGCCTGCAGGGTCCGAAGGCCAGCCTGTCCTGTCCTGTCCTGTCCTGTCCTGTCTGATCCCACAGAAATTTCAGTGCAGCACAAAAAAGTCTGGCTGTGATAGAAAGGCACCAGGACACCCAGTGCACCCTCGGGCACAGGACTCAGCAGGCAAAGAGCCCAAGGACACCGACCCGGCTTCCAAACTCCCCTGATCGAGCACCCATGTGACGCACCGCACAAACAAGAAGTCAGATCCATGGAGGCTCCATCAAACAATCCACAGCACCCAAAGGATCTGCTGCCAACATCTTGGTGATGCCACAGCACACCCCAGAGGCCCTGAGAGCCACGGCCTGAGGGCTCAGATCTGCCCTGGTGGCACAATCCCGAAACCGAGGTGGTTTCAATGTTAATGAGTCTCATTAAAAAGAGAGGGAATGGTGAGGGAAGGACGTCTGCTATAACAGACGCGAGAACGGGAATGGTTTTCCCACTTGATTTGTGGATGTTTAAATGTTCATTATAAAAAGGATATCCATGAGTATGATATTGTTTTTGAATGAAGAATTGTGGTATAAGAGGAATAAAACACCTGCTTTGGAGTGCATGGAAATCTTTCTAAAAGCCTGACTTTCTTAGATAATTATTAGCTTTTAGGATCTTTATAAGCATCGCCGTGTACAGTATGCTACTGATCTCTCTCTCTATTTCTCTCTCTGCTTTCTTAATAATAAACCCTGGTGATCCACTCCCAGCGGCGCGAGCTAATTTCATGCTATTCATGTTATGGATACAGTCTCTGATAATCAGGGCTCAGTAAGGGAGCAGCCCACTGTTTCCTCGCCCCGTTCATTAAGAGCTTGCTAGCGCCCGTTTATCGCGTCGGGTAATTACAGTTTCCATTCTGCTTAGTGGCATAGACGTGTGTGTGTGTGTGTGTGTGTGTGTGTGCTGCGCCATGCTGGCCCGTGTTCACTCTCACACACAAACACAAACTCCCTGTAATGATCATAAATAAGAAAACAATCTGATTCCAGGCAAGGCCGGTGCTCTGAGAAGCTCCGGCTCAGGTGGATGATGAGTGCTCCGAGCGGATGATCTGCTCCCGGAGATCCGCTCTGATTCCATTACGCTGCTTTGTGCCACTGAGTTTTAGCTCAATAAAGAGAAATTCTTCATTTGTGCCACAAAAAAGCAGATTAGATTTAACACCGATGGAGTCACACGGTGAGATGTGTGAAGCGTGCGGGATTCTTCGCGTAGAACTCTTCCAGTTATCTCCAAACTCAAGACAAATTCACTTGTTTTGTGCGTCAGGAAGTCTGCGATGTGTTGCTGCAGCCTGCGCCTTTACACACCATCTTCTTTTATTTAAAACAACTTGGATGATTGTTAAAGAAATCAAAAGATGAATATCAGTGATTAGCTAATGATTTAATCCATCGATCACTGAATTAAAAATGGCTTCCGAACCTGTCGTTAATAGCATTAATAAGAATGAGAAAATAAAACCTGGGAAGATAGTGCCGACCCATCACCCTTGAGGAAGTGAAGAAATTTTGTGAGATCACTCAAACGTTTGGTGAAATCAAAGAGCAAGAAAAAAAAAAAAACGGGGCTCTGTTTAATAGTGACAGTAAGAGTGCTTCCACACGCACAATGTGAAGAGAACTCGAGGGATTGGGACTAAACAGCTGTGCAGCCTCTTATCATTGAGGCTTAATGGGGGAAAAGATGCTTCGGTTTGCCAGGAAGCATAAAGAACGGACTGGGGAACGATGGAGAAAGGTCATGTGGTCTGATGAGTCCAGATTAATCCTGTTTCAGAGTAGGTGGATGAAGTGATGCACCCATTAAGCATAAACCTGTTGAGGCAGTATTGTGATCTGGAGTTGCTTCTGTGGCTCAGGTCTAGGCTCAGCAGCGTTACTGCCCAAATATATTCAGAATGAACCAGGTTTTTTTTTTTTTCATCAATGGATTTTTTCTTCCCTGATGGCACGGGAATACTCCAAGACAGTGATGCCAGGATTCATTGGGCTTGGGGGCGGATCTACCGGGGTGGCACAGGGTGGCAATTGCCACCCTAAGAAAAAGCCTTGCCACCCCATTTGCCACCCCGTGTTCTAAAAATAAAAGTTTTTTAATTTATCTGACGTTCCAATCCAGATATCAGTTTCAAGTCAATCACACATCAGCCTTTATTTCATTTTCAATGGACAGTGTAAAAATGTGCACCCTAGTGTATACTCCGAATAAGAATAGCGTTCCTTGAATCCACAAAAATCATGCAAGGATGCTTGCTTCAGTGTTGCCACCCCTCATCATTTTAATACCACCCCCTTGCCACCCCATGAAAAAAATTCTAGAGCCGCCCCTGATTGGGCTCAAATTATGAAAGAGAGCTTGAGGGATCGTGAGAAGTCATTTTCACACATAGCCACAGTCCAGACCTTAACCCCATTGAGAGTCCTTGCGATGTGCTGGAGAAGGTTTTATGCAGGGGTCCGACTCTCTCATCATCAGTACAAGGTCTTGGAGAGAAATGAATGCAACCCTGGACTGAACTCTGGACATGTTGTGATATTGCACAAGCTTATCGAAATGATTCCACACCAAATGCATTCCGTAATCAAAGCAGAAGGCGGTTCGATGACATAATGTGTGATTTGTATTTCTTTTTTTGGCTGGCCAGTGTATGAGGGGTGTACCAGGGGTGAAGTGAGTAGCTCAGATATGGAGCTTCCTTAATCAGACTGTTTCGATTCTTAATAGCTAGCTAATCAACCAACCAACCAACAAACAAACCAATTAAAAAACAAAGCAATCACCCAAGCAAATAATATAATATAATAATAAATCAACAAACAAACAATAAACCAAACAATGAATTATCCAACCAACATACCAAGTAATCGGAAAAAGCTTGTACAATCTGTAAAGCTGTTTTGTGACAAAGTCCAATTCAAAGCAATCAACACTTCTAATCAACTAAAAACAATCAAGCCAATTATTTAACCAATCAATTAATCGATCTAGGAAAATCCTAAGTTGCGAGATAGTTTTAAAAAGTTTTACCGTGTTGCAAGTAAACCCAACTCGGATAATGACACAATGTTCTGTGGAAATGGACAAAAACTGAGAAACACTCTGATCACACTTTCATCCCTCCGCACACTCCGAGTCTTCCAGACTTGAATAGACGTGAATGCAGACGAGACGGGCGAGTGACAGAGGAGAGCTGAAGAATCCGGAGCCTTGACATTTAACTGCGGCGTGTGAAAAGTTATTGCACTTCTCTCCCACACAGCAGCGGTGAATCAGGACGACTCAGATACAGCAGTGTGTTTTTCTCATACAGACTGGAGAAAAGCGCTGAGTGAAAAGAAGGTGTTATTTTTATCTGTCTGAGCCACGAATGGACGAATAGGAGACGGAATGACAATGTGTTAACAAGTCGGGTCTGTGTATATATATATATATATATATATATATATATATATATATATATAGTGTGCGTTCAAGTCAACGTGGGACTTTTGATTGTACAAAATAACAGAACACACTTATGAGAGTAACAACGTGTTTTTTTCTCTATAGATTAGATTAGATTAGATATATAATCCCATTATACGCTAATGCACTTATCCCAGTGTTTCCAAGAAAGCTTTCATAAACACGACTGTCTGCTTCACGTCTGACACACTGGCCTCCCAGGAACTCCTTCAGTGGCCCAAATGTTTCCCCCGTTCAAATGTTTTAAACACACACACACACACACACACACACACACACACACACACACACACACAGTAATCAGCCAAAGACCAGGAACAAAGGTACAATGTGTGTGTGTGTGTGTGTGTGTGTGTGTTGAAGTGAAATACACATCCTTGCCAAACACCTTTTTTTTTTTTTTTTAAGAACGGCTAGACGAACATTAAATACATTCCATTCTAACAGAAAAGCTTACGGTGAAAAAAATAAAACATTAAAAGTAAAAAAATAAAAACAATAAATTATCAACAGAGGGACAAAGTCAAGAACGGTCAGTGGCAATCTATTCTGTGTCAGTGAGCTCTGAAATGATTTCCGCAAACACCCCATCCTCCTTTGAGAAAATAATAGCCATAACAAATGACCCCCCCCCCAAAAAGACAGGAGTAAATAAAAGTAAATATAAAAAAAGGCACGCAAAGAGAGAGAGAGAGAGAGAGAGAGAGAGAGAGACGGGAGGACTGAGATGTGGGACAGATTTAATAAAGACAGGACCACGTAAGCACGGCGAACTAAAGTGTGATTTATCCTCTGTGACACCGGGGTTAATTTGACAATCAGCGGCTGGACACGAAAAATCTACTAAACCGTATATGAAGTCATCATATAATCAAATTTTATTATTATTATTTTTTTTAAATTAAAGGTGCATAAGTTGGCTAAGTGCCACCACATTCTCTCTCTCTCTCTCTCTCTCTCTCTCTCTCACACACACACACACACACACACACACACACGCATGCGTGCACATGTTGTCTAGAAAGTAATTAAAAATGCTGCCGAAAAAACAAACCGAACAAACTATAGACCAAGCCCCGCCTCCAGGGGGCGGGACATTTCCGACAGGCTGCTCCAGGAAGCATTGAATCGCAAACCTAAGCACCGGTATGAATGCTTTCTCGGAAACATTAAAGTGGAATCTTATTCTCCAGTTACACTGAGGTGTTACATGGGTAAAGCTCGTGACATGCATGGAAAGACGTCAGGGGCGTCGTCACGTCCGGTCACGGGCACACGTTAATTAGTCATGTCCTGTTGTTGAGCACTGCAGCCTGCTCATATATACTGCGTGATAACCGGATAATGGACTCGGGCGCATCCTACGCCATGTGAAATCCTGGAGGATGATTTAGGTACAGGTCTGGGGATTATGCGCACATCCTAAACCGCTGGAAACTGAGGCGGTGTTTACCGTTTCTGTGCCAAGTAACTGAACTATGAGCGAGTCAGAGAGAGAGAGAGAGAGAGAGAGAGACAGCTAATGACAAGCCTGACAAATAAGTGATCCTTGCTGCGCTACCCGAGGCGCTTCTCTTTCCGCTGTTTTAACGGCGCTGCTTCAGAGTAGATTAAATGCAAACTTGACACCCCTAATCTGTCTGGGAGGCGCGTACCTCGAAATTTGATCTGGACCGTGAAATCGCGTGGCTACACATCAGAGTGTGCGAGGATTCTGCTGGCATGCTAATGAAGACCGGGTGCTTGTCCTCACTCACGCGGGCCTCGGCGGAGATGATCGGCTAAAAACCCCCGTTTCTTCTCTTTATCGCGAGCGGAGCTGTGATTAGCGATTAGAGCAATGTTACTAATAAGCACTGCCGCTGGTGCGACCGAATTAAAGTTTAACATGCACTCGAAGACCGAGCATGCGCAGCTAATTGGACTGCGTGCTGTTAGCTTCCTCTGTTTTAAATGCAGGAAGCAGGGGGACATGAGTACACGTCTCCTTTATGCTAACACTCGTGCTCTGTTCGTTTATGAGCAACGAAACATTTATGAGCTCTCTCTCACTCTCACTCTCTCTGAGGACTGCATCATCTTCTCATCAGTCCTGGTTTCTCTCTGTTGACTCATTCACCTGTTTGTGAGACAGTTCCCTCCTGCTGTCCTCTCTCTCTCTCTCTCTCTCTCTCTCTCTCTCTCTCTCATTAGTCGAGATGGAGATCCGACCCCTCTGAACCCTGTCATGTCGGAGCGAGCCGGATTGTTTCAGAGACGCGGCCTCATTACTCGAGGTCAGGGTTCGCAGACGAACTCGACACGGTACAGATCTGAGCACGGAGACAAGGCGTCCAACCCTGCCAAGGACGATATGAAAAACCAGCTCGGGGTCGAAGGCGGCGACAGCGCAACAAGTGCACGGCATGCTGGGTAACCCGGACCTGTCGCAGACGCCGCCAGGACGCCTCGTTGAGACGGGAGTGTTTTTTTTTTTGTCGGCGGGCTGGCGTCCCGGAGACGAGGACACAGATGCTCTGGCAAGTTCGGTCCAGAAAACGTCTCCGGATTAACCTTTCAAGTTCAAAATTTTCAAGTTTCAAGATTAACCTTTCAACAAAGAGACTTTTCCACTACGGTATATTAATGCACTCGGTTTCCATAGTAACGCCTTATTTAGAGAGACGCTCCACATCGACAGGTTAATGAGACATTTATTTTGGAGTCTCCAGTGTACAGTTTATTGAAGAACTTTAATCCAACACAGGAGCTCTGAGCACTCTCAGCTGCCTGAAGAACCTGCTTTTAAGAAAATAATGAACTTTTTTTTTTTGCTTTGTAAATAAACGACTCTCGTTCTTCTAAAACGTCTCCGTACCTCATCCGGCTGGAGGTTATGAGTTATAATTTACATTTTGCAGCGCTGCTTTCTCTCTCTCAGACAAAAACTTCTGCTGAGAATGTGTTTGTGTTCCCAACTAAGCCTGGGGAAGATTTTTTATTTATTAATTTTTTTTAACTTGTTCCTTTAATTTAGGAGACTTCAGCTGTGTGAGGACGCAAAGCCGCTCTAGGAGACAGGCCTGCTTAACCCCGCTAGTACGCGGGAATGAACAGATACGGCTAACGTTATTATAAAACACCAGAGGAATGTTAGCGTAGAGGAAACAGGAAATTCAAATGCTCCCCCACACACACACACACACACACACACACACACACACAATGCTTTAGAGTAATTAATAAATCAGCAATGAAACGGGGTGCGTAAACTTTTGTGCGTTAACATTGGGGATAAATAATTATACAGTGTAGCACTGCTGAGAGATAAACAAAAAACCCAACAAAACAGAATACGTGTTAATACTCCAAAATAGTTCAGCACAGGTGACAGTTATTTTCAACAAAGATTGAAAATAATTGCATACAGATTCACTAGTATGCAAAAGTTTGTACACCCTTGTCATGATCATAAAAAAAAAAAATTTAACATACATTAAACTGTTTATAGGACCCTCCTTGAATAAACTTCTCCTTCCAGACTTAAAAGTTTTATATTTTTTAATCTTGCTTTTTTTTTTTTTTTAAGCTAACATTTATGTTGTAAAGTCTGTAAGGAGAAGTTTATTTAAGGAGTCTCCTACAAACAGGTTGTGATTTTTGTGTTTTTGAGTAGGAACAACCACCTGCTGATTATTTTCCTATAACGTTCTCCCTTTTACGCCTGATTAATCTCATCACCGCGCAACCCGGACGCTAAACCTTCCCTCATCTCAATTCGAAGACACCTATACAAATTAATTATCTGCGAAATACAATAACACCGCTGATCCGCCAGATGTTCTGGACTCGTAATCTGGTTTTGCGTGACGCTCCCGAAAACACTCACACGTGGGACAGATGGCCCCCTGAGCCGCTCGGGTTTGCGCCAATCAAGTCGAGTTTCACCCGCCCGTCTGTGCGCTTTGTTCGGGGTGGCACGGCTACGCAGGAGGGAAAGAAAGCCTCAAAGACTCACGCTGTTAAAAAAAAAAAAAAAAAAAGAAAGTCTTTTAAACGTCTTTGACTTGAGTGGGAAGACAAGAGACGTGCTATCGCTCAGATTCAGCCTGTTGTTATTGTCGCTCCGGTTAGAAACAGACGCACCGTGCGCTTTGTTTTCTCGCCCAAATGTCGAGGCTTTCTGGAATTTAATTAATCAGCCTCCTGTCCTTTCGCTCGCAAAGCCGCGGGATCTCATCAGGCATTCGTCTTTCTCTCCACTCATCAGTCCATCCTTCTGTCACTCGGACTCTCGGTGGGAAGCTGGTGCAGGGAGGAAGCCGTCACACCTTCATCACGAGCCATTATCAACACACGTGTGTTTGTGCGCGCTCACGCAGAGCGCGCAACGGGGAAAAACCTGCACATCATGCTTCTCGGTCTGCTTTCAAAGGTTAAAGCTACAGTAGGGCTTCAAAGACATAGAGAGTTGAAGATGGATATAAAAGAATTAGAATTTCAATGCCTTAATTATTTCAATTCGATTTGATTTTACCAATTCAGTGGGAGTCCAAGTGGGAGGAGTATTCTCGCCTGTCAATCATAGCAACACTAGCCAATCATTGATGTTTATAAGCTCACACATGTGGAAGAGGGTGGATAGCGCTTTCCTCTAGCGCTAGTGTTTTTTTGCTCTAAAAGTTCTACAAAGTAAAAAATATTTTTAAAAATATCAATACTTTTATAAAATACGTATACACTCACTCTTTATGATTCATCATCTCGCAGGCGACTTCTCCGGATTAGGACAAACCCGGGCGTGGCCGCTGTGCTTCATAACGCTCGATTAATCAGACACGTAGCGAATATCGTAGATCTTCGGATCCGAAGTTATGTCGCGCGCTCTTTGTATTCAGGCCTGCGTTTAATTTAAGAGTCGAGCGACGGCATTAATCACGAGAGGGCGATATTAGTTCACCTGCTGGCTCGTCATCGAGCGTCTCGGCTCGGCTCAGCTGCTGGTGGCTCGAGGGGGGACAGAAGTGCAGCCTGTGTGTTTTAATCAGGAAGTTATTGATGAACACACGACACTAATGAGGATGCGGAGTGTCCTAGCGGCTATTGGAAAAACTTTAATTAAACAGGCTGCCTTTGGATCGGCGCATCGAGCAATCATCCGGGGCTTTCTTTCATATTAAACACGCCGAGCGCGCTATTGACTACCGATGTCAAAGTCAATTAAAACCCTTTACTAATCTTATCGCAGCAGTCACAAATTTCTCCTGAACAATTCATCAGCAAACGACTGTCCCCAGCTCGACGTTGATGATTTTCCTCTAACAGCCTGTCTTACATTGTACATTGTGAATTCTGTAGCGCTTTCTCTGTGCAGGAGCTGTTCCTGTAGCATCACTCTCCTGACCAATCAGAATCCAGAATTCAACAGCACTCGCAGGACTGGAAGACTAAAGTAATAATTCATCTCAAATCTCGAATATCGATCTGTTAAAACTCAGATTCGAGCTGGTGAAGTTGTCATGTATTATTCATACAGCAGGCAGAAAACTCACTCAGTCTTTATATATATATATTTATATGTATAAATAACCTCGGCGGTCCATCTCAGAGGCCGAGACGCAGAGGACATCCGTTATCTAGCGGTTACTGTACATTTACTGGCTAATGAGCTGCGGCGCTGAGGGACATGGGCGGAGTTAGGCTCCCTTCTCTTCCCTTCCCCTCCCTCTTTCTCTCTCAGAGACCTCTCGAAGCCCTGAACCCGCCACTGTATGGGAACAGAACGCACCGCCAATCATGGGGGTTTATCCAATCTCAATCCAAATCCAC
Source organism: Clarias fuscus (assembly GCA_030347435.1). Classification (NCBI taxonomy): domain Eukaryota; kingdom Metazoa; phylum Chordata; class Actinopteri; order Siluriformes; family Clariidae; genus Clarias; species Clarias fuscus. Next base: position 29,803,468 of record CM059217.1, on the reverse strand, counting down.
CCTGGCTCCTGATGTCAGATTTCAGTTCTGTTCAATTTCCTGTCACAAAGCAGCTTTACAGAAGCCGGCATGTGGATTTAGATCGAGTAAGGGGGAATTTTTTTTTTTTTTTAATCCCTGAGACAACATGAGAAAGAAACCACGAGGGGACCCAGATTCCCAGACAGAAAGGAACCACTTTTGCAATGTGGTTAAAATAAATGTACAGTATGATGAACTGGCTAGAGGAAACAGATTATGCAGTTTTGTAATCGCAAACATTAACATTTAAGAAATGTCTCAATTTGGACTGGCATTAACTGCGTTGGCTGGGTACCTACCAATGCAAAGCCTCAAATCAAACGCAATCAAAGCCTGATCCAAAAATTAACAACATAGAGCCTTAGCCACCACTCCCATACCATACAATTAATGCATTTCGTTTAAAAAATCATTCTCCTTGAAGGTAGCTCGAGCACACAACTTTGGTTTTTTGTCCAAATGTCCATCTCGAAGCTTTTGTAAATGAAACTTGCCATTCAGCACATCTGGTGATGTTTCCTCAGTCATCTCATTATCCGTGCTAAATGTGCCATTATCACGCACGGCCGATGATTATGGGAAGCCATTGGGGTCAAACACAGTCATATGATTAATTTGGTGTTAAAATTGCAAGATTAATCACATGCATTAATGTGTTAATATCGACAACCCCAGTTTCTTTACAGCTTCACAAGCATTATCTTCAAGACCATACCTAATGAAGACTCAGACGTCTTCTTCACTGATGTACTATAACTCTTTTGTTTTTTTTCCGTGGTATCTTACTGTAATTTCATAAACAGACGACACTCTACAGATGACCTGAGGGCATCATCTACAGGGATGCTTGTGCTTTGACTTTGGTTCTAGATCACATCTGTCACATGGCCAGCACTTCAATCAAAGACCAGCTCGATAAAGTGAAAGTGCATGCTTTACGTCTTCTTTGTCTTTCAGTAAAATGGGATTGCTTCCCGTGATTTGAGAACGGCATGGTGGTTATCACTGTCGCCTCAGACCTCCATGGTCAGGGTTGATTCTCGTCTCGGGTCTGTGTGCGTGAAGTTTGCCGAGAGGAATCATAAATTAGGGTTAAGTGAGTTTTAATGTCTATTTATTTCATATTGTACTTTATTTACATGTCTTTTTGAAATGTTTTGATTGTTTTATATGCAAACATATGATTATAGTGTTGGGAATTGGTAACACTGGTTCGCTGTATCTCGATTTGTTCAACAGCTAAACGTTTTTTGTAGATCCCTAATAAACACACAGCACACAAGCGAGTGACTCGGTACTGCTATGTACACTGATATAACGTCTAACGTTTGTGAGAACGTAAATAGAATAAATGAGATGGGGCGTCATCATCTCTGTCTCTCTCTCTCTCCATCTTTCTCATTAAGCCCACAGTAATAACCCACATAATTATTTTCCACACGCAGCACAGAGTTCAGGAGCGAACGTTAAACCTGAGCGCACCGTCTCGTCCTGCGTCTCTTAATATCTTCGCCTGATAATTAATTAAAAACAAATGAGATATTTCTTTGACTTTATGCGCTGCGGAAAACACGGCTGTGGAACCGGCTGCATCTTTTAACCGCTCGGGGCGAGACGCTAATTAGGTGTTAGGGCCTGATGTCGATCGCGTCAGGCGTGTTTTGGGTTTCCGAAACCCACGCCTTAACGTTCGGCTCTGGGCTCCCCGAGGGTCAAAGGTTAGTGTTTAATTATGTCACGGTAAATTTCTCTTTTTCAATTATGGCGGCGCGAGGGACCTCGCTTTCAGAAAGGACACGAGAAGGACACGAAGAGCAAGCAGATGTGTGCATGTAAATATGTGTGTGTGTGTGTGTATATGGGTGTGCCACATGTTTTATACACAGCACTACCTGCTTTATGAGTGGAGTGGTAATAAGGAGCACGCTAAATGGGTGTGATGTGGCGCCGATACTGATTTCAATAAAAATAATAATACAATAAACATGACAGCCATGCATCCATCTAGGAACATCTGTAGTCCAAATGGGTACTGTGGAGGCCAATGGTGACCATTGTGTTTATTCCCATTTTTACAACGGAGCTCCGGTCAACATTCACACATTATGGCCAATTTGGGAACGCCAATTAGTCGCCCAATCTACATGTCTTTGGACTGTGGGAGGAAAAGAGTAGAACCCAGAGGAAACCCATCAAGCACGGGGAGAACATGCAAACTCATGCACACAGACCAGAAGTGGGAATCGAACCTGGACCCTGGCGTCGCAGTGCTAAGCACGAAGCCACCGTGCTGCAAATAAGACATATTTAATAATAAATTATTCCAAATAATGGCAAGCCATCAACATGAGGGCATATCTCAGCAGGTCTGATGTCTAAGATTCTACTCAGTATCTAGGAATAAACGCTCTAGAATCCGACAAGGTCAGAACCAATCCACAGACAGTGTGATCTTTGGATTTTTTAGGGTATTGTGCATTTTCTTCAGTATAGAGCCACTATGGGAATTTCTATCGCTTCCTGCTGAAAAACAAGAATCAAGAAATGTAGAACATTTCAAGCATCGCTTCTGGTACTTACTGTAAACCCTCACAACCTAGTCCACCAATCCAAGCAGTTTATTCAGGGTTACAGCTGAACTCCAACCTACAGTCACATGCTTTAGCTTCTTCTTCTCCCAGTCTGTTTTATTCCACACCCATGGAAATCCCTGGCCTAGCTTTTCCCTTTGAAAAAAAGAAAGAAAGAAAAAAGCAGCCGTGAACCTGCGACCTGCGTCTCGTTCTCAGTGAGAGCGAGTGTGAAAGGAAGGAAACGAAGATCACGCTGTATGTCTCTCACCTTGACGGTTACCGCGGGCTGCGACGCTCGCCCCGTGCAGATGTGATGAAATTAGAAGAACAGTGTGTTTTCGTTTTCATAAATGTCAAGAGAGGGGCAGCCCGTGGCTGCGGGGCAAGCGGGAGACTTGCCAACTTTTCACCTTAAGGAGCTGCTGAGTTTGAGAAAATGGACACACACACACACAAAGTGTTTTTTTTTTGGAGGTGGGGAAGAAAATGGACTTGGGTTAGTTTTGACATAGAAAAATTTCTGCCTTTATTCATACTCACTCTGTTTCTATTTCTCAAGAATCCATGCCTGTGTCTCTTTTTAAAAGGAAAAAACTAATTCTAATCATACACCACTTATACTGCCAAAAGTATTCGCTCACCTGCCTTCACCACCTTCTTAATCCATAGGGCTTAATATGATGTTGGCCCTTTGCAGCTATAACAGCTTCAACTCTTCTGCGAAGGCCTTCCACAAGGTTTTGGAGTGTGTTTATGGGAATTTTTGTCCATTGTTCCAAAAACGCATTTGTGAGGTCAGACACTGATGTTGGATGAGTAGGCCTGGCTCGCAGTCTCCGCTCTAATTCATTCCAAACGGGTTCTATCGTTTTGAGGTCCAGTTCCTCCACACTAAACCCAGTCCCCAATCTGTTCCCACAAAGTTGGGAGCATGAAATTGTCCAACTGAGGGGCTGAGACCAACTTCTGTAAACAAAAGCACACCGGTTCCAACGTGACTGCGCACCAGTGCACAAGGCAAGGTCCATGAAGACACGGATGAGCTGCAAAGGCTGGGCTAACATCAAGTTAAGCCTTATGGACTAAGAAGTGGAGAAGTTACTCAAGTTCATATGCATGTGAATTTTACACTTGTAAAAATTACAAAGTGTTCCCTTTACTTTTTCCAGCATTATTTTTCAGGACGTGTAACCTGTACACCTTTTTGAGCACAGGAGGAAACTTTGAGAACCAGGAGGAAACCCACACAGACACAGGAAGAACACGCAGCACAGATTTACACTAAATTCAGGACTGCTGTACGGTATAGATAGCACTGATCTGATACTCAGGATCAGTACTACATGAACAGTAATAAGGCGTGCCATCTCTGTTAAACCGCAGCACCACCATGCTGCCGTGATCTCGATCTTTAAATTCTATAGAAGAAATAATAGCTTAGCTATTAAATACCTGATGTTGAGAACTCAATAGGTACACAAAAAATGCGCAGAAACATGTGCTTCTCTTATCATGTGCAGGGTTTAAATACTAAACACATCTGGCAGCTGGCGTTAATATTTTTGAGTCCTCCTGGCAGAACAGAGGGAGGAATGCACTTTCTGAAAACAACAAAACCCAGCTCACCTTATCGATTTCTGTCGTGTAAATGCGTGAAGTGACACAGGAGAACTGGTGATCGCAAGCCGTTAATCAGAATTAGGAAAAGTCTTATTGCAAAGTACATGTGCACGTTATACAACAAATCTGTTTTGGTGACAGAAGCTTCCAGAGACGACAGCAACACAGAAATAAATAAATTAAAATGAACAAGAAAAAACATTACCAGTGCATTAACAGTAAAAACACAATTAACAAGCAATGGAATGGGATGTGTGGGATTATCAAATAAAGCAAATAAATATCAGTGGTGTTGCACAGTATTGCACCTATTGCACATATTAATATTGCACGTTTTTATTGCACAGTGAGGAGAACATTTAACTCTTCGTGAGGTAGGTTGCCTAAGGGAAAAAACTTGTTCTTGTGCCTGACTGTGCTGGTGTTTGGTGCACAAAGGGAAGTTAGCTTGGACGTGAGGGTTCCAGAGTGATTGTCCGAGCCCTTTTCTTCACTCTGGATATAATACAGTTTTTGAAGGAAGGGCAGGGGAGCACCGATCATCCTTTCAGCAGTCTGAACCATCCTTTGTAGTCTACTGATGTCTGATTTTTGTAGCTGAGCCAAACCAGACAGTGCACAGGACAGATTCAATAAAGGCCGAGTAGAACCGTCCTGGATGAGGCCGATGACTACCAAATTTAAGGAGTATTTGTTACAGAGGGGTTTGTAGAGGTGCAGTTGTTGGTGTAGAGGGAGAAAAGCATTGGGGAGAGAACACATCCCTGGGGGACGCCAGTGTTGATGGTGTGGCTGTTGGACATGAATTCTAGCTGTTGCCTGTCTGTCAGAAAGCTGGTGATCCACTGACAGATGGAGCTAGGAACAGAGAGCTGGATTAGCATGGATTGTAGCAGTGCTGGAATGATTGCATTAAAAGCTGACATGAAGTCCACAAACAAGACCATCACACAAGTCCCTGATTTGTCCAGATGTTGCAGGATGAAATGCAGTCCCAACTTGACTGCCTCATCCACAGACCTGTTTGCTCTATGAGCAACTTGCTGGGGCAGTAAGGGTCCAGTGATGCCCTTGAGATAAGCCAACACCAGTCTACACCAGACCACAGGTGTTAGGGCAACTGGTCTGTATCATTAACTCCTGTGATTTTGCTTTTTTGGAATGAGGATGATTGTGGAGCGTTTGAAGCAGGAAGGGACTTCAAACAGTTCCGGTGATCTGTTGAGGATCTGTGTGAAAATGAGGGCCAGCAGGTCAGCACAGGATTTCAACCAGGCTGGTCTAGCACCGTCTGGGCCTGGAGCTTTCCTTCCTTCTCTCCTTAATGTGGCTGATTCTCAGAGATGCCTCAAACCCTGGTCCATCTTAGGTAAAAAATCTTCCTGTTTGTTTACCACAAACATATCTTAATTAGCATTGAAACCAATACCCGCATGTGGCGTGAAAAACAAGCCCGCTTCCTTCTTCGTCAACAAGTCATCCGCTTCCTCCGCACCTCTCCGTATCTGACAGAAAAGTGGCAGACGAGAGAGTTGTCCTCTTGTAACGCTGAGAACTAATGACACCTCTCTTCTGTCTCGCTCATTCACATTCTTCTCCTTGCTCTTCCGCTCTCTCGCTTCCCTGAACCTGAACACCACCTGCCTTCGCCCGTCGAGTGTTCCTGTCTCAACAAAGACTGTAAGTGAAGTTAAATCTGATTGGATTTGAGATTCTCCTCGCTGCAAGGATTTCAAAGCAGTAAGTATCTGATTAAAAAAGGATGGACCAAGAAAGTGTGGGCCTATAATACTGATCCTCGTTACTTTTGTAGATCCAACCAATTCATTGAAATCGATAGGTCAGTTTTCAATTTAGAATCGATTTACAATGTTTAAATGATTTAGATAACCTTAAAAAAATTTAAAAGGCTGAAATTGATGATTTCCTAGTAAATATACAACAGCTTTTGCAGAAAATGCAAACTGCTTTTAGCTTGTGCACTTTTTTTTGTTGTTGCAAGAATATGACTTCTTCTTCTTTTATGGGTGTTGGTGCAAGTAATGGAGTGGAGTGTGGAGCAAAAGATTGGCAGGTAAAAATAAAAATATGGCTAAAAGTAAAAATAAAAACTAAGGGGCAATCTATCCCCTTTTGAAAAACATGCAGTTCTTCGAAAGTCCACTGGGGGCTTGCTCCAAAAGTGAGTCAATCTCCATTGACCTTCATGTTAAACACGACATTACAAGAGAAATAAACAGGTTTACATTTTGGTGCAATGTAATTGCCAATTCATGACAACTCTAATTCATGGCTGATTAGAGTCCCATCTAATCTAAACATCACTTTAGTCAACCAGCTAGGTGAAATCATAGTTTAACTATAATAAAATAAAGGAGGAAATATATGAGTTGACACTGGACGATGTGTAGGGTAGGGATGACGGAATTCAATCAAGTGCATTAGCATATAAATTAATTAGCCACATTGCCATTTTAGATAAAGTACATTTTAGCTATTTTAGCTAATTTAGCTAGCTGCGAAGTGTTCCACTTGAAAGTCTCTGAATAGTTCCTTTTGTTTCGTCCATTTGCTCTTTTATGGATTAACCTGCGTGGCACAATGGTTTAGTGGTCAGTTAGTACTGACGCTTTACACCCTTGCAACAGGCTATGTGGTTCGATTCCCGCCTCGGGTCTGTGTGCATGGAGTTTGCATATTCTCCCCGTGCTTGGTGAGATTCCTCCGGGCACTCTGGTTTCCTCCTCCTCTCCAAAGACATGGAGAGTAGACTGATTGGCGTTCCCAAATTGCCCCATAGTGTGTTTGTGTGTGTGCTCCCTGCGATGGATTTCCCCTTCTGAATCACTCTTCAGAAAACCTATGATGTCACGGGGGCTTTGTCCAGTTCTTTTCATAAGACATCTAAACAATCAGCAACACAAGTTACACACCATCACCGTGATTATCAAATAGTTTTGCTTTAGCTGTGTGAGACAAATCAGACAATAAATATTGGTGCGAGTGAACTGGATCGAAAATTGCAACGGCAAAAAATTTTACTGAATCGAATAGAAATTATTCACAGCTCAATCTGAATCTTTATATGTCACATATTTAATATATGTCATATTTTTTAATCATATTTGCTCCAATTATTATTATTATTAGTAGTAGTAGTAGCAGTAGAAGTTGTAGAGGTAGATGCATGAAAAGAATAAAAAAGTATAATTTACCTTTAAAACTTTAAATGTTCTTTGAAAATGCAAGCTTTTGCTAAATTAAAAAGAAATGAGTATATTATACAATATATTTGTCAAAAAATCAAACTATTATAAAGTATTATGGATTTGACATTTGATATTTTGCTTTGTTATCCATTATTATTTAACACTGATGTCAAAATCATTGATCTGTCTGAGTACCTGGAACACTAATTTTTATATATAAAATAAAAAAAAATATTTTTTTTTACATTTGATCATCTCTCCTTCCGTTTCAGATTCTCGATGCTCACAATGTAAAAAGCAGCTGCTGATGACTGTGCTTGCTCTGAATACTAATAGCATCTGGCAGCTGGTGTTAATATTTTAGAGTCCCCCCTGGCAGAACACAGGACGTAATGCACTCTTGGAAAAACGCTGTTTCCTTTATTGATTTTTGCCGTGTAAGTGTGTGCAGTGACGCATGAGGATCGGACAGATTCAGGAAAAAACCCTGACGTCTGAGCCGGGAACGAGCTCGGACACGTGGAGCCACAGGACTGTCGATCGGTCCGTACATGTCGGTGGCGTACAGTACCAATGCATCACTTGGAACTTCTTGAATGAATCCATTTTTCCCCCGTCTCTATTCCTTCATCCTGAACTCTAAACTCTTCCATTTGTCTTCCATTTGTTGGAAACCTGTGCTACATCACTGACACTGGAGACTCCTTCCAGAAACTTATTATATCAAACTCTAATTGCACAAAAATGAGTGAATGAGCCGTTACTATAGAAACGATAACGAACGCACTATTTACAACACTACTATCAGAGATCCTGTTAAATCAATCAACACGTCCTGTCCAATCGGAATTGAGAATTCAACAGCGCTGTGTTTAAGAGACCGTGTCAATAATGAGCTTCAACTAGACGACTCGTTGAAACACCTGCTTCTTTCTCTGGAGCTCTTACAGATGTGCAGGATTAGCGAGCACTGGATAAACAAAATGTAAGGAGATATTCCACAGTCACACTTCAGCTCCAGCTTTTAGCCCAAAGCGATGTAGCGTCGGCTCGGAGCGACCCTGACACACACGCACGTTTCCACGACAACCAGCAGTGGGCGCTGAAGCCGCGACCTTTTAAGCAGTACGATTGCTGTCCGTCTCTATGATGTCTATGAAGTCTATGAAATGGTTTTGGAAAACTGCTTGGCATGACTCTTAAAGTATCTGACGTTCCCAGCTGAAACAGCACGCTCCTTACCTCCTGGTGAAGATTTACAGCTAATGTTCACACTGTCAGTGCGAGTGCCAGCTCATCAATATTCATTAATGAGGGTTTATGAAACATTCTGCAGGCGTCTTTAACTGCAAAATAAATGCCACGGACCCCCCTCTATTCTTTATTAGACTATAGAGCTTTCTAGCCATAATTTTGTGTCCTACGTCTGTAATACACTGGTAATACCGGGTTTGCAGGCTTTGCAGACCCCATTTTGACACGGTTTGTTGGATTTAAAAAAAAAAAAAGTGACCTGTCTGCATGGGCACACAGCGGTACCTCGGCAAACGAATTTAATCTGTCTCGGAGGCGAGTTCTTAAGGTCAGAGTTTGTATTGCAAAACGCATTTTCCCATAGGAAATAATGCAAATGCAGATAATCCGTTCTAGCCACCCAAAAATGTTACCAATATTAGCAATTTCCAACAATAGTCATATTTTGCATATAAAAACAAGCAAAACATTTAGATGAAGTCAAGCGTGAAATAAATAGACATTAAACCTCACTTAACCTTAATTTATGATTCCTCTCGGCACCGGCTGCTTTAAAAACCAAACTGAAAGCGGTTCCTTGTTCTTCTTGCTACTGGTCTTGATAACATTCTTGGGACCCACGGTGCTGTGTCTTCGCTAGATCTTGTACTAAACGCAAAAAAAAACCCAAAACAAAACAAAAAAACCCAGTGAACTCACTTTGCTCAAAAGGTTTTGAACGTCTGCGCGACTTAGCCGGCATTCATTTCGGTCGCTCAAATGCCGGAAATTCTTCGTAAGGCAAGGTAAATTTCTTGCAAAATTTCAGTTCTTAAGTTCTTAAGGCAAAAAAGGCCAGCGTTCATATGCCGATGTACCACTGTGCGCATTAAGGGTATGTATATTAGCTAGTTCTACTCTGACTTGTGTTGAAAATGTGTTAAATTTAAACAGAGCGAATCATCATCATGGTGTTCAGGAACGGTCACATTTCCTGTTCCGTTAAATCAACTCCTTGTTTCTTTGCCAAAACAATATTTATTCGGCACTGCTGCTCTATCTCTGGTTCTGGCTATCACGGCAGCTCAGGAAAAATAATCACACGAGGTGGGATGAGCGTGTTTATCTCATGGGGCATCCAAAACAGTAATTAGAGAAGCCGTGCCTGAGGATTGGTCCTAATCCAGTTAATACAGAGATGCTGCGTATGAGAGAGGAGAAGAGACAGTGTGTGTGTGTGTGTGTGTGAAAGAGAGAGAGAGAGAGAGAGAGAGATGAAAACAGAATGAGCGGAACACAATGCATCTGGTGCTGCAGTGTGTGTTTTTGCGCTCTCCGCTGCGCCAGCCTCTCTGCGTGAACGCTTCCCGATGCGCGGCTGAATCGGCCCAGCCGGCGCGCTCTTTCCACTCGCTTTCATCACTCTTTCATCGAGCTTTTCCCACACTGCTGATTGATGCGCGGCCCTCGCAGGTAGCCGCTCGCTGTGTTTCCAAGAGCTCATAGCTGCGAGATAAATGTTTCATGGGCCGTGTGGGGAGAGTCATGGAGAGACAGGAGGAGGGTCGAACTCAACCCAGGTGGGCTAAAACACAAAAGGGAAATTCATGGCAGATGTCCAGCTGCTGATGCGTGCCTTTTTCTTGTCTTGAACATCCAAAGTTTTCAGACAGTCTGGCTCCAGCGCTTCTATCAGCCCCTAAACGCTCTCGCTACGGTATCTCTCTGTCTAACACTCGTGCTTTTCTTTCCCCGTCACAAATATAACAAATTCATCGTCATGCACTGGAAGAGTGTGAAAGCTGAATCGACAAAACTACACTACAATACTGCAGGCAAGAACCTCATGAGAAAAACACGTGGGTTATGAGTACAGCACTTCAGGGCATGCCGTTACGGGAAAATAATCAACAGCAAAGTTTTTGTGATACGGCCCTACACAAGTTGTTCTCATCCTGCGGCTGATCTTTTTTTATTTTTTTATTTTTTTTTTACGTAAACACTGCATTCCAAAATGTTTTATTTCTAGCAGGGTTAAGATCACTGTAAAGGTGTCCTCATCATAATCACCCAGGTATCATAAACATATTGAAAAATAATGAACATTTTCAGGTTCTCTTACAAATTACCAAAATATTAAGACTCATATCACTACAAAATTACATCTCGAAAAACATGTTTCTCTCCATGTTTTATACCAGTTTTGTTGATCTGGTGTGTGTGTAATTTTTTTTATGTCGCACATGCTGCTCTGCTAACTTCAGTAAGTAAAAACCTTCTTATATGTTCTTATAATTCTCCACAATTGTTGTTAATAAAACAAGTAATTTTGGGTTTTAAAATAATAACAATAATAAGTGTTTTGTCCCTGAAACTCCTGTCCGTACGTCCTGCCCCTTTGGGAAACTGGATGATGTCATCAGTGACATCACCACATCGTTCTGTACAACTGCTGTAAGTACAATAAATATTTATACTTATACTTCTATTTTTGAGTTTGGTGGCCAGTGGCTAAGCGGTTGTCACTGTGGCCTCACACCTCCAGGTTCTGGGTTCGCGTCCCACCTCGGGTCTTTGTGCATGGAGTTTGCATGTTCCCCCCTGTGCTTTGTGAGTTTTTTCCTCCTGGTACTCTGGTTTTCTCCCACAGTCCAAACACACGCAGATTAGGTTAATTAGCGTTCCCAAATTGCCCGTAGTGTGTGAATGTTGAAAGGAGGTTGTACCATGGAAATTCGTAAAAACTGGTATGAATACAATGGTACAGTAATCATCATTGGCTTCTGCGATCCCTAGCTGGACTACAGAGGGTCGAAGATGGATGGTTGTTGAGTTTAACATGTCCACCCTGTCATATTTCACAAAAACACTTTTTCAGAAATTGTAAATATATGTGATAAACAGAACTCTGTCTAAATGAAGATCCACCTTGTGCTCATTAAAAAAAAAAAAAAAGATGAAAAGTCCACCTTGTTGTGACAGAGAGGACACATGCGCATAGTTTTTGCCACATTTTGTGTCCATTTTATTATCAACCAAGAGACGTTTAACCAAAAAATATTGTTGAAAAATGATATTTTTTATTTATTTATATATATGATTTATATTTTCTAATGACTCTGTGATGAAAATCTATTTGCTCTGGTTTGAATTTATGCATGACATCATGGACACATTTTGTGATTTGCTCATACATTCGAACATCCGCATACAGTTTATTTATACAAAGTGCTGGAACTGGACCAGCATGGATTGCTAACGGCCTAATGTCTACTTAATAAAACTAATATCAAGTTAAATGGAAATTCTTTAAAAAAATATTGAAGTCTCAAAGGCACTTTATAATGATATTGACCCAGCAAATGTGTAATTATATTACACGGAATCACAAGAAGACCTAAGTACTTTAAGTAATTGAAGACATTTAAGGAAGGAGTGGTCGACATCAGGGACGGAGACAAAGCAAAAAAAAAACTAAATGAAGGCACACGGAAGACTTAAAACAAGCATGAACCGCAACAGTTCACCCGAAAAACAGGGGCTTTCAATCAAACCGGCAACCTAATCAAGTCGAAAACACGAAAACAGAGAAGCGATGCCAAAATGGACAGAGTATGGAAAGTGAACAAGCTCAGAACACCTTCAATTCTTTTTTCCTCTCTATTTGTATTTTTATCCATTTCTACGTACAGCTCGTTGTATTAAACCGGTGAGAAAAACACACTTGCTTTCCATGGCCAAATTTTTCCTAATTTTAAACATCGAATTTTTGTTGTTGTTGTTGTTGTTCATGAAAGAAACAAAAGTGCTACTGTAAATCTTCTCATTGGTTTGATCTTAACTTTAGCGGTGATACGAGTTTAAGTGAATAGTCAGGATGTAAACTGCTCCTACAAACCGCTAGCATTTCTAGTAGGTTCATATCCACTAGCCAGAATGTAAGAAACAGTACTGTAGCTGTGGTGAGATAAGAACGAAGCTAAGCTAAACGTTGACGGAGATTAGCTAAAACTAGCTCTCCCTTGTGAAGCGACACTTCAAATCACAGGCTAATTTCAGTATTAAATACTGTAATGTGTTCTGTATTTTCTGTTCATCATTAGTTAGCAGCAACATTGGATAGTTCAATCCATAAAAAAAAAAAAAAAACAACAACTAAAGAAGCCACAAGCAACAACGTTCACAGTCGCTTAACACCCAGGAGAGAAAAACAGCAAACTCGTGACAACACCTGCAAATTTTCTTGAACGCAGGATTAAAAAAAAATAAAACTAAACAGAGAAAGAAACAAAAGAAGAAGCTGAGAGTGGGAATGGTTCAACCTTCACTTGAAGACAATGTGCTTGTTTGAGAAAAGAAAAAAAAGGTGTTGTGACACCAGCGTGAGAAACACAATAAGGGTGACAGAGAACAAGAGCAAAACTCAAAAATAACCCCGTGCACAGAAAGCAGCAGGTCGCGTTTCCTGCGAGGCGAGGCGTGCAAACCCCGGCGCTTTATTGTACGTTTCAATAGAGGGAGAGGAAAAATATGAAATGATTTGATTAGCAGATCATTACTCCTTACAGAGGGTCATTGATTGCCATTGTAGCCGAGTGAAAGAGTAAAATCTTAGGCGGGAAACCTCAGAGCCGGAGATCGATTCACGCCTGAATGAGCGCCTGTGACACCTGCTGAGGAACCGCGACTTAACAGGTCATGTGCGGCTCTTCTTTTATTTCAGATCAATCCGGGTTTCAGAATGAAAAACGCGACGTGAAAGAAATGAATATATTTTCATTTAAAAGTTCAAAGGAAAAGTTGGCGGGATTAGGGGTTGCGCTTTATCTGAGAACAATCCAAAAAAAAAAAAAAAACCCTGTTATTTCGCAGGTTACAAAAAACGCAAGAACAAATTGCAAACATTAGCAGAAAAGGTCCACAAGCTTCAACATACATTTGTGGCTTTTATGCGTTCACCAGTTTAAAAAAAAAAATGTAAATAAAAAATAGCTGGTCAGTTTTTTTGGTTTTGTCTTAACATTTATTCGCACTGCAGCATCTCTCTCTCTCTCTCTCTCTCTCCCTTTCTCTTTGCTAAATTCTCATGCTATCCTTGATACCTTTTCCTTCTTCATTAATGTTTTTTGATCTCATCTTTTTAAAAGAGCGAGTCGCTGGCGAACACCTCGTGCCTCGGAGCCCTGCGGCGCTCGGGGAAGATAATGCCGAAACGTGCACGCTCTTGCAAGAACACGGAGTGTGATTTTAACCTTCAGTAAAGCAATTTCACCTCCGCTAGCTTTCCCGCCTCCACTCGGCTAACAGAGAAAGGCTTTCACCGAGACAGACAGGGAGGGAGGGCGTGCGAGAGAGCGAGAGACAACAGCTTCTTCCCTGAATAAATGAAACAGGAACCACACACGGGGAATTCATTACTGTTCTCTGTTTAATCCGACACGCCGGTGTTTCTGTAAAACATGACATTTGTGCTGTTCGAACCCATCTGAACGGAGGCTGTCGTAGCAGGAGAAGAAGAAGCTCTCTTAGAACATGTGAATTTTAAATCTGTACTTCAGTAAAAAATGTTTCAAGGATTCGTAAATACGCATACGTATAGAGAAACCGTGGCGCTATGTCCCTGCTTAGCTAACTGCTAGCAAACTAGCTCGCTAGAGAAAGGTTAAGTTTAAAAATTGATTAGTGTCACGTCCATCTGCTACAATATCAAAGCCATTCCCGTGTTTAATAGAAATGCAGGTGAAGAACCATAGAACGTCTTGCCATATGGAACAAAAAGAAAGAGGTGGAAGCATGGGAAAGTCAACAGGAAACACTTCAGACTGATTTAAAGCTTGCAGTAAGCAAACAAAAAGGTCTAGAAGCAGACTCGATAAAATAATTAATTAGGAAATTAATAATGCTAGGATGTTAAAACATGACAAAATAATGTGTTTCTAAGTACAGTCCCCTACATAGGAACGAGTTCCGTTCCATGAGCACGTTCGTAAGTCCAATTTGTTCGTAAGACAAACATTGTCTAGGTACTAGAAGACTAACACAATTGGCTATACACAGTATATAACAGTAGAGTGTTCTTTAGAATCGTTCCGATGCTTGAATGATTCATGCTAAAAGAACGAGCGATGTCTGCCATCTTTTCACCTTGCTCCATTCCCTCGATTATTTTCACTCATGTCTCCATGGTTATTGCTTGGCGTTTCTTAGCAATACCAGCTTCATCGCCGCTGCTTTTACGCTCATTTCTGGACATGTGATCTAACTTTCGCAATTTTAAATGCGCAAAAACGTCTGTTTGTTTCGTCGAACGTTCGTAACTCGAATGTTCGTATGTAGGGGACTTACTGTAATTTAGTCATTTTAGAGTAAAATTACCTAAATTATCATCGTTCACTGACTGAATGCAGTCATGATATGCAACACTAGAGATTTTGAAAAAAAAAAAAAAGGATTTACTGATGTATCATTATTGATATATATAATCATGTGGCGATTCATGTGACAAATGTGTTTGCATTCGAGGTGGTAAAATGTTGCAGTTCCTCTATAATCCTACAGGTAGTGCACTCTGGTCTACCCCACACATTGGGAGGCAGCACAGCGTCCTGTGTGTTAGGGGCAATTATTTGCTAAGTTTAATATTAATATCAATATTTATAAAATAATTCTATTTATAGAATCAGCACTTGGGTATCGTGATAATATCGTATTGAGTGATCCCTGGTGACCCCTCCCATCCTTATGCAACACATATTGACTTATTGATTAACCCCATTTTGTCTAATGAATCATTAAGACAATCCAACAGGCGAATTCTATAGGATCGAGATAAACCTGTGCTCCTCTGTGTTTCTGCGTAACTCAACCCTGAGCGCTCTCACATCCCGACACTTATTCCTCTGACATAAACAAATCCCAACAAGCCAACCGCATAGAAATAAGACTTCTCTTAACCTATATTCAAGCCCAGGGCGCAAGCACAGGTGCAAATCCACCACACACACACCACATAATTATCCACGCACACTCACACACCTGTGCCCTTCGCACTCCTTTCCGCATGCATATGTGGCTAAATTCCTTCCCCTGACCTAAAAGAGTTGCGCATTCATACGCACAGTGGTTCCCTGTGTGAGTTCGCTAAAATAAAGAACACCCACACGCTCCCCTGAGGTCCGACACGTCCCCGCCTGCATAATTAGATCCAGATTAACCCAGACGAGCCCTTGCGAACCCAGGTGTTCAGGCGGTGGGCGTCGCGAACACTCTCACAGAGCCTCATGAAGCGATGACTTCTTAAACTAGTTTGAGTCGACGGGGCGAACGCACTTCCATGCACTCGAGCGAAACTGATTACGAAACGCCGACGCGCTGTGGCTGTGAGATCCGTCCCGCTTTGGGTCAATCACAGGACTCCGTCTAACAGAAGTTATTTCTCTAATCGGATCGAACAACTGCACAGGACAATAAAGCTAACCTCGTTGGTGTAGCGACAGCGCTCTGAATTTCTCCGCAGCCCCTCGACGGAAATCATTCAACAGGAAATAGTTTCTGATATATTTTGGATATCAAAAACAGACTGAACCTCATCTAAACCGATGGCGCGAGCCAGATAAGAAATTTGCGAGCCTGTTGTAAATGCTAATAAGCTATTTCATCCTGGTGATTCCTGTTGTGTCGGTGTTCGGAAACGAGGCGAAGCACAAGCGGCGAGGAAAACGTACAGGGTCGAAAGACTCAATTAACCTCCATAAAGGAGAAATAAAGCTGCCCATGGAGGTATTGAGGAGGCAGAGGAGAAAAACAATGGGGCTGGAGATTACAGAACAGCTGGAGCTCTGTTCATGTTGTCGCCGTGAATAGGTCCAATTTGCGACCTGTTGATGGGTTTGGCGATGGGACCGCGGGAACAGGAAAACCCGCCGAAAAAACATCCTCTTATCTCTGCACAAAGACAGAGAGACAAAAAGATAAAGCGAGACAGAGAGAGAGAGAGAGAGAGAGAGAATGGAATACATTACGTCTGGCGTGCATTACAATGCAGTCGCATAGTTTCTACTCCAGGTCTGCAGTGGTGGCCAAAAGTATTGGGACAAAAGTGGAATTCAAAATTTTATGTTCTGAAATGTAAAAAATTATGACAATTAAGAAAATAAAAATAATGTCTTGTTTTATGCAATGAACGATCAATATTTAGTATGAAGTTCTTTATTCTTCAAAACCGGCTGGATCCAGCTCAGAAAAAGTGTCACTCGCACGATCCATGCCTGCTTGATCGCTTCCTGTGCACAATGAGAACCATAATACATGGCATATGTCGTTTCAATACTTTTCGCCACCAGTGTACATTCTCCTTCCTCTACCCACAACCCTAGGCTTCTGCTGGACGGAAATCACTCTCCGTCTGCATATCACGAATGTCGCCGCATAATCTCCGTCACCTTTTATTCGCCTGGGGTGATGTCCTCAGAATACAGCCCGGATACGAGCTCCGAGAAAAGATGCCTTGAGAATGCTCAGCACGCCAGGAGAACGTGAAAGAAAAAAAAAAGATTTGTGTCGCAGGACCTCACCGGAGAACTCAGATGGAGAGGGAACATAAAGATCAGGATATAAATATCAAACGCATGACAGCAACAAGATAGAGAGAGAAAAACATATCTGACACTGCTTCACTGATGAGAATTGTTCAATAAATTGTGTAAGATGTTAATAACTAGTCTGTCATGACCACACACACACACACACACACGCACACACATACACACACACACATCAGTGGCACTTGGCTATTAGAGCGCTCAGGGGGATGAGTGGCAGCGGTTTGGCCAGAGTCCAGCTCCAGTCATCTGGACCGACACCTGATCAATCACATCACCTCATTACCCAGCATCCCCTGCTCTGGCCTGTCCGGGCCACTGGCAGTCAGAGCAGGTTCCCCTTCTCAAGTTCACCTTGAGCCAAACGGACCAATAAAACCTCTCATTCTAACAAAGGCAGGGCTGCCGATTGGCCGACGCAGCTGTCCGTCTCTCACACTGAGCTGATTTATGATGGGAAGTGACCGATGGAGCCGGAGCACAGATGGAGCTCGGAGCACACGTTTACTCGGCAGCGGGAGCAAGGTGCAGTCAGGGGACGGTGGGGAAATCCGTGCCAGAGGCGACGAGCTGCTAATCCAGCTCAGAGCTCCGGCCAAAATCAGCCTGGCTGGTCAGTGAGGAAGCGACAGGGCAGTTTAGCAAGCCAGGCTGGACTCAGACTTCACAGCGCGTTTCTGGGGAACCAGTACTCCCAGACGCCAAAATAAAAAATAAAAAAAACTCATTAGAATCACAGTATATGATGCATTACACAGATAATAAACCAAACAGAACTTTAATGGGAAATGCTAAGGCAGGTTTATGGCTTCATTTCACTTCAGAGTCACTAATTTTACGGATGATGAAGTATAAATATACTGTATGGAAGGAATGCTGCTGGAAGTCAGTCGGCCGTTCAGTGAACGAGTCAGTGATTCATTTAGCAAATCAGTCGGTTAGTCAGGCAAAGAGTCATGCAGCCATTTCGTTAGTGAGTCAGTGATTCGTTTAGTAAATCAGTCATCAAGTGATTCAGTCAGTAGTTCATTTAGCAGTTCATTCGTTAGTCAGTCCTTCAGTTCATCACTCAGTCGAGGAGTCAGTAAGCAATTCAGCTAATTATGTAGTTATTCATTCAGTCAATCATTTAATAAATCAGTCATTGAATGAATTAATGATTGAGTCATCAATGTAGTCCGTCATTCTGGTTGTGAACAATGGATTTTCACTTCGCCGGAAGTGGACATGTAAATTTCCCATCAGTCATTGCACCTCACCGAGTGCAAAAAAATAGCTTAAAAAGTGATTTAATGTATGTATTGATTATCATTATTTTAGAGGATGACATCATATTAATATGACACAATAAATTGAAATCTAATTTAATGAATGAATTTTTACTTTTATATAGACTAGTAATCTGTAAAAGAAAAATTATTGTAAAATTAATAAAAAAAAAAACTTTTTATACCCATTTCAATAGTACACATTTTATAGTAGTATCAATAAAAAAAAATATATATATATTCAATATAGTGTAAAATTTCCACAGCAGCACCAATAGGTATTTAAGGTACTTATGTTACCATGGTAACGCACGGTGGACGTGATGCCTGCGCTGGTGACGTAATGCAGGGCGTTTCGAATGGTGGAATTTTGTCCCTTTTCCCTTAACTTACACCCCCTGCACATGGAGCAGGAAGTAGGGAACACCATGTGAAGTGCACTTAGAATTGGGACGCAACCAATCAGTCAGTAAGCAGTTCAGTCATTCAGTCAGTGGGTCAATGATTCATTTGGTGAATAAGTCAGCCATTTAGTGAATCAACGAATAAGTCATCCGTAATCTATTTAGTCAGTTGTTCAGTCAGTGATTGATCTAACAATTAATTTTTTTTTCTCTTAAACAGTCGGTTTAAACAGTTAATTTAACAGTCATTCATTTATGTAATAATTCAATCAGTGAAAGTGATTCTTTCAGTCAGTCTTTCATTGTCCTGTCAGTGAATCAGCTAGACAGTTGGCCAGTGATCGAGCGATTCAACAATGCAGTCAATGAGTGATTCACTCATATTCCTGAATTCATTCAGTGCATGATTCTCCATGATTCTCCATCAGTATGACTCTCCTAGATGATGAACAGGACATTTAATCCAGACTCTTTCGCTCTTTACTTTCACATGCACATTCATCCTGCTCTACCTGTGTGCTGTTCTTTTCACACGTGACAATGACAAAGAGGTTGGTCCGTAAGCCCGACAACAAACCGTGCACACGCTGTAAACAAAGTCGTCTAGGAGCTGCTGGGACTGTGGTCATGCTAGTTCATGAGTATGAAATCAGTTAATAATCATATATATGCAGAAACAATACTAATACTACTAACAATGATATATGATAATATAATTGAGTTCAAAAGCATGTAATTTGCTTGCAGTACATTTCTCAGATGTGAATACAAAAAAAAAAAAAAGATAAATATAGCTAAAGGATACGAATCCGCACCTGCTGTATAATGATCCTCGGTACCTGTGCATGATTCATGCAGGTGCATTAATGACTACCGTGCTGTGAAAAGTGCCTGATTGATATGTTTTAGTGTAAATCACTAGCGCCGATACTCTTCCCTTTCTAGCACAGCTTCACTTTAAATTCAACACACTGAGTATACAGAGAGAGAATACCAATGCACTCGCGTAACCAGCACAAGACATATGGAGAAGGAAATCGGAGAAGATGTGGACAGTGCGCTCGCTCTGAATGATTCAGAAAGAATTTGAGTTCGGGCGTGAAGCCGTGTAACCTGCCAATCAAATCTGAGCATTGCTTGTCTGAGAAGAAATGCGCTGGGGATGAGATGGAGGAACCAGCGTGTGCATCAATATGGTGTGTGTGTTGTAATGTTACCTATACAACGATATCTCGTACATGATGGACCATGGATTTTCCTGGACCACGGACGGACGTGGCATTATTGGAATTTAAACTCCGGACAATCACACAACTCGTGATGTTCATCCTGGTGATGTCGATCTGACTGACTCACAGGAGTGATGCACAGGGGTCCAAGCACCCTGTGTTCTCAATTAGCGTAAATTTTATCAACATTATCTAAATACTACCATATTTTTTATTATTTGTAATTGCAAACAGAGGGAAAAAATACATATTTTAATCATTTCTTTCAACGACACATGCCTTCATCCATAACTGTAGGCACGTCTCAGAATATATCATTTTGAAATGTCATGTTTGGTGAACGAGATGGTAGGGTTGCCTCGCGTTTGAGAAGTACTCAGATGAAACACTCGCGCAAGTCTACCTACAAATTTGTTCAAAATAGGTACTTCAGAAGATAACACACCACTTGAACTGAAACCATGCTGCTTTACTGTTGCATCACTAAGAGGAAGCAGGGTGGTCCTTCTGACCTAGAAAGCAGAGGGGATTATGCTTCTACTGATCATGGAGGGAAGATAAGGATTCAGACTCTCTGTTGCGTGTTTGACACGCGCATCTGGATTTATTCTCAAAGCGAGAACTAAATACCGACGCTGAGCAAGTGCGTCTTAGCCGGGATTTACCTAATGCTAAGACAAATTTCTATTTGCAATTCTTTAATTAACCTGATTGAAGCTAATCCTGCCAGACGCCCAAATGCACTATTTACCAGACGCTACAGTATATTTAAAGCAGCTTCGACAACCGCGTACCATATCAAGGTCGATCCTGAATGCTGAAGGGTGTCTAGACTGACAGCAGCAACGCAGCCTGATGCATCAGAAGCAGCCCTGCTTTCCCTCTGAAGTCCTCGTCTGTGTTTTTGGCACGTCAGTGCAGCCTGATATGTATCTAGACAGCTCTAGTGTTTTTCTGCGGCCCAATCAATCGTTTCAGATCATTTATGAATGAGCAGGCTGGCTGAGCGTCTGCTCCGAGAGACGTGTCCTGGCACCATAATCTCCTCCGTTACACACACGTTCTCGCAATCACGCGCACACACACTCGGCCACCATCCTGTTATTTATGTCTGCTCATTTTTTGTTGTTGTTGTTCGTACGCTCTCTTTCGCTTTTAGATTTGGTCTATTTTTCATGCACCCACAAGCGTCCACATATTTTTTTCTTCAATATGTCTCTCTCTTGTATATTCCTCCGGCGTGATGCTCAGTGATATGTCCCGACACGGAGAATGCTGCTGTAATCACAGGGAGAAAAATTCCCCCATCAGCGCCTGACATTTCTCTCCATCAAATTCATAAACACGTACCCACACACTCTCACACACACACACACACACACACACACACACACACACACACACACACACACACACACACACACACAGAGAGAGAGAGAGAGAGAGAGAGAGAGAGAGGTCTGAGTCATAAAGAGTCTGGAAAGTATGGGATAAATCTCTGAAGTGCTCATCGTCGAAAACAAGGATGGAAGACTGGGCTCGTGTGAGAACGGATGAGAGGTGCTGAAAGAGAACGAGACCCAACTCATGAGAGAGAAAGAGAGAAACCAAATTCCTACAAGACAGTGGATGCACCTCTGAATGCTTTTCTCCTCATTTAAATAGGAATGAGATGGCATTCATTTTTGAAGGAAAAAGAAAAAAGTGTGAAACACACTAGTGCTCCTTTCACTATTTGGGATATAGGCATCCTTGTTATTTGTGCATTATGAACAAGCATCTGGTGCTCGCTTATGTGCGCGTGTGTGTGCGTGCATGTACCTGAGCCTTGGAGTTGTGCACTTTTCAGACTGACACAAGCCTCCGGGCCTGCCTGCAGCCAACACATCATAATCCGCATGCCTCTCACTGCACTGCATTATTCATCCACGCAGCACATGTGCTGCGCTGCCGAATGGTCCAGGATCAGTTCTTATCTTTAACCCGGCTGTAAGTGCCGGCTGAACTGATCCCGGGTCGGGGTTGCATCACGTACCTTACAACCTCAAGCCTGTCGATGTAATGCTGTTTCCACACTGTCTGCTGTATGTGTTAGTCTTCCTCACGGGGAAATGACAGACCAAGTTTACAGCAACTGATTTTATATAAACAGAGAGAGAGAAAGAAAGAAAGAATTATATCAACAGTGATTGCCTTAGCATTTTAGTGTACCCATTTCAGTTGTAGGTTTTAATATCATTTGCCATGCTAGCTCTCTTGTTTGAATAGTTTTGGTATGATAGCACTCTTGTTTCATAGTTTTTGTAGGCTTGTTCTTTTGTTATAATAGTTTTGGTACAGTATGATAGCAGTCTTGTTTCAATGGTTTTGGTATGCTAGCAGTCTTGTTTCAATGGTTTTGGTATGCCAGTAGTCTTGTTTCAATGGTTTTGGTATGCCAGCAGTCTTGTTTCAATGGTTTTGGTATGCCAGTAGCCTTGTTTCAATGGTTTTGGTATGCCAGTAGCCTTGTTTCAATGGTTTTGGTATGCCAGTAGTCTTGTTTCAATGGTTTTGGTATGCCAGTAGTCTTGTTTCAATGGTTTTGGTATGCTAGTAGTCTTGTTTCAATGGTTTTGGTATGCTAGCAGTCTTGTTTCAATGGTTTTGGTATGCTAGCAGTCTTGTTTCAATGGTTTTGGTATGCCAGTAGCCTTGTTTCAATGGTTTTGGTATGCCAGTAGTCTTGTTTCAATGGTTTTGGTATGCCAGTAGCCTTGTTTCAATGGTTTTGGTATGCCAGTAGTCTTGTTTCAATGGTTTTGGTATGCCAGTAGCCTTGTTTCAATGGTTTTGGTATGCTAGTAGTCTTGTTTCAATGGTTTTGGTATGCCAGTAGTCTTGTTTCAATGGTTTTGGTATGCTAGCAGTCTTGTTTCAATGGTTTTGGTATGCTAGCAGTCTTGTTTCAATGGTTTTGGTATGCTAGCAGTCTTGTTTCAATGGTTTTGGTATGCCAGTAGTCTTGTTTCAATGGTTTTGGTATGCCAGTAGCCTTGTTTCAATGGTTTTGGTATGCCAGTAGTCTTGTTTCAATGGTTTTGGTATGCCAGTAGCCTTGTTTCAATGGTTTTGGTATGCCAGTAGTCTTGTTTCAATGGTTTTGGTATGCCAGTAGTCTTGTTTCAATGGTTTTGGTATGCTAGTAGTCTTGTTTCAATGGTTTTGGTATGCTAGTAGTCTTGTTTCAATGGTTTTGGTATGCCAGTAGTCTTGTTTCAATGGTTTTGGTATGCTAGCAGTCTTGTTTCAATGGTTTTGGTATGCCAGTAGTCTTGTTTCAATGGTTTTGGTATGCTAGCAGTCTTGTTTCAATGGTTTTGGTATGCTAGCAGTCTTGTTTCAATGGTTTTGGTATGCTAGTAGTCTTGTTTCAATGGTTTTGGTATGCTAGTAGTCTTGTTTCAATGGTTTTGGTATGCCAGTAGTCTTGTTTCAATGGTTTTGGTATGCTAGCAGTCTTGTTTCAATGGTTTTGGTATGCTAGCAGTCTTGTTTCAATGGTTTTGGTATGCTAGCAGTCTTGTTTCAATGGTTTTGGTATGCCAGTAGTCTTGTTTCAATGGTTTTGGTATGCCAGTAGTCTTGTTTCAATGGTTTTGGTATGCCAGTAGTCTTGTTTCAATGGTTTTGGTATGCTAGTAGTCTTGTTTCAATGGTTTTGGTATGCCAGTAGTCTTGTTTCAATGGTTTTGGTATGCTAGCAGTCTTGTTTCAATGGTTTTGGTATGCTAGCAGTCTTGTTTCAATGGTTTTGGTATGCTAGCAGTCTTGTTTCAATGGTTTTGGTATGCCAGTAGTCTTGTTTCAATGGTTTTGGTATGCCAGTAGTCTTGTTTCAATGGTTTTGGTATGCCAGTAGTCTTGTTTCAATGGTTTTGGTATGCCAGTAGTCTTGTTTCAATGGTTTTGGTATGCTAGCAGTCTTGTTTCAATGGTTTTGGTATGCCAGCAGTCTTGTTTCAATGGTTTTGGTATGCCAGTAGCCTTGTTTCAATGGTTTTGGTATGCCAGTAGTCTTGTTTCAATGGTTTTGGTATGCCAGTAGTCTTGTTTCAATGGTTTTGGTATGCCAGTAGTCTTGTTTCAATGGTTTTGGTATGCTAGTAGTCTTGTTTCAATGGTTTTGGTATGCCAGTAGTCTTGTTTCAATGGTTTTGGTATGCTAGCAGTCTTGTTTCAATGGTTTTGGTATGCTAGTAGTCTTGTTTCAATGGTTTTGGTATGCTAGCAGTCTTGTTTCAATGGTTTTGGTATGCCAGTAGTCTTGTTTCAATGGTTTTGGTATGCCAGTAGCCTTGTTTCAATGGTTTTGGTATGCCAGTAGTCTTGTTTCAATGGTTTTGGTATGCTAGCAGTCTTGTTTCAATGGTTTTGGTATGCTAGTAGTCTTGTTTCAATGGTTTTGGTATGCTAGCAGTCTTGTTTCAATGGTTTTGGTATGCCAGTAGCCTTGTTTCAATGGTTTTGGTATGCCAGCAGTCTTGTTTCAATGGTTTTGGTATGCCAGCAGTCTTGTTTCAATGGTTTTGGTATGCCAGTAGTCTTGTTTCAATGGTTTTGGTATGCCAGCAGTCTTGTTTCAATGGTTTTGGTATGCTAGTAGCCTTGTTTCAATGGTTTTGGTATGCCAGTAGTCTTGTTTCAATGGTTTTGGTATGCCAGTAGTCTTGTTTCAATGGTTTTGGTATGCTAGCCCCGTTTAAAAAAAAAAAGTTTAGCAATGCTAGTTTTCCTGTTTAAATTGTTTTGGTATGCTATGTAGCAGTCTTGTTTTAATGGTTTTGGTATGCTAGTCGTCCTGTTTTAATGGTTTTGGTATGCTACATGTAGCTCTCTTGTTTTAATAAATTATTTTAAGCTCTCTTGGTTTAATAGTTTAGCAATAGTTTTCCCATTTTAATAGTTTTGGTACGCAAGTAGCGTTGTTTGAATTGTTTTGTTACGCAAGTAGCCTTGTTTTAATGGTTTTGATATGCTATGTCCCTCGCATTTATAGCTTAATATTCAAGCACTCTTATTCTAGTATTTCCGTGTGCCCGCACCCTTGCTTTAATCTTTTTCCATACGTGACTTCTTTTATTTTGATAGTTTTAGTCTGCTAGCACCCAGGAGGAGCCCTAAGTGATGAGACTGAAGTTTATTGGCTCTAAATATCACGGAGAAACCTGCTGCCTCACTCATCGCACCTCCATCTATCTTTCTGCCACACACCGTCCACTAACACACACTTTAAATCTCAGCCCTTGTGTTCCTTGACGGAGCGAGAGATGGCGATGATGCTGAATTGATTTTCTGTAAGCGTTCAAAGGAGAAGATCGGGATCGAGCCGTGTTTCTGTACGTCTCTCCTGCTGAAAGGTCAACCCTAACGCAGGCATGCTGATAGAAAATGTGAAGCTTTGTGCTCAGGAACGTGAAATATTATTAAACATATTAATGAATGTGTGTGTGTGTGTGTGAGTGTGTATAAGTGAGCTGGGGGTGGACTTTTTAAACTATGGTTATGGGAAAGATGCACAGCAAAATCATCAATGTTTAATTAACACCCACGCTGTTAAACCGGTCTCTGGTGTGTATCGCAGATCAGAACCGATCTCTACTGTATAATGAGGTGTTAATTTAATGTGGAGCTCTCTCTCTCTCTCTCTCTCTCTCCCTCTGTAAACATTCCTATGCTTGTGTTTATGAAGGATTCCTCAAGTTCAAGTGCTGGCTGAGACTCTGTAAGAGTTTAATTACATCCTCTGAAATGAAGCTGCTCTCTACACCGCGGGAAGCACTCGCACCTCGTCTGACCAGCTTCTGGTGTTAACGACATTAGTATGGAGAGCGAGGAACTCTGCGACGCCGTGCAGTCGACCTGAACATACCACCGTGCTGCCTTTACACACTAAACACACAGCAAGTTCAGAGTGGCTCGTCTCATGCCATCTTTAATATGAGATTATAGAGCAGCGAAGGAAATGTGTCTGCTCTCTCCCTCACACAACACACACACACACACACACACACACACACACACACACACACACACACACACACACACACACACACACACACACACACACACACACACATCTGTTTCTCCAGCTGGCCCTGAAGAGAAACTATTTATAAGCTGTGATGTTCTCATTTACTTTATTCATTCTTGAGGTCAGTTTAATAAAACACCAATTAAACCTTTTCTCATCAGCTTTAAGTAAGAAGCATCTGCACTTCATCATGAAGCAGACTACGCTCTGACTAAGTTACTGTCGATGCTACTTTTCACAAGAGAAGCTTAAAACCTGTTGCGTTAGCGCTAATGAGATATAAACCTGGCTACAAAACGCTACTCACTTTTAATTATCTTACTTTTATTTGCGTGTGTTATTTTTCCTTACTTTAACTCATTTTAATTTCTTTTATTCACTTCATTTACTTGACTTGACAGTTCCATTAGAAGTTTGCACAAACCTCCTCCTCAAAGGTGTCTTTTAGTTTATACTGGTTTCTACACTAGAAAAAAAAAAAAAAAAAAACTAAAGGCATCAAAGCTTCGCAATAACACGAGAAATTCCGTGGTGAGCAAAAACAGTGCAAACGAAGCAAAATCTTTTATTCCGTACTTGAGATTCTTCAGGGTAACCACCGTTTACATTGATAACGGCTTTGCACACTCTTGGCATTCTCTCAGTAAGCCTTGTGAAGTAACTACTAAGACTGTTGGAAACACCAAAAGAGTCCCGAGCTAGAATTGAGGTGAACGCTAGTTAATTTGAAGAATCTAAAATATACTATATATATAGTTTTAACATGTATAACATGTAATTCTTTATTAGTCTAATAGATATTTCTGTGTGTTATTTGATCAGTTCTCTCTTGGATTAGTAAATGAGTTCAACTCAACTTTGGACTGTTTCTGTATTTACTAACTCTGCTTATTTTATTTATTTATTTGTATATTTATTTATATTACTTACGTATTTACTTTTATTTGTTTTACTCATTTCCAACACTTACTTTGTTCACTTAATATATTTTATATTTTATACTTTACACTTACTTTATTTAATTAATTTTATAAACATCTGTATTTTACCTATACTTAACTTGCTAATTTAAGTAATTTATTTTATTTAATTAATTTTCCTGTGTACTGTACTTGCTATACTAACTTTTCTTACTATTTTTCTTACTCCTTTTTTTTTGTTTTACTTACTTTATTATTTTAATTTATTTTCTCCATTTTGTTTACTAGTTTATTTATTTAGTGTACTTATTTATTTTCTGTATTTACTCATTACTTACTTACCCTTTATACATAAAATATATATAAAATATATATAAAATAAAATTTCTTTATTTACTTTATCTTTTTTTTAAAAAACCTATTTTAATTACTTTCTACTACTAACTAACTATTTTGTTTTACAGCCATTATCTATGATTTTTTTTTTTACTTCTGCTCTGAACATTCCGCCAAAAAAGGTAAGGTGTGACGAAATTATTTTACTTTACTTATTAATTACTTACTCTTTATACATAAAACCTTTATTTTATTTATTTACTCTACTTTTTTTTTTTTTTTTACTTATTTCATTTACTTTCTATTACTATTTAACTATTTGTATTTTCCATATTTTATTTACTTTACTTAATTACTTACTCTAAATCCACCAATCAGCCATAAGGTTGCAGTGCTAGACATTAAGCCGTATATTGTGCAGGTTCACCTTGTACCACCGGAGCAGCTCTGGCCCCTCGGGCGTGGCTCCACAGGGTATCTGGGGGTGTGCCATGGTGTCTGGTAGCAGGACGTTGGCTGCCCAGGTTTTGGGTGCTGTAGGGTGGGCCTTTGTGGATCGGATTTGTTTTTGCGTTCATCCCATGGAGCTGGATGGGACTGGGATGTGAGGAATGTGAAGGCCAGTTCGGTCCTTTACCTGCTGTACGGTGCTCTGTGCTACACTGGGTGTTCTGGTGCTTTTCTATCGAGGCCAACGTTGGCTTTTCTGTGGGATCTGACCGGACGGCATCGGACTGGAACCGATTGCTGGTATATAATTTATAATGTTAATGTGTTAATGCTATGTGGTGTTAATGTTATGGCTGATTGGTGTAAGGTATAACTTTATTTATTCTACTTACGTTACTCACTAATTACTTGTTGGAATTTTTGGAATTAAAAAAAAAATGACTTAAATGACTTTCTTTACACTTATTCACTTGCTGTACTTGTTACATATGAACTCAGTGATTGGATTTGACTGAACTGATTGAAATTATTGATGACTTGTGAACTTGCCAGAAGAACCCGTTTATTTCCCAGCCCCTTCATCTCATGCACATCTGATCCAATTGAATCAGACACTGATTAGACGGAACAGGTGTGCTAGTCATGGAATTTAGCAAATATGCACTAACAGCAAAACAGGTTGGTATTTACAGTACAGACATCTCCAGGTTCTTGATAGCAGAAAGTGTGAAGGCAGACAGAGTTCGTCAGGGTGTTAATGTCGCTATAAAATCCCGAAACTTTTTATAGTTTCAGACGTGGAAACCTGATGGACCGGGATGTCTCGGCTCTGACGTGCCGTCTGGCGGATTTCGCTTTTAAAATCGGCGAGTATGTGAAGAATCGTGCCGCTCATGTTGCTGTTGCTTCCACAGAATCATGCGTGTAATACAAACCGGCAGGCTGCTCCACGTCGAGGCGTATCACACCATGGATTAGCGTGGATTACTTTTTCTATGACAACGCAACACTTCTAGACAACACTAGACGGATAATTCAGTGCAAGGAGTATTCCTTTGGCTTTCAATCACCATTTGTGTTATACATAACAGTACTTATTCTGTGTTACTGACGGGATATATTACTCATGTTGCAATAGTCCTATATTATGAATCTGGAATTAAAAAATCGTTCGAGCTTGTCCTTAATCCAGTGCTATCCTTGGCCTGGAAAAGAAACTTCTGCTTGACGGCGTCTTTGTTGGAACGAGCTCCTCACAGCTTGCTAATGTGAGCGAAAGAGCGGAGCACCATCATGGTGGCTAAGAAGAAATGTGGCACAGAGGAACCTCTGTATGTGTGTGTGTGTGTGTGTGTGTGTGTGTGTGTAAGACAACATGAAACATTTTTACATACTTGTATTTAAAATATGAAATATCAGTCAATGATTTACATTCTCTGAATCCATAAAATAAAGTCTATAAAATTATTTCTTGCTGCACATTGTAATGATTTCCTCCTCATGTGGCCAGGACGAAAGCCAAGAGGGTAAACAACAGAAGCCTTCCTCAGGAACCTGGCTTTGAATGCTAAACGCGGAGCACACAGAGGCTTTCATTCAGGGCCGCTGATCCGGGATCAGTTACTGATCACGTCTGTAAATGAGGCTTTACATTTTTTGACCGTCAGATACTGACCTGGGATCAGGCGTGCCGTATCCACAGTGGCTTCATGTACGAGATCAGAAGCTGGTCCAGGATCAGAATTCTGACTGCGAGGAGTCAGGGCAAGTGCATTCTGTAAAAGTCCAGCTGAGACAGATCTATAAATCAGATTTAATTCATTGTAAGTTTCAATATTTAAACTCTCGGATGTGAGGGAGATAGAAAGTGAGAATGAGAGAGAGAGAGAGAGAGAGAGAGAGCTCTTACTCCTGCACCGTTTATGCCCTGAACGCTCTCGGAAATAGGAAGCGCGTCAGGAAATCACACAATGCCGATGTAGCGCTTATCCACGGAGCATGACACACACCTACAGCCAGCCTCCTGGGGTGAAACATATATAACTAAAGCAGAGCACGAAGCTGAGGTGCAGCAGAGAGGAATGAGCGAGGGGACAGGAAGGGGAAGAAAAAAAAAACCTGCTTACTGCACAGAAAACCCAGGAAAGGAAATACACCAGGAGCGCTCTCTTTTTGAGAAAAGCGCGATGGGAAGAGAGATACGGAGGAGCTGCTGTAGCTGTGTTACGCTTCTGTGTTTGTTAGATCTTTACAGATTAATCAGCTTAATTTACTACAGCAACATCAATCCGAGATCTAATCACCCAAATCCCGTGCGTGAAGAAAAGCCGACAAACACAAAGCCCCGTCCTCAAAGCGTCCGTAAAAGCAATCGTTGCTTACATCCCGCCACTTCTGCTGCTGTACGCCGTGCGCGTCTACGAGGCGTCAGAATTCCACGTTATCTCTTCGTCATCACAGAAAATTGCAGTAGCGAGAGATTTTCCGAGTTCAAAAAGTATGTTGCTGGACAAACTCAAGAACCAGAAAAATGTTATGGTGCGATATTTGAATGGTACATAAGGTACTACATATGTACGGATTATTGTCGGAGAATCTATGGAACTATTATTTGTGTATCATTTTTATTATGAAATTCGTGTGTTTGGAGCACGTTTCCAATTTGTACTCCCCCCCCCCCCCACCTTTCTCTTCTTTCTGAACTGAAATTTTTCATAGCCTGCTTTTCTCAAAACGTTGCTTTGCTACAGTCTAATGAGACACTTTTCCGCCAGACGTCACCAATCCTGTGCGCTGTGCGTTTGTTTGCTTTCTAAAATTGTGGATGATTTCAAGTCAGTTCGAGAGCAGATCAATGGGGAAAAACAAAAGAAACAGGAATAAACAGCATTCCTGGTCAAAGTTAGCGACTCAGATAATAACATCTTGACGAAGTAAGATTCTCTCATAATGTAGCTTACACTTATAATGACACAACTGTATATGGACAAATGTATCTGGAGCCAAACCTACAATGTTATTATATCCAAACACGTATACATCAATATGGAGTCAGTCCCCCTTTTGCAGCTATAACCATTTCCACTCTTCTTGGAAGGCCGGATTTTGGAGAGTGTCTGTGGGTATTCGTGGCCCATTCATTCTGTAGAGTGTTTATGAGGTCAGGCGCTGATGTTGGATGAGAAGCACTGGCTCGCAATCTCTGTTCCAGTTCATTCCAAAGGTGCTCGATGGGGTTGAGATCAGGGCTCGGTGTTCGGTCCAGTCAAGTTCTTCCACACCGATCTCATCATATAACTGTGCCGTTATAGTCTTTGATTTGTGCACTGGAGGACAGTCATGTTGGAATAGAAAGGGGGCCTTCAACAAACTGTTTCCACAAAGTTGCATAGATACATTAAGATTAGCCTTCACTGGGGATAAGGGCCCTGATTGATGGAAACACTCACTCACTCATCATCTATACCGCTTAATCCTGTATTCAGGATCACGGGGGGGCCTGGAGACTATCCCAGGAGACTTAGGGGCACAAGGCGTGGTACACCCTGGACAGGGTGCCAATCCATTGCAGAGCACACACACATACACACACTCACACATTCATTTCACACACTATGGCCAATTTGGGAACGCCAATTAACCTAACCTACATCTCTTGGACTGTGGGAGGAAACTCACCAAGCACGGGGAGAACATGCAAACTCCATGCACACAGAGACAGGAATCGAACCCGGACGTGCATTGAACCCGGACCCGGGAGGTGCGAGGCGACAACCTTGTCCTGACCTAGTGCTAACCACTACACCACCGTGAAACGCCTGAATTCAATAATTAACAGGTTTGGACAAATACTTCTGTCCATAAAGTGTATAAATTCTTACTTGTTTTTAGGTAAATGCTGAGTATAAAGCCCAAAGCTTCAGAAGCCTTAAGTTTTTTTCTTAAAAATTGGTCCAGAATAAGAACGCTGTTTTAATGTAGCCATTTGTCTTGGGACGTCGTAAAACTAGGCGGATTCTTCTCAAGCCTGATTATACATGAACCAGCGCTGCGTTTGTGTTCATGGAAAGATTATTTAGCTGAAAAGAACTGACTAGTAATCTAGGGAAATAAAATGACTCGAAATCCAAATTTAACGTTGCCTCACATCTCCAGGTTTATTTTATTTTGGCTCCAGTTGAAAATGACGGCATCGAAAATGTCTTCACGGCAGAGGGGGCGTGGTCGAGCGTCACCTGTTGGCGGAGAGGAGCAGGTGAACCTGTCAGGTAAGAGTCACGATGCTTTTTCCTGCGGGTGGTTTAACAAGTCGTTTTATGTGTGTTTTGCTTTGTGTTGAAAGAGAGAGCGTGAGTGAGAGTGTGGCTGAGAGTGCCAGAACACTGAGCATGAGAGAGTGCATGTGTGTGTGTGTGTGTGTGTGTGTGTGTGTGTACTGGTGTGTATGTATGTATGTATGTGTGCACTACATGTTACACTGCTGGAAGAATAAAGGGAAATAAAAACACCCACACTCATCAAGCGTGCTCCCAACCCTTTGTTCCCAAATGTGCCACGGTCTTTTCTACAGCCATAAGCTAATTGTTACCTGTCGTCTCAGTCAGTCATGCTAGTTCGGTCATGCTAGTAGCTTAAGCTGCTTTTCTGAATCTGAACTCGAACCGATATGATTTTGAAGTGGTAACAGCCTAGTACTGTATGCCTCTCTGCCGATTGGGAAAATCTGTCGTTTCTCGTTTTTAATCATATCCACATTTGCATGGACAATATTTCTCCAATCCAACTGAAATAATGCTGATTAGAAAATTTTAATTACATGGACACTGATCCGATAAGATCAGCTCACAGCATTTAATCAGAATAGAACATGTGCAAAGTGTTTCTGCTCGTTATGAAGGGTTTAATCTGAAATTGATATAAAAAAAATCGTATTTTGATCTAAAAGATCCTGACTGATTAGCGCAGCCCATTCAAAGGCATTCAAAGGCAAAACTCCCAGCCATCCAAGACCAGTTTGGTGATGAACAATGCCTTCTCCAGCATGATGGAGCTCCTCATCGTCAGGCGAAAGTGATAACTAAGTGGCTCGGGGAACAAAACATGGACATTTTGGGTCCCTGTCCAGGAAACTCCCCAGACCTTAATCCCATTGAGAACTTGTGATCAACCCTCAAGAGGCCGGTGGAGAAACAAAAACCTACAAATTCTGGAAAAACTCCAGGCAAGAATGGGCTGCGCCATCAGTCAGGATGTGGCTTAGAAGTTGATTGACAGCAGGTCAGGGAGAATGGAGAGGGATCAACACTGCAAACATTGACTCTTTGATTAAACTTAACGTAATTGTCAATAAAAGTCATGAAAAACTTTCGTCCACGACTGTAGAAGTTCAACAGTTATGCAACAGAGTGCATTGCAGGCCTTCATACAGTTGGATGGTTCTGCTGTTATCCATGGCTCTGAACTCTGCTTTCACATTTATTTGACATTCACAACCTTTTACTCTCGACCCTTGACCCTCATTGATGTCTTTCTGCTTGCCTAGAAATTCGTCAAGGAGGAACACCAGGTCTCAGAGGTCTGATACGTTGGAGCTAATGCATAACTAATGCATATTTTTTAAAAGAGATGAATCACTTGGTGTCGTGTCGTGTCATGGGGAACCGTTCGTTCATCATTTCAATTTTGGGGCAATTGCTAAAATCGCTCCAGCAGACAAACACACACACACACACACACACACACACACACACACACACACACACACACAGTTCAGGGATTATGGGAAAGGCCCCATATACTGTACAAAACCAAGCTGGAGCATTGCAAATTAGACTTGAGCACCCATGCTGCAGGAGAACCCGCAGGGTGCATGTAAATGATTGCAGTATAACCTTAAACCAGTCACTGGCACATGATTAGTATGCTGTACTTTAAACACGCAGGTAACAGATAGCAGCCTTGACAATTTCCACAGCGGGCGATTAAACCTGAAAGACTGATCTCACCTCTAATTGACTGCTATCCGAGACTTGAAATGCCAGAAAGGAGGCGAAGTGGGGAGAAATAAGTAGATAAGTGTAGAGGTGACTGTTCTCCGAACAATATGAAGCCCAGCGTGACACAGATTCTAATAATCCACGCGGCTCGCGCGTCCTCCCCTTAAGGATCGTAAGCGTCTCGGTCGACTCGTGATTTCATTATCGCTGACGATGTGTGTAGATTAGGGAGTCATCTTTTTTTCTTTCTTTCTTTTTTTTAAAACAGCTGTTTCGGGTTCAAAAGAAGAGAAGACAAAACGCTAAGCTGAAACAGCAGACCTTGCTTGCTTCACGTGCCTCATAATTACTGTAACAGCAGCGTTTCTCGTGCAGCCCTGCGTCGTGTCCGCTGCTTAGCAAAGTCGAAAAAGCCTTTTTGATTTTACATCAAGCGACGTGACAGAGGTATTGATTTCAGAGGCGTAAATCACTGCATATAGGAATTCCGCTGTCCGGTGAGTAAAAGAAAAACCCTCAGCGGAGCCGTAATGGCCACCTGACAAACCGGCGGGATGTTATAAATAAAGACGCCCGAACGACGACGCGAAAACCTATTGAAACCACATCCGCGGAAGGGAAAAACCCGGAGCACGAGTGGATAGAGACGG
Source organism: Clarias fuscus (assembly GCA_030347435.1). Taxonomy (NCBI): domain Eukaryota; kingdom Metazoa; phylum Chordata; class Actinopteri; order Siluriformes; family Clariidae; genus Clarias; species Clarias fuscus. Next base: position 29,768,886 of record CM059217.1, on the reverse strand, counting down.
ATCGAGGCGAAAAAACATGACTGGCCACTTTATTAGGAACACTTGTCCGCCTCCGCATTCATGTACAAGCCGTTCAGAGAGCAATCCTAAAAACATGCAGATACAGAAAATATGATAATAATAATAATAATGTGTGCAGGGTCGCAGGAACACTTCGAGCACGAGGAAGGGTACACCTTGGACAGGATGTTAATACACTACGGGCTATTTCGGAATAACGATTATGTATGTCTTTGCATTGTGGGAGGAAACCGGGATACCCGGAGAAAACCCCCGAACCAAGCACGAAGAGAACATGCACACGGACCACGAAGCGGGAATCGAACCCTCGGCCCGACTCCGGAGGTTCGAATCCGCAGTGCTAACCATTACAGTCACCTACTGTAGGATCAGTCTCAAGAAATATCATTTGCTTAAGCAGTTTGTACAGTAATATTATGTATGAAAGCCAGAAAAAATGCCACCTGGTGTTAAGGCAACACACACACACACACACACATCATGTCAGATTCGAAGGGATTTGCTAGAGTCTGTTTTTAGCCAAAGAAGGAAAAACATCCTGTACTGTAGTATATTCAACTGTGGCATAAAAAGTTGCACATTTTAAATATTATTGAGGACAAATAAAGGGAGTCTGAGGTTGACAGCGGAGGGCGGGAAGGGTGGATGGAAAAGAAATGGAGTAGACAAAGTGAAGAGAGAGAGAGAGAGAGAGAGAGAGAGAGATGCTGGTGCACAGGTGATGTGTCAGAGGCCGTGTCCATATCGACAGAGAGCAGCGACATGAGTGCAAAGCCGTCCTGTGCAACGAGGAATCGATCGACGACTGGAGCTACGTGTCATCCTGATGGCTTCTTTTCTCTCTCCCTCTCTCTCCCTCTCGCTCTGTGTTTTTATGATTAAGAAGCAATCCTTCACACACATGCTTTTTTTTCCACTTTCATGTCTCTCACAAATAACTCACAAATAATTTACACTCGGCCTCCTTTCTGTTTCCGTAGCCGGCCTTTCAGCGGCGCGTCCATTAAAACCCGGAAGACGTGCTTCGTCTGAAAGGGAACGCTCAATAATTCAGAGCAAACTGTTTGACTACAAGATGCTCTCAGGTGCTCTGAGGACGTACAGGTCACGCTGACCTGATTTAGGGTTCGTCAGGGCTCTTGGCTTAATAAGTAACCGTATTCAGTGAGTACACACCAAGTGACTCGCGCTGAACGAGAACCGGATGTTTAATCCGGATTTCACCAACGGCCGGTGTTTTTTTTACACGTCTGTACTGTATGTCCATGTTTGAATGTTATTTATTGCATCATTTACAGTATTTATGAAGCATAATTGAGCAATTATCTGGTGTAATTGTTCATACAGCATACACTACATAGTGGATACTTTGAGATCAAGTGTGAATTAAAATGATTATTCATGTACAGTACGGCCACCAGTTAATGTAATAGACGTACTGTAGGCTGACACGAACTGTCGAGAATGCAATGATGAAAAAGAGAAAAAAGATATATATATATATATATATATAAAGGAATGTTTTCGTTATGATCTCCTGTTAAGAACGCGGCAATTTTCGCGTTCAATAATTTACATAACACGATGGCAGAGTGTAAAAGAAACGCACAGCGCGCTGATAATGTCAGGCTGGATAACGTTAATATTCAAATGCACTGAAATATTCCATCCTAATACTTTGGACACTGAAATTCTAAGGCTTTTGTGAAAGGAGACGTACAGCCCTAATTAGTCTATCAGCACTCCACTGCAGGGACGACTGACACATCTCTGTTTATAGACCACACACAGACCCGCGCCACGCACCGTCCCGCTGTCAATCACTGGATGAATTAAGTCTGGAGAGCGAGAGAGATAAAGAGAGAGAGAGAGAGAGAGAGAGAGAGAGAGCACAGGTTGCTACAAATCTATGTAAAACCCCCAAACTCTAATCAATACACTCTGTTTAACAGCAGGAGGTTATTAGGGGCTACAGAAGAGAGAGAGAGAGAGAGAGAGACGTGAAGGGGGGGGGGGGGGGGCATTAAAATGCGTCATGCTGATCTGCACACCGGGGAAGGGTATTAGTAGCAATTAGAGGCCATGCTGATGTGTCCGTCTGCATGATAACGCACACTTTTCACTTCATTATCCTATGCTGCGCACAAGTACATGTGAGTGAGCATGCACACGCGCACACACACACACACACACACACAGACACACACATCGGTCCCAATTATATAGGCTGAAAGCAGCATCCTGGGTTAATTAATGAAGGCAGATTAGCACTCGTTAACCTCTGCAGTCTTTTGCTCACTCACTGGAACTCAGTTTGTGTGTGTGTGTGTGTGTGTGTGTGCGTGTGTGTGTGCGCCACATAACCAGTGACTTGCCACACGGGGCAAGTCTGTTCAAAATCAAAATCAAGTGACAGACACACATGCCACGCCTCCTTCACTGAGACTGACACAGGCCATGCCTCCTTCACAGGCCACACCTCCTTTACTGAGACACACATGCCACGCCTCCCTCACTGATACAGACAGACACACAGGCCACGCATCCTTCACAGAGACTGAGACACACAGGCCACGCATCCTTCACAGAGACTGAGACACATAGGCCACGCCTCCTTCACTCAGACAGACAGACAGACTGACCACGCCTCTTTCACTGAGACTGAGACACATAGGCCACGCCTCCTTCCCTGACACTGCCAAACACAAGCCATGTCTCCTTCACTAAGACTGAAAGACACACAGGCCACGCCTCCTTCAATGCGACTGAGGCACATTGGCCACTCCTTCTTCACTCAGACAGACAGACACATAGGCCATGCCTCCTTTAACGAGACTGAGACAAATAGGCCACACCTCCTCCACTGAGACTGACACACACACAGGTCACGCCTCCTTTACTAAGACTGAAGGACACACAGGCCCACGCCTCCTTCAATGAGCTTGAGACACATTGGCCACTCCTTCTTCACTCAGACAGACAGACACACAGGCCACGCCTCCTTCACTGAGATTGAGACAACCATGCCACTCCTCTTTCATTGAGACTGAGACACAAAGGCCACGCCTCGTTCACTTGGACTGAGACACACCTTGGTGCATCAGTGTGGAGGTGTAGTGCTCCTCCAGCGAGTCGTGAGTTTTTTCCCCTCTCCCTCTCTCTCTCTATCTCTCTCTCTATCTCTCTCTCTATCTCTCAGACATGGCTGCTCTGAACTCCGTCCCACATCGAGAGTTCGGTGTGAGTTCACTTCGCCTCAGCTGGGAGAAACAAAAGCAGTTCGGATCAGAGGTCACTGCTGACTAAAGGCATTGTGGGTAAAAACAATCTCTCTGTCTTGACAGTGCCTTCTCCCTCAGCGAGAGGCTCCGAGCGTCCTTCAGGCATTTGTTCTCTCTCTCTCGGGTGGACACAGACATGCTCTGAGCGCAGTAATAATGGCTTTCCACACACGCCAAAGCCTAAACAACGTCTCAGGAGGACTTTTCATTAGCAAGAGTCAAAAGTCACGGCCACCCCAAGACCAAACCGAACCGAGAGACTGGCTTTTCCAAAAAAGTTTCCACGCAGAAACAGCATTTTCCCCCGAAAGCTGTGGATCCTTGAAAGTTTCTCCATCTGTAGAGTTTTTTTATTCAGCAGAGGCGAGTCTCTCAGTACATAACAAAGAAACTTACCTCACTACAGTGCAATACAGAGAAGAGAGAGATAGAGAGAGACCGAGTTTATTATTATTACTTACAGTTAGAATTTACTTTTTATCCTCAGTTGCTTCCTGCTATGCCGTGCGCCTGTGATGGGCGTGTGCCTCAATCTGTTGTCGCTCCTCATTCACTCTGTTTGCTCACTACGTAGGCGGCCTCCCCTTCTGCAGTTGTGCGAAGAAGCAGGGCTTCTGGAAACAGGCAGGGCTGGGGAACGTAGGGTGTACCTCAAGGTCTGGAAGTCTATAGACCAGATGCTTAAAATGCGGAAGAGCGACATGCATGTAACAAGTCTCAGGGACATTAAAGGCCACAGAACTGAGTGTAGCCGTTTGATCCCCGGGTTGAGGACATCCGGGAAAAGACTGCAGCACTCTCACTCTTGCGTGTTGCACCAGCCGAAGAGGCAAAAAGGCCACCGATCCCAGCTGGGAATGCCGTCCAGCCACTGGATGTCGAAAGGAACTCCCGTCTGAGGCCACAACCAAAGGAGAGCTGGGAGGAGCCAGTTGGCTAAGACGATGGTAGAAGTTGCTTAGGGAGCAACTTAGAGGCTGCCATCTCTCCACAGCCTTGTGTCCGCATGCCAGCTGGGCACTTCCTCCTGACCTGCACGTGCACACCTTCACTACCGTCCTCCCTTCTTAAACCTTCTCCTTTCACATTTTCCAAATAAAATGACCCTATTCTGTAAGACCTCGCCTCGTCTCCATGTGGCTGTGGTGCCACAGAACTTGGCACCACATTACTCTAGTGAAGAATGAGGGCATGGAGGCACCCGGCACGGACCTTGGGTTTAACTCCCTTTCTCAGAGTCGCCTCATCAGCCGCCGAAGGTCAAAAGGGACTCCCGCCTGAGGCCGCACTGAAAGGAGAGCTGGGAGGTGCCGGTTGGCTACGACAGCTTGAGGAGTTGCTTAGGGAGCATGCAGAAGCCGATGCCAACGCAGGGCCACTCTGTCCTGCCACCATCGCTCGCCAGCCCTGTGCCCACATGCCAGCTGGGCATTTCCTCCAGAACTGCACGTGCACAACCTTCACTACTTCCCTTACTTTTTTTCCCCGTCCTCCCTCCTAAATCCCTCTCCTTCCCCATTTTGCATGCAACTAAAACGACTCTTTTCTGTAAGACCTCACCTCGTGTCTATGGTGCCACCTGTGCGTAAAACCTGTAACATTCCTCATAAGCCATACATTTTACTTTAGGACTTTTTCCCTTTCTCAATGTCGCCACATCAAATTTTCGCCTGAAGATCTGAAATTTTGAAAGAAATTTAGCTCGGCATTTTCGGGTCTCGAGTGACCGAACCAAGCTGAATGGAACGTTGGCTAAGCTGCAAGTACGTCCGGGAACCGTTTAAAAACTTGTTTGCGTCAGTGGAAAGCCAAGGGAAGTGAGTTTCCATATTTTTCATAAGGTTTAGTGAAGACACAGCATCATGGGTCCTAAGAATGTTAGCAAGGACGGTAACAAGAAGAAAAGTTTGTTTTTTTAAGCACCCGGTGCTTTTTTTTTTTTAATAATTGTTTTGATTGTTTGAAAAGCAATATTTTAAAAACCTTTTGCGGCATTTTGTGGGACACCTTTCTGTAACACAGCTTGCCAGATGAAAGAGACAACAATCTCACTGGATGCACCTTTAACAGGAACGCACCAGTATCTGTCCGCTTATTAGCCAGCTAGCCGACATGCTGTTAAGGCCGGATTTTCACTTACTCGTTATTGATTTCTTGTTTGATTAAAGCCATATAGCACAAGCGCTGTAGATATAAAGTGACAAGATGATGTGTATGATTCGAGGTTGCTTTACTTTTTTCATTTCCAGTTAGATCCGTTTTTTTTTGTTTCGTGCATTATGATATGCTTGCCATTGAGCATATATTCTTGATGTATTGTTTTCACATGATGGAACAACCTGCGGTAAAAAAAACCAACTGAGCAAACGCGAAAGTAACGATCCTGAGAAGGCATTTCTGTTGAAGCTGAATAAATACATATTAGTTTAAATAATCAGAGAAATCCATCACACTGTGCTCCCGGCAATAAACCAAAACAATAAAGAAGTTTTATTGAGCACTGGATGAAACCCATACTGACACGGTGCCTTAGCATTTCCAAAGTCTTCGCTTAAACAACACTAAAGGGGCATTTTATTTTCCTGCCGCTGATGAATTCAGAGCTTTCAGAGACTCCTCTCTCTAACGGAGTGAGCGTTACGGTGTTGCGCGAGAGAAATATGCTGTAGTGCCGCTGATGTAGTGACACTCTTACAGAGCTGATGCATTTAAGGACGATTCAGGAGACATACCACTGCAATTGAGGAAAACTGTGAATAAAATCATAGACTTCACTTGAAAGGGGAAGAGAGAAAGAGAGGGAATAAAATAGACAGATATAGACGGATAGAACAGTTTGCTTAGAAAAAATAATATTGGTTTCATTGGGAATGGCTTAGTCTTAAAGTATTTGCCAGTAGACAGACAGATAGATAGACAGATAGAAAGATAGATAGTGTGCTGTGAATTTATGCCTAATTTTTTTTGCATGTTCATCACACTTAAATGATCAAGTTCAGCATTTTTACATTAATAATTGTAATTATCATTTAAAAACTGCATTTCGTATTTAATCAGTTTATCTTTGTGTAATAGTCAAATGTTTTGATGATCTGAATCATTTACGTTTGACAAATATGCAAGATTAAAAAATATCAGGAAGGGGGCAAATACTTTCTAACTGCACTGTACTGTAGGCACACAGAAAGAGAAATAAATATATAGATAAACATACCAACACATAGACAGACAGACAAACAGACAGACAGAGAGACGGTCATATAGGTAAAGAGAAAGACAGACAGAGAGACAGACCGGTAAACAGAGAGACAGATCCATAGCCAGATATATAGAGGATCAGACAGATCGACAGACAGACAGATATATAAATATCCAGACACGAATCCAATGACAGACAGTCAAGCATACATTAATGATTTGACAGACAGAAGGACAGACAGAGAAAGAGAAAGGCAGACAGGTAGACAAAGGTGTGTGGACATTAATTAATGGCTTGAAAGACACACAGTAAGATAAATAGAAAGACAGACAGACAGAAATACAGATAGATAAACAGAGAGAGAGAGATAGACAGACAGTTAGACAGAACGACAGACAGACTGAGATATAGGCAGAAAGACATAAAGAGGAGCAGACAGACAGACAGACAGAGTACAACAGTGATGGTGTGTACACGTTCCCGCTGCGCGTTCGTGCTCTAAGAGAATTGCGCTGCTGTAACGATGACCCACACTGAGCCGCTCGATCCTCTGTGCTAACTGCATGCTAACTGCTCTAGCCTAAACCGCTACACTGTGCTGGAGATGGAGCACTCGTCCCCGTCACGCCGGCAGGAAAGCCAGACCCACTCCCTCGTCACTGGCTTTAACAGCGGGCCGCATGACCCTGCCAGCGACCTGCAGTTCACGTCTTACTCAGAGGTACCGCCTGATTCAGCTGACCCGGTCCGGCATGACGTCCGGCGACACGGTGTCAAAGTAAAGCTGCTTTCCTGCGGCGCGTATCATCGGCCTTGTTTTCCGTGCAGATACGCGCAGACGAGAAGCAAAAAGCGGATAAGTCAGGACTCTCTAATCTCCTCTCGGCTCTGCACGGACGTTCAATTCCCTGTACGTGGATGAAGATCCCTGAACTCAAAGGTCATGTTTGTCATTTTATGTCCCGGACCAGTGCGCTTTAGGAGCTCGCGATCACTCCAACGTCCATTCGGACGGAGCTGGATTTTATGTCTTAACACTTCAGTCTTGATCAGAGAAAAATAGATGATTAAACTAATAAAAGATTAAAAATAAATAAATAAATAACGGTCATGAACTGATTCAGAGTGCGGATCAGAGTGCACGATTATCATTCCTTCTCCACGTCCTTCTTGACATTACGACACGTTCATGCATTTCGGGTGTGGCCCTGTCCCCACGTCTGGCTCGATTCCTGAGATCGATTCAGAGAGAGACGATCAAACCTCAAAAAACCGGACACTCCGTGTGCCCGCTGCGTACCTGTCCAAAGAAGCGCAGCGTTGGGGAGAGAACACACCAGTCCACATCGATAAACGCTGCACAAAGTGAAAGAAATATTTCTCAGGTTCAGATCGGGTCACGTTCAAACTTTTGGTATGATTTTTTTTTTTTTTTTAAAACACTTTCAAGTTTTATTTTTAAAAGATTAATTAATTATTCCTTTTTTTTTTTTTTTTTTTTCAAGAACGCTGGCAAAGACTGACCCTTGATCCTTTCATCTAAGAGGAAATTGATGAAGAATGAAACGGGTACGAGCCGCCGGCTAAATTTGATCTTTTTTTTTTTTTTTTACGTGTCAGTGAAAACAGCGCACTGGTTATGTTAAGATTTATTAACTCGGTGATACGAGGCGGGAGTCAGTCAGGATTCTGAGGCTCTGGAGACAGATATCACTTTTTGTTTCCTTAATTTATAAAGTATTACCTAGTAAGAGAGGTTTCAAATATGAGACGAAGAATCACCATAACCTTTTGTGGACGTCTATGTAGTGAAGAGCTCTACAGAAAGCCGAGACGTCGCGGTGATATTACCGATAACATCAGTCATGTACAGTATATGTGATTTTGTAGGTATATACGTAAATCCAGTGTCACTGATCGGCCATAACATTATGACCACCCGCCTGATATTGAGTTGCTCCCCCTTTTGGCACCAAACCAGTAACCAGTACCTGTGTGTTCTGACACGCTTATGTTGGAACCTTTTCCTCCTGATCTACAGTAAATCTCTTCTATTGTTCACTCCCCATACGCATCACTAAGCCTCGTGCAGGTGGCCATAATATCACGGCTGTATTACATCTACATTTTAGTTACAGTAACGCCCTGCTACTCTGCCAGTCATTAAGTTATTGTAAATTTACATAACACAAAACAATGACCTAATCGCCAAAGACATTCAGTTTAAAGGTCTTAAGTTAAAGAGCTAGTAAAAGATGTCAAGATGAGCAATGTTAATTTTTTTCCCCCCATCATCTCGTCCTCATGTTCCGAACTCCAAGCCTTTAAAAGCAGCTACTGCTTTTACTGTACATCCTGAGGAATAATAATAATATTTATAATAATTATTATTATATTTAGAGTTATTTACACTTTCCCAGCAGTCGTACAAATTGTGATTTACAACAACAAATTATAGTTGTTTTATTGTAAGGTTTCAGCGGGCTGCAAGGTTGTATCTGTTTTTTTTTTCTGTTTCATAAGTCCTTGTTTACGCAAAAAATCTAAAGGTTTCTGTTTCCTTTTAAAAGAGGAAGTCAGGGTGAAGAGATATTAACGAACTCTAGAAACTAGATCGTCAGGAAGGCTACATTCTTAGCATATCCACTGCTTTGTTATGTAGGCTGCGTTTAAACGTTGCATGTTGTATATCCAGATATCCAGCAACATATTTTGCATGATGCATGATTTTAAAGGTTTAGTTTACGGTTAACATTAACACGACGTAGCGTAGGCGGTGGCTTCATGGTTAGCACTGTTACCTTGAAACTCCAACTGTTCCCGTGCTTGGTGGGTTTCCTCCGGGTTCTCCGCTTTCCTGCCACAGTCCAAAGTCATGCAGATTGGGTTGATTGGTGTTCCCAAATTGTCCGTAGTGTGTGTGTGTGTGTATGTGTATGTGTGTGCCCTGCAATGGATTGGCACCCTGTCCACGGTCTCCCCCCAAACCCCCGCGACCTTGTATACAGGATAAAGCGGTATAGACGATGAGACCATGTAGCATATGATGGCGTCTGCTAGCTATTAGCCTTTAAGGTCGTATAAAGTATACGTATAACAGACTGGTCCATTAGAGCTCTTCTCCTAGCATGTTCAGCTGCCCTGCGATGTACAGTAGCGTGACTAGCAGTTTGACAAATGGGAAGGGCTTTCTTTTAAAAGGAAGTAGGTACAGTATTAGCCTTCATACTCCTCCACGCTTCAAGACAACACACCACCTCCTAGTCAAATTTCCCAAAGTAAGGAAGTGTTAGGAGTGTTACATTTTTCACTGAACACAATACAACATGAAAAACCAATTCCGCGGACAGTGCATCTGTCCATAGATCAATTATTGCACTGTCCCACTGTCTCCGGCGTTCTCCTCTCTATTCTGCTCGCTTAGCTAAGAAGAAGCAGACTGTGATTGTCCCTTTCGTCTGCACTAATCAGTCTTCATTTAGCACTGGGGGGGGTGGGGTGGGGGGGTGGACGTGTTATTCAAGTGTGGGGTGTGTTCCCCATCTAAACAGCGTGCCTGCGTCGGCTCAGCTGACACTCTGCTAAGTGTGCACATTTAGTCTAATAAAAGGTAATTGTTTGATCAGTAGGTTAAATTGAGCATTAAAACAGATTAGAGGCAATTTGCAGAGTCTCTGTCACACTGGCCCTTCACGCCCCCTTATTCTGCGCCGAGAGAGAGAGAGAGAGAGCGTATTTAGAAGTGGGATTACACGATCGCACTCAGATGCTCTCTCACAAGCTCACAAGGACACAATCACACTAAAACACTCGTTCTGTCTTTCGGGTCTTATTTCACATCATTTAATATACACGTATGTGGTGAGAAATAACCTGATAACGACATTTGGCTTTCACAAAAAGACATTAAATATAGATGTAAAGGGAATCGTCAAATGTCCAGAACGCACACTTATAGTCATGTACCTGAGGTGAAATAAGTTTCAAATGCCACATCAGGCCAAAAATCTTCACACTGAGAAAGAACAAAGTTAACACAGGTGACGCAGATTGGGTAGTGACACTGGGACCACAGATCCGGTAATAGGATGCAGGTGACAACGATTGGGTAATAACACTGAGACCATAGATATAGTAATTACATGAGGGCCGCAGATTGGGTAACGACACGCACAAAATGACACACAAAAAAATAAATAACACAAGGGATGCAAATTGGGAAATGAGACAGGCAACACCTGTCCAGTAATGGCACAAGCAACACAGATCGGATAATGGCACAGATCAGGTAATGACACAAAAGAAACAGATTGCATAATGACACAGATTAGGTAACGACACAAGATAAACAGATTGGATAACGACACAGATCAGGTAACGACACAAGATAAACAGATTAGGTAACGACACAGATTAGGTAACGACACAAGATAAACAGTTTGGATAATGACACAGATCAGGTAACAACACAAGATAAACAGATTGGATAATGGCTCAGGTGACACAAATCAGGCACTGATAAACAGGTAAAAGATTGGGTAATGACATATGGTGCACTAATCAGATAATAACAAATCAGTAAATAGCACACACTGTAAACCCGAATAAGTTGGCAAAACCCAAAACCATTCAATGTGGGCAGTTTACATGTGCATTGATGACGTCAGGCACAAAACCGCTACGCTGAAAGATTTTAAATTGGTGGCACTTTAAGGAGACAGTTACTGTGGCTTAAAATATTAAATTTGCTCAGCTAACTTGTCGTTTCTACAAACTCATAAATACCAAAAAGTTCTAAATGCTCATCAAGGTCTATTAACTTGAACTAATTGTAAGTATTACTCAATATGTTTAATTACTTTGAGCATTAGGGTTTACAGTGCAAATGACATACAGTAGACCACACAGATTAGATAATAACACTGGGAACACAGATCAGGTAAAAAGGCTATGAGCACACACAATGTAATGACATGAGAAACTCAAATCTAGTAATGAAGCAAAAGACGCTGTAGCGAAATTAATGATAAAAGTGACACAGATTGGGTACGGACAAGTGAAACTTACTGACATTGTGACATTGACTCTGAGTGTTAGGTGATTAGGTGTGTATACTGTATGTGTGCTTTATTTAGAGATGAAGTGGGCGAAATCAGATACAGAGGTGAAGCAAGAGCAAGAGCCACATCTCAAGCAACACGACGGTGTAACAGCACTGAAAGATACGGAGTAGTGAATAGCTACACCCCTAGGAAGCAGTAAACAGTACAATAGTATGCTAACACTGCCCACCCACCCCGGGGACAGCAAACAAAATCTCCAAAAAGTCTACAATACATTTTTCAGCTTTAAACACACAAGTATCTGCATTTTGCCTGGAGCATCCATGCGTTCTCAAGCCCGCTGTAAGCATGTTTATTCTAGAAACCACCTCTGTACATGCAGATGTTATGATACACATTAATTAGTTCTGAACAGGGCTGTCTGAAGTTTCTGCCCCAGCCAAATGTCCTGACACCGCAAAAAAGTCATGGGGAAGATCAACAGCAGTTATTTTTTCGCCAGAGTAACTGGTGAAGTTAATTATGCCGCTAAAATGGCTGATCGTCAGCAGTCTACTGTAGTGTGCGTCTTTGTTCTCTGCTTAATTAGCATGATTCTGTGCGTGTTTGTGCGCATGAAAGTAAAAAAAAAAAAAAGAAAGAAAGAAAATAGTGCTTAGAAATCTGATGAAGGAATTTTACTTCTCTAAGACTCATCTGACCCTGATGTTTCTCAGTCTTTCTTATTTAACTTTTCTTTCTGAAATGGTGAACAGCCTTGGCCTTAAAGGCAGAACAAAAAAAATTACCATCTGAGGAAAGATATCATAAACTAAATCATATATATATATATATATATATATATATATATATATAAACTAAAATTAGAACTTCTTCTATTACTTTACGTAAAAACATTTTATATACAGTGGAACCTTGGATTACGAGCATACTTCGTTCCGGAAGTGGGCTCGTATTCCAAAACACTCTTAAACCAAATCATCATTTCCCATAAGAAATAATGAAAACTCAAATTATTCGTTCCACAGCCCCCAAAAATAAATATATAAAAATAATTAATACAATCTATAAAATGAAAATAAAACAAATTAATCTGCACTTTACCTTTAAAAAAAGTACAACAGATAAGTGACAGATAAGTGTTTCCATTGGTGCGCACACGCGCCATGTGTGTGTGTGTGTGTGTGTGTGGAATTAGCCCCTTCCCTCGCCTCATTTTACACAGTAACATTCCTCCTCCCTCTCCCCACCTCGCTTTTTCACAACAGTTTCACAACAAACACACGCACGCACGCACACACACACAACGGAAACACCGAAATCTCTCTGAGACTGACATGAGCGTATATTAACAGACACACTTTTTAAGTTTTACAACAAGCGCATAAACACAGCGGAAACACCGGTTTAACGGAAAAAAAGCGAGACTGGCACGAGCGCATACTCTAAAGGAATCACTTAAGTTTCACAACAAACGGACACACACACAAACACGGAAACACCGTTTTAACAGGAAAAACAATGAAATCTCTCTGACCAGGCGTGAGCGCATACTAAGGGAATCACTGCTGTAAAGTAAAAAAAAAAAAAAAAAATGAACCAGCACCTTACCTTTGAAAAGAATCGCGACAGAGCAGAGTTTCTGTGTCTTTGTGAAGCCGGGAGGGGTGAAAAGGGGAGAGAGCGTCTGTGCGTGTGTGTGTGTGTTTCAGTGTCAAATTGCGCACGCAGGAGCAGAGTTTCTGTGTTTGCGAAGCCGTGGGGGGAGGGCGGGAGGGGGAAGGGGGAGGGGGCGAAGGTGAGAGAGTGACGCTCGTGTGTCAAAAGAAGAGTCGCATGTGTGAAGCATCATACTCGGCGCTCGTAAACTAATACTTGCTCGGTTTCCGAATAAAAAAATATTTAAAATCTTTGCTCGGTTTGCGGAACACTCGGAAACCACGTTACTCGCAATCCGAGGTTCCACTGTATATATAATGTCATGAATTCAACATTGTCATTTTTCTTTAGAGAATCAGAAATAGTTTTTTAAAAATTCCATCATACTGTAAACTACACCTAGAACACCTTCTGGAACATCTCCATCATCTGCTGGAAACCAATATTAAAAACAATATTAATTCTAGAACATTTTCATCAAATGAACTTCAGAATAGGAACAACAGATGAAAAGTAACAGAGGTGGCTCCAATTCTGAAGTCCATTTAATGGAAATGTTCTAGAATCAATATAATATTTCATATTCTTGATCATATCCACTTCTTGAACATACTCATCAGATGAAAGATAATATAATGAAATAATATTAATTCTGAAACATTTTCATCAGACGAACGCTGAATTAAAACTACTGTACTACTGTAGGAGAGGTTTGGGGGGCCTGGAGCCTATCCCACCCAGGAGACTTAGGGCACGAGGCAGGGTACACACTACGGGCAATTTGAGAACGCCAATTAGCCTAATCTGCATGTCTATGAACTGTGGGAGGAAACCGGAGTACCCGGAGGGAACCCACCAAGCACGGGGAGAACATGCCAACTCCACGCACACAGAGACGGGAATCGAACCAGTCTGGGAATCGAACCCGGACCCTGGAGGTGACAGAACACAGTGCTAACCACGACACCACTAAGCCACCATGCTGCCACATTTCCTTTAGATGAAAAATTTAATTTGTAAATGATATCAATCACGTGAACGTTGATATTATTAAATAATATCAATTTCAGCACATTCCCATCAAACAAAGGCAGAATTAAAACTACTTCCAGAGCGTTTCCTTGAGTTGGAAAATGATTTTTGTAAATAATATTGATTCTAGAACATTTTCATCAGATGACAAGAACTACCTCTAGAGCCTATACATCAGATCAAATACTATTCATTCTAGTTCATCCCTATTACATGAATTCTCAAACTGGAACTACTTCTAGAACGTTTCTCAGAGACGAGACAGAATGAGAATCACTTCAAGAACTTTTGCATCACATAAAGGATGATATTATTACTGATATTAACTAGAGTGAGAGTAAGGGAGCGAGACAGGACTAAGCCGAGCCACGGGGGTTTCTTCAAGGTCTCTGTCAGTCTCAGCTTTACGCTTTCACATGAATGAAGAGAAATAAGGACATGAAGCAGGCAGGTCTTTGGATAAACAGGGAGTCTGATCAGGATGGATGCGCTGTTGGTAAAGTACACGGCCGTACACTCGCAGGATTCGATGTTGTGTCGTGTAGAAAGCCTGTGGCGAAGAGATGTGAAATGAAATATAAAATGAATATGCGTATTTGAGCCTGTATACACGTAAAGTGCTGATTAACACAATTCCCCTCCAGCTCTCAATCCTCAGAGGGCTCTGAACCCGAGCGATCACCATACAAATTAAAAGTTCACGCAATTATTGATCGCGCCGCACGAAGGTGTGACACCTCGGACTGTGCTGAGAGACAGAGAGAGAGACAGAGAGAGAGAGAGTGAGCGAGAGAGAGACAGACAGAGAGAGAGAGTGAGCGAGAGAGAGACAGTGATAGAGAGAGAGACAGACAGAGAGAGAGAGAGAGAGAGACAGACAGGGAGAGACAGAGAGTGAGAGAGAGAGAGACAGACAGGGAGAGACAGAGAGTGAGAGAGAGAGAGACAGACAGGGAGAGACAGAGAGTGAGAGAGAGAGAGACAGACAGGGAGAGAGAGCGAGGCAGACAGAGAGAGACAGACAGACAGAGAGAGAGACAGACAGACAGAGAGAGACAGAGAGACAGCCAGACAGAGAGAAAGCCATACAGAGAGACAGACAGACAGAGAGATAGACAGGGAGAACACTCCCACCGTGCATCGCAGACACCAATACAGAAGAATACGACGGTGTGAAGAGGTGATGTTTGCGGAGAGCAGCGCTGCAGCCCCGAGGAGCTAAATGAGTTTAGCCCGGAGGCTAAAACCTCTGATGGATGACGTGGGTCGTGTCACAATGCAAGGGGTTTTCATACTCACACACACACACACACACACACACACACACACACACACACACACACACACACACACACACACAATCTTATTTTTTCACACAAAGGCATGTAATCCATTTTCCCATTCTCTCTCTCTCTCTCTCACACACACACACACACACACACACACACACACACTGTGATACATGAACTACAGTTCTAGCTTTTCCTAGATCAGGTTTCACTGCTGCGACTTCTGGTCCCCAGAGACTGCATCAACTATTGTGTGTGTGTGTGTGTGTGTGTTAATCTCTGCAGTGATCGTTTTTTATTAATCAGCAAGAGCACAGGAGCGTTAATCCACCTGTACACAATCCCTCCGTCTCACTCTCTGACCCTCTGTATCTCTCTCTCCCTTTCTGTCTCACTCCCTGATGGTTTCTGTCTCACTCCCTTAGCCTGCTTGTCTCACTCTCTGAGCCTTTCTGTTTCTTTCTGTAACCCTTTCTGTCTCACTCTCTGACCCTCTGATTACTCTTTAACACTTGTCACTCTCCACTCTCAGTTCCAGTCCCCCAACCCCACTTTCTGTCTGTCTCAATGTGAATCCTGCTCAGTCTTTCTCATTCCGAGTCCTTCGGGCTCACTCTCTGGTCGTCTCACTCTCTGGTCGTCTCACTCTCTGGTCATCTCACTATGAATTGCTCTAAGTCTCTCTGACCTACTGACCTACGTTCAGCCTCGCTGTCTCACATACTGTCAATCCCTCAGACTGTCTCACTTCATGTCCCTCTGTTTCTCTCTGTTGCTTCCTCCATGTGGGTCACTTTCAGTCCCTCTGTCCATCTCTCTGTCGATCCCTCTCAATCTGTCTCACTGTTCTGCCTGTCTCACCGTCAACACTTCTAAATCATTCTTACTCTCAGTCTCTCTGTCACGCAGTCGGCCTCTCAGAGTCCCCGACCCTGTGTCTCACTCTCAGTCCCTTGCTCTCTCACTCTATTCATGTTAATGTCAATTTTTTCTTTCAGTCTCTCGACCCTTCTCAGTCTGTCTTACTCTCGATATCTTTTGTCTAACTTTTCTTCCTCTCTGTCTGTCTCCCGTCTCTCTGGCTGTCTTACTCTTAATCCCTCTCTCATTCACACTCTTCGTTCTGTCTCACACACACGCTCACTCTCGTTCCCCCCCAATCTCAATCTGTCTTACTCAGTCCGTCCATCCCTCTCTGTGTCCTCGTCTCTGTGCCCCTGTGTCTGTCTCACTCTCGGGCTTTGTCTCCCTCCTCTCAGTTTCTCGACAGAGCTTTAAACTGATTACGGAGGAGACTGATTACTCTGAATGCTGTAACTCTACAACAGAAGTGATGATGGAGGAAAACAGGAATGAAGAAACATCATTACAACAACAACAACAACAACAACAATCAGAGTTACATTAATGAGATCCGTCGGCTGGGAATAAACACGTGTCTCTGTTGTGACTGTAATAAATCCTCTTCAGTTAATATATATATATATATATATATATATATATTTTTATTATGACTCAGCTCTGTTGAATCGGATTGTGTTGGGACGTGCGCATTTACTTAACTCGATAGAAACACGATGAATAATTCATCACGTCTCGAGTCGTACTGCTCGCGCAGCGCTTTACGAGAAAACACAGATCGTAGAAGAAAGAGATGCGCGTGATAATACGTTTCTGTAAATTCTGTAAGCTTAAACCTAGTGAAACTTAGCGACCATGGAGGTTAACACACACACACACACACACATATGCTTGTTACTCTGGCTCAGTGCCAGTCAGTAAAGTCCACCACGACTGTGTGTTTTAGCTCCTCTTGAACAAAGGCCGATAACGCAACACGTGTGAGGCGAAATAATCTGACGTACGCGCGTGATGTCGGAGCGACGGGACGCACAATGGCTCAGCTGTTCGGACACCCACGGCGCCTGAGTCACGGGGGACGGGAAGCGAGCGTGTCCGCGTGCGGGCGGTTTGAAGGCCGCTTTATCTCTGCGCGAGCGCGCGGGTTTGTGTGACTCCGTTGAGTCTGAGTTCCAGGAGCTACACGACGTCTCCGACACTCGGCTCACAACCGAGCAGTCAGTCATGTCTCACTTCTTCACACAGCCGCGTTGTGGAATGAACGACCGAGCGAGGTAAAAATAAACACAGAGAACATGACTCACTCCTGCTGTGTGTGTGTGTGTGTGTGTGTGTGAGTGATTGATGAAAGTCTCCGAGGGTAACCGCTGACCCTCTCCTCCTCATCCCTCATCGCCTCTCTAATCATTTCACTATGGACCTCTTAACCTTTGACCCCTGATCTCAGGAGAGCAATTATAAACCCACTGTCTCCCCACACAGCGAGAGAGAGAGTGTGTGTGTGTGTGTGTGTGTGAGAGAGAGAGAGGGGGGGGGGGTCTATAAAGCACTACTGCTCGCTCCTCACAGTTTAAAAGAGTGAAATAAAGCCAACGCTCTGGAACTCAGGAACTCGTGTGTGTGTGTGTGTGTGTGTGTGTGTGTGTGTGTGTGTGTGTGTGTGTGTGTGTGTGTGCGTACCGGACTCGCCTCAGCATCATCACTGGGGCTATTAGTAAATGTGAGACGAGAGACTTTACACTCGTTTATACACATCACTGACACTGAGACAGCGTGACCAGACTCATCACACACTCCCTGTCTCTCTGTCTCAGTGTCAGCCCAGCTGTCTCTCTGCCTCTCCATCTCTCTCTCTTTGTCTGACTATAAAAAATCCCTCTCTTTCAATTTCTGACTGTCAGTCTGTCCCTCTCTCTGTCTATCTGTCTTTATCTATCTCTGCCTGTCTGTCTCTCCCACACTCTGACTTCATCTCTGTCTGTCTGTCTGTCTGTCTGTATCTATTTGTCCCCGCAGCTGACTACCCTTCTCTGTCTCTCTCTTTATCTCTCTTTGTCTGTCCGACAGTCTGTCTGTCTATCCCTCTATCTGTCTGTCTCTCTCTCTCATACTCACTTTGCATCTGTCTGTCCACACTCTCTGTCTATATGTCTCTCTCAGTCTTCCTGTCTCTATCTTGCCGTTCCTGTCTTCCTCTCCAATTCTCTGTATTTCTCTCTGTCTCTCTCTCTCTGGGTCTCACATTGTCTCTTCTTGTTCTTGTCTGTCTCGTTGTCCATTTCTCTGACTCTCTTTCTGTTTGTCTGTCTATCCCTTTTATTGTGTCTTTCTCCGTCTGTCTATCCCTCCCATGCAGTCTGTTTGTCTATTCCTCTCTTAGGACAAGAATAGTCTCTCCCTACCCCTGTCTTTCACTCTCTTTGTCTCTCTCTCTCTCTCTCTCTGCTTGTCTCATGACCTCAGAGACATCAAAACAAAGGAAACCACAAGAGGTGTGTTATTTGTGTTTAAAACAAATGTTATGTCTACACTGTGAACATGACAAAACTTTGCTGACCAGAGATAAGCAATACACACACACACACACTTAATACTGTACATCTAAGATGCTCAAATAGAATCCAGTATCAGCCACTGGGGAAGACTAATCTCTCTTCTTTCTCTCTCTTACACACACACACACACACACTATTTCTGGAGTCTAAATGGATAATACACTGGGTCCTTAAAACACAACTCCACCTCATGTGTGTACCGGTAAACTCTGTGTGTGTGTGTGTGTGTGTGTGTGTGTGTGTGGATTCAGCAAATCTTCAGTGTCTCAGTTCACTGTACACACTCACCACACATGAAAAATCACTAATATATTCTGACAGCCCAAAGCGGGGGCAATGGTGTGCTTTAGCATCACTCTGGAGAGAACCTGAACACACACGCACACTCACACACACACACACACACACACACGGAGCATTCTTTAGCAATGCCTGGAGGTCGGTATAAAGCTGACGGCTTGCTGTGGCATTATGATGACTTTCAGTGTGCATGTAGAACTCTGGCAGTTTCTAGTGTGTGTGTGTGTGTGTGTGTGTGGGGAGGGGGGTGTGGGGGGGGGCTTATATGATATAAAGCCTACATATTTTCTCAGAGCTTCATGTAGCTACAAGCATGAAGGAAGAGAAAGTAGTAAATAAAAACTACTCCGTACTCGTACATTTGACCTTGCTGTGACCTTGATCTTGTCTGGATCGTTTCCTCCAAATGCAGCTCATCTCCTGGTTACGATGATAATTATATATTGTGGCGACGGGCTGATAGCCAGTGCGTCCTGTCTCTAAGAGAAAATCTTTTCGCTCATCACGGAAGAAAGCCCTCCGGGCTGATCAGCACCACGGACAGTTACATTTAGGCGTTTGGCAGACGGCCTTATCCAGAGCGACTTACATCTTTATCTCGTTACACATCTGAGCAGCACAATAATAAAACCTCCACCCCTGTTCGCGCCGCAAATGCGCCTCTCCGTGTCCGTCATTTCCATCCCACTACAAGCCTTACAATATACATCCTACACGTATTTAACCACTCGTTTTTTTCCAATACTATTTGTATGTTGTGCTACCACAACATACAAATATTTTTCATACAAATATTTTTCACCTCATCAATAGAATTTTTTCCAAATATTTGCCTCGGCAGAAGAAGCAACAAGCAACTTGAGTGAAACCGAGCGCCGGCTAAGTTACGTGTACGTAAAGGAGCTGTTCAAAATTTGTTTGCTTCAAATTGTGGAAAGCCAACCGAAGCAAGTTTTAAGTATTTTTTGTGTTTATTGAATGAAGATTTAGTGAAGACGCAGGACCGCGGGTCCCAAGAATGTTAGCAAGAAGAAAAGCGAACCGCTTTCAGTTTGAAATTTTTTTAAAATTAATTTGTCACTGAAGACATGAATAATAATAATAATAATAAAAAGAATTAACGTGATCAGAGATTTAACCCCCCCCCCCCCCCCCCCACACACACACACATGTGATGAGATCTCACAAGATTGGGGCTAAACAGCTTTGAGTCTGTAAGAAAACCACTTGTTAGTGAGACTCATCAGGGAAAAAAGGCTTGAGTTTGCTATGAAGATTTGACTTTGGACCGATGGAAAAAAAGTCATGTGACCTGATGAGTCCAGATTAAGTCTATTCCAAGGTGATGGGCCTCGTCAGGGTAAGAAGGGAAGCGCATGAAGCGATGCACCCATCATGCATAGGGTTTTAAAGCAACCGGTGCCAGGAGGAATCATAAATCAAGCTTAGGTGAGGTTTAATGTCTATTTATTTCATAGTTTACTTCATTTACATATCTTTACTGAATGTTTTGATTGTTTTTATGTGCAAAAATACAGTATGATTACAGTATTGGAAATGGGTACTATTGGTAATATTTATGAAACTGTTTATCTGGATTTACATTCTTTCCTATGGGAAATGCGTTTCACAATACAAAATTCCGCTTTGCAAATAGGTTAAATTTGTGTGCCAGGATTTAAAAAAAGTTGACTTTGTTCACTTTCCACACTCTGTAAATTTTGGCATTCCACAATCCTTATATGTTTAGTGTTACCTCGCAATATGAAATTTCACATTAAGAACTTGCCTCCGAAAACCACTTGTTTTTGTCAGTGAGGCTCATCAGCAAAAAGGTTTCACTTTGTTATGGAAATAGGATTTTGGAGCGATGGAAAATGTAACCAGCTTCAGGTGCGGCTCTGAAACTGTATGTTATCGAACATACCGTGATATCAGAGACTTTTATTACACTACTTAATACACATCCTACTGACACGACTAGGAGAACAAGCCGACAGATTTCCCTTAAACACACAGGGGTGATTCCAGGATTGTGTAAGTTGGGGGGCACATGGGAAATCAGATTCATTTAGAAATATATAATAGCTTTAACATTAAGCATAATTTCCAAAATCATAAGCAATGCCCTGTGCCCCAATGGTATTAGGTTAAATGTGGGACTACACAAGAGCATGGAAATCATTTAGTATTTTGCATAGATTGGGCCACACAATTCTGTTATACAGTACTAAAGAAAAAAATGATAATCAAACAGACATTAATTATTTATTTTAATGCTGTATATCCATTACAAAAATTGACTCTGTGTGGGTGTATGTATGTGTGTACTTGTATGTGTGTGTCTGTGTGTGTATATGCATGCGGGTATGTGTCAATGTAGGTGTTTATGTGTGTATGTGTGTGTGTGTGTGTGTGTGTGAGAGAGAGAGAGAGAATGTTTTTTGCAATTCATGTTCTAAATTTGACATCTGTATGGTGTGCTCTGTCTCAGAACAGCTGGATTCTGTGGTTTTCGTGCTGCTGACAAATAGTTGAATAAACTCCTCCATATACAGACTTACTGTACATTTATTTAACAGCTACGCCGCTCTAAGCCAATGATGTTTGGCATTGTCAGGATAACAGTAAATCTAGCCTATTGTTGTCCGGGGGGTGGCTCTGGGGGCGGGTTATTGGGGGTGTGGTCCGGATAATCATATTTTTTGGGAAATGCCGCTGCAAACACATAATGTATCATACACCGTCTGGCCAAAAAAAAAAAAAAAAAAAAATGCTGTTTAAGAAGAGTCAAATTTCAAATTACTGTTGTCCTGCTTCAAGCAAAGAAAACAACTAAGGAGATTAAGCTGAAATGGCTGGAACTTTGTTAAGAACCATCAATCACATGACTGAAATCTGGAGTTTGCTGAAGAAACGAATAAAAAAATCATGAATGAATGTGATCAGAGATTGAAACATTTGGTAAGAGTTATGTTTAATAGTGAAAGTAAGAGCACATCTAGACTCAGCAAAACTATGTGGCAATAAAATGAAATCAGCTGACCACCTGAATGTACTGAATCACCAGCACATCACATCTGTGGAGGGTTTTATTCTCTGATCGTACGCACCATATTACAGGTCAGAGTGTGAAAGAGTGGTTCTGGGATCGTGAGAAATCATCTTAATGATAAGAAATAAGTAACATAAATGTCAGGAACAATGTTACTATGGACTGCTTAACTTTGGAACTAGACGTCCAACTTCCGCCAACTTTATTTACATGCAAATTTGTCAAAACTGTAGCTGAATATCATCGTGTCATGAGTAGCTTTAGCTCGTCTTATGTTTTCTATAATTTCTTGACTTTGTGACTAATTTATAAGGATGGAAATTACCACGGATCACTGGAAACTACATTATCTCGATACCTAGGGGAACGATTCAAATATGTATCGCGATTCTTTATGTAAATATCATCATTTTGTAAATGTAACTTTTTTAAATATTTTTTTTTTTTGTGAATTCATTTTCATTTTATGTAGATTTCATTTTTTGTAGATTATTTTACAGTTTGCTGGGCTGCCTGCCAAAGTGAGAATAATTTAGGGCGCCACCTGTAGGATAATAGAGAAACTGCGACATTATATCACCTCAAATGATAGTTTATATGAAAAAAAATTTTTAAAAAGATTTTGGTGTCAGTGTAGTGAGACATGAATTGAGAATCACGATACAAAATTTATCCTCATCTAGTTTACCATCAATAAGCAAACGTCTGGTCTGTTTTTGGCTTTTCTAGTCATTCACTGGTTTCCTACTTAAACCTCTACTTACATTTCAAAGCTGTAGTTTTACGGATTCTACCCGAATGTGAATGGCTGTCTTTTTTTTTTTTTACATAAACAAATATACATGTTTTATAATGATTATTATTTATGTCATTTAATTAATTCTAATAATACAATAATAATCATTCGGACACAACGCCTACATTATCAGAAGATTCCAGTCTTTCTTTTCCTCACGTCTTCTCCTCAGTCACTCTTTTTGCTCATCAGCTATAAATAAATGATGTAACCGCATACAATGGAACGGTTCCAGCGGCCGGACGGAGGACTGAACAGACGAGAGCGGCACTGTTTACTCTGCAGAGTATCTTAAAATGCTCTTAAGATGTTTATAGACCTGTTAAATAAAACATCGGATCCCTGATTAATCGTAAGGCTGCAATCCAGGCCTTTCTAAACGCAGACACTGAAGATCAGACCTCATTTTATCCATAGCGATAACTTGGGTATTGGAGTTTAATGCTTCAGATAAATACTCCGCGTATCCAGGATGTCTCCGGAATATTGTTCCCATCAGGTCACATTTATCACCTCGTGAGACCAAAAGCAATATTTCCTCTATTACAGATACACAGCCAGACAAATATGGAAATAGTTTCGACTGATTTCGCTTTGATGAGATCAAAATGCCACTTTGTGCAAAAGACAAAGCTAATTTCCCTGAAGCTAAAAAAATAAAAAGTCTCATCTCTCTCATCTCATACCTGTCATATTTAATAGTAGTAAAAGACTCTCTTTACGCCTTGCTTTTTTTCTTCTTCTCTTTTTCCTTTCGGTTTAGTTTCTCCGTCTGTCCTTCTGCTTGACTATTTATTTATCCTTCAGCACCATCAGAATTAATTTCGTCGATGCGTGTGTATTATCACCTCACGGGCCGTGAACTGCTAAAGAAAATATCAGGAGTAATAAAATGCAGCACCAGGCTGGATCTCAGTTGTGCTACGTGCTCGTCTTTGAGCTCACAAACCACACAAACACACACACACACACACACACACACACACACACACACACACACACACACACACACACACACTAAACTTTTAGTCAACCCATTCCATTAGACCAACGCTGCGGCACACAACCCTTGACTCTGAGGACTGGAGACAAATCAGTGTGATTCCGACCTCCAGGGAAATAAAGAAAGGCTTGTGTGATGTTAAAGTCGGAATCGGTGTCGAACTACAGTATCCGGAGCACAACTCGGCCTACAAGCATGGCCGCCGAGGATCATGTCTCACATCCATTAAAGACTCTCTTACCTGACTAGATAGATAGATAGATAGATATTAGGGATTGGAATCACCAGTCACCATCTGATGACTGGTATTATCACAATAGGTGCATTGTATTCAATAAAAATCGTCTACACCGCTTTATCCTGTGCTCAGGGTCACGGGGGCCTGGAGCCCATCCCAGGAGTCTTAGTGGCACCAGGCGGGGTACACCCTGGATCACACACTCATTTTTACATTACCGGCAAAATTTGGGATTCTAATCAGCCTAATCTGTACTGTATGTCTCTGGACTGTGGGAGGAAACCCACCAAGCACAGGGGGAAACATGCAAACTCCACGCACACAGACGCGAGGCGGGAATCAAACCCGGACCCTGGAGGCGCGAGGCGACAGTGCTAACCACAAGCTAAAAGCCACTGTCCCTCCACAGGAGTTTACCCTAAACATTTAGCTTAAAATTTGCTTAAATTAAGCAAAAAGGCTAGATAAAATTTTCCTGAGCAGCATGTGTCTCTGTCATCCACCATAATTATTACTTCTACACTTCTAACCCTAATGCTCAAAGTCATTAAACATATTGAATACTGTTAATTAAAACCCTTAGGAGTCGGCGGACCCCCCCGGCGGCTCCAAGTGCATTTTTGTCTGGTAACCATAAAAAGAACTTAAAATGCGCTGCCATTTTTTTTCATATATATATATGAAAAATATGGTATGCACGCGCACACACAAACCAGACACACGCGCACAGATTCAGTGAGTTTCCTGCAGGCGTGTGGAAGATGTCACGCGCTGTACAGGTTTCTGGAGCTCTGCTACGGAACGTTCTGGACGGTGGGCGGAGTTTGTCTTTTCTTCAGAGCAACACTGAAACTCCGACAGAAAACGGGTGTGTTTTAAAGAGTTATTTGCTCCACCGGAGGAGGGGACTCCAGCAAGCTGCTGCCATGGGTGAGTTATTAAGTCTCATATAATCCTTATTCTGATAATATAAATCTCATATTATTTTATTTTTACACACACAGTTTAGGGTAGCACGTAGAAAAACACTATTCGGGCTGCCTTATGTAGCTTAGCACAAACCTGCTAGCTCCCGGTGGCTAAAGCTAATGCCTTATGTGCTGGTCGTCAGTATCAGCTGTGGTGGAAATATTCCAATTTATTTTACCCAGTTTTTGGATACATTTAGCTTACGGTGGCTATTTGGTTCAGTTTTTGGTTAGCTTATGACACTGCTATCTATGATTTTGTTTAGCACAAACACTTTAGCTCCCGGTGGCTAAAATACTGGCTCATGTAGCTTATTGATATTCAGATATAAGAATAAAAAGCTCCACTCTTTATTGTATTACAAAAGCTTGTGCTGTCTTTATGCATGGTGATTGATGATGATGATTAGTAGTTTATGATGATGATGAGTAGTAGTAGATACAGTAGTTTATTTTATTGTGTTATCATGCTCATGTTGTATTTTTATTTTTTTTCTGTAAACAGTTGTGACATTGAAAATGATCAGCCACCTGTTTGATAGAAAGCAAGGAGTCTGGATTCTGGATGGAAGGGAACTGGATTTTGGTCATTTTAAAGTGGATGGACACACAATAAGTGTCTGTCTGTACCTGTGACTGTGTACAACCAGCACATGGACTGACCTCGGGTTACAGAAGTGTTGCTCCAGCTAGTAACAGTGTCTGTATACAGTGTACGGTAAGAAGCAAAAAACACCATGGCAACACCAGGTATGTAATGTTCACTTATGTTTTCAGTTAAACAGGAACTGCTTTTTGAAAGTGGCATAAAGATGTATGACTGTGGTGTAAGAGTGGACTAAACACCCTTTTTTAATTTTATTTTGCATGGCCATATTTAATGCCATAAATTTACCTTCTGTGTATAAGATGATCTGTGTCTGTCCCTCTCCATTCAATCCTGAACATTTTCTTTGCACTATGTAAGTGAGTAGGTTATGTATAGGGTGTAAGAGTCAGCTATTCTGCTGGTCTGTTAACTATATTCTAAATAAACTACAAACAAAAAATGTGTTTTTTGTCCTGAAATAATTTACTTTTAGCATTTTCCTGTGTCACATACCTGACTGAAAGGCTCATTAGGCAAATTATGCAAAGTAGAGCATTATTCATGATCATTCACGCCTCCTCCTATACGGCTTTTCCAAAACAAAAAGTGTCTTAGAAAATGTAAATGAATATGAATGAGTGATCAAGATGATTATCACATCATTTTGAAGTAAAAACTCTAGACTACAAGATCCAGGTAACAACACCAAAAAAAAGTCTTGTAAACAAATGTTATGAACGTGTTTTGTGAACTTATTTCAGTGATTTTTTTGTTTTGTTTTTGTTTTCAATAATCACGCATAACTTATTTTCTCCAAAATACAAACTTGTACATACATGCTGCTCACATATTACTGTAGCCCAGTTTGTGCTGAATACAGTGTAGTTAGCCTTTAGACATTTATGTGTTTATAAGTACTATATTTTCAGTATATATTTGTATATACTGAAAAATATACAAATGTCAGGACATGTCAGAACTTTTTCGGGACCCCAAAACACCCTCAGACTCCTAAGGGTTAACTTAAATAATTACAATTAGTTCAAATTAACAGACCTTGATGAGTATTTAGAAGTTTTTGGTATGAGTTTGTAGAAACGACACTTTCCAAGTTAGCTGTACAAATTTGATATTTAAATGAACTGTAAGTACTTAAGTAACCGTAACTGTCACCTTAAAGTTCCACCAACTTAAAATCTTTCAGCCGAGTGATTGTGTGTCTGATGTCACCAGGGCAATAGGGCACTGCTGGCTCCGTGGTAGGTGATTTGTCTGCCACGCGAAAGGCCCTGGCTAGATTCCCAACAACTGGATGAAGTGTCTGTCCCAAGCCCAGATAAAATGGCAGGGTTGTGTCAGGAAGGGCATCTGGCGTAAAACTTGTGTGTGGCCTGGATTGTCTGCTGTGGCGACCCATTGCAGGGATCAGCTGAAAGATCATTTTTTAAAGTTTTTTATTAAATAAAAAAAAAAGATAATTGCTATTAAATATTGTGAGTTAGGCGACTCAGTAATGCAAGTAAAGAATGATTAATAGGAATGAGCACAACAAACTCAAAAACTGATAGTTCTGTTTACCTAAAATTGGAAACATCATTACTTAAAACATTTGATGTAACCGACTACCTCAAAGTTTTTGAGTTTTGCCAACTTATTCGGGTTTACAGTGTAAACAAACTTGAGTTTTACCTCCTCAACACCTCCAAAGTCTCAAACTCAACTTGACAGCGCCAGGTTTCTAAAGGCACGTGATTGTTGACTAATTAGTGCTTGCAGTGTTTTGAGACTGATATACGTGTGTGTTTTGTGTGTGTTTGGAGAAAAAGGCAGATCTCCAATAATGTAACGCCATAAAAATGCGCCACACTGAAGCTTCTGTGCTCGATATAAAAAAAACGTTTATACCGTATCTGAGGCCGATCAGACGATCACCGGTCACGGACAATCAAACTGGACACCAGCCAATTCTGTTCACTGGCCGATTGACCAGTTCATCTCTATTATAAATGTAAAATAAAAAAATTCTATTTTAGAGTCGCAATTTATAGCTGAATCGATTTCCCCCCTATCGCTAATAGATACTCTTGACCCTTAAGGAAATTACAGATATCCAGCAGTAATGGAGAAGGTAACACAAAGACAGGTTTGTAGATGTGACTGCGCACTTATATATGAGTGTATGTGTGTGTTTGTGTGCTCTCCCTTTCAGACGTGTAACCCTGGTTCATGCATGGATCTCTTGGGATAGACTCTATATGACTTTTCCCAGGAGAAAGTTCCTACTGATGATGATGATGATAATAATAATAATAATAATTAATCATTCTATTAATAAAAAAAACTAATTCAATAAAAATACTTTCATCAATCACTAATAAATAATATTCATCATTACTTATTATAAAACAATTATACAGAAATTTCGACATTTGAGATTATATTAACATTTGAATATAAATTTGAGTCAGTTTTAATAAATATCATAAAAACACTATATTTACTGACACCACAGTACTGAATCTCACATATTAATAAATATGTACACGTGATCTTTAATTACTTAAAATGTACATGTTTAAGTAATATTATTCTGACATATTTGTGATGTGTACAGGTTTGTGTTGCTTTATTAAACAAACAAACAAACAAAAAAAACATTACCAAATAAATAAATAAATAAATAAATAAATAATGCAGCTGAGTACTCATGAGTGCTTATTATGACAGATCCTGCTTGTACTTTCTGTACATGTGTGTGCGTGTGTGTGGGTCCATGAAGCAGCTGTGAACCGCGCTAATGATGGATTTAGCTTCGGCTCTGACATGTTGTGTCTCGAGTGGGAGCGGTGTTAATAGTGAGGTGAGCTCTTAATGTGTCTTTCAGCGTTAACACTGCACAGGCTACGACCAGCAGTCTGGAACTAATACATCTCTGTTTTAACACACACACACACACACACACGTCTCATATCTCATCATTTCCGAAATGCATCTGAGTCACAGTGCCTGAGAGCGAGTTATCATTTAAAAGCTTCAGTTCCTCCTCTTTCTCACTCGGGTTAAAAAGCTGGAGAGTTGGAAGCATTCTCACTCAGGCACACACATGCACACAAGACGAGTAAGAGAGTCACACTCCATGCAGATGAGGAAACATTTCAATCAGGTTAGCATTGACGTAGCACTTAGCGGCTTGAATACTTGAGTGGGTGAAAGCGCTATTAGAGGGAAACATATTAAGGCTTGCTTTATTAAAGCGTGAGATGGAGAGGGTCAGGACGAGAAAAAATGGAAAGTGTGTTTATGTGTAGGAGAGAGAGGATGGAAGGAAGAAAGGGAGGGAGGGAAGATCCACTACAGTGCGTCAATCTCCGAGCAACTTTATGACGACTGTTAGTCACGAGTGGATAAAAAAAAAATCTGCACGATTTAACGAGAGGTCGTGATCTTTAAAAAAAAATAAAAAATACAGAAAAAAAAGATAAATAATTTCACAGTACAAATGAGGCGAGAGTGTCTTCAGCATTAAAGGTGCAATAGTTGATTTGTTTTTAATCTTTATTTGTAGAAATGATCTGGAAGGAATGTAGAGCATGGATAAAAATGATTAAACAACAACAACAAAGGATTTACTGCACACTGCACCCTCACTCATTACTTCATTGGGGGAAAAAAGTTTCTGTTAGACTTTTCAGAAGAATCTCCACTGTTCCATGTTTTCCCCATTTGTGAATAACGTCTCTCACTGTGGTTCATTGGAGTCGCCTTAGAAATACAGTAGCTCAGTAACTCTTCCAGACTGACATCGTCAATTACGTCACTTCTCACCTGTTCTTGAATCTCTTCAGATTTAGTTTTTGTAGTTAATTCATGATTCTGCAAGATACTTAAATTTTTATTTATTTATTTATTTATTTTAAAAATAGGTTTGGACAGCTTTATTCTCTCAATAAATTTAGTCATCATTTAAAAGTTGCATTTTGTATTTACTCAGGTTATCTTTGTGCAGTATTCAGATTTGTTCAATGTTCTCAATCATTTAGGTTTGATAAATACAAACAAACAAAACAAAAGAAAACAGGAAAAATACGTAATGGAAGTAATACAATCGTTACAGTTCGGCAAGACCAACTTGAATCTTTTTTGTTTTAGGAAATCTAAACACACAGAATGCCTTAAGGCGTCGCCACTGTGTAAAAGTCGAGTTCTCTGGACACTCGCTGAAATCACATGTTTAGAAACGCGATACTGTTTACTGTACACACAAGATGTGGCTTCTCGTTCTCGTGCCCTCTCTGAGACTCGAGCGTTTCCGTCTCTCTCTTTCTCTCTCTGTGTCTCTCTCTCTCTCTCTCTCTCTCTCTCTCTCTCTCAGGCTGAAGCAATGCTGGGAAAGCGCGAGCCTGTTTGGGTGGCTCATTTTTTAAGGCAGCTCTGAGGATCGATTTCAGATCGGGTTTAAGGGCTCGCTTTTTCCTAATCGCTCCCTTGGACCCTCTTAGGACATGAAAATCCGTGTCCTTCAGACAGTCTGAGACAATCAGGCGCTCTCTTTTTCTATCGCTCTCTCTCTCTCTCTCTCTCACTCTCTCTCACACACACACACACACACACACACACATACTCACATGTATATACTTGGTCACATACT
Source organism: Clarias fuscus (assembly GCA_030347435.1). Taxonomy (NCBI): domain Eukaryota; kingdom Metazoa; phylum Chordata; class Actinopteri; order Siluriformes; family Clariidae; genus Clarias; species Clarias fuscus. Next base: position 29,738,329 of record CM059217.1, on the reverse strand, counting down.
TATGCACTTATATGACACACCTGTGTCAGGGACACCTTTAACTGTGGAATGAGAAATGAGCCAAGGACGTCGGTGGTGTTTCTAATTGACTGAGGACACCCACACAGATGTCCCTGAACTAAGAATTCTGCAAAGTGAGTCCCCGAGGTGCAGTCTGAGACGCTTTTTAACACACTTCAACTTCAGAAACCATGGTGCATTCCTTCATAGCTGCGTTTAGAGAAGGCGGCTGAAAACTATTTGTGGCCAAGTGTCAAATTTTGATGCAGTTTATTTAACTGTCTTCATTAAAATGGTGACAATGAATAAATAAATAATTCAATTAAGAAAAGCCTTCCACAGACCCCTCATATTCACTTATTATTTATTTGCTTTTCATTCCTGAACTTCCTGCTTGCAACAGCAACATGTTTGACTGTTTAGAAGTGAGGACTAAATATACAAGCCATAAACACTGGTCCAATAAAAAAGGTTGGCATTTCAGAGGGGTCAAATTACTGGGCTGCGTTATACACATGCGAATAAAACAACTAAGGAAACTGAACTGGTTAAGAACCCATGTAGGGTTTACCTTGCAAATGTGAAAGCTAAAGTGTGCTTCTGTATATTTTTCTTTTCTGATGTCTTCCCAGTGATAACAAGCATGTTAAAGTCTTTGTGACGAATCCTCTTCTAAACTCGAATGAGATCTAGACTGAGGTTCATCCCCTGAAGCTGTTAGCATGACGTCTCTGCCTAAAGCCTTTTGCTGGAAAATTTTTTTACGTGCGATCTTTAACATGGCTTGTAATCCTTTCTTTTGCACACACACAGGTAAAGTCTTCTCTAACCTCTGATCTGGAACATGTAATGCTTGAATATGTCTTGATTTCCTCATGTCTGGATTAGTCTACTGTACTGCGTGCATGTGGCAGTCGCTCAGCTCTACCTCTCCTGAAGCGGCCTCGTGCAGCAGACTCCTGTGTCTCAGATCTGCACGGCTAAACCAGATTACTGCGGCGGCTTTCATATGGGCTTAAAGTGGCCTTGTTACTGCAGTATGCAGCACAACCTGAGAATACCTGCTCCCTGTCACACCTACAGGACAATTTCTACCCTGATGTAAATGTAGAAATTGGAAACGCTTGTAGAAATGCTGGCCTCAAAACGCACACACACCTTTTATTAAAACAGAGTCTTTACAGTGGATTTTTAATCCACATTTTAATCTATTTTTAATCTGTAAATAAAAATAACCAAGCAAAAAGAAAAAAAGTTACTTTGGAGAGAAAAAGCAAGTCACATAAGCAAAATCTTATCTAACTTAGTAAACAAAAACAAATTAAATTAGCAAGCAAAATTTTACTATTAAGCAGAGTCTAAACTAGTGAACAAAATCTAACTTAGTAAGCAAAGTGAGCAAAATCTAATGTTGTGAGCAAAATTTGACCTCATCTGCAAAATCTAACTAGTGGGTAAAATCTAGCCTAGTGAGAGAAATCCAACTTAATAAGCAAAATCAAGGCTAGTGGACAAAATCTGATTTAGTAAGAAATATCTAATCTAGTGAGCAAAATCTAGCCTAGTGAGCATAAGATAATCTAGTGAGCAAAATCTAATATATTAAGAAAACTCTATTCTTGTGGACAATATCTAATATATTACGTAAAATCTAACCTAGAGAGCAAAATCAAACCTCATCAGCAAAATCTGTCTAGTGAACAAAATCTAAGTAGTGAGTAAAATCTAGCTTAGTGGACAAAATCTAATCCATTACGTAAAATCTAATTTAGTGAGCAAAATCAAATCTAGTGAGCAAAATCTAACTAGTGGACAAAATCTAGCAAAATCAGCAAAATCTGACTTGTGAGCAAAATATTTTCTAGTGAGCGAAATCTAACCTAATAAGCAAAATTAAGTCTAGTGGCCAAAATCTAACCTAGTGAGCAAAAAGTAACCTAGTGAGCAAAATCTAATCTAGTGAGAAAACTCTAATCCAGTGTGCAAAATTTAAACTAGTGAGCAAAATCTAATATATTAAGAAAACTCTATTCTTGTGATCAAAATCTAATCTAGTGTTAAATCTATATATATGAAGAAAACACTAATCTAGTGAGCAAAATCTAATCTGGTGTTAAATCTAACTTAGCGAGCAAAATCTAATCTATTAAGCAAAATCTAACCTAGTGAGAGAACTTTAATCTAGTGTGCAAAATCTAATCTAGTGTGCAAAATCTAATCTAGTCGACAAAATCTAATATATTGAGCAAAATCTAATCTATATAGCAAAATCTAGCCAAATCAACAAACTCTGACACTAGTGAGCAAAAACTAACTTAGCGAGAGCAATTCAGGATCTAGTCAGCAAAATTTAACCTAATGTTGCAAAAAAAAACATGAATCTTGTAGAAGAACAAACCTATTGAGCAAACAGTAATGAGCCTGCCGGTGTTTACATGCGATGTAAATTGCTTCTCTTGTTAATCTTTCTCACGTCCCTGTGAACCTACAGACTGAACACGGCTCACACAGAACCACAGAAAACCTTAATACGTGAATAGCAGGAAGCTGAAAGCACTTTTTCAATTACTGGTGTGCAGGCAGACACTGAGGAGAAGCTGAGAGCGAGAACGGTGTAAGAAATCTCAGTCCTGCATTAGCAGGAGGTGTGTAATGGCATCCGCACGCTGCCGGCTAATGTCACGCAGGATGGAGTGGCTGCACAATAGCCGGCTCCATTAAGAGCAAGAGCTCTCTGCTCCTTCGCCGTGTGCGCCCGCTCGCTCCGCTCGCTGAAATCAAGCGTCTGCCCGCGTTCGCATGGCGCAGCAGGGCGCTAATCATCACTGTCACAATTACACACAGCTCAACTCACACGACCTTCAGTTTAAGGACAGTGAAATCGTCTGCTTATGAGTGATCTCTCTCTCTCTGTCTCTCTCTGTTTCTCTTTTTAATGCTCACTCTCAGGACTCAGAGTGGGGGAGGAATGTGTCTCTCTCCATCTGTCTCTCTTATATTCTCTCTCAGGATAAAAGACACTTGTGATGGTGGAAGGGCAACTCTGTCTGAAGGGTTTATTCATTTGGATCAGTAATGACATTTACAGGTTGAAGAAGCAGAGTAAAAAAAAAAAAACACAGACAGACAGACAGACAAAAAAAGCGGCAGGAGGTGAGATGATGAGCCAGACAGACTTACAGGGAGACTGTGAGACAGAAATAGAGACAGAGGAAGCAGAGTGAGAGAAGCAGACAGATAGTAAAAATGACAGAATGATGGAGATACAGTAAGAGAGACACAAAGAGTGAGAGACAGGCAGAGAGACAAGAATGACGCAGAGAGAAAGACAGACGCCCAGACTTTGGCTTTTGACAGGAGAGAGAGAGGCTATTCAGATAGGTACATTATTGTAACCAGTTCTATTCTTGTTGTTTGTTGTTATTGTTTACGTATTATGTTTTTGTTCATATTTAATATGTTTATATACTGTATGTTTATGAATACAGATGAATGTTACTTATAACGTAATCAAGCATCTATAATTACTTTGGGAACTGCTCAACTGAACTGATAATGTTGGAGAGACAAAAAGAATAATAGAGAGCGAAAGAGAGAGAGAGATAGAGACAGACAGCTAGAGAGAGAGAGAGAAAGAGAGAGGGAGAGACAGACAGACAGGTAGAGAGACAGAGCACATGGTGTCCGTACTCCAGGTGTGATGTCCTCTGCTGAAGAGATTGACCAAACAAAGGATAAGTGAGATGCTACTAGGCTGGCTCTTTTCTTCCCATTGCATCTTTTTGGCCTCTCTCTCTCTCTCTCTCTCTCTCTCTCTCTCTCTCTCTCTCTCTCTCTCTCTCATGTGGAATTTGGCTCTCCTGCACCGATTTGTCTCTCCACTGTGTCCATCTCCATCTCGCTCCCGCAAATGTCACTGTGGTTTATAAACAAAGACCCCCTATGTGTGTGTGTGTGTGTGTGTGTGTGTGTGTGTGTGTGTGTGTGTGTGTGTGTGTGTGTGTGTATCAGATAGCACGCTGTTGCTGGGTTTGACACACTGTGTACGTTTACCACTGGTGCCGGATACACACGTTCTACTTTTGTAGTTTGTTGTGTGTGTGTGTGTGTGTGTGTGTGTGTGTGTGTGTGTGTTGGTTGTGCTTTATTTTTCATCAGTGTCAGTTTCTGATTGCTGTATTTTTTTTATTCCCTTAATCCTGTAACTGTAACACACACACACACACACACACACACACTAGTGTGTCAGTGTTATTGCTGTACTGAGAATAAACCACAGCCTAAATAATATCTGTACAGAATAAAGCACACTGAGATGTGTGTATAAAAGCAGAACACAATGCCGGGGGTGCTCTCTCTCTCTCTCTCTCTCTCACACACACACACACACACACACACACACACACACACACACACACACACACACACACACACACACACACACACACACACACACAGCTGTTAAAGCTTCTGGCAAAGCAAATAAGATTTTGTTTAAGGAAGCGAACATGGTTATTGTATTTGAGTGTGTGTGTGTGTGTGTGTGTGTGTGTGTGTGTGTGTGTGTGTGTGTCTTTGTGAGACTCTCCCTAATATCTCATGGACCTGTAACACACAGCTCGGAGAATCAGCTGAAAGACGACGGTAATGGCCGATGCTCGCTCGTCTTAATGCTCCTCACTCTGAGCAATTACTCTCTTAATAATCTCACTCTGTCTCCGTTCATTATTTCACGCTGCCGGCTCGGCCCGATAAGAAGTGCCCTCTGTCGCTATCACAGATATGGATGAGCATCTCTTCGTGTGTGTGTGTGTGGACATATCCTCTCCAGGCTCTGACCTTTGCTATACAAAGGCAGAAGCAGAGAAAAACATGGTTTTATTAATGTCAGCGAAACCTTTCAGGCTTTTTCTGCTTCTGTAAGAAGACACGTCAGCATCACTGCAGCATTCTACAGCCGGATCTGAGGAGTTCTGTCACGGGACTGGCCACGCCCACTCAACACGCAAAGACTAGTTAACTAGGGAGAGGGCAGTAGGGTTTAGGGCAGTTATCTACAGTAGAGAGGGTGGAGTAGGGTTTAGGGCAGTTTTGTAGGGGAAGAGAAGTTGGTTTTAGATCAGTTATGTAGGAAGAGAGGAGTAGGGTTTAGGGCAGTTATCTAGGGGGGGGTGGAGTAGGGTTTAGGGCAGTTATCTAGGGAGGGTGGAGTAGGGTTTAGGGCAGTTATCTAGGGGGGGGTGGAGTAGGGTTTAGGGCAGTTATCTGGGGGGGGTGGAGTAGGGTTTAGGGCAGTTATCTAGGGAGGGTGGAGTAGGGTTTAGGGCAGTTATCTAGGGAGGGTGGAGTAGGGTTTCGGGCAGTTATCTAGGGAGGGTGGAGTAGAGTTAAGGGCAGTTATCTAGGGAGGGTGGAGTAGGGTTTAGGGCAGTTATCTAGGGAGGTTGTAGTAGGGTTTCGGGCAGTTATCTAGGGAGGGTGGAGTAGGGTTTAGGGCAGTTATCTAGGGAGGTTGTAGTAGGGTTTCGGGCAGTTATCTAGGGAGGGTGGAGTAGAGTTAAGGGCAGTTATCTAGGGAGCGTGGATCTAGGAGGGTGGTTTAGGGCAGTTATCCAGGCTGTAGAGTGAACAGGTTTAAGAGAGACAACATGTGTGTGTTTGTGAACATACATTTTTAATTCTTCTGAGAAACATTTTGTCCTAACAATGTTTCTTTTTGTTAAATAAAGAAATATTAATAATAATAAAACAAAATGAGGAATTCGGAAGCAGCATAATGTCGTTTGAATAAATGACCTAAATATCTTAAACAGCCGCGCTCAGGGACTGCAGCTCGGCAGGATAAACAACAGATTAGACTTTATTAGCATTATAAATACACATATAACAAACACGATGAGGCAGAAGGGTTCTCAGAAACAACCATCATGAAATTCTTGCCAAATTGTTGCCAACACCATTAGCATCCTGTGTATGAAATATTAACGCAGATTTCAAAATGCTGTTGGGCTACTTAATAAAAATAAAACAAGAACAAGCGGCAGCACAGAAATCAAACACAACAAAGCAAATAGCTAAATTAAAGCTGCTTTATTAAAAAATGTTCATCACCGTAGCAAAAAATAAAAGTGCCCTGTGCCGAGGGTGAAAGGGCTGTACTGTATGTATGAAGTAATTTGAGGTGTAGGGTACTTGGTATAGGGTCTAGTTCACAATACTCGTATTAGGATTTTAGTGTCTTTTCATGGGAGCATGGCTCTCTACTTGTGTCACTGAAGGAGGTGTGTCTTCAGCGTCTTTCAGTCCCAGTGAAGGCGTGGCCTGTGTCTCAGTCCCAGTTAAGTGGGAGAAGCCTCTGTGCCTGTTCATCTCCGTGATGGTTCGTCTGTCTTAGAGGAAGCGGAATGTGAATCTCTATTTTATTGATGAACTGTTTTGCTTGTCCCAGTAAACGGGGCGTGGCCTCTGTGCCTGTCAGTCTGAGAAGGCGATGTCTCCTACGTTTCCCACTGAAGTTGCTGTAGAGTTGTTGAGCTGTTCGGCACTCATTATGATCGAGCAGTCTGACCACGTTTCTGTCCATGCTGTCTGTCTGTCCCTGCTTTTAAAACTGCATGCTTCTCATGTTCACAGTTGCAGTTGTGTTATAAATAGACTGAAGGATTGATGAGAGGACGGTGAAGCTTGCTGTGTGGCGGAGATTCCTCCGTAGCTCTCGCCCAGACCTGGCATCAGCGGCATTGCCTAGAGGCACTCAGAGCTATCAGGCAATCACTCAGACGGCAGGAGTGTCTGCATGTGTGCGTTTGTGCGTGTATGTATGTGTGTGCAGGTAGATTTGAATGAAAAGGCAGTAAATTATGGAACAGCAGAGCAGCAGGTAGCTTCATGTTGTTTGTGTGAGAGCTGCGAACCCACGCGTAGCCTTGTTTGCGTGTGAGCTCGAGGACCTCTTTGCAGTACACACTCAATCCCCGCTACATCCCGACCGGCAAGCTACTCAAACACAGTGGCAGTAATGAGGGCAATTACACAGGCTTATCTAAATCACTCGCACACATGGGCTTAGTAAACACACACACACACACACACACACACACAAGACAAACACCCCTATCACATGGTGCATCCACTTGGGCTTGGTTTGTCATTATTAATTAAGTCGATTATGTCTACGGTTACGCTGACATGTTTATGTTACACTTCAGTGTCGGTGAACAGATGAGGGTTTCATGCAGAGCACAGACCGCAGATGCACTTCCTTTACACCGTGTCTCATTTCAGCCTGAGATTTTTTTTGTTGCCCAGAATCCTTATGGCTGACCCTTTTTCTCCATTTTTACAGCAGGCTCCAACAGCAGTGACACAACGGAAAAGCCTTATTGTTCTTAGAGTGCATGTTTAAATCCTGACAGCAAAATTGCACTTCCCTCCGAGTTTGTTATGAAAAGATGTGGCTGGCTGGCTGGCTGGCTTCACGTGTTTTAGAAGGCAGCACGTGTGAGGCTTTGGCCTCCCTGGGCGGTAGCTGGTCTTTGATGGAAAGCGCAGAGATGATGAAATTGGGGAGAAAATGGAGGTGAAAATGATGATCATTTTAAGTGTGCTCGTTACTACAGCTCCAAGTATGCAGGGGGAAAAAAAAAAGAAACATTAATAGTGCATAGACAGCTTAGGATGGTTGTCTGATCTCCACAGCTCCAATCTTACCCTCAACAAATAGATGTATAATGAATATACAGCCTTGAGGGCATTTAGACCCAGCCTTTATACCCAGGCTCTTAATAATCAGGTTATGCCCCTCGTTAGGAGACTCTTAATAATCAGGGTTAGGTTCATCTTGCTACCGTAGCTTACCACATCCTAAACTAATATTCTGACCTTTGGGTTCGTCTGTGGGATTTAAGTAACTGTTTTCCTCTTCGTGTTCGTCGCTCTCTTGTACTTCTTTAACAAGAGGCAATTATGAGGCAGCGAGACTTGTGAGCATCCGAGTACAATTTATGAAGCATTCCGCCAGAGGAGCATGTTAATATTTCATGGGTCTTATTACAGCAACAAAGTACTGGGGAGAATTCATAAAAACCCACTTACACACAGAGTAGCATATGTATGTAAATACACACACATACACATACACACAAACACACACACGCCTTCCAGAGGCATTTTAATTGCTGTCTCTGGGGTGACACAAGGAGTTGTGTGGAAGCCCCCCATGGTTCATTCCCTGATGCGCACACACACACACACACACACACACACACACACACACACACACACACACACACACACACACACACACACACACACACACACCCTAGGTTTGCAATATAATGAGTGCTATATTTAAACAGTGCTGTTGCACTTGGACAAACTAAACAAGGGTGATTTACTGTTTCCTTGTATAGCATTTTCCATCTTCAGACTGTGCGTTCTACAAGTCTCCATCCTCATGAAACAAACTGAGAAGTAAAACTCTCTCTCTCTCTCTCGTTCTCTCTCTCACATGCACATAAAAAACACACACACACACACACACACACACACACGCACACACACACCACATGAAAGCCATAGTGAAATGCACAACTGAGTGGTTATCCACAAAAAAACTAACCCTAACTCTTATGTCATCGAAAGAGCCCACAAGTCTACTTAATCACTTCTTGGGGTTTTATGAAGTAAAAAAAGTTTTGGGTGAATATTTAGGTAGAGTACAGTGAGGTGGATGAATAGGGAGATTACAGTGGGGTGGATATGTAGGGAGAGTACAGTGCGTTGGATATGTAGGGAAAATTCAGTAGAATCAGATAGATATGGAGGAAGAGTACAGTGCGGTGGAGAAATAAGGAGAGTATGGTGGGGTGGTTATGTAGGGAGAGAACAGCACAGAGGACATGTAGGGAGACTGCAGTAGGGTGGATATTTAGGGAGGGTTTAGTGGGGCAGATATACAGGGAGAGTACAGTAGGGGGGACATGTAATGTGAGTAGAGCACAGAAGAAATGTAGGAAGACTATAATAGTGTGGATATTTAGGGAGAGGACAGTGGGGCAGATATGTAGACAGAGTACAGCAGGGTGAAAAGGTAGGGAGAGTAGAGTAGAGTGGATATATATAGAGAGTACAGTACGGTTAATATGTAGGCAGAGTACGCTAGACTGTATATGTAGGGGGACTACAGTAGGGCACAGAATCCAGTGTGGATTTGGTACTGTCCTGGTGAATATGAAACTCAGGATGAGCTCTGTGGAGAAATGAAAGTCCTCATGAATAATGCAGATGAAGGTGCTGACCTTTCTCTCGCATGCTCTGGTGGCCATGTTCAGCTCTCTGTGCGCCCGGCCCTGTATGATTACTCAGCCTTCAGCATGATGCACTCTGATTCACAATCTCATCTCTGGAAATGCCACAATTTACCCTGAGGTGCCTCTTTATCTACTAAATCTTCCTGAACGACAAAGCTTACATAGACTACACAGATAATTGTTTTGATCTCTGTGACAATATAAATGCACAGTATATAATTTACATCTACAGGCAGACGCACGGTTCTTAGCCGTATGTTTTGTTTTGAAGTGACTTTGTCTTCAAAGTAGCTATGTTTAGTGTGATATCTCGGGAATCACCCTTTGAAACCCTAGAACAGCAGCAGAACAAGCACCAGAAAATAATGAACTTTAACACCACGGGCAGCAACAACAGCTGCAGTGACTAAAATTAAGCTTCATGGGAAACAACAACAGCTGCATTAAAAATATCAACACTATGGACAGACAAACGCTGTCACACTGAATAACTTTCAGCACCAACAAACAAACCAAACCGCTGCACTGCCTAGGATTCAGCACCACAGACAGCACAACAACTGTACCGCCAAGACTTCAGTACTACAGACAGCATAACAGCTGCACTATGTACACTTCAGCACCACGGAGAGTACAACCAATGCACTGCCAAGGCTTCAGTACTACAGACAACATAACAGCTGCACTGTATACGCTTAAGCATCACGGACAGCACAACAGCTGCACTGCCTGGGTTTCAGCACCGCAGACAGCACAGGAGATGCACCGTCTACGCTTCAGCACCACGGACAGCACAGGAGATGCATTGTCTACGCTTCAGCACTACGGACAGCACTACAACTGCACTGCCTAGATTTCAGTCCTACAGACAGCGTAAGGGATGCAGTGCCTAGGCTTCAGAACCATGGACAGAGACAGCAAATTCCAAACAAACCTAATCTGCAGACTTAAATTTACAGAACTATGGACAGCAACAGAGAAATGTTTTACTCCAGCCAAGGATAACAGCTGCGCCGCCTAGGCTTCAGCACCATGGATAGCAACAGTATCTTAAAAACAGCCTAAGCTTCAGCACCATTAAGCGTGCTTAACTCATCTCTCAGAACGCCACACTGAAGATACTTTATGTAATCCATCACCACGTATTTTAGTGGTAATGACTAGGAACATCAATCATCAACCAGACAGCTCCAAAACAAAGTGCTTGAAAGATATATATCTAGTATCAGGGTTATTTGCACAGATTATTGGTTAATGATAACACATAATAAGTGAGATTAATTATTAACTATTAGTTTCTATGTATCACCAAGTTTGCTGCTGTTTGGCAAAAAAGGTAGAAGTCTAAGTTTAGGTAAAATAAAACTGCTTTAGGCTGCTTTCGATAATGTCAGGTTTATTCTTAGTAATGCGTCAACAAACTGGCATTAAATAGTTGATTTGTGTGTTGATATTTGCTTCCTTACAACCTTATTGTATGGGCTTGGTAGATATTGTCGTTAAACAATTCTTAACAAATTTCCCAAAAGTTTTCTAAGAAAGATAAAATGGTTTGTAGAGGATAACCCAGAGAAACAGCACACACTGTCAACAGTGGAGGAAAAAAAGGTTATCATTTGAATTTAATTAACCTCTTCTGGTTAATAGTGACTTCTGTGTTCTAATCTTTAGGAAAGAGATCCTTTCATCAGGACTTTTAGGGAAACCCCTATAGATTAAGCGGGAAGAATCCCGGCAAAGCTCTGATCTAGGATCGGTTTCTCTCTTTAATCTCTTGGAGCATGTGAGTGGGTTTTGAGTGTGAGCTGATCTTGAGGCTGTGGCCTGCTGTGTGTCCTTCTGCAAAAGGGAGATGACGTGCTGTGATTAAAGCGAGATGTGTAAGTGTGGAAATGCTGTATGCTTTAAGCATTGACTGGTGGCCTGAGATGTAAGAAAGATTATTATAAGAAAAAGGATGACATTTTCACTCCCCTGAGAGAAAGAGACAGAGAGAGAGAGACAGACAGAGAGAGAGAGAGAGAGAGATGGTGAAAGAGGGGAAGGCAGAGAGAACAAAGGAGGAAAATTGAGTAAGTAGAGACAACACCAAAAACAGTGGCAGAAGGAGGAAAGAACGGTAGACATCCAGAGATAGACAGAAAGAGAGAAAGATAGCAGTGATGAAGAGCAGAAGGATGTGAAGCATAAAGTGACAGCAGGAGCTTGGACACTAAAAGCAGGAAAGACCAAAACCATTCACCAGAAATGACACTACTGACTGCTCTAACATGCTCTCTCTCTCTCTCTCTCTCTCTCTCTCTCTCTCTCACACACACACACACACACACACACACACACACACACACACACACACACACACAATTCAGACAAGTGTACACCAAAAAAAAGAAAAAAATATGATTTTGGCCATGCATATCTTTTACATACTATATATTATGTAAAGTTTACATAAAATAAATTAGGGAATTGATTCAGTTATAATTCATGATTAATTTGTGTAGCAATTCATGTTTTGCCACACTGACTCCAAAATAGATTTTTTTTAATGATTATAACATTTATATTAGAGATGCTCCAACTCATCAGCCAGTGAACAGAATTGACTGGCCCTGACTCCTGATTGGCTGATCAGCCTCAGATATAACCAATTCTGTACCAAGTGCACAAGCCTTCGATCGACACCTCACCTTTGATGAGACTGATCAGCCTTTTTCTCTAAACCCTGTGAGTGGATTAGTCTTAAAAACCCACTCATTACACTCACTTACACCAGTCTCAAAACACCACAAGCCCAAATTAGTCCTGAAAAACGGGCACCTTAGAAGTTGTGCATGCCGGCGTAAGAAGCCTCACACACCCGCGTGCTCGCAGCCGCTCGACCTGCGTGCTCACTGTTGAGTGTTGAGACTTTCTGAAGGCATTTTAGGCAGTAAAATCTCACTGTTTCTTTATAATCCTAGAGGTATCCTCCTCTAAACAATTGGCACATTTTCATCCTGTGTGGTAGGAGTGAATAAGTTTGTTTAGAAATAACAACTATGGCAGATGACCTACATTTAATTAGGCATGTTTAATTCAGTTGTGAAGCTACAGTAAGGTATACAACCTTTTTCAAGATTCAAGATTGTATCAAAATCAGCAAAAATATTTTTTGAATTGGGATTTTTATAAAATCGTGATAATACTAACAGATGTGCAATATAAACTGAATCAGCACTGAGGTGTCCTGATAATATTGTTTCTAGTTCTAACTGGTGGTTCCCGTCCCTAGTACTTAACTCTATTTAATGAGTTATACAGAAACGTAGCAATTTGTTACCATTATTTATTTTTGTTCAACTTGCATATTTTACATGAGAGGAAATTCTGCCCTTACATTAAATATATTTATACATGAATCACTTTTTCCGTGAATGTTCCAGGCTCTTCTCATTAGTGTTTATACACAAAAGACTACAAGACCCATTAATAACCAGCACAATGTTGTTACTGGGAAATTGCGCTCTCTATTATGGACACACATGCCTGCGTAAAACGAAATTATTCACATAAACACTTATTTATTTTTTAATGTACAACATAATATTATAAACTGTAAACAAATATTAGACAGGCTTTTACACTGTCAGGTCCTAATTGAACTTGCTATAACTCTTTATAACTCTCTCTCTCTCTCTCTCTCTTCCTCTTACACACCCACAGACACACAAACATGGGCCAGTACTACTCTGAAAATCTTTTGCTTTCCGTCGGGATCCTTTGTTTCCGTACTGATGCAGTCGTGCTCGTGTGTTTTATGTCCCCTGGCTAGTGTATAGCTTATAATCGACAGATATCAGTTTGAGGTTACAGTCACAGCTTCCCGAATATAAACACGCCCGAATGGAGCCGTCTGGACCAAACATAGTTAAAAGCAGTCTTCAGATTGAAAATATAAAATGAAACACACGTGAAGGTGAACGAAATCCACAGACGTGAGAGCTGGTAGATAATGAAAGCTGTCTGGAGAGGTTCGGCTAATTGCTTAGAGGTGCTCTTAGTGAGACTGTTGCTAACTTTTTAATGTTACTCGTCTCTCATAAAATGTACAAATCCCATGTTCTGCTCATACTTCAGCAAAGGAAACAGCAAGGTGAATGGCACCATCGCTGCCTAATGGTCCATACAAACACGCAGGCTGCCAATGTGTCTCTGTTATGCTGCATCTCTGAGGTTCATATTGTACAGCAAACTATATTTAGACTAGACTTGATTGCAGGAGCAACAAAAAAAAAAGAAAAGCTGAATCATCTCCTGAATATGCGTCTCTTCTAAGCAATGAGAGAAGAATGCATGATACAGTAGCAACTACGCAGCCTGAAGAACTCTGCACAGACCCGGGAGCAACAAGTCCCTTTAAAATCCTTGTCATTTCAGACATGCAGGGAAGGACAAAGGGGAGATCTTTCCTGGAGAATATTTCATGTTTCTCTCTCTCTCTCTCTCTCTCTCCTCGTGACAGAACCTGACAACTGACAGCTGAAAACCTCCCTCTCGGATACACACTTGTGCCTAAGGGTGTGCAGGAGACGGGCAGAGTCCTCTGCGTTAATCTGGGCCGTTATTACATTTCTGTATTCATGTCATTTCTTAATCGTGTATTTTATTGTTTCTTGTCCTACAGTAAGTCTAGTGAACAGTGTGATGGGATTGCTGTCTCTGAGGCAGACATGTGGAGTGTTGGCACACGATTTCTACACAAACAACTGGATCTGAGACGCTCTTACGTATTCCTGCATTCTCCACAGCAACACACTCCAAACAAATGAGCAAATCATTAAATGTCACTCACTAGCAGACGGTTCTGATGTTTACGTCTTCTTCTTAAACTTATAGATAGATGGATGGATGGACGGACAGACAAATAGATAGACAGATAGATAGATAGACAAACAGACAGATAAATAGATAGATAGACAGACAGACACATGAATATATAAATAGACAGATAGAACATAAAAACAATAATCAAAACAAAAAACTAGCCAGAGGAAAAAGAGGAGAGAGTGCGAGAGAGAGAGAGAGAGAGAGAGAATGGATGCCTGCTGGCTTGCCATCCACCACTGACTCTTGACACTCTGTTGTGCTGAGAGAAAACTAACACCTCTCGTGATCTCTTAGGAATAAAACTGTCGCTCGTAAACCCTGTCCAGTGTATAAAATACACCTGTTCTGCCCAGTTTTCTCCTCCTCTCTCTCCCTCTCTCTCTATTATATTCCAGCATTCTGACATCCTCTACAGCCTTGCATGCTACTTATAGATGCTGTGTCTGCATCTGCTGAAAGCCTGTCCATCACTCAGTGCCTAGCAAAAAATAATCTCTCTCTCTCTGTCTCTCTCTCTCTCTCTCTCTGCCCTTTGTCTCTCCCTCAATGTGCCTTCCTCCATCTCTCTGCTCCCTCCTTCCCTGCACGGGTTGTGGTCTGGTCAGGGGGCTCGGAGTTCATGACGAGTTGTGATCTGGAACAAGACCGCAGAAGATGTCGCTGTGTGCAGTACAGTGGTCTCTTTGTCACCTCCTCCTTCCTGCGCAGGTCTGCTCTGCGCGAGAGCACTTACTCCATTACGGCTGATGAATTGAATTTGGGAAGGAGTGAGGCGCCGCAGATGACGAGCGGCTAAATACGAGGCTTGACGTATTTTCTTGGTTGAGCAGAAGTGTACGCGCCCGTGGCCGCCTCGGAGAGCGAGGTGAGCCGTAATTACTTAACGCGCTCCGGTCTGCAAGCAGATTTCTCAGCTATTACGGGAAACATGTTCATGTACACAAAGAGTTTGGTTTCGGAGATTGATCGTGTTTGCATACGATGGTGGAAGTGTGTGTGTACGCAGAAAAAACAGTGTTGCACATCTCACCTGTGAGCGCTCCATTAGAAAGGCGCGTTAAACAAGCGGGAATGTGGACATGGGTTTCTTGACAACGCATTAGTCTTGTAACTCAACAGACCACAGCATGTAAAATACACAATCTCTCTTTCTTACAGGACTTGTGTGAAGTTATTCGGTATTTGCAGGTGAAAATATTTCATCAGAAATGTGATCTATGATTTAATGTAACGATTCTACTGTAACAACCTAATGCAAAAAAGAAATAATAATAAATGTCTAACTTTCATTTATTTATCAAGAAATAGCTTAAAAAAAACTATAAATAATCAGCTATAAATAATGGAAACTAGTGATGAGTCGTTCATGAATGATTAGTTCTTTTTGAAAGGATCTTTAACGTGATTCAGAAGAACGAGTAGTCTCAGAGAGTGATTGGTTCATTTACTACTGGGTGCGCATGCGCAAATCATCACAAAACTCCGTAGGTTAGGTACAGGAAACAGAAATGAGTCGTTACCTTTGAGTCTTTGGTTTGATTCGTTCTTTTGTCACGTGACTCCAACAGACGCATTGAAGTGCAATAGATTCAGAAGAACAAACGACTCGGACTAGAACATATGACGGTGAGCTGCTCATTCTGTTTATCATAATATGTCCTTAGCTGCATTGTAATATTTTCATTACTGGAACTATATGTTGGAGGTCTGTTTATTGAAAATGTAACATTTTATTTTATTTCTGGTCAAAAGAACGAAATGAACTAAATGACTCTCAAAAAGATTCGTTCATTTTGATGAACGAGATTCAAAGAACCGAGTGACTAAAATGATTCAAACTTCCCATCACTAATGGAAACTTCTGTTCTGTTGCGTTTGGGGCAAAGTTCAGGAAGGGAAAACTCTGTAGCAGAAACAACCAGACTGTACACTTTTACAACTCTGATGTAGACGTCAATAAGCACCTTAATCAGAGCACAAAGCATGTAGGAAACGCAGGATTAGGCCTAAGCTCAGCTCAGGAACTCTATCACGGTGTATTACGACAGCTGTTGGATTTGTATACCGTATATATATTAACGCAAATGACGGAAGCAAGGGTGCGTCATGCCGCCGTGTCGCGTTTGCACGTTTTTAAATTCCGTTTTCACTCCAGGCTGTCACGTCGGTTAGTGGCGTTCCGAGTCGTGCGGCGTTCGAGGCATGAGCTGTCAGTCTGAAATCTCTCGGCGCGGCTCTACAGATGTGCTGTTAATTTATTAGGATTCAATGACTGTATAATGAGTCCTCGTTTGTCAGCATGTAATTGGAAAGTATTGAAAATGAGCTCTGTTTTACCATTCAGATGCTAATTGGAGAATTATTTCTGGGAAATATTAGCTCGCTGGTTGGTGCGAACACACACACACACACACACACACACACACACACACACACACACACACACACACACACACACACAAGAACACCTCCTCTTGATATATCTGGATAATAAAATTTCTAAAACAAAAAAGAAAACTCTGCAGCACAAGACAGATACGTTGTGTTTAATCTTACAATCTAAAGAAGAGATAAAAAACGACGGAGAGGAGTGAAAGAGACAGGTCTACTTCCCTGGGTCACGGCCGAGCGCTCGTCTCCGTGTCGGGGTATCCCTGTTCACGCCGCAGTCCCTCAGCAGCCGTACATCACGGCTTTATGGCCTTCCCATTGGCCCATTAAAGCACTAATATCATGATTTACCCCATGGATCTGCTGCCTTTTTTACGGCCATCTTCTGCGGATTAGATTCCCTCCGCTGCTCCCGGTAAAACGTGTAATCTTACATCTCATAAGCCCATGAAGAAGAAGAAGAAGAAGACATTAAAAGAAATTAAATACAGCTGCGGGAGTTCTTGCTATTAAAAACCTCAACCTCTTAAACGGAAATGTGAGCCACCAGACGAGATTAAGCTACATTACACACGTGGACAAAATTGTTGGTACCCTTCGGTCAATGAAAGAAAAACTCACAATTGTCACAGAAATAACTTTAATCTGACAAAAGTAATAATAAATAAGAATTCTATGAATGTTAACCAATGAAAGTCAGACATTGCTTTTCAACCATGCTTCAACAGAATTATAAAAAAAAATGAACTCATGGAACAGGCCTGGACAAAAATGATGGTACCCCTAACTTAATAGTTTGTTGCACAACCTTTTGAGGCAATCACTGCAATCAAACGATTCCTGTAACTGTCAATGAGACTTCTGCACCTCTCTGCAGGTATTTTGGCCCACTCCTCATGAGCAAGCTGCTCCAGTTGTTTCCGGTTTGAAGGGTGCCTTTTCCAGACAGCATGTTTCAGCTCCTTCCAAAGATGCTCAATAGGATTGAGGTCAGGGGTCATAGAAGGCCACTTTAGAATAGTCCAATGTTTTCCTCTTAGCCATTCTTGGGTGTTTTTACCTGTGTGTTTTGGGTCATTGTCCTGTTGCAAAACCCATGACCTGCGACTGAGACCCAGCTTTCTGACACTGGCCAGCACATTTCTCTCTAGAATCCCTTGATAGTCTTGAGATTTCATTGTACCCTGCACAGATTCAAGACACCCTGTGCCAGATGCAGCAAAGCAGCCCGAGAACATAACAGAGCCTCCTCCATGTTTCACAGTAGGGACAGTGTTCTTTTCTTCATATGCTTCATTTTTCCATCTGTGAACATAGAGCTGATGTGCCTTGGCAAAAAGTTCCATTTTTGTCTCATCTGTCCATAGGACATTCTTCCAGAAGCTTTGTGGCTTGTCAACATGTAGTTTGACATATTCCAGTCTGGCTTTTCTATGATTTGTCTTCAACAATGGTGTCCTCCTTGGTCGTCTCCCATGTAGTCCACTTTGGCTCAAACAACGACGGATGGTGCGATCTGACACTGATGTTCCTTGAGCATGAAGTTCACCTTGGATCTCTTTAGAAGTCTTTCCGGGCTCTTTTGTTACCATTCGGATTATCCGTCTCTTTGATTTGTCATCAATTTTCCTCCTGCGGCCACGTCCAGGGAGGTTGGCTACAGTCCCATGGATCTTGAATTTCTGAATAATATGTGCAACTGTAGTCACAGGAACATCTAGCTGCTTGGAAATGGTCTTATAGCCTTTACCTTTAACATGCTTGTCTATAATTTTCTTTCGAATCTCCTGAGACAACTCTTTCCTTCGCTTCCTCTGGTCCATGTTGAGTGTGGTACACACCATGTCACCAAACAACACAGTGACTACCTGGAGCCCTATATATAGGCCCACTGACTGATTACAAGATTGTAGACACCTGTGATGCTAATTAGTGGACACACCTTGAATTAACATGTCTCTTTGGTCACATTATTTTCAGTATTTTCTAGGGGTACCATCATTTTTGTCCAGGCCTGTTCCATGAGTTTATTTTTTAAAATAATTCCGTTGAAGCATGGTTGAAAAGCAATGTCTGACTTTCATTGGTTAACATGCATAGAATTTTTTAAAATTATTACTTTTGTCAGATTAAAGTTATTTCTGTGACCATTGTCTTTCATTGACCGAAGGGTACCAACAATTTTGTCCACGTGTGTGTATGTATATATGTATATGTCTCCTGAACGCCAGCATGTGACACACCTGAGGACTTACGGGGACGCTGGTTTTGATAGAAACACTATAGGTTAGTGTAACTTGATTTTTTTCGATGATGGTTGAAGAACAAAAACGTCAGCAGGTGAAGATTTAATGCATGAAGTGAAGGAACGAGTCGGAGATCAGGACGTAGATACAGTATCGTCTCACCGTAGGACATGGAGCTGGTTTATTAGCCAGCAGCTGAGACTGATGAAAATCTCCGAAATATGTTCACACCGGGTGTTTCTGTGTCGGAATAAAATTAGAAAATCTGTTCAGTTTTAGAATCAGCTGACTGGCATTTAGATATTGTTTAATGTTTCAAATATCTAATTCAGAAGAATCACGCAAACTTGTTCCTTGGACTCAGAACTCAAACGAGTCAAACAGGTCAATTTTCCTGCCTTACACTAAGTCGAGTGCTTTGAATTCCTCTGTTTGTTCAGCTTCTCATTCAGAATTTTAGGGTGATGAGAAATTGTGAGAAAAAGTGTCTTTTATTTCTACATTTCTTTTGGATTCAAATACTTGGTTTTACTTTTTTTTTATCATTCAAGTTTTAACAGTATTTTATTATTCTGAAATTTCCTTCAGGATCAATAAAGTATCTATCTATCTATCTGTCTGTCTGTCTGTCTGTATCTCTGTCTGTCTGTCTGTCTGTATCTCTCTCTGTCTGTCTGTCTGTATCTCTGTCTGTCTGTCTGTCTGTCTGTCTGTCTGTCCACCTGCCGTGACCATTTTAGTACAATTGGTTTGAAAACAAAGAGAATTTTTCAAATATTCTACAAATCGAATAAATACAAATCCATCCATTATCTAGAACCCTTATCCCAGATTCACAGGAAGCCTGGAGTCTTTCCCGGGGATCGTAGGGCACAGGCCAGGGTACAACCTGGATGGTCTGCCAACTCATCACAGGGAACACCATCACACATACACACACACACACACACACACACACACACACACTACAGGCATTACACTACAGGAAGCACTAGTCCGCTTATAGCCCGTGAGCTCGTATCTGTAGGAGGAACCTGAAGGATCAGAAAAATAAATAACAGCATAAACATGATGAGAACATACACACACACAGGACTGGACACGAGATTCGACCCACTGTCTCCAGAGGGGTCGGGTGACCGCGCTAACCATTAAAACCGCCGCGCCACCACAGAGGCTACGTCTACATTAAAACATTGCTCTAGTGCTGACTGTTAACTGTCCACTGTTCATGTCAGCGTCGTAACCGGGACAACAGGTGGTTGAGTACAGCTCCCCTATGATATATAAGAGGTCTCACCTTTCACACACACACACACACCATACACACTTTACAGGAAATGCTCATCTACAATTGGAGGTTCACTTTAAAACATTAACATATTTACGGCGCGAGGCGCAGCCATGGTGGCCGATTCACGGGAACTGTTGACAGGTTCTCATTTAACCCGTCTCTGCTGCCGTTACAAGGTCTCCTTGATCGAATAGAGACCATCTGCCTACACGCACGCACGCACACACACACACACCACACACACACACACACACACACACGCACATGCACCTGCGCCTGCATATAAAGACCACTCCACTCGCATTTGTGCAAATGCACCCACATGGATGCATTAATGTGCACAAACACATATATTTACCCACCCACTCTCTCTTACACACACACACACACACACGGTGCCAACCAGCAGACAGATGCAAATGGCCGAGCGGCTGAGCTTTTTTCCCGGAGATGGTGATGATGGTGGTGATGATGATGGCTGTGCGTGTCTGGCCAGAACAGCACCTGCAAATAATGATGGATGATGGTCATTCTTCAGGGAGCGAGGGACTTCATCCCACTCTTCGCCTCCAGGCCGCCTTTGTTTCTTCCCTCGTTCGGCAGGCATGTTTTTTTTTTTTTTTTCTTTCCTCCTCCAGAATAACAAACACCAGCTTATATTTCACATTTCACTCAGAATCCATCCAGTCCAGCGTTCGGTTCTCTTGTAACCGGAGTAAGTGAAGTTTTTTTTGTTTATAGGTTTTGTTTATAGTAATTTTGCATCGTTATGTCGGAGGTAATGAACTACCTACAGTAAGCAGTGCCGTCTCAACACCGCAACATGTCTGTATTGTTATCTAGATTTAGTTTTTGTCCCCATTCTCTCTGTACTATAATCCTCCTGGTCATGAGGACACGTCTTCATCAAGGCTACAACCTTGATAGAGCTGCGTTCCATTCCGAAGTGCACTTCACAGGGTGCTTGCTCCCTACTCCCTGCTCCGTTTGCAGGGAATGTCGGTGAACGGAACTTCCCTCGACAAAACACCACCATTCGGGACACCCTGCGAAGTCTCCAGCGCAGAGGTCACTTCCTTGGTGCGTTACCATGGTGACATAAGCACCTCGGGTGTCTGTCGCGAGAATTTCACACTACGGACATTAAATATTGAATATTTATTCAAAGAAAAACTGATACCATTATTGGTAACATTATTGAAACATGTATAACTTGTAAATAATTTATTTATTAATAATAATGATAATAACAATTGATTAAGGATATACTGAGATTTACTTTATTTATTCATTCATTTATTTATTTTTACAAATCAATAGCCTATATAATGCTACGGATTGCTTGATTAAATTAAAATGTAAAATTATAATAGATATACACGTGGGCAAAATTGTTGGTACCCTTCGGTCAATGAAAGAAAAACTCACAATGGTCACATAAATAACTTTAATCTGACAAAAGTAATAATAAGTAGGAATTCTATGAATGTTAACCAATGAAAGTCAGACATTGCTTTTCAACCATGCTTCAACGGAATTATAAAAAAAAAATGAACTCATGGAACAGGCCTGGACAAAAATGATGGTACCCCTAACTTAATGGTTTGTTGCACAACCTTTTGAGGCAATCACTGCAATCAAACGATTCCTGTAACTGTCAATGAGACTTCTGCACCTCTCTGCAGGTATTTTGGCCCACTCCTCATGAGCAAGCTGCTCCAGTTGTTTCCGGTTTGAAGGGTGCCTTTTCCAGACAGCATGTTTCAGCTCCTTCCAAAGATGCTCAATAGGATTGAGGTCAGGGCTCATAGAAGGCCACTTTAGAATAGTCCAATGTTTTCTTTTTAGCCATTCTTGGGTGTTTTTAGCTGTGTGTTTTGGGTCATTGTCCTGTTGCAAGACCCATGACCTGCGACTGAGACCCAGCTTTCTGACACTGGCCAGCACATTTCTCTCTAGAATCCCTTGATAGTCTTGAGATTTCATTGTACCCTGCACAGATTCAAGACACCCTGTGCCAGATGCAGCAAAGCAGCCCCAGAACATAACAGAGCCTCCTCCATGTTTCACAGTAGGGACAGTGTTCTTTTCTTGATATGCTTAATTTTTCCGTCTGTGAACATAGAGCTGATGTGCCTTGGCAAAAAGTTCCATTTTTGTCTCATCTGTCCATAGGACATTCTCCCAGAAGCTTTGTGGCTTGTCAACATGTAGTTTGGCATATTCCAGTCTGGCTTTTTTATGATTTGTTTTCAACAATGGTGTCCTCCTTGGTCGTCTCCCATGTAGTCCACTTTGGCTCAAACAACGACGGATGGTGCGATCTGACACTGATGTTCCTTGAGCATGAAGTTCACCTTGGATCTCTTTAGAAGTCTTTCTGGGCTCTTTTGTTACCATTCGGATTATCCGTCTCTTTGATTTGTCATCAATTTTCCTCCTGCGGCCACGTCCAGGGAGGTCGGCTACAGTCCCATGGATCTTAAATTTCTGAATAATATGTGCAACTGTAGTCACAGGAACATCTAGCTGCTTGGAGATGGTCTTATAGCCTTTATCTTTAACATGCTTGTCTATAATTTTCTTTCGAATCTCCTGAGACAACTCTCTCCTTCGCTTCCTCTGGTCCATGTTGAGTGTGGTACATACCATGTCACCAAACAACACAGTGACTACCTGGAGCCCTATATATAGGCCCACTGACTGATTACAAGATTGTAGACACCTGTGATGCTAATTAGTGGACACACCTTGAATTAACATGTCCCTTTGGTCACATTATTTTCAGTATTTTCTAGGGGTACCATCATTTTTGTCCAGGCCTGTTCCATGAGTTTATTTTTTTTATAATTCTGTTGAAGCATGGTTGAAAAGCAATGTCTGACTTTCATTGGTTAACATTCATAGAATTTAAAAAAATTATTACTTTTGTCAGATTAAAGTTATTTAATCCCATTGTGAGTTTTTCTTTCATTGACCGAAGGGTACCAACAATTTTGTCCACGTGTGTATTTAATAATAATACTTTTAATATAATGTCGCCCTCTATTATAATAATAATAATAATAATAATAATAATAATTGATTAAGGATCTACTGAGATTTACTTTATTTATTTATTTATTTTTACAAATCAATAGTCCATATAATACTACGGATTTTTTTATTAAATTAAAATGTTTTTTTTTATATTATATATCTAATAATAATACTTTTCATATAATGTCATCCTTGATGATGATGATAATAATAATAATAAATTAATTTTTCGGTCTCCATTTCACACTCCAGCGAGACGCAATGACTGATGGGAAATTTCTCATTCCCTGTTTCCCGGTGAAGTGAAGACCTGATGTTCACTCGTTCCCTACACCGTTCGCAGTTCCCTTTGAAGTGAACATTTTCGCTTCCTGCGGTTTGGAATCACACTTAACATGTCTGAACACCCTGTGGTACTTCGGGCCGACTGGAACGCCACCACATGTGCTACCTCTTTTTCATTGGGCGTGGCTTAACACACCCCTCCCTCCTGAGTGAGCTCACAGACGCTTGTGATCAGCCCTGTCCAGGCCTCCGGCTGCAAGAGGCCACAGTATCACTCGGGATTCGAACTTGTGATCACTGGATAATAGGGCGAGCTCGTTATCGCTGCGCCACTCGGCAGCTTCACAACAGCATGTCTTTAGCTTAAACATTTACACTAGTAAGTAAAATGTTTGATGATGGGGAAAAAACAATTTTTTTTTTTTTTTGGTTTAAGGCGCACAAGGTCAGAATGAATAATTTGCATCGTAGTTACAGCTGCGTTGAACAGATCAATGTTGAATCAGGAATCGCTGAACTCGGAGTCATGACCTCATGTGGGGGTGTTTGATATACAAACAGGGTGTTAAAAGAAACGCACGATAATCTCCTCTTCTGATTAATTCATTTATTTGACTTCAATTAACATTATAAATTTGGCTCCAACTATAAAGAATCGTCACTTTGCAAAACAAATCAGATTTAAATAAAGAGCGGACATGCTATTTTATTTTATTTATTTTTTTTCCGCTGTCTTGAGACGCTGCACTGGTGTAGGAGTTGAATGATAAGCATGCACGACGAGTGGTTGACGATTAAAGAGACACAGCGAGGACAAAGCGTCCTTTTGGGTTCTGACCGAGGGGTTTGGGAACGGGTTTGTCCTCATTTTGTTTTCGCTCCAGCATAACAATGAATACGATTTGATCGTATCAGCCGGTTTCATCAGCCTTTCCAATATCCTCAAGTCCCGAACTATAATATTGTCTGACTTGTAATTTCCCCTCGCTGTTTCTGCTTATTTATCAGAACCTGATAACTATGTAAATCCATCGATATCTTTCAACAGGAACTGGTTCGGGGGGCAGAGTGTAACACGAAACTGTCCTGATTATGAGGATATTATAAAGTTAAATGCATATAAACACAGTAGTGATGGTACAGTAGCTTCTCACAAAGAGTTGAGAATTCATCAGGTCACATTCATACATTCAGTTGCATCCTGGGATACGCCTCCGTTTCCATATTACAAGCTGGTGCTGAGCGAAAGCCGAACAGCTACGATAAAGTTGCAGATCTCAAGTGCATATGCAATTCAAATCCGTTCTCATGCATACACATATGCTGAGGATCATTCATGCATTACATTCTGATGCTTTATAACACGTACCGAAACGCAGAAAACAAACAATACGTCAAAACAATACGACACCGTGATGCTGGAATAAACCCTAATAAAAGATTTAGTAAACGCGTCCATAAATATACAAATAGCAGGGATGGGAATCACCAGGGGCCGGCCGATACAATATAATCGCGATACCCACACGATTTGTATCGTAATACTGTTAGTATTTTAGAGGAGTTTTAGAAATTTCCAGATTCTCAAATCAAGTCAAGTCAGGTCGGCTTTAATTGTCATTTCAACCATATACAGTTCAGTACACAGTGAAACGAAACGCCGTTCCTCCAGGGCGACATGTGCTACATACATACATGTAACATATAAATTAAAAGAAACTAACTAGCTTTACAGTAATATTAGATTTTGTTACAATTCTAAACGTAAATTTTAGTCCCCCAAATGCAAAAATATCACTCATATCTATCATCATCTATGCTTAATCCTGTATTCAGGGTCATGTGGGGCCTGGGGCCTATCCCAGGAGACTTGGGGCACAAGGCGGGGTACACCCCGGACAGGGTGCCAATCCAACGCAGGGCACACACACGGCCTCGGCTATTTGGGGTGGCTCCTACTGTACACACACTCACACACACTACAGCCAATTTGGGAACGCCAGTTAACCTAAGAGTGGTCTTTATCTGCCAATTAACTGTGGGAGGAAACCGGAGGAAACCCACCAAGCACGAGGAGAACATGCAAACTCCATGTACACAGAGATGCAGAGAATCGAACATGGACGCGAATCGAACTCGAACCATGGAGGTGCAAGGGGACAGTGCTAACCACGACACCACCCTGTCGCCTATGCAAAAATATATAAATTTTTTTTTTAATTAATTGTACTAGTGATCAGAAAGTTCCAGGTTCAAACCCCACCAAACCTAGTCGCCACTGTTGGGCTCTTGAGCACGGCCCTCAACTGCACAGATGTTAAGGGCGTCTTCCCATTGCAGCGATGTTGTATATGAAAGGAAGCGGTCACTATCCGACACTATACTGAGAACGACTTCCTGTTTTTACACACTTCCTCTTAAACCATGTTAAAACATGATCTTTAATCCAACTCATGCTTAATTATTAACGGTGCATTTATCTTTCTTTTTTTTTTTTCAGTCTTGCTCGGTAGAAGGTTGTTGCTGTGGCAGTTCCTGTCTTTCCTCGCTCTTTCATTGCTTTGTTCTCGCCCTCATCTGTTGCAGCCTTGTACATGGAACTTAATGATGACAAAATGACAATTACTGTATGACAACCTGAGTTCCACTGACGGAAATCGTCTCGACGCATCGTCTCGGTAACATAAACTGTAAAAGTTTGAGAATTAAATCATGTTCTAAAAAAAACTGCCTTTGTATCCACATCAGTGTGGTTCTATCATTTCGAGGACGATGTTAATCATTAGACATGGCACCGATCTGATACTCAGCATGGTCGTTTGGCTGATACGAGCAAAAAAATAACAAAACAAAAACAACAAGAATGGATCAGAATTTAATCTGATTCTGTAACAAATGAAATTTCGTTTATAAAACATCGGCATGATTACATCACGTAGGGTTGATTTTATTCTATTAATACTTCATACATTATTAAATTTGCCACGCAAGTGATTATTCTGTGAAAGACCTTAACTGAATAAACAGCGCTGTGAACAAGTCATGCATTTAGATCTGCTTCAATAATAATAAAAAAGAAATATTAAAGCTTGGAAGTTTTTTATTAAATATTCAGCTGATACTTAAGATTTCAGTGTCGGTAAAGATATCAGAGGGAAAAAAAACTGGAATTGTACCATTTTTATTAAGAGTAAAGGTGATTCAACACACTGATCAACGACATGGAGAACTTGTCACACTGCTACCACTTACTGTCCGCCATTACACCGGATTAATCACTCACTCGTCTACACTGCTTTATCCTGTATTCAGGGTCATGGGGGGGCCTGGAGCCTCTCCAAGGAGACTGAGGGCACGAGGCGGGGTACACCCTGGACGGGGTGCCAATCCATCAGAGAGCACACACACACTCACACACTACGGGCAATTCGGGAACGGCAGTTAACCTAAGCTGCATGTCTTTGGACTGTGGGAAGAACCCGGAGGAAACCCACCAAGCACAGGGAGAACATGCAAACTCCATACACACAGACCTGAGGCGGGAATCGAACCCGGAACTTGGCGGTGGTGCGAGGAGACAATGCTAACCCCTAATCCACTGTGCCGCCCCCTAAATCGATTAACGTGTACTAAAATGCATTATTCCTTACTCCAGAGGAAAGTCCAGTGGAAACCCACCCCATCTCTCTCCACCTTTTTTCGAGCATGACGCCACCAGCTAGCAGGTTGATAGCAGCGACTATCAGAGGTGAAGGGGCTTTCAGCTGCTGAATGTAATTTAAATCTCGTCCATTGATCCCGAGCTCTATTGGTGCTCGAGCTACAGTTGTTCCTGCAGAGAGAAGCCAGCGACACGGGGAGGAGGAGGAGGAGTGAGAGGAGGCGGGGAGGCGCTTTACCGCTGAAACAACTCTATATGCCTCTAGTGATGGAGAACTCCAGCGTGGAATGAACACCTCGCTGCACGGACAGTATACGTCTCCGGCGCTGCGCTCGGCGTCGGCGATATCAAGCGGCTATATTAATTAGACACAATATTAAAGTGTGCTTCTTTACAAAGGGGATTAAACAGCTCCATCAAGCTTAACAGTCAGATTGCAATAATACACAGGGTATTTATTTATTTATATCTGAAATGAAAGCCTTGCTGGAATACAGACAGACGCTGAACCTAATTATATTGTTGTACTCCCGTGCATTATGTGTATTTGTGGACTGTATCACGAGCACTTTGCTCATATAATACTGACGCTCTGCTGGATACGACGGTAGCTATTCAGCCACGTCAAATAACCGTGTTATGGAGATATATAAATAAACGAATATGTAAAAGGAACGTCTCAGTTTTACTCTTTCAGTCAAAACTGTCCTCCGGAAGGGGGTCCTTTGTCCATGTGCCCAGCTGCAAACTATAATCGAGCTTGATGGTGTGGACTTTGGAGCATGGGCTTGTTTCTTGGACGCCAGCCTTTCAGTCCATTGTGATGCACAACAGGTTTGGATGTAAACGGTGACAGTGCTGATCCAGAAGCTTCCAGTTCCTGTGCTTTGGTGGCTCCTGGGTTGTTTCTGACCATCTGAAGTAACTTCCTCTCAGCTGAGGGTGACAGTCTAGGTCTTCTTCCAGACCATCAGACCATGTTGATGTGGCTCAATCTCCCAATAATTGATCTTGGACTCTGACATAGTTTAGAAATTGAGAACCATCTACCATGCTCCTTCTCAGATCCTTGGACTTTCCTATTGTACTGTATGTAGAAGACAATCTACTGAGTGCTGTCACATTTTTTATGTTGCACACGGAAACTACCAGCAAAAAAGTGGGTACTTGAGAGACCTTGGACTTCCAGGACTTTCAACACTACCGCATTAATAATCCAAGTGGACTGGGTGTATTAAGATCTTTGACCATGTACGCATAATTTTGACCCTGTATAAATTAAACCTCATTCTCCAAATGATTTCTTCTATTAAAGATTTATGATGTACAATCATCCTGCCCCCCAAAAACATACCGGAAAGACGAATTCACTGGCATGGCACTGGTGTCCAGGATTGGTGAACATTAAAGACCATTATTTCTCCTCTATCATTAGAGCAGTCCATGACAGGAGGGCAGAATTTTTAGTTTTCTTCCTATCGCCGACTTAATAACAGTCACATTTGAAGCTTATCCATGCTGATTTAGGCATCCAGATTTTGGTAAGAAAAACTTCACTCCACACACACACACACACACACACACACACACACACACACACACACACACACACACACACACACACACACACACACAGTTCTGGCACCAGCAACTCCAAACTTCTCTATTTTCATGCTCTCCTTCCTTCTCCACCTCCTCTCTTTCTTTGAAAAGCACTGCTACTGGAAGTGTCATAATGTCAGGCAGGGGTGAAGGCCTGTCACCTTCCACAAATACACACACACACACACACATCAAATTAATGAGATCTCCTTTCCCCTTGCACCACAACATACCCTCCTACACAACCCGCCTACATCACAATAACGCCGTCTCACTGTTCCCCTGCAGCTCCTCTGGCTTAGTGACATTTCTAATTTGCTGAATGTGGAGACGCTGCACGACAATCTCTCGACATCCCCTCCAGCTGGTGTTAAAAACACCCCGTTGCATCACACTCGCTTCTGCCGGACAGACTAAAGCAGGAGACGCGGTGCCAGTTGCGCCTTCTTGTATCAGAAGCGGTGCCAAGCTTAAATACCCTCACACCCTCAATTTGAGGGTAAACTGGCTGTGAGAGTGCTGGCATGTCCCGATAATCGGTTCTAACGTTACACACTGAGCAGGGAAACTAGTTTGCTTCTGATTGAAAGCGATGAGTCCAACACTCTCAGTTTGCTAGAGTTTTAAATATGTGAATATTATCCTGTATAAGACAGTTCTGACCAGTATTTGATTGTGACCACAGTCAGCGAGAACGCACATTTTTTTTCCAGATGCATCATCAGCATATCATGGCGTATCTGCCTCATTGAGCTTTTCATCTCAGTCTTTTTTTCTTACAAACAAATCAGATGCTTCTCACTCCACCTTGGCAGTGCGTTCTTTATAACGGTCAGCTTCATAATCATAAGATTTGGTTCTCCTCTCATTCTGGCTGCTGTCAATAAAATCAGCTCAGAGATAGAATTCTGGTCTCTGCCAAGCCCTGGCCGGTAAAGTAGTTGAAAAAATGAAAATGAAGTGGACCACCAACATGCAATAAATCAGGAAAATGCGGCATCTCTCTATACGCCTGTCAAAAATCTCAACCTTTTGTACCAACATTCAGATGTTCTGGACATTAACATTAGGCCATTCGGCAGACGGTCTCATCCAGATCGACTTACATTTTGATCTTATTATACTATACATCTAAGCAGTTGAGGGTTAAGGGCCTTGCTCAAGGTCCCCACAGTGGCAACTTGGTGGTTCTGTGGTTTAAACCTTCGACCTTACCAAACCGTAGTCCAATGCCTTAAACCTTGAGCATTAACCCTGATGCCTCTAGCCAACAAACTTTCAATTCAAGCTCGATTATTATGGCGCAAGCGCTATGACATAAGCCATGTGACATCATAGTGTGTTAAGGGGCCTCTTGTTTTTGTTCTATGGGTTTGTTTTTCCAGCATCCAGGGATTCTTGGGGGTCCAGGTTGGAATCTGCTGCCATTAGATTTCTTGAGCGTGGCACAAGGAATTTACACAAGATTTTTCTGCATAGCTAATACACGCTTGCATTTTGGGATGCGTCTGGGGTCTGGGGACGGTTTGCGACAATAACAATTGTTAAAAACAGTATACAAATACAATTGAATTGAATTGAATTAAATGGAATTGAACTTGCATGTATACAGCTGAACAACTTTTGCTATGCACATCATGGAGAGTCAAATATTTTGGATTTTATGCAAAACGCACCCAATGGATTTTGATATACTGCTCCTAGGGGATTTATATGATCACCACCAAACCGGATTAATATGATTTCAAGACACTGAGGATGCAAAATTGCGAAGGACTTTTGATATCTACAAATGGTTCAGCCGTGGCGACGTCTTAAACTTATGCCGGAAAGTGGCTAATATCTTCCTGAGTGGTATAACATTGAGTGACATCATAGTGTGACGCTTTTTTAACTGAAGGTCTTAACATGCTCGAAAAAAGCATACAGGTTTTGTGGTGTGCCCGGTCGCCGATGGCCTTGGGCCAGATCTTTGTTGATTTCAAGCTGTACAGTACAGACCAAAAGTTTGGACACCCCTTCTCATTCAGCGAGTTTTCTTTATTGTATTCTTTATTGCGTTCTTTAGCCCAAACAAGTCTCTTCTGCTTGTTGCCTGTCCTTAGCAGTGGTTTCCTAGCAGATATTCTACCATGAAGGCCTGATTCACACAGTCTCCTCTTAACAGTTGTTCTAGAGATGTGTCTGCTGCTAGAACTCTGTGTGGCATTGACCTGCTCTCTGATCTGAGCTGCTGTTAACCTGCGATTTCTGAGGCCGGTGACTCGGATGAACTTATCCTCCGCAGCAGAGGTGACTCTTGGTCTTCCTTTCCTGGGGCGGTCCGCATGTCAGCCAAAAAATAGCGCTTGATGGTTTTTGTGACTGCACTTGGGGACACTTTCAAAGTTTTCCTAATTTTTTGGACTGACTGACCTTCATTTCTTAAAGTAATGATGGCCACTCATTTTTCTTCACTTAGCTGCTTTTTTCTTGCCATAATACAAATTCAACCTCTTTGAATGAGAAGGTGTGTCCAAACTTTTGGTCTGTACTATATATAAATTATCCTATTTCCTTATGTAGGCATGCTAACCAGGACAGCACTATCTTTAACAATCTGAACAGCACAAAGGTCTCTTTTAAGCACCAGACTGCACATACTGGAGTAAAAAAAGAAAAGATGATGGTATGAAAGTGTAATGTAGTTGGTATGCAGGAGAGAAAGAGAGCGTACAATCATCTCAAAGCTCACCGAGTGTAAAACATGACTAAATGAGTCTCATACAGACACCAGAGCTTTGCGTGTGCGTGTGTGTGTCCATTCCTGCTCATTTAGACAAGAAATCAAAGCAAAGCTCTCATACTCTCACTCCACTGCTGGCTCTGAAACAATAGTGCTCGCCGAAACAAGCCCTAGAGTGCAGCTCTGCACAAACACATCCAGCATATCACAATCCTCTCCAAACACACGTCTCGTTTTACACCTCCGCACCGCCCTTGCTCTGACACCCTAATTACAAATTAATACCTGCTGACAAATTTCTCCTAATAGTCCCATTTTGAAAGATGGCTGTCATTAGAAATGAGCGTGAGTGGGTTGACCTGAGGAATTAGTCGTTCACTGAAGGACTAATGCATTGTTTCGGTCAATAGGCCAGTGCCGTTGCCTGGCTGCAGTCTTTAACTTTTTTTCACGAGCACAGAGTAAATAAGATCCCATGGCAAGTACCATTAAAGAAAGACAAAGTCTCCTTAAGAAGTCTAATTCATATCATTTTACTTTACTTGCCCCAAATGTAGCCAGGTTCTGTGTTTTGTTTTTTCTTTTTAGGCTACAAGGCTAAGGAAGACTCTCTCACCCATAATCTTTGAAATAAACTGGCATTAGAGGGACTTGTTGATGTGGTTTGGAAGATACTAGCTGTAACCCTGCACACAGTAATCATGTGCAAAATGCCTGCTGTTTGGCGTTCTCAGAATTGAATGGTAATTTCTGTACTAATGTACGTAAATAGCAGGAGAAGCTGCACCTTAGCATTGCTGCCTTGGATCTCCAGGATTCTTGCCTTGTCTGCCAATGCAAAAGGGCTCGATCGGGTACGAATGGGTTTGTATGCCCGTGCTTTGCCCTGCGATAAGCTGGCACTGTTCAGAGTGTACCCTCACCTCGCTCTCTCTGACAGAGATTCCCTCTAGCGCTAGACATAAGGCTCTTCTGCCATATACATAACAGTGCTACCTGCATCTCTCTCTCATCTATTAGCTTGAGGGTGACTTCTCAGTCACTCTCACTATTACATATTTCTCCATATTTCTCCATTACGCACAGACTCACAGGTTCATTATCACTTTCAGGCTGTTCTTTGCACAATTAATACTATTTGCACTGTTGTCTCTTTGCAACACGATAAAACTGCAATGGACTTTATTTCACTTATTAGTTTCCTTTTCTTAAAGTTGTGATTTATATGTAGATCTATCTATATACAGTGGAACCTTGGATTACGAACATAATTCATTCCGGAAGTGGGCTCGTGTTCCAGAACACTCGTAAACCAAATCATCATTCCCCATAAGAAATAATGAAAACTCAAATTATTCGTTCCACAGCCCCAAAAAATAAATACATAAAAATAATTAATATAATCTATAAAATGAAAATAAAACAAATTAATCTGCACTTTACCTTTAAAAATAAATTCTGACAGATAAGTGTTTCCGTTGGTGCACGCAGGCGCCGTGTGTGTGTGTGTGTGTGTGTGTGTGTGTGTGTGTGTGTGTGTGTGTGTGGAATTAGCCCCCTTCCCTCGCCTTGTTTTACACAGTAACACTCGGTGTCAAAATAAGAGTCGCATGAGTGATACATGATACTCGGCGCTCGTAAACTAATACTTGCTCGGTTTCCAATTAAACATTTATTAAAAATCTATGCTCGGTTGGCGGAACTCGTAAACCACGTTACTTGCAATCCGAGGTTCCACTGTATATCTATCTACAGTATACGGGCTAAACGCTATAGTCAATGGACTGTTGTGTCTCAAGTCAAATACTTATATACAGTACTACTCTAGATCACTATTGAGTATAAATGTTAATTAATCAGATTTCCTATGACTGCTAGCCCACAAATAAAAAAAAAAAACACTTTATGTCGCCTTTAAACCTACTCTATGATCTGTTTCATGTAATTTGAGCATGTTCAGCACTTCAGTCAATATTTTTACTAATATGATGCCGCAAAAACAGCGGAAAGGTTAGGGTTAATTTATGGAGTTTGCATATTCTCCCTGTGCTTGGTGGGTTTCCTCCGGGTACTCTGGTTTCCTCTCACAGTCCAAAGACATGTAGGTTAGGTTAATTGATGCTCCCAAATTGTCCGTAGTGTGTGAATGAGTGTGCGAGTGTGCGTGTGTATGTGCCCTCCTGGGATAGGCTCCACGGTCCCCACGACCCTGAATACAGGATAAAGCGCTATAGATGATGACTGACTGAGTGATTTTAGATGCAGCCTGGAAAAAAAACAGCAGAAAGGTTTTAAGAGTTTAAACCCCAAACCTAAAACTGATATAAATAAATAGGCATCATCATCTGTAATGCCATCTTGGACAACCAAGGCACACCTTCTTCTTCCTCATCCTTCATCCTTCTGCTCTTCTACTGGACTTCAAGTGATGTGAAAGCTAAAGTAGCGTACATGTTTAACTCCAGACTCCCTGTGCCGCTTCAAAACGAGACATCGTAGTCACAGTACTGAATTCGGATGTTCGTGCTGCAGCTGCGGTGCAAATCAGAGTAAAGCAGATTTAGAACACCAAACATGTCTTGCTTGATCGAATACATTTGGGGAACAAGCCGAATTACATCATTACATCTGAGACTAAAGGGTAAAATACAATTTCAAATTAATCTTCTGTGTTTCGTACACACAACCACATGCCGTACTATACCGTCCTCCAGCAGGGAGTTATTAGCAGGATTGTACACTGTGTTTATTAGCTGTACACACACACAGCTCGGTGCGTTCCTGCTCGGCACTGATATGTACTCCGCACACTAACACCGAATGACTCATTTCTTCTCCGGATTCCTGAAGGTTGTTAAAAGGTCGGGACACAAGGAGACTTCCAGAGACTCGAGGAAATGTGCAGACAAGGCTCTCCGAGGAGACGCGGAGTGAATCTTCAAGGAGAGAGGCAGTGAATCATTCGAGTATGATGGAAAAATGACACAGTCAAACTATTTCCCAGAATTGAACCGGGTATTCAGGGTAAAGTAGCGGAAATAATCCTGTGGGTTCTGCCATCCCAGAGTTGAAGTGATAGTTATAACATACTGTATAAGCAGGATGGCTTGATTATTTATTTATTTATTTCACTTCTTTGTGCTCACTCACTTATTCCTGTCCATGTTTATGAAGCTCCGTCTCCAGGATCCTTCATTGACTAGTAAAGTGTTGATAAAACGACCGACAGGACAGGAGGCGTGTCCAAACATAAACACAAACGCAAACCTGCATTCCAGACGGGAGTCAGTTTCCAAAAATTGTTTTCTCTCCTGAGTTGATACACTACTAGTGCTGTCAATCAATTAAACATTTTAATCTAGTTAATCATAGTCATAGTCTGCGATTAATCACGCCTAACCACAAATTTTAAAATACTCAAATTTACTTGTATTATAAACATGCAATGTTGGAATAAATCATTTTTTTATTAGTTTTATTATTGCAGTTTTATTATCTAAAACATTAACATTCAACAAATGCTGAATTAATATCTCTCGAATTTTTATTTGGCAACTAACAATCATAGAGCCCCAGCCGCCTGAGCCACCACTCCCACAGATAATATTTAACCCATTCTTGTAAAAATAGTTCTCCTTGAAGTTAGCTCGAGCGCAGCAACTTCAGTTTTACCCAAACATCCATCTAAAAGCTTTTTATAATGAAACTTGCCATTCAGCACATCTG
Source organism: Clarias fuscus (assembly GCA_030347435.1). Taxonomy (NCBI): domain Eukaryota; kingdom Metazoa; phylum Chordata; class Actinopteri; order Siluriformes; family Clariidae; genus Clarias; species Clarias fuscus. The sequence goes on along the minus strand of CM059217.1, from coordinate 29,703,180 downwards.
GTGCACATCTGGTGTTTCCTTAGTTATCGTATTTTTCATGTTAAACGTGCCAGTATCACACACAGAGGGAGGGACTGTGCTGCGATTATGGAAAGGCATTAGGATCAAACTTGGTCATATGATTCATTTGTGTTAAAAAAAAAAAAAAAAAACTATTTTAATAGCTACCATCGACAGCCCTAGTTTATACTTTTTTTGGTTTATACTTTGTACACAATCATGTTCTACATGTTACTTATTTTATACAAGTCTTTGGGGTTTTTAACTGGATAAAACATATTTTCATATAAAAAGTTAAATAATTTTTTAACTCAATCACAAGTAAACTTGGATTATTAATATTGAAAAGACACCGATCAGCCAAAACATTAAAACCGTATCGATTGTAAACCAGTAAACTGGTGACACAATCACAGGATCACTCACACGGACCAAAGACCAGCCTGTCTGCTCTGATCTCACAGAAAAAGCCAATACAAAAATGCACAAATCACAAAAAAAAAAAAAAGCCAACATCTTGGGGCCAGATACCACCACACACTCCCAGAGGCCCTGCAGAGCCACGCCCTCAGGGGACAGAACTTGCACAAGGGCGTCTAACTGGGTGGTTTTAATCTCATGGCTGATCAGTGTATATCATTGATATTGTGATAAATAAGCACAATAGCAATTTTTTTATGATAGAGTATGTCTCCATGACTGAATCAAAAAGACCTTACGTGGCTGAACAATTGTAGGATTCAATTTAAATTCTCATCGTAACCAGAAGATGAACTGATTAGATTTTGGAATTGTGTCAAGGTCAAAGCAAGGTCAAATTTTCAAAGCAGCTTATTTATGTATTTGTTTGTTGATTTATTTATTTATTTATTTATTTTCTTCAATAATCTCCTTTTTGTTTTAAGTCTAATTAACCAAATTGTGAGTTTTATAACAAAAAAAGAAAAAAAATGCAAGACTTCATGGTGGGTAAGAAATTCCTGTTAACACCATTGGAACTGAGATTGATTTGTTTTAAATTATCATTATTATTTCTTAGAATAAAAATTAGAAACTCTAGAAGCATGATAACGTTGCTGATAGGCTAAATTATAAAATGCTACTTTGGTAGATGTTGCTTCAACATTTCATCTGGACTTCCTTTAGGATATGTATGTAAGAACGCCGATTTCGGTGAAGACACCCCATCGTTAAATGCCACCGGGTGGGAAAGTGCAGCAGCTTAGCTACAACATTTAATCTTGTTGTCTGCTTTATTTTTATTCCACACCGAAGAAAAGTAGCCACGTAAAATCTGACACACACCGCAACCTGTCACTCAAACAGCTGGCTCGGTAAAGACTAATCATCTCGCCATCGTGACTGTGTTTGCTGACTTAAACGTGCTCGGAAAGCTCTTTCCAGTTCTCTGCCTTTTTTGCTTCTGTAACAAAATATTTCCATTACACTCACAGTAGTGTGTATTTTTTTTTTGTAAAAAAAAAAAAAGAAGAAGAAGAAAAAGAAAGAAAAAAGAGACACGGGAAGTTAATTAAGTTGCACGGCTAGTGCCTGGAGAAAAAAAATAATAAATCCACAGACACTGCAGAACATTGCGGTAAGATGTGAACGTTTCTCCATGCTCCGTATAGCACAGAAACATCAATATAGTATTCCAGAGGAGTTCTGCATGATTCAGCGTTTACGGCGTGCGCGTAGGAAATGAAAGTGTGAGGCTGTGCATACGACTCCGGCTCGGTTCTCTCGCTTCCTCTACGCTCCCTCCCCAAACCGCACCGTCGGGGGGGGGAAAAAAAAAGAAAAAGGAAAGAAAAAAGAAAAACAGTGTAATAGGATTCTTCAGCTTTTCCACTGGCTGCCTTCACTATCACACACACATTTAAGAGCACAAATCCATGACAAATTGTCTCTTCTGATCCATGACAAATCGTCTGAGGGCCAGACAGAGACTAGGAAATGGAGGGAAAAAAGAGAGGGGAACGGAGAAATGAGAAAGGATGGAGGGGAAAAAAAAACAGAAAAGAGTTGAGGGGGAAAAATGGGAAATAAAGGACAGAAAAAAGAGTAAGAGAGAGAGAGAGACTGAGTGAGAGGAGGATAAGGAGGTTGATAGAGAAATAAGAAAGTGTTTGAGAATGTGAGAAACGCAGAGAAAGTGTGACAGATATAGGGACATTGAAGGAAATAAGACGGAGGAGGTGTGAGAGAAAAGGGAGGAGCAGAGAGACAGACGGGGAAAAAAAAGAAGGAGACGGAAAGAGATGGAACCAGTCAGAAGAGGAAAGGAAAGCTTGTGAGTAAGAGAAAGACAGAAAGTGAGGCGTAGAGGATCAGCAAGGCTGAGAGAAAACAAGACAGGAGACAAAAAAAAAACAGGATGAAAGTGACACACAGCCACACCTCTTTCACTGACACTCACAGACACACAGGCCACACCTCCTTCACTGACAATGACAGACACCTGTCACGCCTCCTTTACTTCAACTGACAGACACACAGGCCACGCCTCCATAACTGAGACATACAGACACACAGGCCATGTCTCCTTCCCTGAGACATACAGAGACACAGGCCTCGTCTCCTTCACTGAGACATACAGAGACACAGGCCATGTCTCCTTCACTCAGACATACAGGCACACAGGCCTCGTCTCCTTCACTGAGACATACAGAGACACAGGCCATGTCTCCTTCACTGAGACATACAGACACACAGGCTTCGTCTCCTTCACTGAGACATACAGAGACACAGGCCACGTCTCCTTCACTGAGACATACAGACACACAGGACACGCCTCCTTCACTGAGGAATACAGACACACAAGCCACGCCTCCTTCACTGAGACTTAGACACACAGGCCATGCCTCCTTTACTTCAACTGAAAGACACACAGGCCACGCCTCCTTCAATCAGACTTACAGACACACAGGCCATACCTTCTTTACTAAGGCTTACAGACACACAGGCCACAGCTCCATCACTGAGACTTAAAGACACATATGCCACTACTCCTTCACTGATACTGAGAACCACATAGGCCATGTCTCCTTCACTGAGACATACAGACATACATACATACAGACGTACTGAGACACAGGCCATGTCTCCTTCACTGAGACGTACTGAGACACAGGCCATGTCTTCTTCACTGAGACGTAATGAGACACAGGCCATGTTTCCTTCACTGAGACCTACAGAGACACAGGCCATGTTTCCTTCACTGAGACCTACAGAGACACAGGCCATGTCTCCTTCACTGAGACATACAGACACACAGGCCATGTCTCCTTCACTGAGACATACAGACACACAGGCCACACCCCCTTCACTGAGCCTGAGATGAAAACTGGCCACCACGCCTCCTCAATGAGACTAAAGGACACCCAGGCCACGCCTCATTCACTAAGACTGACAGGAACAGAAATCATGAAAGACAGAAGAGCATCCTGCTGAAATTAATGGACTTGATAATGTTATGAAATAATAAATAAACACTGATAAAAAGTGTGGTGTCAACTTTTACCAAAACAGAGACGCCTTCCAACATTCACTCAAAACACTTGAGTTGAAGCAGCTGTAAATATTGAAAGGGTTGCACTGAATCAAATGGGCCCGTCCTTACACCCTTTGTGTGTGTGTGTGTGTGTGTGTGTGTGTGTGAGATGTTCTCGCTTTCATGCCCGAGGGTGCTAACAGCCTGTTTGTGCCAGCGCGAGATGAGTGAGAACCGCCGCGATCGCACCGCTTCCATCCAATTTGCTCAGAAATCAGATTACGTCGTCATTCATTCTGCTGAGCCGCGCTTAATTGAAATCGCTCGCTGCCATCAATTCCCCGTCCTAATTAGTCGGCCGCAATTAAAAGCGGGTGTGAAATGATCCCGGTTTTGACTTTGTCTGTACATGATATAGCGAGACAAATTCCTCCTAAACCTGTTGTGCGCTAATACGTGGAATTCTGCCGGTGTCTTGAGGTTCGATGAGGCGAGAGTTTTTACACGTTCGCTGCAATCGTCACCTCTGAAATGCCGCCAAGGAGAAATTAGCTGTGTGGAGCGAAGAAAGCATGAGGCACACACACACACACGCATACAGCGGGTGCTGTAATTACGTCACCGGATTAGCAAAAACCACACGTGTGACTTTCTCACACACTGACCCTGTTCACAAACAAAGCTGCCGAATTCTTTAGAAAAAAAATTTTAAATCCCATGAGCCTGAAATGAATTCAGCAAAGCATTTTTTGTTGTGGGCGCAGCTCGGACGGATCCAAGATGGCGTCGTATAAAATCCACATGTTTCTCATTTTGTTTATTGACATCGATACGATATTATTAGGTGAAAGTACGTTTCCATAGCAATACAGCGGCCCTTCATGGATCCTACAACAAAGTGCTTTCATGGTGAAACACCAAGAACCCTAATTATATACAATTGAAGTTTACACACCCGTATGTTTTAAACAGTTTGGAAAATGATATCATGACTTTAGAAACGTCTGACAGGCTAATTGACATCATTTGAGTGAGCCGGAGGTGAACCTGTGGATGTAGTTTAAGGCACGCTTTTACAGTCAGCGCCGCTTTTTTAACGTCGTGGGAAAATCGAAAGAAATCAGCCGAGACAGTCATGGCGAGTATAAAAACCGTGGGATCAGACAGCCATCCCAACGCTCGGGAAAGCGATGCATACTTTGTATAAAAAGTACGAATCAGAACAACAGCAACTGACATTGTGAAGACGCAGGCAGAAACAGGTATCTACTGGATATCCACAGCAAAAAGAGATAGATATCGATATCCACATAACCTAAAATCCAGGTTATGCCTGGATGCCATATGGTTCCTACTGTATGCTCAGGAATAATAATAAAAAAAGAAACACTGCTCTAAACACTGAGAAATTTCCTCTGGTCTGATGAAAGAAAAATTTACTGTTTGGTCATAATGAGGAAAAAGAGGGAAGCTCATAAGCCAACACTCTCTGAATTCTGAAGCACGGGGGTGGCAGCATCATGTTGTGGGATGGTTTGCTCCAAGTGGGACTGGTGCAGTTTACAAAATACTGTACAGAAGATGGCATCATGAGGGAAAAAAAAAAGTGAATATATTGAAGCAACATCTCAACATCAGAGAGGAAGTTAAGGTTTGTTCGCAAATGTGTCTTCCAAATGGATAATGACTGCAAGCAAACTGCCAACGCCGTGGCAAAATGGCTTAAGGAGGACAAAGTCGAGGTATTTTTAGTAGCATGAAACAAGCAGAAAAAGCATGTGCGAGCAAGCGGGACTACAAACCTGAGTCAGTTACATCAGGATGATTGCATGTGCTACAGGGGTAAATGCTATGAGGTTATTAAGTTGTGGCCACAACATAGAGTAGTATCTCATGGTCATGCATTAAACTGGAAAACAAACTTTTTTAACGCTTGGAGATGAGATAGTATCTCATGGCCACACATTAAACTCTCATCTCATCACGTTATTAAGTTGTGGTCACAATGTAGTCTCTCATGACCACGCATTAAACTATCTCATCTCTATGCATTCATAAGTTTCATTTGGCCACAAAATAAAAAAAAAATCTCATGATAATGCATTAAGCTATCTCATCTCCACATGTTATTTAGTTGTGCCACAACATACAGTAGTATCTCATGGCCATGCATTAAACTATCTCATCTCCATGCGTTATTAAGTTGTGGCCAGAACATAGTATCTCATGGCCACACATTAAACTATCTCATTTCCATGCGTTATTAAGTTTTGACCACAATGCAGTATCTCATGGCCATGCATTAAACTATCTCATTTCCATGCGTTATTAAGTTGTGGCCACAACATACTGTAGTATCTCATGGCCACACAATAAACTATTAAAAGTTTATTAGATGATTTTACCAAGAACATTTCCCAGAAGGAGACACACCTTTTGGCCTGTTAAGACACACGGAGAACCCTAGGAGTGCTTAGTGCCGTTAACAAGAACTCTTAGCAGCAAGATGAGATTTGTGTTCTGATTTTTTTTTTTCCCACACACTCTTACACACTTGCACTGCACCTGGATGTTTGCTCTCTCTCTCTGTCTCTCACATCACTCCTAATAATGCATGCACACATGCAAAATGTTCACACACACTGTTCACACAAGCCTTATACAACTCCACACACAAACTATGCGTAGATCTATTCCCTCTCTCTCTCTCTCTCTCTCACACCACACACACTTTCATTTGTTTTCCTGGAGGCTGCGCGGCTGCAGACGTTGCCTCGTTCTCTCTATTCCTCGTCCTCTCTCTGAGCCACCCAGACATGGCCGTCTGGCTTTAGCAAACACGGCACAGCCTGCCCCGCGGCACGCCGGCTAATAACACACGCTCAGGTGAAAACACATTACTGCTCTGCGGCGGCTGTGGCGCTGAAAAGTAACACAAACACCTCCAGGAACCGTGTCTCCGACCGATTTTTCCGAGTCTCACACATCCGCCTACGCTCTCACACCTCGGAAAGCTTTACACCTGCCATAACGACCAACCTACAACCCCCTTGTTCTTTAATGTAAGTCTCTATCAGCATTAGAAATAAAGGATTCCTGACCTCTACAAAGGCGCTCCTGCTGACAGTAAGGCGTCGTCCTGTTGCGCCTTCACAGCGTCGGTGCACCGTTCTGCACAGTTTGAGCTCGTTAGAAGGGTTTTTTGTGTGTGTTTAATTATCAGGGTTACTGAAATCACAGGGCGGGATGGTGGAGAGCGTTGTGGTTTAAGTGTTTTCGAGGTCAAACAGTGATCGGGGAGATGGAGAAGAAAAAACAAGCCTGTAGTCAGGAGATATCTTTGACTTTGTTAAGGCACGGAACGTCTCAGAAGTGCTCCGGAAGCTGGTGTACTTGCTCACGCACTCATCGTCTCTACCGCTTTATCCTGTATACAGAGTCGCACGGGTCCCTGGGTCTCCGAGGCAGGGTTCACCCTGGATGATGTGCCAATCCATGGCAGGATGCACATAAACACACACAGGCAATTTGGAAACGCCAATTAGTCTAGTCCAGAAACCAGACGAGAACACACACACACACATCCCGAGGCGGGAATCGACCCCAGATACTGGAGGCGCGAGGCGACCGTGCGAACCACTACACCACCGTGCCAAAGTGTATAGTTTGAATATTTAGCAAATATTCACAGTGTGTATTGTTTTGTTCTCTTATTACAACTAGGAATCCTCTTATTATAATACGGGTCTAACAAAGTCACAGGACAGTCCTTTTTTTTTTTTTTACGACATAATGATTGGTTATGATACACAAAATTAAACAAGCGTGGAGAGATGTAGCATTTTATTAGCCAGATGATCAAAAAAACAAAACAAACACCTGAGAACAGCTTAGTAAAGAGAGAGAAAGGATCATTTCTACGCTACAGAACTGTGCACAAAGACTCCTGCGGCTTTCACACCTGATCCAGGCCAAATTATAGCCATACCATCAGTTGCCGTGTGTGTGTGTGTGTGTGTGTGTGTGTGTGTGTGTGTGTGTGTGTGTGTGTGTGTGTGTGTGTGTGTGTGTGTGTGTGTGTGTGTGTGGAGAAAGAGGTGCGCTGCCACTGCAGGCCAGCATTGTGTCATGTCACATTCGGCTCATCTGTCAATGTAGTGGATTATTTCTTGAGAGACCGGAATTGGCTGCCTGGAATCGGAGCACCATCAATCTCGGCTGAGTGCCGGGCGCAGGGGAGGCCGGGCCGCACAGGCTCATGGGATATCAGTCGAGCGGAACCGGCGCCCGAGCAGGTGATGAAGCAGCCGAGCGACTCTCGTTACTCAACACCATCCTCGGCAGTGACGGCGAGCGCAGAGAGAGAGACAGAGAGAGAGTAGTGTAGGAAAGAGATATAAAGAGAGATGTATAAAATAAAATCAAAGCAGAATCCAAACAATGCCTAAATGGGTCACACACACAAACACACAGTGTATATATATATATATATATATATACACACACACACTCCCTCTACACAAAGTCTATCACCTGGGCACACGAACCGTCCTATTCTTTACACTCTCAACAGTCAAGCTGCACACCACAACTGCCAAGTGCTCTAATTAGGTTTCTTTGGGTCCATCTGGATTCCTAGTTTCCAACCCAAGCTTGCCAGAACCCAAGTCTGCATCACCATCCATGAACCTGGTTTTATTCTCCAAGTCAAATTCTGAACCGAGTCCGCGTAGTCGAACCCAATCAATTTGGCCGATGAGTTAGCACCGTGTGCGAACAGCAGATCTAAATTATAACACACTCCACTCGAACCACGTCTCATAAACGTAACAATAAAGACGTTTCCTAAACACGAAAAAACACTTTCTATTAACAATGAGCACAGCAGGTTCTCTCGAGCATTCTCTCAACGTAGAAACATTATTCCAGTTTTCTATAATAAATCATGAATTCCAGTTAATTCCTCAGTGAATCCGTGATTGCTTACACAGAACTGAAACTGTTTTTTTTTTTTTTTTTTTTTTTTTTACCAACATAAAGGTTCCTATTCTTGTACTCATGTCTTTATTCAGTGTTTAGTGAGGGGAACAAATGAGAGAAGGAACCATGGACAGAAACGTTCTCAGGGGACCGGCTCTCAAACATCTCAAACCAGGAATATCTTTAAATGTGAAATAGCAACTTTAATAATGTTGCATTGTGAGTTTAGACTTTATTTTAAGAACCAAAAAACAAACACTCTTCAAAGAATCAAAAGTTATAATTTCAGTTTTTCAATCTGTTCTACTTTTGAAAGGTTAGGCCATGCCCCTCCCCCCAACCCTAAGTGAATCTCATAGACTGCGTTCACATTACCAGCCTGAAGTGACTGAAATCTGATTTTTTTTCTTTTTTTTCTTTTTTTTTTACCCTAATGTGATACAGATATGAGGCAGTGGTAGGTGACAGGGTTAAGTCACTCAGTTACTGATCGGAAGGTTTGCGGTTCAAGCCCCAGCTCCCTAAGGTTGCATTGTTGGGCCCTTAAGCACAGCTCATAATCCTATCTCCTCCAGAAGTGCTGTATCATGGCTGACCCTGTACTCTGACCGGTTTTACAGTGCCGTAGTGTACACATGAATAAATAAAGGCTTGATTTTATTTCAAATCCGAAAGTGAATCAGATCTGAGTCACTTTCGCATTTGGTCCCAGATCGGACATGTCGATCTCATATGTAGTCATGTGACTTGAATGAGAACGCTCAGATGGAGCTTCATGTAATTTTTTGCGCCCACGCATGCATAGAGCGCTCGCTAACTTCAGTCAGTACCGGCAGCGCTGGGATGTCATAGCTGCCTCTGAAGCCCCGTCCCAAGCATGTTTTGCATAAAACCGCATCCGTTGTATGAAAGGATTGAGTCCTCGCACAAATATCATGTGTTTTAACCCAGACGGTGTGAGCAAAGACGTATCGATGTGCACATGCATGCTGCAAAAGTCACTTGTAATTACGAATTGTCATGGCATGCAAATTCGATTTCAGCTTTATAATGTGAACGCAGCCCCAGTCTGAACTGAACTATTAATATTGGTAAAGCGCTCGCCCTATCATCCGGAGATCGCGAGTTTGATTCCCGGTTGATGCTGTAACCTCTCGCAGCCGGAGGTCTAGAGAGAGCTGATTGGCCGAGCTCTCTCAGAGGGGAGGAATGAGAGGTACTTAGTGCTCCCACATTAATCACGGCTCTACAGCCAATCAGGAGCGTCTGTGAGCTCACGCAAGCGGAAGGAGCGGATAGCGCTGTCCTCCGTGGTCCGGAGGATAGTCTTAGGCCCTCCCGGCTGAGTGGTAGTAGTAGCCTTAATGTGGGAGCCCCCTAGTGACGGGGAGGAATTGGACACGACTAAATTGGGGAGAAAATCGGGGGGAAATAAAACAAAAACTATATTAAACTGAGTGTGATAATTTAGATGCGAGTTTCATGACTCCAACGAAACTGTGCAAACTGTGAATAAAAGGTTGTTTGTTCAAAATCCTCCCCTGCCCCAGAGCCCCTGAGTACGGCCCTGGTCGCTGAACCGCGCAGATTTGTGCTTGTAGAAAATCATCTGCTGAATGAATAAAGATAAATATCGCGAAACCTGGCGCACTCGTAACCATTTCTGAATGACTTCTTGATTCGATTGAACAATTCTGTACGCTACGGCGATCACGGCTGCGCGCTGTCTCGCGCCATCGAGGCCGCGCCGTATCCCTAACGCTGATTTGAAGTGTATGGAGTGTATGAAGTGCATGCGTTCCATTTGGTTAATGATTAAATAAGTGATGACAGGTATTCATACCGCATCAGGCTCAAGTCCCACTTAGACGAAAAAATCGCTTTCAATTCAGGACGCTGCTTTTAATAGAGTCAGATTGCATAATGAAAGATAAAAAAACACACACACACACACACACACACACACACACACACACACACACGTTAAAAAAAAGAAGCATGTTCAAATACTCAAGCCCTTTTCTCTTCACCTCACTTTCTCTCTCCCATGCCTATTCTCGTCCCGATGTCCGCCTAATGAAACTAGAGATGGCCCTGAAATTACAAAATCAATTCTAATTCAGACATTCATCATAGTTTTCGAATTTCCAGAAAACAAGATCAGTAATTTCAACTGAGGGACGGTCTGATATCGACGTCCAAGTCGACTGCCTAATGTGGCCATTAGTGAAAACATGATTTTATTTCATGCCAGGCGACGTTATGTTCCAGCGGCGGATCAATGGGACAAGAGCGCGTGACCTGGATTAGGGAGTAATTTCTGTTAAAGGGATTGTGGCTGTATATCAACATGATGTCGTGCTCTAATAAAGACATCGGAGACGGGTTTATCTTTTACATTATGCTACACTAATGGCATTGGTGAAAATCATATAAAAATGTTATTTCTGATATACACTCAACTGAAGCCGGAGCGCCGGACCTTGTACAGAGTGAAGAAGTTGCTCCTGTGCTCACGTGATTATATAGTTAGAGTCCATTTGATTGACAGTTGAGTAGAAGGTGAATGTCAAAGTTGCGATGTTATGCTTCCTTTTAACAAGGTTATTTAAGTCTTTGATGTCTCTAAAATCTGTCTGTTCCAGCTGGAATACGACTGGCATTCTGGTATCCGTGAAATTCCTTCTGTCTCACTCCTGTTTCAAACGGGCTGTTTCAGTGTCTGTAGCTTTAAATGCAAATGATCTACAACTCCACATTGTCTTTTGTGGAAGTGCATTTATTTAGCCAATCAGAATGCAGAAAAAAGTCACTTTTTAAATTATTATTATTATTATTATTATTATTATCATTTCTAGCCTGGAATGGCATCATACCACTCTTTAAACCCTAATGATCAAAGTAATTAAACATATTGAGTACTGTTAACTTAAACAATTACAATTAGTTCAAATTAATAGACCTTGATGAGTATTTAGAACTTTTCTGTATTTATGAGTTTGTAGAAATGACACTTTTCAAGTAAGCTGAACAAATTTGATATTTTAAGCCACAGTAACTGTCTCCTTAAAGTTCCACCAACTTAAAATCTTTCAGCCTGGCGATTTTGTGTCCGACGTCATCAATGCACATGTAAACTGCCCACATTGAATTGTTTTGTTCAAGATGGTGGATTGGTCTGTCTTTGCATGATGCTTTAAGTATAAGGTTTACAAATCTGGGCATCCTAAAGTCGTCAAATAATACTTATGTGATTTGTACCAGAGCGCTGGTGGCTCAGTGGGAGGTGTTTCGTCTGCCATGCGAAAGACCCGGGTTCGATTCCCAGCTACTGGATGAAGTGCCTGTCTCAAGCCCAGATAAAAATGGTAGGGTTGTTTTCAGAACGGCGTAAAAACTTGTGACAAACCGCTGTGGCGACCCGTTGCCAGGAGCAAGCGAAAGACTAACAACAACTTATTTAATTTGCAACAACTAAAAAAACGTATAGTATGAGCTAGGCTATTCAAACTTAAAAAACTTGGAAACATCATTACTTAAAATATTTGATGTAACAGATTACCTTAAATTTTTTGAATTTTGCCAACTTATTCGGGTTTACAGTGCAGGCAGCGAATTTGAATATCAAGGTCAAGCACATTTATGGACATTAACAGAAAAAGGAAAAAATGACAGACAGTATATATATTTCTGAGTTTACACAGGAATCAGATGTAAAAATGTCCAAAAATGAAAAAAAAAAAAAAAAAAACTGTAGGTTCTTACTGTATGTTTTAAATTGGGGTGCACCTTGAGCGCAAGCAGTTGTAGAAAAGTAATACAGTGGAACCTTGGATTACGAGCACAATTCGTTCCAGAAGCGGGCTCGTGAACCAAATAGACTTTTCCCATAAGAAATAATGAAAACTCAAATTATTCGTTCTACAACATAGACATATAAAGTAAAAATAAAACAAATTAACCTGCACTTAACATAAAAAAAGTAAAAATAAATCCAGACAGATAAGTGTTTCCGTTTGTACGCACAGGCGCCGTGTATTTGTATGTGTATGTGTGTGTGTGGAATTAGCCCCTCGCCTTGTCTTAAACAGTAAAACTCCTTCTTCCTCCCTCCACCTTGCTTTTTAAGTTTCACAACTAACATACACAATGCAAATACTGTTTTAACGGAAAAAAAAGAAATCTCTCTAATGATACTCGCGTGAGCAGACTAACAGAATCACTGCTGTAAAGTAAAAAATAAAAACTGAACCAGCACTTTACCTTTGAAAAGAATCGCAACAGAGCTGAGTTTTCGGTGTAAATAAAGTACGTGTGTAAAGCGCCGGGGAGATCTGTGTGTGCACGCACACAGAAGAGAGAGGGAGATGTTGATTATACCAGTAAGAGACGAGCACTAATAGCAGCAAGGGAGACGATTACCCATAATTCCCGCAGCGCAAGAGAGAGAAAAATCATTGGCTCAGTTGTGATCACTTGCCACTCGGTGTCAAAATAAGAGTCGCATGCGTGATACATGATACTCGGCACTCGTAAACTAATACTTGCTCGGTTTTCGATTCAAAATGTATTAAAAATCTTCGCTCGGTTTGCGGAACACTCGTAAACCACGTTACTCGCAATCCGAGGTTCCACTGTAAACAAACAGGGACACGTGATGCAGGTTAATGAGAATCAGAGCTACTTTCACGCAGCTACGGTACAGTATATCGCTCCTACAGAACTACACTATACATGCACGTCCGGAAGTGTTTTATTCCCCTTATGCCGCAGAAATTTGCCAATGATTACAAACAATTACAAGCAATCGTATATTTTAGGCTTTTATATCTATATTAAAGTTTTGCAACATCCATAAAAAATTTGTTATAGCAACCTATAATGTAACCTGAAAGTAGAGCTTACGAAGCACTGACACTGGAGACTCATTTCCTAAACCGGCGTCTTTACTGAGGACTTTTATACTGAGTTTCTTTTGTTAAAATGCAGCATATTACTTTCATCACAATAGTTTGTATAAAGCGTCCTACTGTGAATTAGTCATTACTGTAAAGACCGGAGCGTATCTGTACACGCGTATTCACTTAAACCTTGTTGCTTTAGAGAATGAATCAATAGCTAATGACCAACCAGATTTGAGAGCCTGTTTGAGTCTGTGTCTTTCTGTAAAACACCCTCGGCCTGAGACAGGTACGTTATAGATGACTCTTAATATTTATTATGACACGCGCTTCATCACTGAGTCTGATGTAACGCGCTGTAACACGCGCCAGCTTGTCTCTTTAACATTTCCCAGGTTGGGACGAACGCGGATCCGGTTTCATCATCCTAATCGTTATTGTTAAACAGCGCGCGCCCATTCAGTTCATAACAAATCCGTTACATACATCGCCTCGAAAACCTCAAAGCTTTTGAGGGAACCTGCTCATTCGATTAGCATTGCGCGTCCAGGAGTGTGCTAGTGTGATCGCTGTTTTCCAGCGTAGCTCTTGGCTTAAGTGTTCGCCGCCTATGAAAGACATTAAACTCGACTATAATCTACTCGAGAGGAAAGAAGAAAAGCTCTTGTACTGTACGTCTGGCAAGCGATGCACGTGTACATGAGAGAGAGAGAGATTTTGAAGAGTGGGAAGCTGTACATATTTATATAATGCCATCTACACACCTTCTCTAGAAAAGTGTTCTTTACATGTGACAGGATCTCAGTGCTCTCTCTCTCTCTCTCTCTCTCTCTCTCTCTCTCATGTGATGATTTCTCTTTACTGTTAAACCGACCGCATGCATAATTCACCAGACACTTTCTGTAGGTCAAGCTCCTCTCTGTACGTCTTTAGCACCGTGTTCTTCCGGGCCAGATGAAAACCCAGGAGTGAAAAGTTTAGTTTTTTTAAACCTATACTTTGTTCCTAAACCTCAGCACGACTTCCCTGCTTCGCTTTTTTTCCCTCCTGCACGACCTGTTTCTTTTAAATTCAGAAAATCTGTAGTTTTTGAACGCTGTATGTTTTTTTTTTTTTCCTTATAAAAAACTTTAACCATTAGATTCATGGTCTAATATTAAAAAATAGCCAAAACAATGTATTGGTGCTAAAATGCGTCTCACCTACTGAATTTTCAGATAGGATCATTTAACACCATTTTTCACCATATTTTATATAACACTTAATGCTTAATGCACTTAATGCATACTTAATATTTGGTAAATAGGGTATGCATACACATTTATATTTTATTATTTTAGCAGATAAAAATAAACAAATTTCCTTAACACACTTTCACGCCCTTTAATGTCTGTAGTGTCCGTAACTTTTTTAAAAATTCAAGTCTTTTAATGATTTAACTGTCATTCAGGTGAAACTTGACCAATTTAGATTTCACATGGAAAGACATAAACATGAAAAAGTGGCTTTAATTGTTAAGATATTGCAACATGAATTTGACAAGGTTACGGACACTACAGATTTTTTCTGGATAGATTTTTTTTTATTCAATCCAGAATTCTTTGGCGCAGAATGCTTTAATTTAAGCAACATTTTTTTGACAGGTCATATGCTTCTAGACGCTTACACCAATTTTACCATCAATACCCATAAAGAAGTATGAATAATTTGCTTTTTAAATGATTATAGTTTGAATCGAGACAGTATAACGCTGCTTAAAAGGCATTTTCGAGGCACATATAAAATCATCTCCCCAAAAAAAACGGCTGAAGTTACAAACTTGACATTTTTAGGGAAGCGAGTTCGGTCACTTCCATGTGGAATAAACTTCAGAAGTACTGTAGCTTCTTTGACTCTGTACTTTCTGTGTTATATGTATAAATAAAAAAATATAACAAATAAAATCTGCACCAGTACTGCGTTTTGGCAGGAGTTAGTTTAAGAATATGAAGAAATGCAGTGGAAAAAAAAAAAAATCAACCACTAAGTGCACTAATAATCCTATTAGAAAAAAGCCCTTAAATAAAAAAAAAATGTTCCTTTAGCACGGTACGTGTAATATTTTTTATTTAATTGCTCTTCTGTGCAATTTTTTTTTTTTTGGTCTGTAGAACTAAAAGTACTTAAACTGCAATAAGACACGAGAAACTCCAGGTATGAAGCAAAGCAGTGGAAGCAAACAGAGCTTGTACAGTAAATTAATGAGCTTTCTAAGAGTTTCTGTTGTCGCTTTCCGCCATTATTTTTGCCTTTACTTTATTAACTATTATCGCGCTTCCTTCTTGCGGTCATGTGCCACCACTTTAAATGACATTTTCACACGTGACACACGTAAGAAGCTGATATATATATATATATATTTTAACAAGAAAACAACAATTCATTCATTCCACCCTGCCAGTAAACCACTCTGCTTTGCTCTGAGTCACTGAAGTTACACTTCTGGGACTCCATTAAAAGTGAGACACGCTGCACCCGAAGCAGTGTTTTTTTACGATTAGAGGAGATTTTGTGCCTTTCTGACCCGCCGTGCGCTCAAACCCTGGCTCGGCTTAAACACAAGGAACATAATTGTCATTTCCACCAGAGTCTGTGTGATCAAAGAAGCTGGCATGCATAGCATACTGATGGAGAGGTGTAGCCTGGAGCCACATGCAAGCATGCACGAACACACACACACACACACATGCTTGCACACAAACACACGATAATTTGGCAGAATTTTTTTCTCTTCAGTACATCTGCTGAGGAAACATGAGAG
Organism: Clarias fuscus; assembly: GCA_030347435.1. Taxonomy (NCBI): domain Eukaryota; kingdom Metazoa; phylum Chordata; class Actinopteri; order Siluriformes; family Clariidae; genus Clarias; species Clarias fuscus. The sequence continues at coordinate 29,687,006 of CM059217.1, read as the reverse complement.
GCGACTGATGAGTGAGTGTGTGTGTGTGTGTGAGTGTGTGTGTGAGACCAAACTGATTCTCAGATGCTCAATCTCTCTCACTCTTATTAATAACCGTAGACACGCACACAAGTTCTTATGTGTAATTCCGTGTTTGCAGGGTATCACCACTAAACTAAACACCTTACCCATGTCTGACTTTTTAAAGCCAATATTTTACAGCTCTGATGGACACCGATGTCTCAACAAGCTCACAGCATTCACGGGTCACACCTTTATAGTGTTATGAAGGGACTCTAAAAAACCCAGAGCAAAACACATTCTACACACCTCATAATATCTGACACCATATGAGCTACAGTAAGTCCTCTACATACGAACGAGTTCCATCCCGTAAGTCCGGTTTGTTCGTAAGTCGCACAAACATTGTCCAGGTACTAGAATGCTAAGGCAATTGGATATACTCAGTATATTACAGTACAGTGTTCTTTAGATCCATGCAGATGATCGAACTATTCATGCTGAAAGTACGAGCACGCTACATGCGCGTGACGGGGTACGCTGGACATGTGATCTACCTTCCGAGATTGAACATGCACGAACGTATGGTCATATCTTCGACATTTTATAACTCGGATGTCCGTATGTAGGCGACTTACTGTACTGTAAGGTATTTAAGATAAGGTTTATTTTTTTTAACTGACCTGCCTCTGCTTAAAGCGAAACTTAAGACTCACTCATCTAGAATGGGATTTGATATTTTAGAATTTCATGTGTTTGTTATAATTTTATATTAGTTGTATTTTGTTTTGTACCTTATTGCTATTTTATTGTCATTTTCTAATGCTGTGAAGCACTTTGGTTCAACTTAGGTTGCTGTAAGGTGCTATATAAATAAATGTTGATTGATTGATTGATAACTGTGATTTTAAAATGTTCGTTATTTTATGTCTTCAGAAGTACCTTATTAAAAAACATAAACAAACGTATTACATTTTTCACAATAACATGGATCGCCAATCATTATATGAATCATCAGACATCATCAGTGGTGCGTGTAATCAAATCCATTCAGTAAAAAGCCACGGCATATACCATAGAAACTTCGTGCATAATCAGACTTAAATGTAAATCCTAAGATTAATCAGACTCATCAGTGCGAATTTGTTTGCTGTTAAACCCATAATCACCAAGCTCATTGTACATCTTAAAACATATTAGAACATCATATTTCACTGAGTAAGTATTAAAATGTGTTCAGTAACTACAGAAACAGTTTTTCAGTCTGACCGATGGATCGGGGGCGTGTAAAGCAGAAACTGTACATAAAAATGTCATTAACTACAATCTAATTATAATGAATAGAAAAAACTTCCAGTTCTTACTTGTGTATGTGTGTCAGAGGGTATGAAGATTGACAGCGGCAGCAGCGCATTATAACACGCTCGGTACAATACAGTTCAAGACAACAGCTCACAGACGCCACCTTAGTCAATTATTTACGAAATTATCTTCCAAATAATTTCATAAAAATTTTCCTTCATAACACTGTAACACCCTTCTGCATAACAAACCTCCGACAGAAACACTACACTCAAGTGCTGCACCACTTACCTCCTGACTCCAGCAGTTTTTTTTATTTATTTTTTTAAATATCACAACACGTTCATTGGCTTAATTATCAACAGCATAATTAGTGATTATAAACCTCGCTCCCTCATGAACTGATTTATGTTTGGTCTAGACCACACTCCATTATCAGTTTGTGGTATTGACTGTACTGTGATGGGAAGCGAACGGAATAGGAGAGAAGAAAATGCAAAGGTAAGAACCCGCCCTGGGAACATTAGTGTACTCTAGTGTGAGATTTAATTGTGTTACTAGACCATATAGCACCATATTGAACCATATACAAATCTATTGTACAGTACCATATAGCACTGTATTGTGTCTAATAATACTGTATAGTACCATATAGAATTGTAGTGTACCATATAATACTGTATCCTCCATCCATCCATCTAGGGTTCCATCTGCATTTATTCCCATTTGTACAACTGTGGTAGGAGCTCTGGTCAACATTCACACACTACGGGGCAATTTGTGAACGGCAGTTAGGATAATCTGCATGTTTTTGGACTGTCGGAGAAAACCAGAGAACCCGGAAAAAACCCACCATGCACTGGGAGATCATGCAAACTCCATGTACACAAACCTGATGCGAGAATTGAACCCAGGCCCTTGAGGTGCAAGGCGACAGTGCTAACCACTAAGCCACCATAATGTTTTGTACCATATAATATATAGTTTACCATATATATATGCATAGTTACAGGATTGTACCATATAAGTACTGTATTGTACAATATAGCACCATTTGGTACCATAAAGAACTCTATTGTACGATATAGTACTGTATTGTACCATACAGCATCATATTGTACCATACAGCATCATATTGTACCATATAGCATGGTAGTGTACCATATAATACTGTATCATACCATATAATTACCGTATAGTACCATATAATTAGAGTATTGTACCATATAGCACCATAAAGTACAATATAGCACTGACTTGTACCATATATTTACCATATTTGCGCCAAATAGCACCATATTGTACCATATACTGTAGAAATCTATTTATTTATAATCTATTTATTTATAATCTATTTATTGTATAGCACCTGATTGTACCATATTGTACTGTACCATATCCATTAGCACCATACTGTAGCACATACAACAGATATTGTAGCAGTTACTACATATAGAAACATATTCTACCATATAGAACTCTATTGTACCATATAGTGCTATACTGCACCATACAGCATCATATTGTACCATATTGTACTGTATTGTATAGCACCGTACTATAGCATATAGTATTGTGTTGAATCATACAGTTACCGTGTAATACAGTGCAGCACCATAATGTACCATATGCAGCTCTATTGTACCATATAGCACCCTAATATACCACATACAACTCTATTGTGCCATATAGAACTGTACTGTACTGTACCACATAGCACCGCATTGTACCATATAGCACCGTACTATAGCATATAGTTATTGTGTTATATCACATACAGTAGTTACTGTATAATATCATATAGCACCAGATTGTACCATGTAGAACTTTATTGTACCATACAGTACTGTACTGTACCACATAGCACCGTACTATAGCATATAGTTATTGTTATATCACATACAGTAGTTACTGTATAATATCATATAGCACCAGATTGTACCATGTAGAACTTTTTCCCATACAGTACTGTACTGTACCACATAGCACCGTACTATAGCATATAGTTAGTGTTATATCACATACAGTAGTTGCTGTATAATATCATATACTGTAGCATCAGATAGTACTATGTAGAACTTTATTGTACCATATAGTACTGTACTGTACCACATAGCACCATACTATAGCATATAGTTATTGTTATATCACATACAGTAGTTACTGTATAATATCATATAGCACCAGATTGTACCATGTAGAACTTTATTGTACCATACAGTACTGTACTGTACCACATAGCACCGTATTATAGCATATAGTTTTTGTGTTATAGCACATACAGTAGTTACTGTATAATATCATATAGCACCAGATAGTACTATGTAGAACTGTATTGTACCATATAGTACTGTACTGCAATTATATTGTCACACATGTTCTACACTGTACTGTATCATACCATTAATACCATAATGTACTATTAAACATTATATCATACTTAATTTTGATGTATCATAATGTATTGTAACATTATTCTTTGTTCTTTATTGTAATGTTTCATATCTTATTGTTTTGTAAAAAATCATAAGCATTCCATATTGTTTGTTTAAACAAATTCCCAAATCAAAGTCTTTGCCCTGTTTACGTCAAGTCTGTACACATCATCAAGTAAATCTTCTTACATTTAAATGAGTTATATGACATAAAGGTATAGTCTTCAGATTCATCAACACAACCACAGCACTGATTTTACATTTTGCTGTTTGAGAAAGAAAATATACATGACTCAGTTGCATTAGCATGATGCTAACAAGCTACAGTACTGTACATAGACAGTGACTTCATCTGTCGAACGTGCTGCGGTCAGAAATGATGAAAGTCTGACTATTCAAAATTCCGTATCTCGAGAGTGATATTTGAATCATTTGTTACGAGACAAATCCTCAGTGATGTGCTGCCTGTTCCTTTCATTTGAATGAAATCACCCAGCACTAGTTAAATCTACACTGTATTCACTCGGACCACAATACACACTGAACTGGTACAGATATGAATACGCACACCGTTACATACTGTACCCAGCTGTAACATATCATACCACACAGAGTCAAACTAAATCCAGCTGGAGTATTGTGTTGTATATGATTGTATATCGAAACGCATCATATTTTACTGATCAGTTGCATTGTTTGATGCCATCTCAGACTTAAGCGCAATGTAACGTACTGTAGTGCCTTGCGCAGTATTACTGCCCAGCGTCGCTGCACGTATCGGGCATCGCATGCTACTGTTATCCCTGAAATGTCTTTTTTTTTTTATTTAAATAACACGTACAAATTCCAACATCCACAACATTTTTTTTAAAACCATACCAGCCCAATCAGATTCTTCTAAGACATTTGTCATCAATTTCATACATGACAGCTTTCAGTCGCACAAGGTCACGCTAGAATGACTCACGGCTTGCACGAAGAGTGGCATACATCTCCATTTACGTAACGGAACAGCGCATTGCTTATTGATCTGGAGCAAATGACACACATCTGGACCCGTCACTGCAGGCTGACGCGAGCACAAGAATGCCGTTAAGGCTGAGTAATAATAAATAACACAGCCAGGAAAGACTGGTGATTACTGTACGTCGCACAAGTTTGTTTTAAGGCTATATATGGAATAAGGCTAGGATACATACACACAGTATATATATATATAGTTAGCACATATTTGCAGTATAAACAGCGAGCAACAGCTCTATCAACAGTTAGGCCTCTGAAGCAGGGTGTTTAAAAATAACCAGAAACATTAGCATTTTTAATGCATTCTGACATTTTAGCACGTTGTTTCCTCCCCACCTCTAATTGAAAATGTATGCAAATTTAGCAATTTAATAGCTCGCTAATCGCTAATATTCCCATCGCGCGGTATCCATTTTCTAATTTTCCAGATGTTTTCCATGAATGGTCAACTAGGCGATGAATTCCCAGGTGTTCTCTTTGAAAAAACATCAGCGATGCGAGCGGCAGACCAGGAAAGGCAAAGGTGTACGCGTCTAGCCCGTTTCCCACCACAGGTGTCACATCTCTGTAACCGGGAAAACGACACAGGAGCTTCTAAACGACACCTCAAACCGGGCTGCTGATTTGCTCAGCAGGGAGGCACTCAAGCAGAGCTCAGAGCGAGGCTCATCGAGGAAGATAACATAAAGAGGGGAAAAGATGGACGCAGACGGGAAGGGGTCGACACAGGGATCGAGAGCGGCGAGCGCGGAGAGGAGGGTGACTCACCGAGGATCTGGATGGCGTTACGGCCGGGTCGAGGCACGTGGTGCTGCTCGATGGTCTCGTACAGCGTGGCCTGGCAGAGCGCGAGGCAGCTAAGAGCTATCCACAAACACAGGAACCACGACATGGCAGGAGACAGACTGCAAAGAGACAACACATCTGGTATGAGGAACAGCATGCACTGTACAGTACGAGTACTGTAGCTTACACAGATACAACAAATTGTTTGAAAGATGCTTTATCTTTGTATAATGCGGCATGGAACACAGATTACACAAAGGCTTACAGTAATCTTAAGGCTTGATGCTTTTTTTTTTTTCATTGTGCCGGTCATAAATCACAAGATGTTTAGAGACATGAAACAAGATTTATCAGGAATTAAGTAGATTTTCAAAAGGCCAGGTTTCATTCCGTCTCGTCTCTGGTGACAGAAAACCAAATTAACTTTATCGCTACGATAGTAACCTCACTCAATTTGCTTTCTAATCATTCATTTCTGACTATATCATTACAGGACGCCGCTTTGTTGATCCCCGCCGGCTCCGCTGCCTGTATTTATTTAGACCTGTTTACAGGTAACAGCAGGGTATTGATTAGAACCCGGACTGTGTGCTGTGTTCCGCGCGCTGGAAACGAGCGCTAAATCTTCCGCAACCTGGTTCCGGAGTCAAGAGGTGAACTCATTCAGACAAGCGGGTTTATTAAGCTTAACTTTATTATTGACACTGGGGAGGAATATTAGATTTCGCAAAACCTTAGAGGTCGCTGAACAGCGAGGAAAACACCATAACACGGCCGGGATTGAATTTCTCAATTTCCACAAGCAATCTATACACTGTTTTAGTTTCTGAAACAAAGTCAGACGTCTTAATTTGCGACAAGTGTTTTAACCCCAGCAGTGCGGTCTAAAGGAATGCTCGGTTATGTTCGTCTTGTGGCGTCAGTAAGAAAAAAAGATTTTTTTTCTTCTTCCCGTGCTTGTCAAGACGCGAGCAGCAACCTTTAAAAAGCCTGACGAACTGCTTTAAACTTTATCAGGTTTATTTATTTATTTGTTTGTTTATTTTTAAATGAGCACGGTAATAAATCGATATGGTGCGTCAGAGTTATGTTTAGAACGCACACTGAAATCGCAGGTCAATATTCAAACCTCAGGCGTGGTACTGTACATCAGCGCTAATCGGAAACTGCGCGAGAGTTACACACCCTCGTGGAGTTTCAGCAAAGCAAAGACCTTCCTCTGGACTTCAAAGCGCATTCGCTCGTCTGATTTCAACTCAAGCGAGAGGCATCTGTTTGAAGTTATTGCTGAAATGTATGTTTACGGTTATACTGTACAGTCTGAAAATCTAGAAAATGCCACTGAGCTCCACATTAAATGACAATTTTCATTAATTAAAATGCTCCCGCGGCAAGGGATGAATAGAAAATGTGCCATATTTCCGCACAACAGCACAGGTCGGGAAGTGGCTCCCGCTGGAACGCGAGTGACAGGTTGTTATTAATGCACCCGTTCTAATAAGTTATTGTTTCTATAGTAACAGCTCATACGCAGGGACCTGTACGGTGGACGCACAACATTCCTCTACAATGGCTTGATTTAGAGCCTGTGATTGAATAATTACCGCAGTCATTAATATGTTTCCGCTGCGTCTGAAATTCTTCTATCTCGAACCGGCGCAGTGAGTCGCTTCTTATCTCTTAAACCACAAGGAGGGACGACGTATCCCGTCCCCTGGTCATGGGGGAAGAAATGTCACCAGAAGGTGACAGAATTATTGTCCTTCCATCGGGCAAAGAAAACAACTAAGGAGAAGGTGTCATTTATTGGAATAAGGATAATGTTACTGTATGTGAGGATTCCAGAGCACGGGCGCGTCAGGGTAAGAAGTGAAGTGCCCGAGCACCCTGGAAGCAGTGTTACCGTATGATCTGTGGTTCCTTCAGCTGCTTAGCAACGTTATGTGGCCAAGAATGAAGTCAGCTGACGACCTGAATGAACAGAATGACCAGGGCGTCACATGGCACGGACATACAGTATTCCAGGACTCACGAGTCAGAGTACAAGACAAGAGTCTTGGAGCATGAGAATTCAATTTCAGGCCTATTTAAAGTCTTTGGGATGTGCTGCAGAAAACTTTATGGAGCGGTTCGACTCTTGTACAAGGTGGAAAAATGAGTGATGATGCATGCGGTGCTGCATAAGGCTTTTGAAACAATGAACACATGACATAATCGAAGTTAAAGGTGGGCCAACGCAATATTAGTGCGTTAGTGATATGCATTATGTTTGTTTTGCAAATAAATATGTTGTTTATCAAAGTAAACGTTGACAAAAATAAATGTTGACTTGATTGAGGAAAGTTGAGTTCAATCACATTAATAAATTCATCATTACGATGTTGGGCAAAATCGCTGTGGTATAAGCGTAATAACGCACGTCTTGTGTGCAGGTATTCGCCATGCATTCAGTCCCGAGCTTTTAAAGTGCACAGAAATGCTCATGAAGGACACGTGCTCGAGACACTTATCCTTCGAACCGTGCCCGCGCTTGCTGTATGGCGCTCACCGTAACCATGACAACCGGTCCTGGGTTAATCCGGAACCTGGTTTTCTGAACCAACCCAGAATCAGTGATGTTTTAAGCCTTTTTCGAGGGTATTGAGTTACCAGAAAGCAGACTCTGACATAATGGAGTAATGTACACAGTGTGTTAGTGGTATATGATTTGACTGATTGGGGACACAATGCTGGAATATGAGCTCATGAATATGCAACGACGTAGGAAATGTTTATTAGCACGGTATTGAAATCCTCTGCTCCTGCAATAAATCCCGGTTAATCCTCCAGGGTTTGTAGAAATGTGAACCGCTTCTTCTAACACTTTCTCTCTGGCAAACCGCCATTTCATAACCGCCAGAGGGAGGAAATAAATAAATACACAAACACTTTGCCCCCCCCCCCCCCCCCCCCCACCGCCTCCTTCAGAGCAACAGTAAACAAAGATGAAACCTAAACTATGCTTATGATACAGTTACAGTTATATTTCTGCATAATAATAATAATAATAATAATAATAATAATAATAATAGAAAGCCTTAAAACAAATAAAGTTATGGCTTGAAATTTGGGTCACTTATGAATTAATTACACTCAGCTGAGCTGAATAAGTCGTGTTAGTCTCTCGCTGTCGTTGTTTCTGCATGATTTCCCAGTGAATTTGCCTGTTTTCTATTGTGTTATTAAACACGACAGCGGCTAAAATGATTTAAAAGCCCTTCATTTGTCTAAATCTGTGGCCTGTTTGGTCAATTTAACGAATAAACACAGCTCTCGCTTGTTTCGGTGCGTTGCTCATCTCATCTCATCTCATCTCATCTCACCACACGCGCCATTCGAACAGCTTCTGGATTTATTTCTTTTTTAACTGTACACGCAGACACCACGTGCGCTGGATGCAGAGAGAGATTTTGCTTTCTCTCTCTCTCATCACATACACACGCACACATGCACGCAAGAACACAAACGCTTAATACTGTGCACAAGACCAGGAATGCAGAAAGCACCGGCTGTACGTCGTGCACGGGTATGCGCGAGAAACTTCATGCACAAGAGCTTTCATCAGTATTAATCCTGAAATACCTCATAATTCCTAAGTAGGTCTATGTAGATTGTAGAAACTACAATGGAAAAAATAACTACAATCTACACAGTGACAACCCCAGTGTTGATTGAACACTCTGAGAGCTCACATGAGACCAGCTGGACGTGTATAAACACTGCAGGGTGTTAATTCAACACTCTGAGTGTTCATTCAGCACTCTGGGTGTTAATCCGACACTGGGAATTTTACTGTGTATCTGTAATAGATTTCTTTTTTTTTTTAATTGCGCAGGTACACTCCCACACCGTTCGATTTTTTTCCCTGAGGAGGTTCTACTACTGGGGCGTTTTCTTTTTTCTTATTTCTTTTTTTTTAAACGTAAACTTCGTGTATGGTGGTGTTCCACCCCATAGGGTTGATCTTTAAATCTTTTTATACCCACATCAATGATTTTTCCCAGAGTTTTTCTTATATCTAGAGTTCTTATATATATATATATAATATCATGTTATTATCATGTTATTATCATGTTATTATCATGTTATTATCATAATTCTGTCATAATTATCAATATATGTAACATACAGCAATAACTTTAGTATTAAAATAGTATTACAAGTTTTTCTTTTCCTGAAGTGTGCGTACATTTACATTTTAGCTGACTACACAAGATCTACATAATATTTATGTTCTAAATAATCTTAAAGGATTCTAGTTGTAGGGTTTTGTAGTCTTAAGGAACTCTACTTTTAGGGTCCTAAACAGGTGTAAAGGGTTCTACATGTCTACATGTCCTTAGGGTTCTACAGTATGGAGTCTTAAATGATTAAGGGTTTTACATAGGGCGAAATTTGGTAAAATTTCATTTTATTTTTTTGTCACTTTACAAATAGCTTAAAATCTCATTTATAATAATCAGAAACATCACTAATGGAAACACAGGTGAGGATACACTGGATCAATATGAAGTGTCCCACTTTGCCAAAATTCACCCTAATCGTAAAGGGTTCCCCACTTTAGTTTTAGTGTAGGAAATAATTCCACATGGTAACGGGGGGGGATCTGTCTCATCTTAAAGGTGCCTTAAAGCTTTCCACACTGTCTTTGGTTCTATATCGTCTTCTAGATGGTTTTAGTTTTAGGGTTCTATGTGGTATTTAATTTCTTCAATACCTTAAAGCGTCCTAGTGTTTAGGCTGAGGGATCCTACATTTTATTGACCCATAATGTTTTAAAAAGATTGTATGTAAGATTGTATTGAGCCCTGAATGTCCTCATATGAAGACATGACGTGTTCTCCCAACTTCATCGTCTACGTTGTACCATCTCTCATACAGAATGGGGAATTATGTTACTGCCAAACTTCTTCCTGGTTGATGGCATTGATTAAATTTATAGTTACCTGGTACGAATGCAGAGAAACAATCGGTACAAATTGCAACGTGCAGAAGAGAAGAGTGCGGGTCTCAGGAGGAGACACAGTAGTCCAGGGGCTCTACATGGTCTTAAAGGGTTCACCAACAGGGACAAAGTCAAGGATGCATCAAAACCTCCTGAGACGTGGCCTATAGTGTGGTGTATGTTACAGTTTCTACTGACTGTTTCTCTTTGTTCGTGGGTAGGTAAATAAATAAATAAATAAATAAATATATGAAGAAGAAGAAGAAGTTTGGCAAAAGAAGCATCCACATTATATCAGTCCTCATTAACACAATGATGTAGACAGTGGGAGAAAATGTCACGTCCTACAAACCGGAGAAGCCTAACACGCAGAATGATCATCCTAATTAAACTCAGAAGGTCGTGCCAATTAATCTGTGCGACATGAGATCTGTTTATTTGTTTGTTTGTTTGTTTGTTTGTTTGTCTTTATGTGTCATTGCAGAACCTTACCTGTTCTATCAGTTCTTTTCCGTCATCCAAAAAAATATATAATAATAATAAATAAATAAAAACAATATATATAATTTTTTTTTTTTTTATGCTGTACAGAACACACAGATCCTCAGATTAATCCGCCCATGCTGCCGTCGGTGGCGTTGGAGCGCGCGCCCGCGGTAAATCACACCCGCAGCAGGCACGTGCGCGCGGTCTTTCCCTCCCGGTCGGACCGGCGGTGAGAGAGAGCGCGAGCGAACGAGAGAGAGAGAGAGAGAGAGAGAGGCGACGGGTTCACTGAGCTCCGTCTGGCGCCGGGACTCGGGGGCTCGCGCGCGGCGCGCTCCTCATGTCACACTGGAACCGCGCGATCAAAGAGAAGGAAAGCGAAAGAGAGCTTCAAAGCGATCAAAGGGAAAAAGTCCGTGTCTCCTCTCCGGCTCCGCTGGTCGCTGTGATATTCGGAGGCGCGTGATGGAGAAGTTTGCAGAGCTGATATTGAAATCGTTACATCGTGCCCAGGCTAGAAGCAGCTCTTCTCTCTCTCTCCCCCTCTTTCTCTCTTTCTCTGTCTGCTGCCACTGCTCCTGCGCTCTCCACCGGTCTTGTGCACTGAGAAGGCGCGCAGAGTGTGTGAGACTCTTTCTTTGCACCGCTCTAAGAGAGAGAGAGAGCGCGAGAGAGAGAGAGAGTGTGTGTGTGTGTGTGTGTGTGTGTGTGTGAGAGAGAGAGAGAGAGAGATTCACACTGGACAGAACATATTATTTCATCTTACCAGATGCACACAATGAGGGATCCAGGGGTCCATGATGGACAAATGTCCTGGGGTGGCAGCAGCTCACACCCCTGGGGGGTGTCAGGGGTAGTTCTGGACTATGGTTCGGAAGGTCTCTGGTTTAAACCCCACAACCATTAAGTTGCCACCGTGAGCCTCAAATTACTCAGATGTACAGTATAATAAGTTAAAAATGGAAGTCGCTCTGGATAAGCGCATCTGCCGAATGCTGTAAATGAAATAAGTTTTCCATCCATCCATCTAGGAACCTCTGTAATCCAACGAGGGACCCCGGAGGCCCATGATGATTATCAATGCATTTATTACCATTTTTACGACCGTGGTAGGACCTCCGTTCAATATTCACACTACTGGCAATTAGCCAGAGTAATCTGCATGTCTTTGGATGATGGAAACCCACCAAGCACCGGGAGAACACGCAAACTCCTCAAACCTGGAGCTGCATGGTGACAGAGCTAACCACTACGCCACCGTGCCACCAATTTAAACCTTGGCACCCCAATGTCCACTCCTTGACTTCAAATCACATCTCTGAGAACTTTCAGTTCTTGAAGTTGTGAACATCGTGCACCTACTGTACAGTATAAAGTCCCATACAGACGCAAAGTGGCAATTAAGTTTTAACAATTCAATACAAATTTAATTGTAACAAAATACATCAGGAAATTAAGAATTAAGCATAACGTGATCAAAATGAATACACACAGATATGAACCCAAGTTTCTTTGAAAGACCTTTGGGTGTCTGGATGAAACAAGACTGAAAGCAAGATTTGTGTCCCAATGACCGCAATGTTTACAAGGTTCTGCATCTTCACATGACCAAAGACATTAAAGGGTTAAACATTGAACTGGGATTCTTAAAAAAAAAAAAAAAAAAAACTATATATATATATATATATATATATATATATATATATACAGTACAGGTTGTAAATAGTCATAAGGGTTTCTAGATTTAGGGTTTTATACAGTCTTTAGGAATTCTAGTTTTAGGGTCCTACATTGTCGTAAAGAGTTCTAAATGCCCTTTGTGTTCTTTGGAGTTTTAGGTTTTTTTTTTAGTTTTAAGTATTTTAGTTTTTAGGTTCTACATCGTCTTTAAATGATTCTAGTTTAAGAGTTGTACATTGAGCGAGCTTTGGTAAAAGTGGGACACCTAATGTCAACACATTTTTCTTTTTTTTATGTCACTCTACAAATAGCTTAAAATCTCACATACAGTATATAATGGTCAAACACACACACAAAAAAGTAGAAGAGCTCATTGATGAAGACACTGGTGAGAATACACAAGGTCAATATTAAATGTCCCACTTTACCAATATTCACTCTAATCATATACATTTTCTGAAGTCTTAAATGCTTTGGTTTTAGTGTATTACACAGTCATAAATAATTCTGAAGACACATACAGATACGATCCATGAACAGGACGTTTTTTTTTTTTTTTTGAAAGACCTCAGGGCGTCTGGTTGAGACAAGACTGAGACAAGATTTGTGTCCCGATGACTGCAATCCCACAGGACGCCACCAAAAGAAGGTTTTTTAACTTTCGATCCATGGTTCAATATATAGCTCACTAGATGCGATTTAAATGACCCCATAAGTTCCTGGTTCCCGTAGAACCCCTCCCCCACCCCCGCCTTCTGAACATATTAGTGTTTTTCCTGCTCCCAAAACACCTGATGTAACTAATCAGAGAACTAGCAGCCTTTTCTTTGAAAGTGTGTGAGCGAAATGTCTAACAGTGCCTATGTTTATATGGACAATATTTTAAAAATCTGATTACAAATTGGAAATGTAATTTCAGATTGGCACCCACCGACCCCCAATGTGACCGTGGATACAGAATAAACAGTTATAGACAATGAATGAATGATTACAATCATTCGGATTAGAGATTGTTTCCATGGACTCTAATCCTATATGATCTGCAATTACATTTAATCAAAAGTTCACTTTTTGTTAAAGGATTTTTGTAAAGTCTTCACACTGTGAAGTGTGGAACCTGCTGGAAATATAACAGAAAAAGAAGCTTAAAATTCTTTCCCACCTAAATCCCGCCTTCCCTGTTGGGATTGGTTGCAAGAATTCAGTCTCATCCATGATTGGTTAAAGCATCGCTTCGTGTGAAATGTGAGCCAATCCAATGTGAGTCAATCAAATGTGAGCCAAAGACAAGGAGCCAGGAAATGAAAAACAAAACAAAAAAACAGTTCTCTTCCAGAAATTAGTCACATCTCCTAAGATTACTGCCATGTGGAGCAAAAATGCACAGAAAGAATATTTTTATTTCAACAATAGAGCAAAAATCTGATTAATTGTCTAATATGTAATTACTGAATGCAATTAAACGTGAACCCCCAAAATACCCCCCACCCCCCATTCCAGTCGGGCAGGATCAGGTAGAACCTTTCTGCTTGAGATGTTCACATGATTTTCCATTCCTATTGGGCTATTATTTTGATTATTAATAAAATATCAGGGCCCATGTAAACCCAGCTAATGTGTAAAACTGGCCAATGTGATGATATGATCAATCAATCCTCATGATACACAGATCAATTCTGTCATGATACTCTTCATAACCATATCACCAATCTGTAGAGTGGGTCTCTAACACCAACCGATTTCATTACGACTCTCAAATTGAATTATTAAAGGTTTTTTTCTTTTCTAATGTGTACTCATTCTTGTTACACAAATAAAACCATCTTTTCAATAAATGCAACAATTAAACCGCTTGTAAAGCTTCTATTTTCCATCCTTTCTGAAGTCATGATTTTATCTGATATTATTTCAGATGTCTTTTTCTCATAGCCTTCAGGAATGCCTCAGGATGTGTTGCTTGCCTTTAGGCTATCCAATTAACACTTCATGTCGGTGTGGTGTTTATTATTCTGTATAGGAGCCTTTAAAAGAAATGTGTCTGCTAAAATTTTCCAAAAGTTATGAAATGGATTTTAGGGCATTTCCCAAGCAATTTAATGGCAATGTGGATAAATGGTGCTAGCTAAGTTAATTAGCTGTTTTTTCCTCTGAGCTAAAATATAAATATTGAAACGTTTAACCCACTAAAACATTTTTTTTGTAATGAATATAGAGTAACAATGACGTTTTAACTACACAAATATAAAACATTTCTTAGGGTGGGATTGACTTAAATGAATTATTATTAGCCTTGTAGCAAATGCAGTAACCCAAACAAGCAACTGTTTAGTACAGAGAGAAAGTTTCTCTCAGTTAGTGGGTGTATCGAAGATGCTCGTAAGTAATAAAAAATAATCAATCAATCAAGTCATCCATCCACCTGGGAACATCTGTAGTCCAACTGGAGGCCACTGGTGACCATTGTATTTATTCCCATTTTTACAACCATGGTAAGACCTCCGGTCAACATTCACGGGTGCATTAACACACTAAGGGCAATTTAGGAATGCCAGTTAGCCTTACTGTACCTGCATGTCTTTGAATTGTAGGAGGAAACCAGAACACCCGGAAAAAACCCACAAAGCATGGGGAGATCATGCAAACTTCACACACACGGACCCCGAGCCCAGAATTGAACCTGGACCCTGGAGGTGCAAGGCGACAGCGCTAACCGCTACGCCACCGTGCCGCCAAAAGTAATCGATATGAGTTTCTAAGGCTGTTCATTCAACTATCAGTTGATTTAGTTGCTTGTTTTTTTGGTCTCCCTTGGTAGTCTGGTTATGCTTGCGCAGCAAAAATTGAAAGACTTCGTGTCATGTATTTGACTGGAGAACAAACACAGGGTAATTTTAGACACGGAAGCACGCGGCAAGGCGGACGTCATTGCCGTCTCCCCCCGTCTGCTCGACCTACCTTCATCCTGACAGACGAGCTGATTGAATCCCTGTCCGTGTTCAGCTGTGTATACATTTTGGAGTGAGTATATATTTGGAGTGTGTATGTAGTGTGTGTGTGTGTGTGTGTGTGTGAGAGAGCGAGAGAAAGAAAGAGAACGGCGCGAGAGAGAGAGAGAGAGAAAAGAGAGCACTTGAGCTTTTGAAAAAGCACAAAAGATTGAAACCCTTTGACGTCCCCTCAACCAAATCTACAAAAGGAAGCTGGTGCTTTTGCCTGCTAGCATTGCTAGCAATACTAAAAGGAAAGCGTCCTCAGTCCTCTCTCTGTTCAGATACTCTGTGAGCACCTTTCCCGCTGTAGCTAGCTTCAGACGCGCTAGCTGTGAGCAGCAGGAAAATGTCCTGGTTTAATATATATATATATATATATATATATAAAACAGTGCTGTGAAAAAGGCGGAGGCTAATATTTATCATTCCCCTCAGCGGGATGTGGTATAAGGAACGAGGACCAGCGGGGACCTGCAGAGGAAATTGCTACCTGTGTATGACTAGCCGTTAACAAGGTCTTGTCACAAGGAGAAACAAGAGGAAGAGAAATAGAGGGGAGAGGGGAAAAAAAAAACATCACAGAAGTACAAAACAGGTTTTATGCGTCCCCACGTATTCCAATCCCAGACTTTGGGTAATAGGTTCTCTCTTGACCGGTGCTTGTGTCTGGGAGCTAGGCGAGTAATGAAATAATGACCATGACTCAGCAAACACTGAGGCTCGTACACAAAGGATTTAATGGCACAGATCTGTTGGTCTGAATGTGTCAAAATGACTGTAATTTCAAGCTAATGGGCTCCAACAAAAGGCTGCCCCTGCGGCGCGGTCACACCCAGAGCGCCTCGCTGACCCAAAGTATCTTTACGAAGCTTGCTAGTCAGAGATGATTGTATGAGTCATTAGCATATGACGGGATGTTGTGGAAAGGTACAGTAAATGAATACAATTAGCACTCATTCCAGGAAATTGTGCTCGCCATTAGCGTTAGCGCTCCATCCAGACTGAACAAATCTCCGATCCTGAAGCGTCTCTCTCTCTCTCTCTCTGTCTCTGTCTCTCAGAGCCGCGCTGGGCGACTTAAAAGAAGTGTCGTCCAATTAGCTGCTCCACACTGCAGTTAAAGATGTTTACATCGACACTCCTTCTGTCTCTCAGATTCTTATTCACTCTCTCCGTCTTTCATGCTGGTTTTTTTTTTTGTAGCGCAAGCCTGGTTTCATTTTTGCTTTTTTCTTTGCCTTTCCCCAAGTGTTGTTTTGCTTGTCTGCTGGGAGGAAGTGATAATAACAGTACTTTCCCCCTGGGTTCTCACTCTCAATTGTTCTCTCGCTTCGTACTTCAATACAAGAAACTCCTGTCATTTCGAAACGTTGGTTAAAAAATCATAACTAGAGGCGAGGCGCTCGTGTCATTTGTGTCCGACCGGGAATGATGTGCATGCCATGGGCATGTACATGGGAGATTTGCACCAGTTGTACCATATATTATTATTATTATTATTATTATTCATTTACTCACTCATTTATTTTCTACAAAGCGTATCCTAGGGTTAGGGTTAGGGTTAGGGTTAGTAAACCCTATGTAAAGTCTGGACCCTATTCCAGGAGTCCTCGGGCACTGGGTGGGGTACACTCTGGACAGGTTGCCAATCCATTGCAGGGCACACATACACATACTTACCCACTATGGGAAATTCGGGAATGGCAAACTGGACTGTGGGAAGAAACTGGAGCACCCGGAGGAAACCCACCAAGCACAGGGAGAACATGCAAATCCATGCACAAGCAAACCTCAGGTGGAAATCAAACCCTCGACCCTGGAAGTGCAAGACCACAGTGCTAACCACTATGGCATAGTGTTACCTATTATCACGATTATTATTAATCATTTAATTAATTGTTTTTATTTATTTTTTTAAAACTCTCATCAGTGGTAATAGTCATTGCGGCTACCATTATCATATGATCTGAACTGGGACGACTTCCCAACCTTCCTGTAATAGGCTACCTTAAATATTAACAAAACGTCTACATCAATATCTGTGGAAAATCTAAGAGTTAATTTCCAATAGCAAGTAGTGTCCATGTGTCTAATGTAAGACACGAGAATCACCTACAGCTCAGTGAACTATTTCTTGATGATCCTAACCACACGGTGCAAACAGTGGAGCAATCTCTGCATGCAATATTTGGAGCACTGTGGAATGCTTTTTGAGATCGGCATTAGTTACTGTTGGCTAATGATAAGTCTACTTGATAGGTTCATATATTTATTTTCTGCACGTATCCTGTTTAGGGTCTGGAGCCTGGAGCTTCTCCCAGGAAATTCATCGTAAAAGGTGGAGAACATCCCGGATGAGTCGCCTACCCATTGCAGGAAGACACGCAGACCCTACAGATGATTTGGACATGCCAATCAGCCTACAGCACTTTTATGGACTGGGGTAGGAAATCTGGACAAACCTGGAGTGCCTGGAGGAAACCCACCAAGCACAGAAAGAACATGCACAAAGACAAGGTGCGAAATTTTAATCTCTAATCCTAGAGGTCTTAGTAAACAGTAAACTAGTAGTAAACAGTAAATAGTAAACTATTAAACCAATCCACCACCACTGATAGACAGATACCAAACAAATTGTTTACCCAATTTTGCCATTAAAGCTCCGGGTATTTTACTAATTATTTAAGGTTAAGGATCCAGCTGAGATGAACCCTTCGGACAATGCATTTGATTTTTCATACCTCAAACTCCTCCCGTTTCACTCCTCTTTCGAAACAAACCACTTCAGTGTTTATGAAAATGAGCTACTGCTGGGTCATAGGCAACAACCTAGGGGAGGGGCACTTCTTATATGAGGTCACATTAGAAGGAAAATCGAACTGGTTCGTTTAAACCCTGGCCAATATACAAAAATACAACAACAAACAAATTCTCTCAGTTCTTTTGTTGTTTATTTGTTTGTACATCTGAATGACAAGAAAGCGAATACGTGCCATTTAAATTCAACACACTATTGTAAATGGTCTAGGTACACCCTGACAAATTTCTATCTAACAAAAGTCCTGATAAACAACTACCATGCCTGGGTAACTTTTTAATTAATTCTCTGAAATAAGACAATTCAAGTTTGCTGGCAGGCATACATTTACATATGTTTATCCTCTTTTATTAGAAATTGTTTTCAAATACTTTGCTGAATCTGCATCGAGGCTGAGGTCTATCAGGTGACGACCCCTGGTAGGTGAGGTACAACCACTGCTGCTCCATAAATAACCAATGACATTAACATAATCTCGAATTCTGCACAGGAATGAAAAAAAAAAAAAAAAACCCTGTCAAATACAGTACGTCCCCCAGTCTATCACTGTTTCAGGTTCGTCTTGTTCCAGTGATCACACCAGTCGCTACTTAAAATGCGACTTTCCTTGTCCCAGGATTGCGATTTTGCATTAATGTAGCATTTTCTCAGAACCACATTCAACGTACTGTATGCACTGATTAGCACATCCCTCACAGCCCGATTGTGAGAAAGTAAAAAAGTGCTAAAAAATACCTAATGCAGGCGTGTTGTCTTGGAACGTCTCCTGCTGTAACGTGCCAGTTACTGCACTCATGCAGAGTGGGTCATCTTAGTAACAAACCGTTTCATCAGATATGTTCAAGATCAATCTAGAAATAATTTAAAAGAAAACACAGTAATGAGACTATTAATAAAAGTAAATAAAAGTATATAATCCCCTGCTAGCCCAGTGTTCCACTAGTGCTTGGACTCCATCAAGGTAGAAAGTTTTCTCAGTATGTCAGAGCCATGATCAGACTGTCTGCTTCATATCTAATAAAGTTCAGGGGAACTCTTTTAATGCCCCAAACATATAGAAATGCCTTGGAGCGAGGTTAGGACCGCATCTCTTCCGCAAGTTGGTGACAAATTAAAAAAAGTGTGCATCATTCAGATGTTTTACTGCAGAGAGTCTCATCATCATATTGTGGTTGAACTCAATCAGGTTTACACCTTTATTCACCAGAAATCCCATCACAATTCCCGGTTTGACTTGAACCTCCGTCGTACTGTATAAATAACGTAGTACACGCTCAAAAAAGCACAGTTTGAATAGAAGTGTGAAATTGTTTACAATAACGTGTTACATATGTATGTAATAATTTATGTCTTGTTCTAAAAATGTTTAGAAAAATCCTGAGATGTAAGCAATCAAGTGAGCTTTTCAAATATAGGGAAAAAACTTGTTTTGGTAAATATTTCTGTTTAAAATATGGGGTCCGGGAAACTCAGTGGCGTAGTGGTTAGCACATTTGCAATGTACCTCCAGGGTCCAGGTTCAATCCCCGCCTCGGGTCTGTGTGCATGGAGTTTGCATGTTCTCCCCGTGCTTGGTGGGTTTCCTCCAGGTCCTCAGATTTCCTCCCACAGTCCAAAGACCTAACTGGTGTTCCCAAACTGCCCCTAGCGTGTGAATGAGTTTGTTGTGCATGTAATGGATTGGCACCCCGCCTCATGCCTTAAGTCTTCTGGGATAGGCTCCAGGCCAACCTGCAACTCTGTATACAGCATAAAGCAGTATAGAAGATGATGAGTGAGTAAGAATGGGGCCTAGTTTCACACACACACACACACACACACAAAATCACATTTTTAAAATGTAAAAAGTTTGATCAAGACCTGAAAATAGCCGAAAACATTTAGAATGAACACATTTAACCACAGTCACACTGCACACAGTTATGTCTAAAAAATATATATATTATTTGGCTCCATCCCTGCTTTATACGGTAGCAGTTGCATAAGTGACCAGATTTTAGCCCACTCTCGTCAAACAGCAAAAAATGCAGCGCATGGCTTTTCCAGGAGTGATAGCTCAGCACGGTGTCGCTCTGGATATGGTACCGGCAACGCGCACTGCCTGAGAGTGGTCTGAAACGCCTGTGTGTGATGTATAAATGAGTGCTTGTTCTGAGAAATCACACAGCAGCGCAAGGGAGCTCACTTAAAGTTTTATTAGGCTTTGTTGAGAAAGTGTCGGAAGCTGAGCTGCTTTTGCTCCGAGGTGCCATGGGGGCAAAAAGGGCCTGGAAATAAAATGTAATGCAACCGAGAAGGATTGGTGAAATTTACATAGAGAAAAAGTTTTTTTTTCTTTCTTAAATGGAGCAGCGTATGTAGCAGGATGTACTGCCATGGACTGGAGAAGAAACGACTTTTTTTGTGTTAAAGCTTTATTCAGTGGAAGTTGGACTGTAATAGTAGATAAGGAGCCACTATGGAAGTGCGTACGTGTTGGACAATAAAACATAAAGACGTGTACCTGTCACTCAGTGTTCGGTAGTGACAGCAGCGTTAATGCTGATGAGCGACGCTGTGTTTTTCTCATCGAGTTACGAAGAACATGACTTTCCTTACAGTATTACTTCAAGGTATGCTTTATTGTCATGACTGCTTAGTAACTATACATAAACAGTGCCAAATATTTATGTTGAAAACAAAAAGCAAATTACAGCATTACAGTGCCTTACCCTGTTTCTATAGCAACAGCTTATTGATTTGTTGAGACTTATGACTCTGCATAAGAGGCTCAGAGTACAGAGTTAAAAACATGCTAATGAGAGAAAAAAGCATATCTTGTTACTGATTGATTATTAACCCACATTGATTATTTTCCTCTACCAGCATGCCCTCGTGTGTTCTATTAGCATGTACTGTATGTTTCAGGAGGAAGCAAGTTCTTTAGGCGGAACTTTGTAGTGTGAGACGCATTTTCCAATAGAAAATAATGTAAATGGAGATAATCCGTTCCAGACAAAACATTACCAACATTTTTGCATATAAAACCAATTAGAAAGACATTCAACGTCACTAAACTTTAATTTATGATTCCTCTTGTCACGACTTTACAAACCAAACTAAAAGTAACTCGGATTTCTTCTTGCTACCGTGCTCGCTAACATTCTTATGACCCATGGAGCTACAGTATGTCTTCACTAAATCTTGCACAGAATGCAAAAGAATCCACAATAGAATATGTAAACTCGCTTCGCTCAGCTTTCCACTGACGCAAACCAGTTTTGAACGCGCGACCTCGTTCGACTCGGTTTGGTCGCTCGTATCCTGAAAATGCTTTGCATGCTGAGACAAATTTCTTGCAATATTTCAGTACGTTCGCATGCTGAGGTTCCACTGTACTTCATTAAATGATTATACTACAGTCTATGGTCTTACAGGGCATTTGTGCACTTTTTCTGAATCACTGAAGCACAGACCACCAAGCCGTCACAGAGCTCAGCTCCAGGTCTGATATCACCTCGACTCATGCAACACCAACTCCAGAGCATTTAATAACAGGTACCTTTAATCAAGCTGCTATTAAAAGTGAAAAGTGAGTATATGAGGCATTCCCCCCCCCCCGATTTTCTCCCTAATTTAGTCGTGTCCAATTCCTCCCCGTCACTAGGGGGCTCCCACATTAAGGCTACTACTACCACTCAGCCAGGAGGGCTAAAGACTATCATGTGTTTCCTCCGAACCACGTGACGCCAGCCGACCGCATCTTTTCGAACTGCTCGCTCGCGCACCGTTGGGGGCGGCGTAACACACTCGGAGGACAGCGCTATCCGCTCCCTCCGTTGCGCGAGCTCACAGACGCCCCTGACTGGCTGTAGAGCCGTGATTAATGTGGGAGCACTAAGTACCTCTCATCCCTCCCCTCTGAGAGAGCTCGGCCAATCAGCTCTCTCTAGACCTCCGGCTGCGAGAGGTTATAGCATCACCCGGGATTCGAACTAGCGATCTCCGGATGATAGGGCGAGCGCTTTAACCACTGCGCCACTCGGAGGCACATTTTCTTTTGAACTAAAATAAAAAGTGCGATTCCGAGCTTTGCCCTCTCATCTTGTAATAATTAATTCAAAACTGGTGGACGTACAGTATCACTTGTCAGCTTGGCACAGTTTCAAGTACTGCGAGTTTGCTTTTTTGCCGCGTTTAACCTCAAAGCTGTTTGAGCGAGTAGTGCTAATTGGTAGGAAATTTACACTTAGAAACTGAAGTGAAGTTAAGGACTACTTTCTTGAAGCGGTCCATTCTAATCTGTTCCACATAGAGCAAATATCTGGACTGTTTAAGTGTCCTTAAAGAGTTCATTATAGCGGTGGCCAAAGATATTAAGACAACATATGGAATGTATTATACTGTAGATCTCCCTGTGCTCAAACCAGGTGATGTCACTAATATACCGCAGGACTTTTACTTGCTGAAATGTTGCACAAAATGGCTAAAGCTAGTTCTGTTGCAAATTTCTGTGAAGCCCGGCCAACCACACACCCTTACAGTTCTTAGCCAAAGCGGATGTAACGCCTGTGTTCAATTCCCATGGTGATGGTGCTGTTGTCACCATGGCAACCATGCTAACATGCCCTTTTTAGCCCTTGAACGAGGTGCGTTTCAACTTAAATATCACTAAACATAATAAACCTGAGGATGTCACCACAAATTAGCACACATATCTACACAAAAGAAGCTTGGTTATTTGTTTGCATTCAGCCGTGAACAACTAATCTACCCAGAAACAGACAGGCCATTAGATTTGACTCTGTTCTGTTTTAACGTTTTCAGTACCTTGCAAAAGTATTCATACCCGTTGAATTTTTACACATTTTGTCCCGTAAATGTATTTTATCCACCTGTGTGTAATCTAATCACAGTATAAATACAGCTGTTCTGTGAACTTCTCACAGGCTTTTTAGAGAAGATTCATGAACAAACAGCATCTTGAAGCCCAAGGAACATGCCAGACACGTCAGGGAAGAAGTTATGGAGATGTTTAAAGCAGGGTTAGGTTATTAAAAAAATATGCATTGTTTAAACCCCCTTTGGATACTGGTTTAGAGTTCCAGCTTGACCCTGGTCATCCGGAATGTTTCTGTAGTATTATATAAAAGTTGCTTTTCTTAAATCTTTGCCCTCTTTTACAGTGCAGCTAGATGATATTAGTCACTATTAGCAGCAAGAAAAAGCAGATTCTCTGGTACAGCCTGATCACATACTAATCTTAGAGTCACTTTAAAAGAAAACACGCCTTTAGCGGTTAGTCAAGTCACCAGTTTTTAAATTGTCCACGGTGTGATGTGAAATGTCACGCACAACTCTGAAGATGACTGCAGGAACACCACCACTGTAAGTAAGATTCTGTACTTCACTCAGTATTAAAGAGAAACACTTTCATGTTTTTACTAACATCCACTAATAGAGCATGCCTTGCTTCTGGTCATGCTGCGCACGGCTAATGCTCAACTCACAACACAGGTTTGTTATAGTCATATCGAAATGGCTATTTCCTGTTTCCTTACAACAGTAAGTCTTCTCCACGTAAACATCAGGAACCCTAGCAAAGACCAAATGCATATAATTAAAGAAGAGAAAAACGGAGGGGCTGATTTTTATTGTTTTTTGCATGTAGACCCATAATAGACACAATAGGCTTGAGTCCCGTCTCTGTGTACATGGAGTGCTTGAAGAGTTTCCTCCAGGTACTCCGGTTTCCTCCCAAATTAATTGGCGTTCCCAAATTGCCCGTAGTGTGTGAGTGAGTGTATGCGTGTGTTCCTGCGATGGATTGGCACCCTGTCCAGGGTGAACCCTGTCTCATGCCCTAAGCCTCCTGGGATAGGCCCCAGGCCCCCCGTGACCCTGAATACAGGATAAAGCGGTATAGACGATGAGTGAGTGAGTGTTGCTGTCCAAAATAATCCAAAAGTAAATTTAACCGGGCCTTTTTAAGTGCTTTAAGTCATTTTTTTCTCCAGGTCCAGTTAATGCAAATCATTTCTATCTGTGTAGATTTTTCTGCAATAAAAACATCTGTAACAGATTTTTCAGGACAGTCCAGACCACTACGTTTATCTCAAGCACCGAATTAAAAAAATTAAATTAAATAAAATGACTATTACAGTGATGATACACCAATCAGCCATGTCACACTGCTAAATATTGAGTAGGTCCCCTATTCTGCCACAAGGATGCGCTGAGTGTTTTGGCATCTTTCTATCAGAACCAGCATTAACCTTTTCATCAATCTGATCGACACTAGCGCTTCTATTGGATCAGCCTTCACTTCCCATGTGCATCAGTGAGCCTTGTCCACCCATGACCATGTCACCAGTTCACCGGTTTTCCTTCCGTAGAAACATCCTACAAGAGCTGCAGTATGCTTTATGAGTTGCTCCGACCCAGTCCTCTAGCCATCACAATTTGGCCCTCGTCAAATTCACTCAAATCCTCACGCTTGCCCTTTTTTTCTGCCTCCAAAACATTAGGACAACTTAAGGAAAAAAGGTTCACTTTCTGCCTAAAAGATCCCACCCACTTCCAGCCACTATTGTAACAAGATATTGTAACTATGATAAGGGCCAAATTGAGGTGGCTGGAGAACTGGGTTAGAGCATCACCAAAACAGGTCAGGACATACCAAAAGGGATAGAAGGTTCATGGGAGGACGGGGTTCACTGATGCACATGGGGAGTGAAGGCTTGCTCGTGTAGTCCGATCTAATAGAAGCGCTAGTGTAGATCAGTTTGATGAAAAGGTTAAAGCTGGTTCTGATCGAGACGTGTCAGCAGACGCAGTACATCACTGTTATGGTGGCAAAACAAGGGACCTACTCGATATTAGTCAGGTCGGCATAATGTTATGGCTGTATATATATTTTTTTAAATGCCTAGTTTTACCTTGTGCGTTCATCTCAAATCAAATGTAGAGTAGATGTACACTTTGTGTAGAGGTTTCTGTGATTACACAGTATTTTGTTCCTCTCTGATCTAGAGCAAGTGATGATAGCAGTTATTGTGGGTTATCTAAAGGAGTAGGAGTTTATATATATATATATATATATTTTTTTTTTTTTTTATTCCTGTGAGTGACAAGCAATAATATTACAAAAGTCAACAGTGAGCACTGCTTAACAGTTATCAGTTCTGCCGTTTCTGAGAGCGATCCCAAAATAACCTGCTTATCCCAGCGCTAGTTGTTGCAGCGAGTGTGGCTAATGAACAAACGTAAGAAATATTTTGATTATGATGCTTGCCTTTACACTTGGGTTTCTAAGACAGCGAGTTCTCTGGCATTCGAATCAATATTTACGATCGCCCGAGGCGGCTCTTAATTGGGGAGGATGTGTAGGGAACGTGCCGGATCGTGGCTGACTGAAGGGTCGGATGTGTCAGAGGCAGGACTAATTACCGCTTGTGGTGGAGGGCAGAACGTTTGCACCTGCACATCGTAACTGACATGGTGACAAACACCTTGAGGGTGCATGCGTGCGCGTGGTGTGTGTGTGTCAGTGTTTACATAGGAAAAACAGGCTGGTGTGATGAGGAGTATGACATCACATGCATAGAAATAGAGTGGAACAAAAAGAGAAGTCTGTAAGGCTCTCTCTGTCTCTGTCTTTCTGTCTGTGTGTATGTGTGGTTGAGAGAGAGAGAGAGAGATAGTATTTGTAAAAGACACTGGCTCCTCACAGTCCCTGTGGAATAAACTCTCGTTACAGAACGGGTACAGTCAGAGAAAATTTACTGAGGTGTGTGAGTGTAGATTTTTATATCAAAATGTTCCTGCACGAATAAGAATATCAGACAGGTTTTGACCTAGAGGGGACATTTGACTGGTCCCCACTTGGGAACTGTTAGTTATATATTTATTTATTTATTGTTTTTTGTTTTTTTGCGTACTGACATTAAGAACAAGGGTTAGCTTTGGGTGGTAACTGAAGTAACAATAGTGGCAACACAAGAGGTCCTCATAATGTTAACAAAACCAGGATGTGTGTATATCGGAAGTAGGTCAGAAATGCGTCAGGATCGTCAAGCCTCCGAGGAACAGCCTGCCTTTTTCCAAGCACAAGACGGAAAAGGTGATTGTGTGCTCGGATTGCGTGTCCTGAGATGTATGAAATGTCTGCGGCGAGAGAAACGAGGCAGCTCAGGTGTGTTTTAATGGAAGAGAAGAGAAGTGAAAAGGGGACACTGCAGCTGTGTGTAGAGTAAAGCAAAGTTAGGTTTGAAACTCTCTATGGATGTGCAGTATTCAAACACTATGATCTTTCCCGGATGTAGGGTGTAGTGTTAAATCCTGGAAATGAAACCGGCTTCATCAGGATTTTCATTGGCCTCCTGTAGGTGGAGTCAGACTGAGAAGGAAAGCGCTGTCTGCCCTCTTCTGCATACAAGAGTTTACAGAAATACATGACTGGCTAGTACACTATATGCACAAAAGGATTTGGTCAAACCTATCCGAATACATACACTTCAATATGGAGTCGGTCCCCCTTTTGCAGCTATAACAGCTTCCGCTCTTTTTGTGGAAGACGTTGGAGTGTTTCTGTGGGAATTCATGTCTATTCATTCAGTAGGGCAATTATGAGATCAGGCACTGATTGATGTTGGACGAGAAGGCCTGGCGAGAACCTCCGTTCCTGTTCATCCCAAAGGTGCTCGATGGGATTGAGGTCAGGGCTCTGTGTTCGGGCCAGTCAAGTTATTCCACACCGAAATTACCAAACCATGTCTTTATAGTCGTTGCTTTGTGCACTGGGGCACAGTCATGTTGGAATAGAAAAAGGCCTTCAACAAACTGTTCATTAGAAGCATAGCATTGTCCAAGATCTCTTGGTAAGCTGAAGAATTAAGATTGCCCTTCACTGGGAATAAAGGGCCTGGTCGATTGAAAGACCTGAATTCAATAAGTAACAGGTTTGTTCAAATACTTTTGTCCATATTCCACCCATCCATCCATCCATCCGTCCATCCAGTCACTTCTGCTCTCTTGGCTTCTGGTCATAGATTAATGGAGCAGTGTTATAATCTCCTGATGATCTAGTGAGGACACTCGCTCATTCTCAATATTGCTTATCTTGTGCCAGGTTCGGGAAGCTTGGACTCGTGGAACTAAGCACCCCGGGGTGCCAGTCAATTACACATTATGGGTTAAATAGCCTAATTTGAATGTGATTGGAATGTGAGAGGAAACCATAGTACCCTAAGAAAACCCGACAAGCACGGGGGGAATGGAGACATGCAAACTTCACGAACACAGACCCAAAAGACTTGAACCCACGACCCTGGAAGTGCAAAGCCACAGTATTAAACATTAAACCACCGTGCCGCTGAGGACGTTTCTGTTGCTCAAAATTTTGCACCAACCGACCCATGATGGATATTTTTCCAGAACTTGATTTGGAAGCCGCTTGCTCTTCAGCATGCTGTTTGTTTGTTTGTTTCCTTTAAAACCATTAAGTTCTATGAGGAAGTGCTTCCATTAAGATGTGCATGTATAATTGCACTAATTGCAGCTCCAATGCACTAATTATACAACTCCTAATGATGACTGGTTGCTCTGCAGAACACATTTTGGGATTCACACTGAGAGCTGAAGACTTTTGCGATCACAATTTGTTTTTGCACATTTCGCCATTTTGTGTAGATTCCTGTTTGCAGGTTCTACCGCATTACGTTTGAAAGGTCTACATGGGTGAGCAGTTATTCAAGACACTGTACATAAGATATTTTCAACAGTTTCATGATGTAACCAGCTTGGAGGTTACAGTTTATGTGTAGTTACACAAGTATGAGTGAGCAGCTTTAGATAACATGGGTACACGCGACTGCAATGACTCTGTGTGTCAAGCTTATTTGTTTTTCTCAAACCATATAAATTTGAAAAACACGTAGGAAGCGAGGGAAAAAAAAAAAAAAACAACTCTTTCTAAGCAAGATAATTACCTGATGCCGTAGCCTGTTGTTTGAGGACTTGGCACACAACGGGAGCGATATTAGATTCTGCAGGTGCCACTGAACTTGGCGGAAATGGCAGAGCAAAAGCGAGAGCTGCCAACGAGGTACGGCTCTCCAGGATCATCAAGCCTCCGCCATCGCACGCCTCTGCGGCGCAACAAACTGCACATTTACGTCTGACTGTTTTTCTCCATAAAAGACATCATCAGGAGAGGAAGAAGAAATTAAAGTTTGATGGATAACACATATTTGTGCACTGAAATTGTGCGTCTGCACAGTCTGACAACATTACAATGCGATCATGTCTAATTTTGGGACAATGCCGTGCGCTCTCTGTGGGGCCCTGACGCCGCGAAGACGCCAGAAAATACACGAGAAGAAGAAAAGAGTTGGAGAGAAAGAGAGAGAGAGTGAGAACCAGAAAGAGCTTTTAAACGCCGCCCCATTCAGCCTGGCTGTCTTTTCTTTCCTTGGCTTCATTGTGTCGAGCCAATTCCACCGAGATAAGCAGAGTGTTTGGCTTTCAAGGCGAAGCGTGAATAGGGCTGAGATTGGGCCCGATCTTGAGTGTGTGTTGTGCCAGGCACGGGGTCACGGCAGCACGCAGTCTGGCTTCACTCCACCTCCTCTGTTTCATAAAGTGATTATTTGCTGCTCTGACCTCTGAGAACTCTCTCTGTGCTCCGTACTTCAGCACTTGTGGACACGAAGAACATGTTCCCTTCTGCAGAACACGCCGATGTTGAATGATGAAACGTGACATGAAACGATGATGACACACTGATGACAGCATGATGAAATTCTGAGATAGTGAAGCTGTAAAAGGGGTAGGAGAGAGATTTAGGCGATTTTAGCGTACCTTCGTTGTGTATTCTGCCCTCACATTTTGGTGTGTAGGACTTCAGTGTCTCAACCATCTGCTTTCTGTCGCAAATGTTGCTTCAGTGAACTTTCTCAGCATGAGGTTTATTTAGTTACATGCATTCATACATTGCCGAAGCATTAACAATATATATGATTGTTGTACTGAGAACTTTAAAGGCTTCCCAATTGTGCAAAGATCTCAGCGTCCGCCCTAGTGTATGTTATGAAAATCTTGAATGTGAACGATTTAAAAGCCAAAGCCATCTGCGGCAAGGAGCATAACTGGCTCTCGCGTCAGGATGGGAAGGATGGTGCCACACATCCCCTGGCAATCAGAGTGAAACTAGCCAGTCCTGGCTGCCTGTTGGCTCTTGACTGCTTCTCTGACTAACTCGACTCCCAACCCCTATTCTCACATTTCCAGACAGAGATGTGCAGTAGATGGGCCATATTCTTTTCATAACCTAATTGTGTATTTTTTTTCATTAGTGTGCTCCATTAAAGGTATAGTAATTGATTCTGGAGAAATATTTGGAGAAGGAGAGATGGCCGAAAATTTTCTAAAGACAAAAAGGTCTGAAACCTGAAAAAGAGTTTATATGAACACTCAGAGGTAACTCTGTTTCTGCTTGACAGGTGGGTAACGTTTCACACAACCGATAAGTCAGTATTTTTTAGTCTTGAGCGGCATGGTCACTTAGTGTTTAGCAAGACTCCAGGGTCCGGGTTCAAGTCCCACCTCTGCTTGCATGGAGTTTGCATGTTCTCCCCATGCTTGGTGGGTTTCCTCAGGGTTCTCTGGTTTCCTCCCACACTTTGTCCTTTGTTAGACATGTAGATTAGACTAATTAGAATTCCTAAATTGCCTGTAGTGTGTGAATGAGTGTGTGTGTATGTGTGTGTATTTGTGCAAAGAATTGACCCCCTGTCCAGCGTGTACCCCGCCCCGTGTCCTAAGTTTCCTGCTCGCAATCCGAGGTTCCACTGTACTTAATTATGTGATTCTGATATTCAACAAGCTATAAAAAGGATGCCTACAAGTCATGTCAAAAATAATAGAAAATTAAAAGAGCACTTGAATGCCATGACAATATTTTTCTACACTCACCGGCCACTTCATTAGGTACTGTATACCCTCTTGACTGGTTTACAGCAAAGATTTTTAATAAATTTTGACTTGAAAAACGAGCATGTCTTGGAGTTTTTTGACACCGACACACACACACCGACACACCGACACACACACACACACACACACACACACACACACACACACACACACTCTCTCACCTTTACACCTCCCCTCCCCGGCTTCACACAGACACACACACACTCTGCTCTACACAGAAACTCTGCTCTGTCGCGATTCTTTTCAAAGGTAAGGTGCTGGTTCATTTGTTTTTTTTTTGTTGTTTTTTTTTTTACTTTACAGCAGTGATTCCGTTAAGAGTGTCATTAGAGAGATTTATTTTTTCCCGTTAAAACAGTGTTTCCATTGTGTGTGTGTTTGTTGTGAAACTTAAAAAGTGAGGGATTTATTTATTTTTCTGTATTAATTTTTTTGGGCTGTGGAACGAATTATTTGCGTTTTCATTATTTCTTATGGGAAGATTTGATTTGGTTTACGAGTGTTTTGTAATGTGAGCCCACTTCCTGAATGAATTATGCTCGTAATCCAAGGTTCCACTGTAATTATAAAATGACTTCTGATGGAAAACAGTTGTACCAGAACTGATTGTGCCATTACACAGCAATCTATTTTGTAACGAATTAAAAAGAAACATAGTCTCTGTTAGGTCAAATATCCAAACCTCTGTGAGAGCACGCTCAAGACTAATCCATGTCAGGGTAAAAAAAAAATTAAAAAAAAAAAGAAATCCAGAGCTGTGATGCATCAAGGCCACTTGCGTGTGTCCCGCTGCCACCATGGAGAGAAACAAGACCTGGAAATAAATACTTTTAAAATGGAACATAAATATATATACTGGATATTTAAAGAGAAATATTGGAACTCTATGGTTTTGCTGCAGGCTGATATAGTATATATGCAGGAGGCTGACAGTTTATTAAGTAAAAAAAAAAAGTAAGTTGCTGTATAATAACGTCTTGCTACAGATAGACTTTATTTAAGGCTAGTCTTGAAAAGAAACCATCTGTAATCTTAAACCATGAAATACATTTTTATACAGTATTTATCATACGGTTGAATTTTGCTGACTCACAAAACACAGCTAGAGATTTTTTTTTTTTTGTACTGTGAGGTTATATAACAACTATAATATTATGAAAGCTCTGGCATTTGTGGATATTTGTCCTAAATTCATGATTGATACTTTTTTATTCATTTGAGGGAGAAAAGCTTGACTAGTTCAAATGTATGGAAATAGACTTAATAGTTGTAAATAATAATCATATTATATGTTATGAATTATGACGGGGCGGAACGGTGGCGTAATGGTTAGCACTGTCGCGTCGCACCTCCAGGTTCCGCGTTCGATTCCTCTCTGTGCTTGGTGCGTTTCCTACGGGTACTCCGGTTTCCTCCCACAGTTCAAAGAAAAGAAGATTAGCCTGATGGTTTGGTTGTTTCCAAATTGCCCGTAGTGTTCGGATGAGAGTGTAAGTGTGTTGTGCCTTGCGATGCGATGGATGTAGGGTGTACCCCTAAGTCTCTTGGGATAGTCTCCGGGTCCCGTACGACCCTAAATATAAGATAAAGCGGTATAGACGATGAGAGAGTGAGAGTAAGTTATGACATGTGAAGGTTGGCGTGAGTGTTATTGTAATTTATTACACATTTAACATGGTGTTGTTTCATATTTCCTTTCAGAACTGCCACAGGCTCTTACATCCAACACATTGCTCTAATCTCCCGTGCCCGAGTGTGTAAGTGTGTGCGCTGTAAATGGCTAGCCGTGAATAACGCCCTCTGTGCGGCTGTGTCCATGCCCCAGGGCAGCTGCCTAATGGCAGATTCAATAAGCACGAACTTCAGCCGTACAGCAGAACTATATCAGAGTGAGTCATGGACTACAAGGTGTATAAAACAGCGCAATTACCCCTCCACGCTTCTGTTCCATGTTTCATAACATTCGCGCGGGCTCGTTCCGACTGCTCCGCCAAGCGAGTGCACGGGAATTTTGACTAACCGAGTTCTCCCGGGCTTGTAATGTTTCTATACAGATTTGGTAAATGAATGCAGATGGATAGT
Organism: Clarias fuscus; assembly: GCA_030347435.1. Classification (NCBI taxonomy): domain Eukaryota; kingdom Metazoa; phylum Chordata; class Actinopteri; order Siluriformes; family Clariidae; genus Clarias; species Clarias fuscus. The sequence goes on along the minus strand of CM059217.1, from coordinate 29,654,447 downwards.
AAAGCTGAGATAAATTGTGTGTGTGTGTGTGTGTGTGCGTGTTTAGATATGTGTGTGTGTGTATGAGAACGAGAGAACGGGAGAGACAGACCCACTCTCTATCCGTTTCAGCAGTTACTTTGCTCTCCTTTTATTTTTACGACTGGCTGTTCCCACTGGGCCGCTGGGGGAAATGGACCTCTAGCTTACTTTCTATACATCACTTCTGACACTGATGGCCTGTGCTCTGGGTTGGAATCCCACATCTGATGCTTTATTAAAAATCAATTATTTAAGATCCACCCGTTGATGCAGCTATTCGTCATCCCTAATTGCTGGGGAAAAAAAAAAAAAACAGGACGGGGCAGTAGTTCAGCTACTGAATTCCTCAATGTTTCAAACAATGGATAGATCAAACCGGGTCAGGTTTACAGGTTACAGCAGGTGATGTTTCTGTGCATTTCTGGTTAATATATATTGGTGGCATATAGCATAATGTGTGTCTATGTGGGTGTGCATGGTGCCTTGTGATGGTCTACCACCCCATCCTGGTTCTGGATCCACCAAATTAGTTAAATAGTTAGAAAAATGGACACTATTTCACCTTGGTGCATTTGGGCATTAAAATGCAAAATGAAGAGATACTTGTGCTTGTTCACCAGCTGCTTTGCTTAGAAGTAATACAGTAGGCAGAATGATCCATTTGTGTGTAACTCAGTGAGGCTTATCCAAAGTTTAAGGTTAAACAGGGTCCCAAATTAGATATCTGCAATAGCGCCATACATTTTAAATTCCACTGAAAAAATAATTCAAACTTTTTAGGCTGATCTACTTGCTCTCTGGAAGATACTGTATAAACCAATATTTATCACTGCCCCAGTTATCTCTTTAGAGTTACAGAGTACTTGGTGAACAACACGAAAACTGCAAAAAAAAAAAGCGTGCTAATATTGGCCCATTGGGTAAGGGACCGCACCGTGTTGAGACGAGGGTGTAGTTAGTGTACGTTGGCAGCAGGTGGATGAGGTCATATTGCATTTAACAGTAATGTCAACTCTCATGTTTTTATGATTTTTGCTATAGAGCACCACAAATCCATGAATTGTGATGACCTGAGGGCAGTCGTTGACTTACTGGGGTGTGTTGGGGCGGCTTGTTGTGATTCACAGCTTGCGGGTACAAAACATTTATGGTGGCACTACAGCTTTTTATGACCCGTAGTGTTTCCATGAGTCTAACTGTGGTCATTTGTGGATTTCATAGCCAGTGGTGGGCAAAGCATGAAAAACAGTAAAAGTACAGATACCCAGGGTAAAATGATACTCGAGTAAAAGTAGACGTCCTCTGTTTTACAATTCTACTTGAACAAAAGTTCTTAAATTCATAGTAAAAGAGTATCTTTCTCTCTTACTCTTGCTCACTCACAACCATCTAGACTTCTGATTTCAAACCCCTGCTACATGAGTAGGGAAGGCAAACCATGAAATCATGCATAACAGCCAGCAGGCAGCTTCAAATACTATTCACCACTCTAGTTATATATAGTGACATAATTCCATGCAGAAATATAGTGAAGTACAGGTATGCGCTGTAGGACATAGTGGAGTAACAGTGAAAAAGTATCCACTAATAAAACTGTATGTGGAACATTGTATGTACTTCAGTACAGTAACAAAGTAACGGTTCTGGCCTCGGCTGATGTTGCCAGCTGTTTCTCTGAGGACTTGGCTGCAGTCGCTCGATAGTTCAGGACTGGAATTTCCTACAAGTCTACCTGAGCCTCTAGTAACTACCTGGACTCCATATTAACATCAATTAACATCAACTGTTATACTGAACTGCCTGCCACCCAACACGCAGTATGAATGCAGATCAATTCCTGCTTTCTGTTTCCCCCAGATGAGGATGGGTTCCCTGTTGAGTCCGGTTCCTCTCATGGTTTCTTCCTACTGCCATCTCAGGGAGTTTTTCCTTGCCGCTCTCGCCCTCGGCTTGCTCATCAGGGACCATCTGACCATTTTTGATTCATACACACTCACATTTCATACAAACTCCTTCAAACTTCTTTAATTCTTTTGACTGTGTAAAGCTGCTTTGCGACAATGACAATTGTTAAAAGCGCTATACAATATCAAATTGAATTGAATTGAACTTACTTACTTTCCACTTCTGTCCACAGTCAACCTCAGGCAGCCCGAGCGGCACTTTGACAGCAAAGAGTTTTAAACAGCAGGTTGTTATCCCTGATGAACTCTTTTCTATCTATTGGTTTTTTGCTAAGTGTCATATGTTCCAGTAAAATCAGTACCATGCGCAAGTTAAAGGTCCCATATTTTGCTATTTCTGTACCAAGCTAACGCAGGTCTCAAAACTCCCCTATAGCGTGTGTGTGTGTGTGTGTGTGTGTGTGTGTGTGTGTGTGTGTGTGTGTGTGTGCTAATTCTCCATCTCAAACCTCACATCTAACCTGCTTGTTTAAACAACAGGCAATACAAAAATGGAAAAGGGACAGAAAACTGATTTTTTTTTTTTCTTCTTGTTTTTGGTTTGTACATACCCACTGGAGACCCAACTGGATGTCTAAACGTGACTGAAAAGTAAATTTAGCATATATGGCGCTACTGGATTTCAAATTAGCGCTGTTTTTAGCGCTCCCTTGCTGCTCTGTAGTTAATGTCAAAGCCACAGCTAACCCTGATTTTGAGCCTGTAGTTATTTGTAGAAAAAAAAAACATCTGAAAGTGGGAATTTTGGCTTTTGTTGCAGCGGACACAATTTTAGTGATGAGGTCACCAAATTGAGTTAGTTAGTTAAAAAAAAAAAAAAAAGCTTTGCGTCAAGTTCTTAACTCATAGCAAGTGCAGTAAAGCCCCAATATACAAGCAATGTTTGCCATCTTTTCAACATCGCTCCATTCTCTCAATTATTTTCACTTTTGTCTCCATCGTTATTGCTTGAACATACAGTATGCAAACACTTGATGCGAAAGTTTGTAACTCGAATGTTCGTATGTAGGAGACTTACTGTAATTGGAATTGAATCCTATACATTTCTGCAAACAAAAACTTTTAAAAAAATTATATCAGGGTAAAATATTTTTTCGATCTATAATATGTACATGTGAATGTTTTAAAACACACACATGTGCATCAAATCTCGGTTCTGACTCTGCACCTGTCCCTCCAAACAGAGTAACATGCAAATACTGTATATCCAAGTGTGTGAAGTCATCACTGCAACATACTTTCTGTTTTGGACTTCGGTTCTGTTGTGTGTATGGTTTAACCGGCACATGTACAGTACACTTGTCTGGCTTCTTGTTACTGTAATATGACAACAATCAAAGTCAACACTTTGACCAAAATTCCCCTAAAGACCAACCCCGTCCACTGACTTGATGTGGCAAAGGACAAGTTTGCTTCTGGTCGCTTTGACTTTCTCGATGAATTCCCAACACGCTTGTGATCTTGAGTCATCTCGTGAGTCGGTAGAAAACAAAAGGATGAGGCTGTGGATTCTTCCGCCTGGTTATCAATCCTCTCACATCGTCACAAAGATGACAAAATAGTGGTCTTTCTGTTCCATATTCGGGGTTAATGTGGATTAATTTTCCTGTCCAATATAATTTTTGGAATTGGGTCATTTCCCCTGAACAGGAAATGATTTCTTATGCAGGTTATGACTCATAAGAATCACTCGTGAAGGATTGTCATAATCGATCAGAGCTGCGTGATGCTGATAATGAAGCGGCAATGCCATGGCTGGTCTGCCCTCCCGCTGAACCCTGATGACGAGGAGCTACAGAATGTGATGGCGCTAATGGCTAAGTCTTCGGGTGACTGGTGTAAAAGCAGTCGTGAGTCATCAGGACTGGGAGACTGGAAATGTCACTGTGACTGGGTGCTGACCTGCACACTGATGTTATGTTTGCTGTATCTGGTACATCCAATCAGCTGGAGGTCAAGTCGTCACGCTCTCTCTCTTTCTCTCTCTCTCTCACACACACACACACACATGCTAGTATGTAAGCTCTTTTAATTTGCGAGATCTTCAGCATCTACAAAACAAATATGACTTACACTGAAAACAGTGACATTTTAACAAGTGAAATATTAATTATAATAAGCTAGATTGGCTAGATACATGAATCTAGCCGAACTACAGTGGAACATCTGAATGCCCTGCCTTCATTTTTTTTGCGTTAAGAACTGAAATTTTGCAAGAAATTTGCCTCGGCATACGGGCGACCGGACCGAGCCGACCCGAACCGAGCCGACCCGAACCGAGCTGACCCGATCCGAGCTGACCTGACACCATCTAAATTACGCATACGTCCTGGAGTCTTTCGAAAGTTGTTTGTGTCAGTGGAAAGCTAAGTGAATAGAGTTTTTTTGGGGGCAAAATTTAGTGAAGGCATAGCACCATGGGTCTCAAGAATGTTTGCAATGACCGTAGTAAGAAGAAAAGGGATCCACTTTCAGTATGGTTTTTAAAGCAGCGTAAATGAACTAAAATATTTCATATATTACTTCATTTGCATGTCTTTTATAAATGTTCTGATTGTATTTATAAAAAAAATATTTATATTTTAAAATATGATTATAGTGTTGGAAATTGGTAATATTTTCGTGTGGCTGGAACGGATTATCTGCATTTACATTATTTTCAATGGGAAAATGCGTTTTGCAATACGAAATTTCACCTTAAGAACTCGCCTCCGGAACGGATACAAGGAGGTACCGCTGCATTCATAATTTCTTAGAATAAGTTTACAACAAACCAAATACGAGATTATTAGGGTTATTTCTAGTCAAACGTAACTAAGATTGCAAGCAAAAGTGTCTGATAATTGAGCTTTTTTAAAGAAATGAATTCCAAAAAACTGGCAAAATGATAAAGAAAATATGATTGAGAAATTATAGATATGTTTTGCTAGATTCAAGAATATTAAACTTGCAAAGCTTTTTTTTGTAGTTGTTGTCTCGATTCTGATATCTTCCACATACCTCCACATTACCCTAATATAATATTACCTTCTGAACAAGGGTTTAGAGCAAAATGAACATCGAACCTGCTCAAACTTTGCCATATAGCAAGTTTCTGGCAGCAACAAAAGAGAAGCTTAAGGTATTTTTTTTATGAGCCAGTCGTATCTTGATCTCTCATCTCTCCACTAAAATGCTGGTAATTATTATGATTATATGTTTGCATTGCTTATCAGCATTGTTTTGTTGTTTACCTGATCCTGCTAACTACTGAACTGCAGCCATGTGGAAAGTTTTGCATCTTACTAATTCGCATAAGAGATATGACAATATTATAGTGATTATAGTGATAACATGGTATCATTGCTTTCTTTACACTGACAGCTGCATATTGGTACCTGGTTGCATTTTTTCCTGGTTTTACATTTTAATGTAAATATTATTTTCCATTTGAAAATGCAACAATTTTCATGATGATACTAAACATCATAAAGACTATGTCACACAGTGACATAGGCGTATTTTCTACCCATACCGTAGCTAACTGTTGCTAGCGCTAATCCTATTTCTTTAGCAGTGGACACCTGGTGAGATTTATTTTCACGCTACAAAGGGGGCCATTCAGGTCAAGCCGGGACTTGTGATGAAATTTCTGGTGAATGAAGGCGTAAAAGCGATCGATATTTAGACGCAGTACAATATTTCGACCTCCTGAAAAATCAGGAGGACCTGCTCCTCTACGCCTGCATCCTTTCCTGTCATCGTTTATCACATGTTCAACATCTAATCTGTGAGTTACCTGTATTTATGCTCGTATCTCAAACATTAAAAACCATATCTGAACACCGCAGACATATTGTTGTTAAATTCCCCCTTAGGCTTGTGACAGGAGACCTGATAAAGCAAGAGATAGAGGGGGACGGGATTAGTAACAGAAGGTAGGACATGAAAGGCACACTTTTTCAGACTTCATTTATGTATTTCCTGTATTTTCCACTGCAACAGTGTTTGTATATATCCCCATAGGCAATGAAAGAAATTGATAAATAGACAAACAGGAGCTCCGTGCTATTTTTATTTATCTATTTGTTTGTTTGTTTGTTTGTTTGTTTGTTCATTCATTTCATTTGATTTGATTTGTCCTAGCGAATGGTGGGGATGCATTTTTAAAAGAAAAGTATTATACAGTACTTATACAGAATGGAATACTATATAGATACAGCATATAATACTCAACAAAGACTCCAAGGCATGCACCTGACCCCCATCCTTCTCCTGTTCCATGATCATTTATGCAGCGTTTAGTTGTCTTTTTATTATATATAAGTCTTATTAGTTGTCAAGATACCCTGAGGATGATTGTCATAAACCTTGTTAATAGTCTGAGTCGTAGTACTGGCAGTAATTATTAGCAGTAAGCAGAGGTACTTGGAGTAGCCAAAAAAATTTACTCAAGTAAGAGTAGCTGTACTTTAAAATAATATTACTCAAGTAGAAGTAAAAAATTTACTTGTTATTACGTGTTATTTACGTGTTATTTACGTGTTATTTAGTTCGTCTGTTTTAGTGATTTGTGTGTGTGTGTGTGTGCGCGTGTGCGTTTATCGTCCAGTCTCTTTGTGTTAAGGAGACGGATGGCTTGTGGGTAAAAACTGTTACATAGTCTGGATGTGAGGCCCGGTACCTTTTTCCAGATGGCAGGAGAGTGAAGAGTGAGTGTGATGGATGTGTCCGGTCAGCCACAATGCTGGTGGCTTTGCGGATGGAGCGTGTGGTGTAGATGTCCTCGATAGAGGGGAGAGAGACCCCGATGATCTTCTCAGCTGTCCTCACTATCCGCTGTAGGGACTTGCGGTCTGATATGGTACAAATCCCAAACCAGACAGTGATGCAGCTGCTCAGGATGCTCTCAATAGTTCCTCTATAGAAGGTGGTGAGGATCGGTGGTGGAAGCTGTGCCTTTCTCAGCCTTCTCAGGATGAAAAGACGTTGTTGGGCTTTCTTATGCAGAGAGCTGGTGTTGAGGGACCAGGTGAGGTTCTCCTCCAGGTGGACACCCAGGAATTTCGTGCTCTTGACGATCTCCACAGAAGAGCCGTCGATGCTGAGCGGAGAGTGATCGCTCCGTGTCCTCCTGAAGGCAACAATCATCTCTTTTGTCTTATCGACGTTCAGAGACAGGTTGTTGTCTGTACACCAGTCCGTTAGCCTCTGCACTTCCTCTCTGTACACCGACTCGTCGTTCTTGCTGATGAGACCCACCACGGTCGTGTCATCAGCAAACTTGATGAGATGATTGGAGCTGTGTGTCGCTACACAACCATGAGTCAGCAGTGTGAACAGCAGGGGACTGAGCACGCAGCCCTGGGGGGCCCCAGTGCTCAGTGTGGTGGTGCTGGAGGTATAGTTCCCGATCCGCACTGCCTGAGGTCTTTCGGTCAGGAAGTCCAGGATCCAGTTACAGAGGGAGGTGTTCAGTCCTTCAGGCTCAGCTTCCCGATCAGTTGTTGGGGGATGATTGTATTGAATGCTGAACTGAAATCTATGTACAGCATTCTGACGTAAGTGTCCTTCTTGTCCAGGTGTGTCAGTGCCAGGTGGAGTGTGGTGGAGATGGCGTCGTCCGTCGAACGGTTTGGACGATACGCAAACTGCAGGGGGTCCAGTGAGGGAGGCAGCAGGGTCTTGATATGTCTCATGACGAGCCGCTCGAAGCACTTCATGATGATGGGTGTGAGTGCAACAGGGCGGTAGTCATTGAGACAGGACACAGAAGACTTCTTCGGCACGGGGACGATGGTGGTAGACTTGAAGCATGTGGGAACGACGGCGCTGCTCAGAGAGATGTTGAAGATGTCGGTGAGAACATCTGCCAGCTGTTCTGCACATTCTCTGAGCACTCTGCCTGGGATGTTGTCTGGTCCAGCAGCTTCACGAGGGTTGACTCTTCGCAGAGTTTTCCTCACATCAGCCGTGGTGAGACACAGCACCTGGTCGTTCGGAGGAGGGATAGTCTTCCTCGCCGTCACGTCGTTCTGTATGTCGAACCGTGCATAGAAGCTGTTCAGCGCATTCGGAAGGGAGCGATCACTGTCACAGGCAGGTGATGAAGTCCTGTAGTTGGTGATGGCTTGTATACCCTGCCACATGTGCCATGTGTCACCGCTGTCTCTGAAGAGATTGTGGATTCGCTGGGCGTGTGCTAATTGCTGCTAATTGTATTATTATGTTTAATTATTATTTTTTTGTTTAATAATTAATGTTTAATTATTATACCATGTTTTCATTCCCTGTCTACCACGGCTGAAGATTTTTTCCTCCGCTATGCTGCCAGTGTGTGTGTGTGGTCATGTGACTACATGTTGCTGATTGGTCAAACCGAATCATGTGATTATTGTTGCTGCGTCTGATTGGTGAAACAGTAATGCAGTAGATCCACCTGCTGCAAGTGGAGAATAAATTATATGAAAAGTAACGAGTCGAGTGGAGCCGAATGTAGCGGAGTAAGAGTAGCGTTTCTTCTTCACAAATCTACTCAAATAAAAGTAAAACGTATGGTGCAGTAAAACTACTCATAGAAGTACATTTTTTTCAAGAAGTTACTCAAGTAAATGTAACAGAGTAAATGTAACTCGTTACTACCCACCTCTGGTAGTAAGTAAGAGCAGTGGTCATAAATGTATTAGTGATTGTACTAGTACTAGTAGTGGTGGTGGTGGTGGAGGTAGTTGTAGTAATAGTAAGAACCGTATTTATAGTAGTGGTTTTAGTAATCATGATAGTATTAGTAGTAGTAATTAGTAGTAGTGGTAGTATTTAGGATGAATAGTACTAGTGATGGAGGTAGCATAGTATTAGTAATAGTAGAATAATAATGATTGTAGCAATCATAATGGTAGTATTAACCATAGCAGTAATTACTTACTTACTACTTACAAACGAGTTACGTTCCAAGAGCTCGTCCATAAGTCCGATTTGTTCGTAAGTCCAACAAACATTGTCTAGGCACTAGAAAGCTAACACAATAGGCTATACACATTATATTACAGTACAGTGTTCTTTAGATTTGTGCCAATGGTTGAATGATACATGTTTAAAGAACGAGCAAAGTCTGCCATCTTGCCACCTCGATCCATTCTGTCGATTAGTTTCACTTTTGTCTCCATCATTATTTCTTGGTGCTTCTTAGCAGTACCAGATTCATACTGTACGCTTGCTTCCAGACATCCTGAGCTCGTATTGCACTTGCAGAGGATGCACGCTGCACGCACGATGACGATGTACGCCGGACACCTGATCTAACTTCAAATTGCATGCTCGTATCGTTGAAGTTTGTAACTTGGGTTTGTATGTATGGGACTTACGGTAGTAGTTCTCCTGTTCCAAAGTCTTATGCGTTTTAAAGATTCAAAGAGGATGAATGTAATAAATCCTGCCTTGTTATGGCTGTATGTCTGCAGTTATTTCTATCAAGCAGGAAAATGGGTGGAAATGACTAATTTCTATTTGACTCCCACCGTTAATCCAGGTTAGTCACACTGTCTCTACATGAAAGTTGAGGGAAATTGAGGTTAATCAGAATAAATCTGGAGGCCAAAGGAGTGTGTAAGATTTTAGAGGAGGCATTCACTCCATAAATCAATTAGGTCATTAGTACATAGCTGATCACTAACCGAGATACACCAAGGATAGTCTTTAAACATCGCTTCATTTAAACGTGCTGAACGAACTGCGTCGTGTTTCATTCCTCCGGCTAGTTTCGTGGCGTCACTGCTCCTGCGATAGCTTTAGAAATATAAAGAAAAAGCCAAGTAGGAAAAAAAGTAAAAAGGGAACATTTCAAAAAGAAAGACACAGAGTGACAATTCATACTGACTGGCAATTTGCATCTCCCTCCGAGAGGATCAGTGGGATCTGATTGAATCCACTGATGCTGAACATATTACAGCACACAAGGGCTAATGGAGGACCGACCTCCAAAATCATTGCTTCACTGCCGGGCTGTGGTCCAGAATTGTCATGAAAAACCTCCAGGAAGCGCATAGTAGCTCTTGCACATCATATAACTAGCAATGAGTTCATAGTGGAGTACTGGTGTCAATGCAAATCATCACTTTAGACAGTCTTACTGCTTTAAGTATAATGGCCTAAAGTGGATTCACTTTATTTGTACAGTACATAGAGCATAGTTCTTGCATAGAAATAAATAGATTCTTAACTATTTCATAATTTGACATGGTAAAAAATAATGTTGCGTATACATTATTATATTATATATTTCTACATATTAAACATTTAATTCTGGTTCTGGCTATTATTATTATTGTTATTATTTATATATTAATATGGGTAGTTATTTATTGTAGGTGCAGTGATAGTAGTTGGTGGCTGTAGTAGTACTACATTTATAGTAGTAATACAGTATTACTAATAGAAGTAAGAATAGAAGTTATTAGTAGTACTGGTTGTAAAATTAGTGGTAGTAGTAGTACATGTATTAGTTAATGGCAGTCATAGGTAGTACCCATGGAAGTGCTTAAGAGTTGGAGTACTAAGATAAGATAAGATAAACCTTTATATTGTAGTCCCACCAATGGGGAAATTCACAAGTAGTAGGACTAGAAACTAGTAGTTGTCATTGTAATTGTAGGTTATTAGTGGTGGCGGTGGAAGTAATAGTAGTGGTCGTCATAATCATAATACAGAGGAACTTTGGATTACGAGCATAACTCGTTCCGGAAGTGGGCTCGTATTCCAAAACACTTGTAAATCAAATCATCATTTCCCATAAGAAATAATGAAAACTCAAATTATTTGTTCCACAGCCCCAAAAATAAATACATAAAAATAATTAATACAATCTATAAAATGAAAATAAAACAAATTAATCTGCACTTTACCTTTAAAAAAAAAGTACAAATAAATCCCGACAGATAAGTGTTTCCGTTGGTGCGCGCAGGCGCCGTGTGTGTGTGTGTGTGTGTGTGTGTGTGTGTGTGGAATTAGCCCCTTCCCTCGCCTTGTTTTACACAGTAACACTCCTCCTCCCTCTCCCCACCTCGCTTTTTAAGATTCACAACAAACACAAGGTGAGAGAGAGAGACGCTCGGTGTCAAAATAAGAGTCGCATGCGTGATACATGATACTCGGCGCTCGTAAACTAATACTTGCTCGGTTTCCGAATAAAAATTTATTAAAAATCTTTGCTCGGTTTGCGGAACACGTTACTCGCAATCCGAGGTTCCACTGTAATAGTAGCAGTTTGTAATTTATAGTAGCAGCAGTAGTAGTAATAGTTAGTAGCAGTATTACTGTACCAATAGTAGTATTAGTGGAAGAAATGATTTGTATGGTTTGTAATAGTAGTAGTTAGTAGTAATCATAATAGCATAAGTGGCAGTAGTTAGGAGTAGAAATTAGCAGTACACTAGTAATAATAGGAGGAGGAGTCTTCAGTATCGCACATCTTTTGGCAGTTAGAAGTAAAGTAGTACCACCCCTCTCCAAAAAAATAAGAAATAAAATAATCAATCTTAAATTAAAGCCTTCCCACCTGGTCACGTCAGTTATATTATACATTAATATGAACCATAAGCTAGTGCAATTAGTGGCTCTTGTTTTCAACATACCAAACCACTACCTGTTGGATATCAGTACAATCAAATAATATAGAATGTTTTTTTTTTCTTTCTTATTGAGCCACATCACCGCTCCCCATCATCCATCCATTCGTCTATAACGGCATGTCCTGGCAAATAACATGTATTTAAAAATGAATTAATAAATAAATAAATAAATAAACTGGACCAAACCTTGCACCGTCTTTTAAAGTTGACTTTCAGAAGGTCGGGGGAAGCGACCACTACACGCTACACATTCCACTGATTTTGGAATCTGAACCACTCCAGAAAACGCTGCCATCCCACATTAGAAAGGAACAAACAAACTGGAAGGACACAACTATGACCTCTCCATTTACACCTGGTATATACCGTGTCATTCACTGTGTCAGAGTGGACTGTGTTTTGGTGAAAATGTCCTGTAGTGCGTGTTTGTTTTATGCCTTTTTAATAGCATGTTTCCAATTGTTCTGTGTTGAGAAAAAAACAACATGCATTTGGTGGGGGTGGAGCAAAAAGAAAGAAAAAGGGTTCAATTTTGCAAATGTGTGAGAATAAACATATTGCTTATTGTGTAAGAATATATATATATATATAAATTTTCCAGGATATTAAAGCAGTAATTCTTGGAAATTATGTCCCACAGAGAATAAAGCTTTTTGGCTCAGTTGAGTGGTCCTGATGATGGTGGTGGTGGTGCTACAAAACTAAAGAAATAAAGAAATATTCCGTCAGGTTGTTGTGGACACGTACCAGGCTTTGTACTGCTCGAACCCTGAAGAGCTGATATCTTGAGAGCCTTTTAGTCCTTGTTCTCTCGTTCTTTTCCCTTTCTCTCCGTCTTTATCTCTGTGTGGCAGTTTATGCCCACAGCCAGAGCTGTTCGCTTGCTGAGACTGAGAAACATCCCCAATTAGAGCCAGATGGAAGAAGATGAAGCCACTGAAGGATAGAAATGACAAAAAAGAGAAAGAAGGAAGAAGAAAAAAAAGCGGTCAGATTAAGAGAAATGAGAAAAAGACGGAGGCAGTAAGATTGATATTGACTTTCCCAGCTCGGTCCTTCTTTTTATTTTTCGCTGTCTGATCATACGAAACTGATTATTTTCACTGACTTGAGCTTGTTCATGCATTCGGCCAGATATGAAAAGACGACGCTGATCGATGTAACGAACCGATCGAAATCAGTAATTGACCCTCGATCTGGGGAGCTCTCGTCTTGGATACGCAATACAGAACTGATCTGAGAACAGCAGGAATTCCATTTCGTATTATCCAAAAAAAAAAAAAGCTAATAATTAGTAAGAGATTTAGTAGATCAGGGAACTTTTATGTTTGCCATCGCCTGGGCTGAGCCTTTTTTTTTTTTCTTTTTTTCTTTTTGATGTTGGCTCCACATTAAGCTAATTATCATGGCATGAATGGCTCTGAAGAGACTTAAAGTGCAGTTGAGGGAAGGTGAAATGGTGCCCCGAACGCCGCACATTCGCAGTCATCAGGTCTAAAATGGAAAAATACAGAGAAGCGCAGGAAGAAATGAGTAGGAAACTGATAAATAATCATATTTAGGGATGCTAGAGAGCAAGAGATGGAAAGTAAGAGATCATTCTGGCTGCAGCTCCTACCTGGTGCGTGCGGCTTTATTTTAACATTATAAATTTTTTTTTTCATTATTATTTTTCAAAAATGCATTTGCAATTAGATGCAATCCAGAAATCATGGTTATAGAATAAAGGAGGGGTCAGAGCCCTGGAAGGCTGGGTGTGCAGAGAAAAATCTCACTCACTCACTCACTCACTCGTTGTCTACACCGCTTTATCCTGTATGCACGAGGCAGGGTACATCCTGGACAGGGTGCCAATCCATCACAAGGCACTCGCACACATTACGGGCAATTTTAGAACACCAAGTAACCTAATCTGCATGGTTTCGGATAGTGGGAGGAAACCGGAGCACCCGGAGGAAACCCACCAAGCAAACAGGGAGAACATGCAAACTCCAGGCACACAGACCCTGAGGTGGGAATCGAATCTGGACCCCAGAGATGCAAGACTACATTGCTACCCATTAAGCCACTGTGCCAGCTTGAGACATACAAGCCAAATAGTTCACCAGTGGCTTGCTGAGTTTTCACTGGGGTCACAAACATTCACACAGTCTTCTGTAGAGAGTTGCTGGGGCCTGTCTAAGGGAAACTTTGGGAGCAATCCTTAACACACCTGCTAACACTGTGCATGTCTTTGGACTCTAGGAGGAAACCCACCATGCATAAGGACAACCTGCAAACTACAAACGAACACGCACACACAGGATCAGAGGTGAGAATTGAAGGAAGCCCAACATCCACCCCTGCAGTACTAATCACCAAACCACTGTCCCACCTCACAACATTCCACATCAACTTCTGTTACTATTACTAGTTCTTCTATTGCTCATACTCAAACCAGAGGTGAGATTTGAACCTTTATGATTTCATAACAACACATCAGTACAACAGGGTATAAATCCGCAAAAAAACAAATCAGAACAAAATACACACAATATCCAAACACATAGAGTCAACAAACCGCGGGCCCAAACCTGAAACAAAAGCACATGATACAGTACGGGAGAAGCCATGACAGTATTTATTTGTTGAATGCCGTTGAGTAAACTTACACCAAGAGAAATATTAAATATAATATACACCGAGCCGCCCGTTTATTAGTTATATGTATTTATAGTAGCTAATAAACTCTCAGCTCAGACTGTTCCCTCGCTTTAATGCGCTCTAAATGCGTCCTGCCATAGAAGCACAAAAAGAGCCGTCAAGACTTCAAGACTTTTCTGATTATGAAGTAGAACACCAGTGTCTCGCAGGAAACCAAATGTGGTTTCTCATACATACATACATACTGTAACACAAAAAATGGATTCTTAGGCTTATTTGTGTCCACAGACTGGATGAAGAAAAAAGAAATGATAAGTTAAAAATCTCAAATCTCAGTTATAAATGATAAGAGCCAGTCATAGTTTAATTTATCTAAATAAAAGAAGGATTGTGTTTGTACTGTACATTGGTCAGAACTCAATTTTTCAATGATATCTTTACGTTTCATACGTTGGAGAAACCAAAACCAAATTTCCTGTCTGTCTGTCCAGTCAGATTTTGTAACTTTGTTATGCATGAAGTTAATCCTTACGCCATAAGTGAAGTCTAAATATTTAGTAAACGTGATGTTATGAACAGTTATGTGTGGGATTTAATAATCTACTTTAAAATAAGCTACTAATGCGCGACTGTCTCAATGTAAACAAACACCTGCACCAATAGATATTAATTAGAAAAGATAAAGTGAATATTTTGACTGGGATTAGTTCATATTTTCACTTTGGCTGAAATAACAGCGCTGAAGTGAATATAAGTGAATTTTATATACAACGCCGGAGTCGTTTTAAGACGAAACTTCATCTTTATCCGATCTACTTTTTCCATTTCTCATCTGTGATTCTCTCTCTGATTACCGAACAGCGAGTGTATTTGTCTGATCACCAAAGAAGTACAACTTAGTGTAAACAAGGCGTCAGATACTCAACCTTACAGAACGTGATTTCTGTGTATTAATAAGTGAGACAGAGAGTTTCTGCTGTACAGAGAGACACACAGACGTGGACGTGAACTTCAACCTGAAATAATAATAATATAATAATTCAGATAATAATAATATCACAGATTACATTAAAGATCATCAGATTATTTTTAGCTTTAACCTTTTAACTGTTTCTATAAACTCTTTAACCGGCAACGACGATTACGCTAGTAATGAAAATAAGGGAGGATGCTGATCTGGATCTAAATGTAGGTGCTGATCTGTTCGGTCAAACTTACAACATGTTTCCAGTGACTTTATGAAAGAAAAGCGGTCTGGATCAGGATGAGGTTTGGATCAGGATGAGGTTTGGATCAGGATGAGGTTTGGATCAGGTTGAGGTCTGGATCAGGACGAGGTTTGGATCAGGACGAGGTCTGGATCAGGACGAGGTCTGGATCAGGATGAGGTTTGGATCAGGACGAGGTTTGGATCAGGACGAGGTCTGGATCAGGACGAGGTCTGGATCAGGACGAGGTCTGGATCAGGATGAGGTCTGGATCAGGTTGAGGTCTGGATCAGGATGAGGTTTGGATCAGGTTGAGGTCTGGATCAGGATGAGGTTTGGATCAGGTTGAGGTCTGGATCAGGACGAGGTTTGGATCAGGACGAGGTTTGGATCAGGATGAGGTTTGGATCAGGTTGAGGTCTGGATCAGGACGAGGTTTGGATCAGGACGAGGTTTGGATCAGGATGAGGTCTGGATCAGGACGAGGTCTGGATCAGGACGAGGTCTGGATCAGGATGAGGTCTGGATCAGGTTGAGGTCTGGATCAGGATGAGGTTTGGATCAGGTTGAGGTCTGGATCAGGACGAGGTTTGGATCAGGACGAGGTTTGGATCAGGATGAGGTCTGGACCAGGATGAGGTTTGGATCAGGTTGAGGTCTGGATCAGGACGAGGTTTGGATCAGGACGAGGTTTGGATCAGGACGAGGTCTGGACCAGGATGAGGTCTGGACCAGGATGAGGTCTGGACCAGGATGAGGTTTGGATCAGATGGGAGTAAAGAAAAAGTCGAGGAAGGATGTTAGACATTTCCGTTCCGTATAGCGTGTTGAGAGCAATTTTGTGGAAGACTGAACTCATGGACTTCCCGAGCAAATTCCAGGGTGACTTTTTTTTCTTTTCAGATTCAATATTCTTCCTCTGTACATGATGTATCTAAGAGGGCTGCGGATTACTCAAGGGCTTAACAGGAGCTTTCTGGCAGCACTGCGCCTTCCTTATCTTTTATTCCTAAAGTTTTTTATCACTTCATATAAATTGTTACTTCTGGTACAAACCCATAGCGTTTGGATGTTAATAAAATTGAAGAAGAAAAAATAGCTTCAAGCTTCCATAACTGCCTGTGTGTCCGTGTGTGTTTGAGAGCGAAGGAGAGAGAGAGAGATGTACTGTACCATGCTGAGAGAATTCCAGGAGGAAGTCATGTAACTGACGTGATCCTGAACCACCCTGTTAGATTGCTGTGAAGTGAGATGTGTTCTCACAACCCTCTCACACACACACACACACACACACACTCACACACACACACTCACTCACAGACAAACGCTGAGCCCTGCAAAATAGAAAGGGAAAAAAAAAAAACGGCAGCAGTGAAGCGGAACACAGGTCGAAGTTACTGTACAGCTGAGAAGTTCAGGGTTACAGGTTACGCTCGAGAACCCAATCAAGGCTCTCAGCAGTACAGTGATTTGAACTCACAGCTTTCTTGGTTTGCTGGCAGAGCGAGTTAGCCCACTGAGGATTATGTACAATCTGATAGCTCACGCTGGTCATGCTGGAATAACAGGACGCAGTCGTGAGAGTAAAAAACCAACCCTTTCTTTCTCTCTATAATCCCCTGCTACACTAATGCACTGTGTTTCAGTAGTGCGTGGACACCATCAGCACCGCCTGCTTACGTCTGAAACCCCGGCCTCCCAGGAACTCCTTTAATCTCCCAAACATGTGGAAATGGCTTGGAGCGAGGTCGGCTATGAGTATCATCCGCATACCGCGCTCGAAGCCTTCTGTGAAAATCGATCGCTTTTACACCTTCATTCCCCAGAATTTTCATCACGAGTCCCAGTTTGACTCGAACACCGTTAGTATAATATCACACTAGAACATTTTTACCGCCGTATTAACTTCAAGAAGGAGAAACATGCGCACTGGTGTGGGTGTTATGAGTAATAACTTGTTTTGCAGACATTCAGGAAAATTAATTATACAGTAACTATAAACGAAAAGCACCACAAATAAATAAATAAATGAATGAATGAATAAATAAATGAAGAAATAAATGCCATTGTTGGAAATTTGCTGTGATATAAGACGAATAAACCGCTTCAGAGTGGGTCAGCATTGGAAAAGAAGCGGAACAGTGATTCCTACCGCATTCCATCACCCTGTCGTTGGTTCTTCCTCCTAGAACACACTCAAGGGTTTTATTTCTTATGTATTGACAGCTAATTAGCTAGCTACGAGGCGCGAATTCACTATTCTTCATTACTTTATTGTGTATTGTTTTTAAAAAAAAAAAAAAAAACCCTGAATTCAGGCGCAGGATCATTGGACGTCTACGTATATCACAGAGGTTTGTGCAAAATAAAAAGCCTGAAAGAAATCTGTGAATATTATACAGAACATCAGGCTAACTGTGTCGACAACTAGATTGCAACGATACTTGTACAAGGCTGCACCATGCGGGGACATGACAAATATACTGTAGAGCGTCTCGCCACTGGCTCGACCGGCTCGTCGCTGTCGACATGTGCAGCCTGATAACGCTGCACTTCCTCTATTTTCACCTGACTGGAATAAAAAAAAAAACTGATTCGGATCGGATGAAATTCGCAGGGATGTCTTTTTTTTTTTTATTTCAAATCCGTGTCACTTTGGCACCGGACGGAATAATGACGCGTGGTAGAGGAATAGCTGTTTGATTTATTGTCTTTCATTCTATGTTTTGTGAGGGGAAAGTCATTTTCAGAGCCTGAGACAGAAAGGCAAGGGGCTCTTATTATGAGCTGTAGGAGGACATTTAAATAGACAGAGACACAGAGAGAGAGAGAGAATGAAAGGGAGGCCGCATGCTTTCAAATCTCTGATTAGAGATAAAGCTTTGTGCTTTCTCTGTTGTCCCAGTGCTTTATGAATCCACTATTGTGTGCTGTTGTATGAAGTGTAGTATAGACAGGTCAATCCTTTGTGTCCTCACACCACCAACTATAGAGAGTATTCATGGACACAAGTCTAGCTCGGCCGTAACCCCTTTTTACAGCCAGATTGTTCTGGTTCTGGTGCTGACTTCCTCGCCTGGCACTCGCGGTATGGACATCAAGAGCTTAACTGAAATAAAAATCAGTGGGCTGCCATCTCAGGTTACCATGTAGACATGTTCTTCTTGTGTCACTGTAGGCTTTCCTTCCAACTCCCAAAATCATGGAAGTCGTTCTATACGCCGAATTGCTCATGGTGCCATGAAGAATCCCATCCAAGGTGTATTCCTGGTCTACAAACTGAGGCTACAACTTGTATGGGTTCACCAAAATTGGAAGAAGAAGAAAAAAAAAAAAAAAGATTGGTGCCTGGTCCGATGAGTCTCGATTTCTGCTGAGAGGTTCAGGTGCTAGGGTCAGAATTTGTCACAAACAACATCGATCCGGCCGTGTGTCAACAGTTCAGACTGGTGGTCATGGTGTAATGGTGTGCTGGAGATTTTATTGGTACACTTTGGGTTCCTTTAGTACCACACTGTAAAAAAAAAAAACGGTGTGTAAATCCGTAAATTTTACGGTAAAAAACTGGCAGCTGTGGTTGCCAGAAGTTTACTGTAAAAAAATTCGGTAGCAATGTTTTTGGTTCTACGGGATCACACTAATTATACTGCATATTTTACGGATCTTAATTGTTCTTTTTTTTCGAGTCTGACCGGGAATCAAACCCAGACCCTGGAAGTGCAAGGCGACAGTGTTAACCACTACACTACCATGCTTGCTAGGTAACTGTTGGTTCGTTGTTGGACTTCCTCGGTTTCCCCACGTCCCCTCGCATGGCTTGCACTCCAACAACGACAACACTTACGCAGCAAGCATGGTAGTGTAGTGGTTAGCATTGTCGCCTTGCACCTCCAGGGTCTGGGATTGATGCCTGGCCGGGAATCAGACCCAGATCGCACTCGTTATGCTGCATAAATATGAGCATGATTTAAATTCCACAGCCTACCTGAGTATGGTTGGTGTCCGTGTCCATCCCGTTATAACCACAGGATAAGGCACCATGTCACAAAGCTAAAAATAATCTCAAACCAGTTTTTCTTGAATATGACACTGAGGTCACTGTGCTCAAATGTCTCTACAATCACCAGATCTCAATCCAGTAGATCACCTTCGGGATGTGGTGGAGCAGAAGCGTCGCATCATGGATGTGCAGCCGACAAATCTGCAGAGACGGTGCGATGCTCTCATGTTAACATGGACCAAAATCTCCAAGGAAGGTCTCCAGCACCTTGTTGAATCTATTTCACGAAGAATAAAGGCAGTTCTGAAGGCAAAATTGGGTCCGCCTCCAGGGTCTGGGTCGATTCCTGGCCAGGTTCAATTCCCATCTCTGTGTGCATGGAGTTTGCATGTTCTCCCCGTGTTTGGTGGGTTTCCTCCCACAGTCCAATTGGCATTCCCAAATGGGCCATAGTGTGCGAATGAGTGTGTGTATGTGTGTGTGTGTGTGCCCTGTGATGGATTGGCACCCTGTCCAGGGTGTACGCCGCCTTGTGCCCTAAGTCTCCTGGGATAGACTCCAGGCCCACCGTGACCCTGAATACAGGATTAAGCGGTATAGACGATGAGTGAATGAGTGAGTATTCACACCCTTTGAACTTTTCCACATTTTGACATTTTGTAATGTTACCACCACAAACGTATCTCATTGGGATTTTATGTGACAAAGCAACACAAAGTGGGACATAATTGTGAAGTGGAAGGAAAAATGTTCAATTATTTTAAAAAGGTTTTTATATTTTATAAATAAATATCTGAAGAGTGGGACGCATTTGTATTCAACCGCCTTTACTCTGATCCCCCTAACTAAAATCAGAAGTCACCTAATTAGTAAATAGAGTCCACCTGTAATTTAATCTCAGTCTAAATACAGCTGTTCTGTCAACCAATGACGGTAAACATACAGTCAGAGCTACAATGGAATGGTTTAGATCAAAGCACATTCATGTATTAGAATCATGACGTTCAGACCGAAAGCCAATTGAGAATCTGTGCCAAGACTTGAAAATTGCTTCTCTCCATCCAATCTGACTGAGCCCGAGCTGTTTTGCAAAGAGGAATGCGCAAAAATTTCACTCTCTAGATGTGCAAAGCTGGTAGAGACACACCCCAAAAGACTTGCAGCTGTAATTGCAGTGGAAGGTAGTCCTACAAAGTATTGACCAAGGGAGACTGAATATAAATGCGCGGCACACTTTTCAGACATTTATTTGTAAAAAAAAAAAAAAAAAACAATTTTGAAAACCATGAATCATTTTCCTTCCACTTCACAATTATGGTCCATCACATTAAAATCACAGTTAAATATATTTACGCTTGTGGTTGTAACGTGACAAAATTCAAGGAGTATGAATACATAATAATGTATACTGTATATACCTGTACACTGTGGTCAATCTTCTATTCACCTGCAGTTCAGAGAAACATCCCACCCTCCCCGCAACTATATATCAACAAAGACAAAGATGTACTGCCATTGTTATAGCTGTAACGCTTTGTAGTATTTCACAGGACAACTACAGCATCAAGCTGTCGGCCGCGACGCAGATCCTGGCAGCTCTCGGGATTTTTCTCTTTTTTTTCCCCCTACCCTGCCTCTCCATGTTCTTTATTGCCATGTTGTAGATCGTGAAACGCGCATAAACAAGATGTGTGCTGTGTGGTCCGCATGGTGCGTCGTAAATTACACTGCAGCGCTGTCAAACCTCGGGGCAATCGGAGACGCGGCGTCTCATAAGCCGAGTGTCATTCAAATCACGCGGTAGGAATATAGATTTGTGTGTGTGTGTGTGTGTGTTTATACGCATATGTGTGCACTTTGGAGTAGGTATACATGTCGGTCCAGAGGAAAGTAGGGACTCGGTGATCAGTGGTGATTAAAGTTTTAGTATCAAGTGAATCATCTTTCTAAGCTGACACGGAGTAATACAATAAATGAGGGACGTAAAACACAATAGTTTGATTTGTGAATGAGAGTAGAAAGCAGACAGTCATGATTTGGACACCGTCATTGTTAAAAGACTGGTCAAACACACACACACACACACATGCTGATGGGATATGATGCAAAAACCTGAAGCATAGTAGTTGAAACCTCAGGAGCCGTTACAGGATCTTCCATTTTGTGTTGTTTTATTGCTTTTTCCAGCTTTCCATGTTCTTCATCCAATTTCCTGGTTCTTCAGCTTCACCTCGTCATCACTTTTTCCTAATGTGTCCGTCCTTTCCTTGTCAAAAGTCTTGTTTTTTCCTATTAATAAAACATCCTCTATTCTTTATTCATGAACTCACAGGTTAACTTGTAATTTTACCCTTTGCGTAATTCTTCCCTTATTCCGGATAATTCCCAGGTCATGGAGAAGCTCCACCACAGTAAACCCTGCATGAACCTCTCTGGACCTGAACGTCAAATGGTTCAGCACTCGCAGACTAAAACACGCAGAATACTTCATGGAAAAATACGAATTAGCTACAGTTGTCTTTTCCTTTGCGTTTTTGTAGACCTGTCTGTTCTATCTTCTTATCGCTGACTTAATCCCTGCTGTGAACTCTCTTAGGATTCAGGGGAAGCAACAGACACCCCATAATCTCATCTTGAGCACTGAACCAAGGTGATAACACTCAAAATGCTATATGGGCTTCCTCTCCTTCTCCATGCTCTCTCTCTCGCTCTGCGTTTTTCTCTCTGTCGATGCTCTTTTCATGCTTTCTTTCACCATGTCTTGCTTTATTTCTGTTCCCTTGTCATTTCATTCTCTCTGTACTATAACATATAGGGAGGGTTCTGGCTGAAATTACTTGTTTCAGAGGTTAAGACTATAGGCAGTGGTAGGTCAGTACTTAAGGCATTGGGCTACTGGATTATTGATCATCAGTTCAAATCTCAGCACCAACATCTGCAAGGCTCTTAACTCTCAACTAGTCCGGTGTATCTGGTCTCAGCTGTAAGTTGGTTTGGATAAAAGCATAAGCCATATGAGGGTGCAGTTTAGCAGAAATTTTAAAGTACAGTAAATCCCCTACATAGGAACGGGTTCTGTTCCAAGAGTCCGAGATACTAGGGTACTGATACAATTGGGTACGCACGGTACATTACAGCACAGTGTTCTTTCTAAGCATGCCGATAGTAGAACGATTCATGTTAAAAAGAACGAGCAACATCTGCCATCCTTTCACCTTACTCCATTCTCTCAATTATTTTTACTTTTGTCTCCGTCGTTAGCGCTCGGCACTTCTTAGCTGTACCAGCTTCATCACCGCTGCCTTTACGCTCGCTTCCTGACATCCTGGGCTTGTACTGCACTTGCAGAGGGTGCATGCACCATGCACATGACAATGTATGCCGGTCATGTGATCCAACGTGTTTGAAAGTTCGTAACTTGAATGTCTATATGTAGGGGACTTACTGTATTGGGGAAACCATTTTACACCATTCTTTCTTTGACATGAGGCCAAAAACACTAAAAAATCAAAAGACAGGAAAAAGGTTAATGGGGAAATACAGAGACAAGTTCAATCACTGAGAGAGAAAAACAAAACCAACCAGTAATGGCGCTGTGAAAAAATTACATCTAATATGTTTCATCGCTAGCATGTCATGGGCGTCACCTTCATGTGATCTTCCGAGTCTTAGCTCCTGAAAACGAATCCCTGTACCATGAATGATGGGGTTTTTTACAACCTATCTACAATCTCAAAAGGGTAGTGCTGTGAATGTTTCAGGATGAGATGAACATCATGAGTGTATTTGCCCAGTGTATGTAATTATATGAGACTTACAGTACCTTTAAGAACTGGGCCAAAGATGCTAATGAACCCACAATTGAGAATTTGATTTGAAGGATTGAGAACCTCGGTGATGAACTGGCATCCCGCCCTACGGGGCACATCCAGAGTGTTCCCCGCCCCATGCCTTCTGGGATAGGCTCCACCCCGCCCACAGCCCTGTATACAGAATAAAGTGCTATAGACGATGTGTAATAT
Organism: Clarias fuscus; assembly: GCA_030347435.1. Lineage (NCBI taxonomy): Eukaryota > Metazoa > Chordata > Actinopteri > Siluriformes > Clariidae > Clarias > Clarias fuscus. The sequence continues at coordinate 29,630,984 of CM059217.1, read as the reverse complement.
GAAAGATTGATAGACAACCTCTGGGATCTTTGTGACTCTTCAAGCGGTGTGGATTTATTTTTTTTTTTTTTTTACCATTTTACATCCACTAGACCTTTTCCCCCCTCGCACTCTGAGTAAACAGTAAATAGATGCTGTGGATCTGTGGAATGATCTTTTCTCCAGGCTGAAATACAGACTATTATCCAGGACGTGTTTCTTTTAAACTAGGGTACCTGAGAAACCTGGTTCTCCTTATGTACAGTAATGAATATGTTATATAATACTTTTAGCTTTTTTGGAATGTAAGATTTCAGAGTTGTAGAGCTTGACTGGTCACAAGAGAGAAAAAAAAAAGTACCTCGATTCTTTAAGGATTTACTACATGTTCCTTGTCAGTACACTTCTGTATGATATTCCCTCTCCTCCCCCTGTGCTATTCTTTTTGTACCGCCTTGACAAATGCCTGTAAGACTGACGGGGCGCTGACAACGCCAAAAGGCATTACTAAATATTCATACTACCCTGGCAGACCATAAAAATGAGTGGGATCGAGATGAGTTCATGCAACTCATCCAGCTTAAGAATATTTTAATCAAATGCATTTTAACACACATGGAAGAAAAAAAAAACCCATGTAACTATATGCCAAATGGGATTCTTCTCAACTTGTTTGAATTGCTCTTTTATTCTCAACAAGTATACACCCCAACAAGGTACATTGTGAAGCTGAATGAATTTGAGAAGCAATGCTTATACTTCCAAAAGACTTACCAATTCAATTTCATTATACAACAAGGGGTGGAAGAGTGTTGGTGGAGAATGGTGGTTACAGAGTTGATGGGAGGGGAGGGATGGACCAGGGCAGTTGGTTGAGTGAGTTGAGGAGTTGAACAACCCTGGGAACATAATTTTTTTCTCCCACAGCTTGGACAACGCAGTTGTCGTCCTGACGGGAGCCAGTCGAATGCACCGAACAGGACATGAGAGGGTTCCTGTAAGATCCTGCCCCAGATGACCTCAATGTCTGCTGCTCACAGAGGGTGGTTGAGGGCTCTGACTGGTAGTCCAATAATTATGGAAAACACCTTGACTGTGTTCTGCAGATGAGCTCTATTGTGGAGACTAATGGAACAAAACCAACAAATGAAAGAGATGGTGAGAACACTTTCAGTGAAGGCGTAGTAAAATGTTTGGAGGATGGCCTTGCTGACTCTAAATGAGTTTAGCTTCCACAGGAAATCCGGCTGTTGTTGGTGTTTCCTGAGGAGATCCTCGGGAAAGTTTAGTTTTAAACAGTTAGGCATCAGTGTAAAGCCAAACGAAGCAAGTTTACACATTTTTTTTTGTGCTAGATTTAGGGAAGACATAGCACCATGGGTCCCAAGAATATTATCAAGAAGAAAAGGGAGCCTTGGTTTTTAAAGCCAAGAGGAATCATAAATGAAGGTTAAGTGAGGTTTAATGTCTACTTGTTTCATATTTTATTTAATTCACATGTCTTTTCTAAATGTTCTTATTGTTTTATGTGCATAAAAGTTTTATTAAAGGTGATATTGGTAATATTTTTGGGTGGGTGCAACGGATTATCTGAATTTACATTATTTCCTATGGAAAAATGCGCTTCACAATATGAAATTTCAACTTAAGAACTCGCCTACTGAAGAACTGTACTCGCCAAGGTAGAACTGTATTCAGTACAACAACATTCCCTCTCGTGTATTATTCTTTTTTAACTTTATAGGTTATAAACCACAGAACACCCAGCGTTTCCGTCTGTGAAGTAGCAGCATTGGGGAATTGAGGATTATACTCTCATTTAGCTGGATTTGAGAGAGCCTGTTAAACAACTACAAGGATCGGAGTGGCACTTTGAAATCACTCTAGTGAAGAATCTCTGTAATGGGATCGTCTGTGCTTCGTGGCTTTGAAAGCTGAATTTCCCTTTTTTGGCCCTTCTTAAACCTTTGCCATCATTATGACAAATCACCTCCTAATTAGCGTGCTTAGACAAGAGAAAACTCCCCGTCCTTATTCACACAGAAGCAAAGTTCCTACAACCTACTCTTGGCATAGTGTAGACATTACAAGATATTTTTGTTAAAAAAAAAAAAAAAAAAAAAAGGTTCCCTTGTCAGTGCTGGCTTTGGGCACCATTTCATTTTCAGCAGTAAGGGTGTGACAAACCAGTAGAGAGGCCCCTTTACAGCTCTTCTGGGCCGCTAGCTGTACGTGGGTTTGGTGTGTATGGCCATATCATTACTCCGTTGTTGGAACTGAAATGTCAAAGCACTAATATGACCCATGTCTTCACTGACATTCAGGATTAATTTCTGGGGAGTAGAAATACAATTTTAAAATGCTTCAGGTTGAAGGATGTACAGGGGGGATTTCCTTCTCATAAAAGCTTCCAAGTAGATCCCAGTTTTATCATATTAAAATGGCAAATCATTTCATCAGAGTCTTTAAGGAATCTTTCTTTTATGTATCTTTAGTAAATATTTAATCCTGTTCAGGGTTGTGATGGATCCAGTGCCTAGACGGGCGCCAGAAATACACCATGGATGGAATGCCAATGGATCACATGGCTCTTGAGGAATAGAAATACCAAATAAATCTATTCCAGTATATGTGAGGCATTAATTCAAACTCTTATTTTGAGGCAAAACAAATTCTGAAATAATGGGTGCACTTGCCGGCGTCCCAACCAGTCTGGTCCGTCCTCACTTCATGCCTTGTGTTCCTGGAATAGGCTGTTGATTAACTGATCAGGTAACTTTAGGAAGCAAAGACTTGTTTTTCACTGTTCGAGTACCTTAGAGGAACTTGATCTCAGAGTGTATGGGTAAAAAGAACGTTCTTCAAGGTTTCTTGAGATGATTATACTTGGAACATTTTCTGATAGTTTACATAAAGAGTGTGATTGTGCTACTGTAGATGGAGCCCATGGGTGTTTTCGTAACTGCCTTATTTAGTCTGGATGAATTGAACTCACCCCCTCTTGGTTGTTTAGCTGATTGGATCAGGTCTGAACACAGCAATCGGACTTGGGTGTGGAACAAAACAACAGCACTGAGACCATATACTGGATTAGATCTTGGTTCGGTTCCAGGCAAAATTGGTAGATTTTTTTTGGTGAGAAGAGGGCTCGAGGGCTCCTGTAGCCATGTGTGCTTTGAACGTTTGCACGCTTACTGAACAGGTCTTCAGGTTAACAAGTCGATCTATAACATATTGTTGTACATGCTCAATATTTGTTCTGTTGTTCTACTTAGTTGACTCATGCCTGCATTTGCAAAGTGTGAAGCACTATTGTGTTTTCAAGAGATTTTCTTCAGTGGAGAAGTTCATTCAGCATTCTGTTGGCATGGTTTTGTTTGGAATAATTACCAGAAGTATGAGCAAATGACATTTGTGCCTTTTTTTTCATCGCAATATTCATCAGCACAGAATATGGATCTTTGCTTATAGTCCCGTTCCCACGCAAAACCCGTTTAACAATTTGGTTTACTTGTGAAATGAAACCAAACCCGAGCTTAGTCCATTGATCGACTGATTTATTCATTCATTCATTCATTCATTCATTCATTTTCTCTACCATTTATACTTTTCAGGTTCTCAGGGGAAGGTGGCTCAGTGGATTAGTGGTTAGCACTGTTGCCTTGCTTGGTGGGTTTCCTCCAGGTACTCCGGTATCCTCCCACAGTCCAAAGACAGGCTTATTAGGCTAATTGGTGTTCCCAAATAGCCCATTGTGTATGAGTTATGAGTTTGTGAGTGTGTGCCAGATGATCGATTGGGCACCCCATCCAGGGTGTACCCCGCCTTGTGCCTTAAGTCTCCTGGGATAGGCTCCAGGTACCAATCCATCATAGGGCACACGCATATATTCGTTCGCACACTTCGTTCGCAATTAGATTAATCTGCATGTCTTTAGACTGGGAGGAAACCAGAGTAACCGGAGGAAACCCACCAAGCACGGGGAGAACATGCAAACTCCACGCACACAGACCCGAGACCTTTCTTTGATTCAGATTGAATCTTTTGTCATTTTTTTCTAAATGTTTTAATTGTTGTCATATTTATGTTGCAAATCAAGTTCAGTCAAGTTGCCATGAGTTACCATGTAGGGTTCCTCACCCATCTGGGGTAATAAAGTATTTATACAACCAATAATTTAAAAACACATATAAAGTTTAAGGCACATTTATTTAAACGTGAAAATGTTCTTACTTGGTTCTTCACCCAAATAAGGGCCGGAAATGTCATTGCTGTTAGACCATGCATTCACATCGTCAACTTGAGCGTGTTTGTTCACATACTTGCCTATATATTCCATCTGAGTCCAGTAGGGGGAAACGGGAGGTTTCAGTCTGAACGTTTTGCATAATATAAACAAACATGGCGCCACTTGCGAAGATTAGATTCCATTTGAACATTTAAGATGGTACTTATCTCCCGCCAACTTAAAAGTGTTTTAACCTGCAAATTTGTTGCTATTCAGGGATAAATACTGTATGCAGCCGAGGTTATTGGTGGACCTGGGCACACAGTTTCTCCTCACAACTTCCCGCCATTTTTGACGATTAACCAATCAGAATTTAGTACTGTAATGCGCTGCGCACGAGCTCATGCGGCATTTTTCGCGCCGTTTGCATTTTCTCATAGTGAAAGTATGACTGGTGCATAGCCATACAAAACTACAGTACGACCAAATGTAATTATTCCATTGCTAATGTTTATGTAGATTTTTAGTCTACTCTTATAATCCTGCCCAGATGAAAGCCATGGAAAAGATCTAACGATTTTTTTTTTTTTTTTTGATTTTCCCCCGATTTTCTCCCTAATTTAGTCGTGTCCAATTCCTCCCCGTCACTAGGGGGCTCCCACATTAAGGCTACTACTACCACTCAGCCGGGAGGGCCGAAGACTATCACGTGTTTCCTCCGAACCACGTGACGCCAGCCGACCGCATCTTTTCGAACTGCTCGCTCGCGCACCGTTGGGGGCGGCGTAACACACTCGGAGGACAGCGCTATCCGCTCCCTCCGTTGCGCGAGCTCACAGACGCCCCTGACTGGCTGTAGAGCCGTGATTAATGTGGGAGCACTAAGTACCTCTCATCCCTCCCCTCTGAGAGAGCTCGGCCAATCAGCTCTCTCTAGACCTCCGGCTGCGAGAGGTTACAGCACCACCCGGGATTCGAACTAGCGATCTCCGGATGATAGGAGGGCGAGCGCTTTAACCACTGCGCCACTCGGAGGCCCGATAGTTTTGATTTTAAATTGTATTTAAAAATTTGACCACTGCCTCAGAGTGTCGTATATCTAATCATAACCGAGATCTGTTCATGACATTTTTTCCCTCTCTGTTCTATAAATGATGTTATAAACCAGACTCGTCTGTGCCGTTTAGTTTTTCTCCGTCTGAAATCTCTTCCAACGAGAGCGGTGAAGATCTCGCACTGTTCAGCACCAAGATTTTTGATATATTTGAGCAACACTTCCTAACATTATTGACAAGTAATATAGACAGATTAACCAGATCAGCAACAGCAGAGATTACCGCCGAGCACAAACGGCCTCAAAAATGAACTGGGATTCGATTGCAAACCCGATGTATCACTGTTCTCTCCGTGCTCCATAAAGAGTGACAAAGTCATTTTAACTTTCGATATTTCACTCATTTATTTCCCTCTCTCTCAGGGTCCCTTTTCGCTCCCCGTGCGTGCGTGTGTGTGAGTGTTGTGTGAAATCTAATCAGTTTTTTCTTTTTTTTGCCTTCCTTCAGTATTAGCAGCCGCCTCTGCACCCCCAGTGTTGCCTGACGAACCTCACAGTGTGCAAACTTCACTTATTTCTGATCACACTGTAGCTGCTCATACCTTTATTAGATCCTCTTTTTTTTTTTTTTTTTTGCTCTTTGTATCATTCTCTTTCTCTCGGTTCTGTATCTAATCTGGAAGAGCGTTGACCAGAACAGTGGGTGGTTCTCTTGAGAACGAGGCAAGACGAAGAGTTCTGAGCGAATGCTTCTTGCTTCATACTGAGACAGAATCTCCTCCAGCTACTTACTTATTCTTCTGCTCCATGAGTGGATTCTGTCAGTCACATCTCACATAAAACACTATCGGTACTCTAGGTTAGATCACATGGTTTGCTGTTTGTTGGAATTATCAGTAGCTTTTGTTTTTTTGTTTTATGTTTTCCGTAATACTTTATTGCCAGGTTTTTTTTTTTTCTTTGCATGAAATACTGTATAATCAACTGCCTACATATATGTAAACATAGTGATTATGTTCCTGCTGTGAATCTCGTTACTGTATGCTCAACTCATTTTTAATAAACAGCTAAAAATGTTCAGATTCTTTATTTAAAAAAAAAAACAAAACATATATGCGCATACACACGTTATATGAATATTTACTAGCTTTTGTGTATCAGAGAATGAAGAGGTAACTCGTTGGAATACAGTTTGGAAGGTGCCAGGTTCAAACCTCACCACCACCACCACCACCACCACTTTGCCACTGTTGGGCCCCTGAGCAAGGCCCTTAAACATCAACTGCTCAGATGTATAGTGATAATTGCATCTGTCCAATGCCAAATAAAAAATGGCAAAAAAAAAAATATACCGATTGTTGGAGCCATGATTACACTTCCTGTCTCGGAGCCCTTGTAATACCGACTGTACAGTACTGTGCCAAAGTTTGAGCCACGCCTCTTTTGCTAATATTCAATTTAATTCAATGATGTAGATGAAATTAAAGAAACAGGAACAAATATTATAAAGCAAAGTGCACAGAAATACAGTTTAAAATGGCTTGTTTATGTAACAACCTTAGCAGCAATCTCGTTTCCCCCCTCGTCTTTTCCAACCAGCATTCAGCATCAGCAGTATACTAATCACTGACCTGATCATCAGTCATCACCTGCACCTGGTTCTCACTGGTTCATGCCTTAAGTTTGGTGTTTTTTTTTTAATGCTTGGCTTAACAAATAAAAAAATATTCACAGCATTTGACAGACGCCCCTGTCTAGCGCGACTTACATTATTTATTGTATGAGGTTAAGGGGATTGCTCAAGAGCCCAACAGCAGCTGGGTTTGGTGGTGCTGGGGTTTGAACCTTGAACTTTCTAATCATTAGTCCAACACTTTAACCATTTAACTTCCCCCGCTACAAATTATTTTGTATGTCTATAGCATTGCACCAGTAATTAGGACAGAGTGACTTACCTTTTTTTTTTTCTTTCTGCATGTTATGTTTTGACCGTTTGAGGGATAAGGGCCTTGCTCAACTATGGACACTTGGTGGTGGTGGTGGTGGTGGGGTTTGAAACTGGTAGGCCAATGCCTTAACCACCAAGCTACCTCTGCCTGTTCCTCTGAAACTGCTCAGGTACAGAAAAAAAAGAGAGCAAAAAAGTCCTTCAGGAAGCCTAGAGAACTCTTCCTCAAGACTACATTAAAAATACAAGAAAGTCTTGCACTATGGAAGCAAAGTATGAAGAAATCGTGAGAGCTCACGGCTTTTGCGCAGTGCAATGAGTCAAACAGCCAACCAACATGCTCGTCATCGGGATAATAGATGTTAGTCCTGTTGGTTTGCAGCCTCTGATTCATTAAGGGTTACATGGAAGTTGAGTCGTGTCAACTGGGCGTCTTTCTTGTTAGGTCGAAATATTTCCAAGAAGCTTCTTCAGACTGAGGGAAGTTGGTAGGATTACACAAATTTGTATCCTCCAGGGTCAAGGATCCTCCCCTTCCTGAAAGGGCTCATTAGGTGAACAATGGAGAAGGTGTGAGTAGGAGAGAGAGAGAGAGAGAGATGTGTTAAGGAAAACGATAAGATGTAACGACCCGAGAATGTGAGAGTAGAGGGAGTCCTTACAGCAGGTTTAGTTTTCCTGGTGGACCTGTTGAAGAGGTCTTTATCTTCCTGGGGATGGCTGAAAGGGCAGTGTGAAATATAGGAGATACCTGTAGGTTGTGCCTAAGACCTCAACCTCTGCTGAGAGAAGGATTTTCCACTTGCAAGTGGAAGCATATGTACAGTACAGAGCAAAAGTGTGGACACACCTTCTCATTCAGCGAGGTTTCTTTCTTGTGTTCTTTAGCCCAAACGCGTCTCTTCTGCTTGTTGCCTGTCCTTAGCAGTGGTTTCCTAGCAGATCTTCTAGCATGAAGGCCTGATTCACACAGTCTCCTCTTAACAGTTGTTCTAGAGATGTGTCTGCTGCTAGAACTCTGTGTGGCATTGACCTGCTCTCTGATCTGAGCTGCTGTTAACCTGCGATTTCTGAGGCCGGTGACTCGGATGAACTTATCCTCCGCGGCAGAGGTGACTCTCGGTCTTCCTTTCCTGGGCCGGTCCGCATGTCAGCCAGTTTCTTTGTAGCGCTTGATGGTTTTTGTGACTGCACTTGGGGACACTTTCAAAGTTTTCCCCAATTTTTCGGACTGACTGGCCGTCATTTCTTAAAGTAATGATGGCCGCTCGTTTTTTTCTTCACTTCGCTGCTTTTTTCTTGCCATAATACAAATTCAACCTCTTTGAATGAGAAGGTGTGTCCAACCTTTTGGTCTGTACTGTAAGTGTATTCCATAGTTTACATCTGTAGTCTGAAAACCAACGTGGGCTTAACTCAATTGTGAAGACATGCATATGGAAGCAGAACAGAACAAACTCCAGGCTAAATACCAGCTAAGCCAATCCAAACCATGTAATTGTGTATCTTAATTCCTATTTATTGACTTTGCCTCAGGAAAGGCCACGGGTAAAAATAAAATATACAATAAATAAATAAATAAATAAATATGACTGGAGCACCGAGTCAGGGCCAACACTACTTCTTTGACTGTTAACAGTGAGATTCATTTATATCACTGTACAAGAAAAAAAAAAAAAAGGCCTTGTGGTTCTAGGTATTCTTTTCCCGATGTGTCATAACTATTAATGGATTTATGCAGCTTGATGGAATCAAACAGCATCTCTATCACTGTCATTTGCAAATGTATGCAAATGTATTTGAAAGTGTGTTATGTCCTTATAAAAGCCAGTATCTAGCTTTCAGTAGTAAAAAAAAAAAAAAAAGGTCAGCCTGTTTTGTAGAGTTTTGCATTTTGGGATATGGATTTAGAGAACCGGCTGTGGCCTTGAAACCTGTGCCAGGAGTTTTGTTCATCTGCTGTGGCAGCTGGTCCATTTACACAGACTGATGCATTGCCATCTACTTACTGTGAGCATCACTCACATTCCCTCCCTCCCACCCTCATTGTCTTTTGCCTCTCTCTAACTAACCATCTTGTCATTACCCCCCCCTTGCCCCCCCCCCCCCCCCCCCCCCCAGCCCCCAATCCTCTCCCTCTGACTCTCCTTTAGCATATGGTGAGAGACCAGGAATAGTTCTGACCTACTTGGAGCTCACTGGCCTCCTCTTGGTGTGGATACGAGTGTGAAATGGTGGAATGCAGGCAGTCTTCCAAACCTTACACAGTAAATCTAGCTGACATCTCTGGCCCGCTATCATTTTTCACAGCAGAACAGTTAAGCTCAGGCTAGTTGCACTGTACTGTAAGTCAAATCTGTCTTGCTTCGGGCTCTATAACTATTGCATATTTTTTTGAGCAGGGCGAGGAAAAGAAGAGAAAACGATCGATCCCAGTCCTTTTTTATACACGGTACATGACAACCAACACTAACAGTGGTTCCTATTAAAATGGCTCCACTAGAATACGTACTAGAACGGAAAGGTTTGACCATTTTACCCCTAGTTGGTTTTGAAGGTACAAATGGTCAACAACTTGTACTACTAATGACCAATAAAGCATGATCTAATCTCATAGCAGCTGAGCAAAACTTTTGGTGTATTATTTTCAATTTAGGCAAATTCAATTAAGCTTCAATTAAATGGTGCAGTTTGATTATTAGTGCCTATAATAATCAATCATGCAGCTAGAACAATCCTACAATCCCTCTGTAATAATCCGGCAGCTAAAATGAGCTACGGCTGATCTATAAAATCCCCAGATATAGAATATCCATCCAGTTAGCATTCAACACTCAGGCACAGTCACAATCGTTAAGCTTAGCTGGAAAACAGTCAAAGATTTCAATAAGTTATTATTATTTCTTTTCAACGGTGAATGCAAAGTCAGGGGGTTAACAGGTGTAGAGATGTCTGGTAAACTAGGGACATTTTGGTGCTGTTGCCATGATTTATGTTGCATGTTTTGGATCATGGTGTTAGTTACAGGTATGTTGTCATAGCTAGACCAACCAGATCACACAACACGCTATTTTAAACCACCGTAGGATAGAACAAGCTGTTTTCCATCACTCTTCTGAGCTGTATAAGTATTCCCGTTGTCACTGATGGATCTCGATGTGCATGTCCTCTGGACCTCCTTGATATGTCCTGATCTTTGAAGCTTCTGTATTTGTGACTCACCTTGTGTTGCTGTTCTGGTTCCCATCCCAAAAAAAAAAAAAAACTATCTTACCCTTGCTTCAATGGATGATTTATACTCACACTACCCAGTGTCACCCAGAAAAGGAAAGGGTTCCCCTTTGATTCTGGTTCCTATCAAGGTTTTGGTCCTGATGTTGTCTCAGTGCTTTGTCCATACCATTATCACTTCTGGTCTTTTCATTAATCCATATCCGGATATCTGTAACGCGGCTTTGTTGGGCAGTGTCTGTTAAAAGACACAAAACTAATACGATTGAATTGTTTCGACTTAGTTTCCCGGCATGATATTCCGCATGGTCATTTTATTATTTCTGATGCTCTGATTGAAGAAACTTAGCCTGAGTTATAGCCTATTGATTGGCCTCTACATGCCATGGCGACGCTGAATATAAGCGGGAAGAATCCATTCTTACGCTTTCTCCAGACTTGAGCCATTTGTATACATGAAGGTCACAATCGATGGCTGGCATTAAAACAAGGCAGCACACAAGGTGAGGCCCATTTTAAATCAATATGTTAGCAATCTGAATCTTGAACACTTGCTTTCATATTGAAGATTAGTCCTCTCAGAGCCCTCTCGTAGCTCTCTCCGCGAGTGTTTCAAGGTAAAAAGACATGGACGGCGAGAGAATATCAAATAGTATTTTTGTTGCCAGTTCTGGTTTTAATGCTTGGGGCCTCAATTAAATATTCAAAAGGCAAGTTGTTCTTCTTTTTTTTTTTTTTTTTTTCCCATTTCAGGAACTGAGCTGAATTTACTTCCTATTGCTTTTGTCTGTCTAATTGAAGGAATAATTGAAAAATGTTCATAGATAAGAAACATGCTCTTTTTGTTTTGTTTCAATTTAGCCTGGGAACGCTGTAAAGATATGGTTCTTCTCTCTATTGAAACCAGTCTCATTGTAAGAGCCTCTGTCTGGCTCCTGCCAGCATCGATACACATAGAGTACACAGGTGTCCATATACTAGGGATGGGAATCACCAAGGACCAGCTGATACAATATTATTGTGATACCCAGGTGCCAATATGATTTGTATTGCGATTCTTTTAGTATCACAATTTTATAATCCAGATATCGTTACTTATTATTGGCGTCACATGGTTCGGAGGAAACACGTGCCAGTCTCCGCCCTCCCGGCTGAGTGGTAGTAGTAGCCTCAATGTGGAGCCCCCTAGTGACGGGGAGGAATTGGACACGACTAAAGTGTGTGGGGGGGGGGGGAGTGGGTTGGGGGCAATATCCGGAAAAAAATCGAAGAAAATATCAATAAAAAATATATATATTTAAAAAAAGAAAATTTGATTTTGGAGTCAGTGTGATAATTTTGTATAATTAATGAATAGCAAAATGTAACTGAATCCATTCTTGTCTCTGTCCTCCTGTGCTCATATAATCCTGATTGCCACTCAGTCACTTTACAATGCACTGGCTGTTCACTTTATATTGCACATCTGCTCTCTCTTTCTCATTCTCACTCTTTTTGTCAAGCTACACATGGCATCCCTGAGTTGCCGGCAATCCCTGTCCTCCGGACCTGTCCGAACCATCCTGGTCCTAAACCTCCTCTGGATTCAGTTCCCCTTGTGTGACACAGGCTGGTTCCACTTGACCATGAAGATGAAGATGGTCTTGGCTTGGCTTGGCTTGGCTTGGCTCTATGATGGCTTGTGACTGCGGTCGCTCGAAACAACTGAAGTGGGCTCCATATTAATGTAAACACCAGTCCCGTTATACTGAACATTCAGCCTCACAGCACACAGTATGACTTCAATCCCTCCTATCTGATATCACCAGGTTTCTTCCTATTGTCATCTCAGGGAGTTTTTTTTTTTCCTGCCACTGTCACCCCTGGCTTATACTTATATTTTATACATATTTCCTTATATCTTTCAAACATTATTTCCATCATTTTCTTGATTGTGTAAAGCTGCTTCATGACAATGGGAGTGTATGTATACTGTACATGAACTGAACTGAATTGAATTCAATCTAGGCAGGACGGTGGCTTAGCGGTTAGCACTGTCGCCTTGCACCTTCAGGGTCTGGGTTTGATTCCCGCCTCGGAGTCTGGCTAATTGGTGTTCCCAAATTGCCTGTAGTGTTTGAGTGAGTGTGTGCTCTGGTGTACACCACCTTCTGCCCTAAGTCTCCTGGGATATAGGCTCCAGGTCCCCCCGTGACCCTGTATACAAGCTAAAGCGTTATAGACGAAGAGTGAGTGAGTGAGTGACGATTCACTAGAGAATAGAGACTATTCTTTACGGAAAATCCCAGGAGATCAGCTGTTTCTGAAATACACAAACCAGCCCATCTGTAGGCAACAACCCATCATGGCACGGTTAAAGTCAGAGATCAGATGTACACCCAGAAACCCCCCCCCCCCCCCCTCACATACTGATGTTTGATACGAACCTTAATTAACTGAAGCTCTCGAACTGCTTCGGGATGAATTTATACGTTGGCTGAAGTGGTATAATGCTGAGGTCGTGCGTTTGTGTCTCGTCTCTGCTCCGCGGCAGAATAGAGCCGTGCTATAGGAGCCACTGAGCAATTATCTGCAGCAGCAGACGCTCATGTGCTGTGAAGACTAATTAGTTTCATTAACCTGTACCGAGGATAAAAACAATCGCCGGAGCGTAATTGAAACTGTGATTTCTCTCTCTCTCTCTCTCTCTCTCTCTCTCGCTCTCGCTCTCTCTTTCTCTATGTCTTGCTTTATCTCTTTTTCCTCTCTCTCTCTCTATTTTGTTACCTCTTTTGTTTTGCCCCATTAGTCAATTTCACATTAAAGGTAGATGAATTATACCTCAGTTAACCAGAGAGGCAACCTCCCATTAATAATAACTGGTAGAAAAAGTGTTACTTGTTAAGTCGTTTTTTTTTTTTTTTCTTTTCTTTTTTATAGTTGTAACAAATATGGGTGCTGTTTTTTTATTATATGAAAAAAAAAAAAAAAACTCCATACAATGTTTATACAGTACATTTATATTTAGGCTACAAGAATAATAAAAATAGGAAAGGGATCAAAAAGTCAAGGATAAATATAAGTAGCATTAAAAACAATATACACAATATAAATATGTCAAATAAATAAATAAATAAATAATAAACACAGACCTCTAGCTTCATGCAATGTCCCAGATGGTGATCAGACGGCAGTAATAAGCGGTAATAAATGTGCTGTCACTTTTCTCATCATACGTCTCATTGACATCGTCGTCCTCATCAGCAGCTTGTCGGACTAATTGATAGATTGATCATCCTGCTTTATGTATGCCGTGCATATGTGTGCATGAATGCTGTTCAGTTATGTTCAGTTATGTCCTCATTTTCTTTTCATCAGGCCATGTGTGTGTGTGTGTGTGTGTGTGTGTGTGTGTTACATTTAAGAATGATTTTTTTTTTTTTAAATCACGTTTTGTTGGAGCGTCCGTCCGTGTAAGACCTGTGCAGACCCAGACAAACAGTCCAGCTGAAGAAGCCCAGCGGGACTCGTCCTCTCTCCGTCGCCGTCGTGGGCAGCCATATTGGTGCCACGCAGCGCGCCTGCATTCACGAGTGACCTTTGGAAGCAGGGAGTCGATGAATCACATTCAAAGCCGGCCCCGCTCGATCCTCCGACTTTTCCAGCAGGCGAGAAACTCGCGGCTTATCTAACCTCCGCTGCGCATGTTAGTCAGAGAAACATGAATGCCAAGGAAGGCATGAAAGGAAGTGAAGTGTGATTTGTAAAGCCTTTCTTTGACCGGAGCTGCAAAATGAATAAAAGTATGTTTGTGTTGCTGCGTTCCGATCGGCTAGTAGTTCCCTGCGAAGTGGATTCCCCGGCCATCTTAGGTGGGTTTCCAAACCGTAGGGAGAGAAACTGTGATGTTTAAAGGGAACTGCGAATGAAGAATGGTTCATCATCCATTCATCCATTATTATCAGTGAAGGTATCCATCCATCCATCCATCCATCCATCCATCCATCCATCTAGAAACCTCTGTAGTCCAACTAAGAACTGTGGTGGCCAATGGTGACCGTTGTTTTTATTTTCATTTCACAAATTCTAAATTGTACATTTATTTATTTATTTACTTATTTCTCTATTTTTACACAGATTTGGTTTTGCCTTTGCCTAACAGATGCAGATCTGTTTTCCTGTATTTTTGACTCTGAGCTGACAACTTGATCAGACCTGTTTCTGACACTAAGTATCATCAGCATATCCATCCATCCATCCATCCATCCATCCATCTAGGAACCTCTGTTGTCCAACTAGGGACCGTGGAGTCCAATGGTGACTATTAAATTTATTCCAATTTTTACAATCGTGGTAGGACCTCCAGTCAACAGGCACACACTACGGGCAGTTTGGGAACACCAGTTATCTTAATCTTTTTCAAAACCCACCAAGCAAGGGGAGAACACCGAGAACGCCATGTACACAGACTCCGAGATGGGAACTGAACGGCTGGAGGTGAGAGACGACACTAAGCCACCGCGCCACCATCAGTGAAGACATAACATTACTATTACTCACTCACTCACTCACCATCTATACCGCTTTATCCTGTATTCAGGGTCACGGGCGGCCTGGAGTCTATCCCAGGAGACTCAGGGCGCAAGGCGGGGTACACCCTGGACAGGGTGCCAATCCATCGCAGGGCACACATGCACACACACACTCATTCACACACTACGGGCAATTTGGGAAAGCCAATTAGCCTAACATACATGCCTTTGGACTGTGGGAGGAAACCCACCAAGCACGGGGAGAACATGCAAACTCCATGCACACAGAGACGGGGATCGAACCCGGACCCTGGCGGTGCAAGTAATGTACATACTGTAAAATGATACTACATAGGCTATTAATCTCCGTAGGAATCACGATTCTGTTTTGTAATGAAGCAGTTTTTTTTTTTTTTTTGTCTCAGTGTATAATCAATATTTTGTGCATTGGTGTCTCAGTGTTAAGTTTCTCAGCTGCCATGCAGAAAGCCAAAGCCCAAACCCCAGCCACTGGATGCGGTGCCGGTCCCAATCCTGGATAACATGAAAGGGGTTGCGTCAGGAAGAGTATCCGGTGTATAAAACATTACCGAGTCGTGTGTGGATGGGATGGACGGCTGTGGCGACCTCCTGACGGGAGCAACCAACTATTTCAGTAGTGTTAAATTTCCACAAGTATTTGAGGTGCTTACGTTACCATGGCAACACAGGAAGAAAGTGATGTCTCTATTGGTGATGTTGCAGGGAGTTCTGAAAGTGATTTTTCTCCAGGGAATTTTCAGTTAACTGAAATATTCCCAGAGCACAAAATGGAACGCAGCATGTGTGTTTTATTTATATATATATATATATATATATATATATATATATATATATATATATATATATATATATATATATATATTATTTATTAATTAAATAATTAGATTTTTTTCATATAAAGTTTGAGAACAGTCTAAACTTCTGATGCAATTCAGAAATTCTTTAAATATATATATTTAAAGAATTTCTGAATTGCATCAGAAGTTTAGACTATATATATATAGTCTAAACTTCTGATGCAATTCAGAAATTCTTCTTACACAAGAGTAAGTATCTCTAAGACTCTCAGAAGTTCTGAATCGACCATTTTAGTAGCTAATCGTAGCAGGAATATAACTAGGTCTCCAGTGGATATTTGTGGATATTTCCTTTTTTAAAACCTGCCGCCTCCAACCTGTCTTTGGAGAACAATGAGGACTTTGTTGGTAATAAATAAAGTTATATTTTTATAGAGTATTAAAGTCACAGCAAAGACAAGCACAGATAAAAAGAGAAGGTTAGGAAAGTAAAGAGAATAGCGAAACAAACAAAAAATACAAATGCATAAATAATAATAATAATAATAATAATAATAATAATAATAATAATAATAAAATTGGCACGAATCAAAAACAGGACACAATTTGATAGCAGAAAAGAAATTAATATATATGTGGGAAAACAATCTAATGGACAGAACAGACTGAATGATACTACACTAAGTCATAAACTTGCGACATAGCTTACAGCAGGTTATGGTCGCTGAGCCGCTGGATGTCCTGGTGATGCTCGGAAAATAATGTGGGCTTTATAGATACCTGGAAGACCTTTGAGGGCAAAGCTGGCCTGTTAGTGCGGGACGGTGTCCATCCCACGTCTCCATGCTCTCATTTCTTGTAGTATAGCACATAGTCTCAGAAGAGGCCTAGTTAATCGGTGACAATCCAGAGCCCAGGCCAGGGAGCAGACAGACAGGCTAAACCAACCGTCTGCTAGCTGCACAGAGTTCATCATATTGAGACTACATAAACCTATTTATTTAGCCAAGCATTTTTGTAAATAGATCAGTCTTAGGTAAAGGAGCAGATCTGGGGGACTCATGGACGTAGAGTATTCTGGTGAACTGGTATGTTTAGATGCTGTCCTCCCCACTCTCATTGATCACTCAGGTTTGTTGACGGTGAGGTGATTGGTCGCTTTACCTCTCAGGGAGCCCTCATGTCTGTGTTTCCTTCTGGCTCTCCCTTTTAGTTATGCTGTTATAGTTACACACACAATGGGATGAGACCTCACAGGATTGGGACTAATGGGACTATTGGGAACTGTGTGTCCATAAGAAAACCACTGGTTAGTGAAACTAATCAGAAAAAAAAAGGGCCTGAATTTGCTAGGGAGTATAAAGATTTGATTTTGGAGCGATGGTTGAGTCCAGATTGACCCTATTCCAGAGCGATGCACTGTAAGCAAACAGGGAAACAAATTCCACAAACCCTGATTCTGTACAGAAATGCATTCTGAAGTTCAGCGGAGACTCATACGAAGTTGCTGCACTAAACGTTATCTTTGGTACTGGGAAAAATGAATACTGTGGTTACTGTGTATTTAAACCAAATGTACCTTTTTCTTAATACAAGCCATATACAACTCTGGTTAATATGTCCGGTTATATGTAAACAACCGTGTTGTGAGCATGCACAGTTATTGGCATTACAGTACAGCCGTACAGCCAGATGCACCGAAAAAAATGGCGTATTTTAGGAATATTTAACAATGAGTATTGATCAGAAAAAGCCATTTCCTAAGATAATTCACTAAAAATGTACAAGAATTCAACTGCAAAATAAATTGTTCAATAAAACATCACATCTGTTGACAATAAAAGGTGTTTGTGGAACCGCCGCATAAGAACAATATCACCCTCGAGTTCATATCAGAACTGCTGTGAAGGCTTCAGTACTTGGACAGCGCCCGTATGTCTATGACCATTTCCCAGCTGTGCTGATATTCAAGCACAACAGCACTTCCTCTTGTTTGATATTGCTTAAGTAATGTTGAGTACATGTTAAACTTTCATTCAAATTTGATGATAATTCTGAACTGAAAAACAGAATTTACATGAAAATAAGTTCGAGCCATAACCATAAGCCATTAGTCATTTTGAGAAATATTTCATGTTCTCTGACTTGTGTGAGTTAGTTCTTTTATTATTATTATTATTATTATTTATGAGAATTGTGGATCGCCTCTTAATAAAGAGCAGACTGATTACACGCTCTTGCATCCTGCCTCTAAGCACATGTTACGCCCACGAGCATTCAGCCACTTCTTTTCACACAACCCTGTCAAGTGCCTCATAATGCCCGGAGGAGAGTGTTAAGACAAGCATGAAGAATCCTGAACGGATCACCTGACCTGAAATTTTCACTCTTCATACGAACAGAAAGCGGACGCGCCCTACCGAGAGACTTCCGTACACAAAGCCGTCTCATCTGCCCTTCGCGATTATTATCCTGTCCTTACGGATGATAACTATTTGAGATGACTGGGAGCTCTAGTTAGCATACCACGCTAACATCTCAAAGTGTGCCAAGAACCGCTGCTGCCAAAGTGCTCATTTGAAGCCTCCTTTTATTTCCATTTCAATCGTTCGAGCTCGGAGGAGCAGCGTGAGGGTGGAGCAGAGCTTCCTCTAACTGCCAGCATGGATTTGAGTCACTGTCGCCGCGAAGCACCGGGGAATGTCGTCTCATCCTCATCCTCATCCTCGCCCCTTTTTAACTTCGTGAAGCAACTTGTACTCACCTGAGGAAGTCGCTCGCTCCTGCTCCGGGTGCTGAACATGGCAGTCTCTCGCTGCGAGAACTTACACATGCACATACACTTCGACAAGACAGAAGACAAAACAAGCACTTTCGCTTCTAGCAGTAGAGAATAAACTGATACCTTGTTTTCCTGGTTAGGTAATCCTGTGAGGGCGACCATCATATACTAAAGAGATAAAAAATATAAAAACTGCAGCGACCTCATTTCCCCTCTTGTCTGATCCAACCACTCAGCATTCAGCATCAGCAGGATTCTAATCACCGGCCTGGTATAGACCATGAGTGAGTTAGTGAGTGCTCAGAGACTGGACTGCAAATTGAGAGACAAAAAAGTTCTTCAGGAAGCTTGGACTACATTAAAAATACAAGAAAGTCAGCAAAACGTGAAGAAATGGGGAAAATGGCGGGCGGGGGGATGGGGGGTCAATACTTTTGCAGAGTACTGTAAATCCACTCACAGTGGTTAATGTTAACTTTGTCTAATCACAGAGAGCGAGTGACTGTATTGTCTTGTATTTTCTTCAGCCAGTGTTAAAATTCAAGTCGAGAGAACACACTAGTACCTGTCCAGGGATTTTTTTTTCCTCCAGCTCCGACTGTAGGCTCCGACCCTCCCGAAAAAAACAAACAAAAAAACACAGTAGTTGGATACCAATGTACTGTACGCCGTCTCATTCCTCTGTCTGCTCAACCCATTTCGAAACGCTCTCTTTTGTAAAAACATTAACGAAACATCACATGTTTCGTTAATGATTTCACACAACACCTACAGTAACCCAACCATAAAGAGTTTATATACTTAAGTTTGTCAGATTATCAGCACACGCCCACTGTAAGAAAAAAAAAAAAAAGAAAGGTTGATGCGATACATTTTTTTTTGCAAGTTAAGAAGATCATTGGTTATAAACGACCAAAGCACAGTATTGGTGCTGATTTAATTTTTTCTCATGTTATGCATGTAATACAGAAAATGTGTGAGGCCAAAGAAGCTGCTTCTGAAGAGAGATGATTTTATATGTTCCCCCAAAATGGCCATAGTCTCACACCAAACTATACTTCATATTTCCTTATTACTATTCATTCTAAAATTGGTGTACGCTTCTAGAAGCACATGACCTGTAGAAATGGCTGCGTAAATTAAAGCATCCCTGGTTTTTGTTAAAAGTTTAGAAAGCAAGGTCCTCCGAGTGGCGCAGTGGTTAAAGCGCTCGCCCTATCATCCGGAGATCGCCAGTTCGAATCCCGGGTGGTGCTGTAACCTCTCGCAGCCGGAGGTCTAGAGAGAGCTGATTGGCCGAGCTCTCTCAGAGGGGAGGGATGAGAGGTACTTGGTGCTCCCACATTAATCACGGCTCTACAGCCAGTCAGGGGCGTCTGTGAGCTCGCGCAACGGAGGGAGCGGATAGCGCTGTCCTCCGAGTGTGTTACTCCGCCCCCAACGGTGCGCGAGCGAGCAGTTCGAAAAGATGCGGTCGGCTTTGGCCCTCCCGGGTGAGTGGTAGTAGTAGCCTTAATGTGGGAGCCCCCTAGTGACAGGGAGGAATTGGACACGACTAAATTAGGGAGAAAATCGGGGGAAAATCCAAAAAAAAAAAAAAAAAAAGTTTAGAAAGCTAAAATATCTGTAGTGTCCGTAACCGTGTCAAATTCATGTTGCAATATCTTAACAATTTTGCCTTTTAGAATAAGGCACTTTTTCAGGTTTATGTTTTTTCAACTGAAATGTACATCGGTCAAGTTTCATCTGAATGACGGTTAAGACCGTTGAAAGATTTGAATTCAAAAAGTTACGGACACTACGGACATAAAAGGGCATGAAATTGTGTTTCTTTTTATCTGATAAAAATATAAACGTGTATATGGAACGAAGCATGGATCCGGAGATAAGAAGCGTTAAGTATTATGAAAAATGGTGTTATATGATCCTATCTGAAAAGTCACTTTTTAGCACTAAAACCAGGTTTTCCCCTGCAAGCTAGTTGTTAATTAATCAGCTTACTCAAATTCTTCGATTGGGCCAACTTTTTGTTCACATTTTGTAACTTTTCATTGTGAGTCAAAAGCAATGCGGTCAAACAGAACCAGGATTTTTAGACTATTCTTTAGTCACCGGCACTATTCAGCCGCACACATCATTGGCTAGTGTTGCTGTGAAATACAACCATGCCACTCACGTTCCCCCAAGTGTGGCTAATCTGCTTCCCTGGGATTCAAACTCATGATCTTGAGATAATCAGACAACTGCCTTCTCCATTGCCCCACTCAGAGGTCTGTGTACACAGTGAGACTGATCAGATCAGCCTGAGTGGTGCAACCGAAACGTTTTCACCTTTATCATCTGCTGATTGTGAGTTTAAGTCCCAGGTCGGCGATGCTGTTCACCAAGCAGTTGTCTAATCGCTCTGTTTGTTTAAATTAGATTTGAATAACAATGAAAAATTAAGTAATGTGAACAACACCTACAAAACCTTTAAACTCCAGTTGGGTAAACTAAAAAATCTATTCCATTACTTTTTTTTTTTTTTCACACACACATATACACACACTCACACACACACATCTCCCAACATCTTTGTTCTCTCAACTCTAAAATCAATCACTGCATTCTCATCAACCAGAATAGCAGAAGAAAAAAAAACGCAAGCGCCGATGATGAAAATGAAGGAAATATCGATATCAGTTTACACTTTGCGAGCTCCTCGGCTGCGGGACACCAGCACGCTGACAAACGTCCAAGAGTAAATTACATTCCATTAACTGCTTTAGTGATCCATGAGCACTGAAACAGTGAGGTGGTGGGAGTGATTTCTGCAGCATGCTCAAGAAAATATACGGGAAAAAAAAGAAGAAAAAAAAAACGTACAGTATGGATCAATTATGATCTGAACTGTAGATGTGTTTTAATGAAATAGTTCAGTTAGTACAGCATATTTCAAGGCTGTAAATGTTTCCTCTAGGTTTTAAAAAAAAAAAGACTTTCAGATTGTTCAGACTGTTTGGTGAAACCTGAACTTGAATCTGTGTATCAGTTGATGAAACCGGCAGGGATCGAGTTAGTATTAGATCGTGATTATTGTGATTGTTTGTGGAGTTCGGATCGCTTTAATGAGGCTTTTGAACCGGCCTTATTCATAATTGTTATTGAAACAGAGCACGTGGGCCAAATATATTGATCTGGCATCAACGGTGCTTTGAAGATATCCTGCAGAAATGTGGGTTTGGGGTTTAATACTGTAATAATGTGAGCAGTTTGTTTGTGCAGACTGAGGATTTCCCTGAAGACAAGACTTAATCTGACCTCAAATAGTAAGGCTTTATTGCTTATTTATTTTTTATTGCTTGTATTGTAGTAATAATCATCATCATCATCATCATCATCTGAGACTGAATCTGCTTGAGAAATTTTAGACTGTAACTTGATTAACAGTTTGTAGCTTTCATCATTTAAAAAAAATAATATAGAAGTTTTGAGATCTAAGCATCATGTTCAAATTCTGCACATTATGTATTCTAGTAGCAATTGTACAGTATGTACTGTTTATATATTATGCATTCTGAAATCTAAATATTTAAATTCATGAATAAAGATTATAAGGCTAGTAGTAGAGAGCTTGGAATAGCAGTAGTAGTAAGAAGTAAGCAGTAGAAGAAGTAGGAGTAGCAGTAGCAGTTGAGGAGTAGTAGTAGCAGCAGTAGTAGGAGTAGGAGTAGCAGTAGTAGTAGGAGTAGGAGTAGCAGTAGGAGTAGGAGTAGCAGCAGTAGTAGGAGTAGGAGTAGCAGTAGTGGTGAAGAAGTCTAATGACTAGCAGGAGTAGGAGAAGTAGCAGTAATAGGGGTAGAAGTAGCTGTCGAGATGTAGGAATAGCAAAAGTAGTTGCAGTAGTAGGAGTAGCAGTAGTAGTATCAGTAAGAGTAAAGAAGTAGGACTAGCAGCATTAGTAGAGGAATAGGAGTAGCAGTCGAGGTTGCAGTAGAGAAAAAGGAATAACAGTGGCAGAAATAAGAGTAGCAATTACAGTAGAGAAGTAGCAGTAATAGTAGGAGTAGCAGAGGTAGTAGGAGTAGTAGGAGGAGGAGTAGCAGTAGCAGAAGTAGGAGCAGTAGCAGAAGTAGGAGTAGTAGTAAGAGTAGTAGTAGTAGTAGCAGAAGTAGGAGTAGGAGTAGCAGTATCAGAGGAAGGAGTAGTAGTAGAAGTAGGAGTAATAGTAGGAGTAGTAGGAGTAGCAGTAGCAGAAGTAGGAATAGCAGTAAAAAAGTAGGAATAGCTTTAGTAGGAGTAGTAGTAGGAGTAGTAGAAGTAGGAGTAGTAGTAGAAGTAGTAGGAGTAGTAGTAGTAGGAGTAGCAGTAGGAGTAGCAGTAGCAGAAGTAGGAATAGCAGTAGGAGTAGCAGTAGGAGTAGTAGTAGGAGTAGTAGGAGTAGGAATAGCAGTAGTAGTAGGAGTAGTAGTAGGAGTAGTAGTAGTAGGATTAGCAGTAGCAGGAGTAGGAGTAGAAGTAGGAGTAGCAGAACTAGGAATAGGAGTAGTAATAGGAGTAAGCAATAGGATTAGTGGTAATAGTAGAGAGTAGCAGTAGCAGTGGAGAAGTAGTAGTAGGAGTAGCAGTATCAGAGGTAGGAGTAGTAGTAGAAGTAGGAATAGCAGTAAAAAAGTAGGAACAGCTTTAGTAGGAGTAGTAGTAGTAGAAGTAGTAGGAGTAGCAGTAGGAGTAATAGTAGGAGTAGCAGTAGGAGTAGTAGGAGTAGGAATAGCAGTAAAAAAGTAGGAATAGCAGTAGGAGTAGTAGTAGTAGTAGCAGAAGTAGGAATAGTAGTAGGAGTAGAAGTAGGAGTAGGAATAGCAGTAAAAAAGTAGGAATCGCAGTAGGAGTAGTAGTAGTAGTAGCAGAAGTAGGAATAGTAGTAGGAGTAGAAGTAGGAGTAGGAATAGCAGTAAAAAAGTAGGAATAGCAGTAGGAGTAGTAGTAGTAGGATTAGCAGTAGCAGAAGTAGGAGTAGTAGTAGAAGTAGGAGTAGTAGTAGTAGGAGTAGCAGAACTAGGAATAGGAGTAGTAGTAGGAGTAAGCAATAGGATTAGTGGTAATAGTAGAGAGTAGCAGTAGCAGTGGAGAAGTAGTAGTAGCAGTAGTAGTAGCAGTAGTAGTAGAAGTAGTGGTTGAAGTCACAGTAATATGTGTTCTGAATATGAATCTGATTCCTGGATTTATTTTTAGCCTCTTTTGTTTTGTTTTTTTCTTCGATCTATACAGTGCATTAAGAGCTGAGCAGTGTTGATTATTTTCATCTTTTTAACAATTTTGAAAGCTCACATCCCTCTCACACCTGTCAGAAGTCTTTTTTTTCCCCTCCACTGTCAGCGCTTTTTACAGTAGCACCATTTCCCTTCCCGCAGCCCAGACCCCAGTGTGAGAGAGGAAGATCGATGAGCGGAGATATTAAACTGCTTTTTATCAGTGCGTCGTGTCAGCGGCAGCTTTATTTGCTCTTTCATCATGCCGTAACCCGGCGTGCTCGTGTGATGACGCGTTTATTCTAGAACACGGCGAGATCAAACGGCCCCGTGCATCCAGCACAAGGACGCGTAAGCGCCGTGACAGGTGTGGGACCGGAGTAGTGTCTCGGCTCACGGTGATGGGGACAGAGGCGGAGGACGAGGGCTCTGCTCCTGTCTCTTTGACTAAGATCACACGCACTGACATAAATGGGTCCCACAAATATGCCACGCCGGGGTGTCTCTGGATGTGCCGCACTGACGCCCTTCTGAATCTCCTACCTGTCTCATCATCGTCTGAGCGGCTCCCGGTTCGTGTGCGAGTAACATAAGGAGGAGTCTGAAAAACCAGAAACATTTCATTAGAATCATTTTATTCATTTGTTAGTTTTTTGTTGTTGTTGTTGTTGTTCTCTCATATCTCTGTCTCTCTTCATCTCTCTTCTTCACACATGAATTATGATCATATGCTCATCAGGGTCGAACGATTTCCTGTAGATTTAGCTTGGATGCTTTTAAAGCCATCGATGCCTCACTGTGTTGTCGATATGGCGCAGAAGATGGAGGACTTGTTCCTCTGGAAGACATTTTCTCTCTGGAAGGACGGAATCAATGTGTCTCTCAAGACCTGTTCTCCTGTAAAGGTGGCACATAAACCAGTGAAGAGATGAGCAGTTAATGATAATGATTTTATTCCCGCTATAGGCTCCATCGATGAGCGGCAGGCGGCCTGTGGGACGTGCGAATGTCAGCGTGGTCGATGTAAAACTCCTTGCCTGGTCTCTTTATAGTTCGTCCTCTTTTACTTTTCACATTTTACCTCTTTTATATATATATATACATGCACACACACTTTTTCATCTCCAGAAAGATCCGATCAATGTGAGCCTTGTCCTATTTCACTGGTACAGGAACAGGACAGTGTGTGCATATTGGAAAAATCCAAGCGGAAATATTTGAAAATGTCAAGCTTCAGCGTCCGGCTCAAAGACAAAAAACGAATGTGCTGTTGCAGCATGGCATTTTCAGACTCCGACTCGTTCATTTTGTAAAATGTGCATGCTTGTCGAGCGTGGAAAATAAATCATATTATTACATATTATTATTATTATAATTTTCTTATTTAAAAAAGAAAGTGCACAGTTATGTACAGTTTAAATATATGAACAACAGATATTGCATTCATATACTTTAGAGCTCACGCTGTATATTAGATATTATAAGAAACACATTTAAACATTTTAATATTGCATTATATTTATTGCCTTTGAGGTGGTAAATTGTTGCAGTTCCTCTAAAATCCTACAGGTGGTGCGCTCTAAACTATTCACACATTGGCAGGCAGCACAGCATCCCATGTGGTAGGACTGAGTTAGTTTAGAATTGAAACAAATTCATTAAAAATGTCTATAAATATCAGATTGGGATATTGATCACAGAATCGCAATAAAATCAAATCAGCACCTGCGTATCATGATAATATGGTATCGAGTTTCCCTTGGCGATCCACATCCCTACTGGGTATGCAGTTTAGTCAGGGACAAACTGATCATTACACAGTAAGATATATCGTATACTGTATTAACTTACACTTTTATAATTTTGATGATTTTGTAAAACTCCTTGGCAACAATGATAAAAGCGACCATTAATGAAAGCGCTACATAAATAAAATTGCATGGAATTGAATATTCCTCAGAAGTAGGTTGAAGGAATTGCACTTGTTTGTGCTCTTAGTTAAACTTTAGACTTTACGGCCCTGACTCTTGATCGGCACATGACCTCAGTGCTCTTCTGTGCTCCAGCTCTTGGCTCTTGGTTTCGATCTCTCAGTCATGATCAGTGCCAAAGTTCTGGCTGCCGGTTGGTCTTTCTCTTCATAACTCCAATCATTACAGCTGCCTCTTTGGTTACGACCAGTTTTTTAAGCTTCTGACTCTTTGTAGTCTCAGTTTTTAAATTTTTTATCTTCTTATTACTGTTTAATATAACAGTTTTACACTTGAGATACATGGACCAGTCCAAGTTTTCAGAAGTCTAATTATTTATTAATCTTTATAGTTCTAACTCTTGAGGCTTTGGTCACATTTTTCACAATCTTTAGTCCTGGCTAGTTTTAATCTTTAAAGCGCTGAGTCAGGTCTGGTCGAGGTGTACGTTGTATGTCACGGACAGGTAGATGCTACTGATCCCTAGATAGAGCTGTCATGGCCCTGACACTTCACCACCAGAACCAGATGTTAGCTCTTGAGCTATTGGTTATTCCCAGGGCTCTAGTTTAGTTTCCAGATGTTAGATTATGATTTTTGTTTGTTACCTTGGTTGGTCCCAATTTTTAGGGCTCTAGTTCAGTTTCCAGATGTTAGATTCCGATTTTTGTTTGTTACCTTGGTTGGGCCCAATCTTTAGGGCTCTAGTTCAGTTTCCAGATGTTAGATTCTGATTTTTGTTTGTTACCTTGGTTGGTCCCAATCTTTAGGGCTCTAGTTCAGTTTCCAGATGTTAGATTCTGATTTTTGTTTGTTACCTTGGTTGGTCCCAATCTTTAGGGCTCTAGTTCAGTTTCCAAATGTTAGATTCTGATTTTTGTTTGTTACCTTGGTTGGTCCCAATCTTTAGGGCTCTAGTTCAGTTTCCAGATGTTAGATTCTGATTTTTGTTTGTTACCTTGGTTGGGCCCAATCTTTAGGGCTCTAGTTCAGTTTCCAGATGTTAGATTCCGATTTTTGTTTGTTACCTTGGTTGGGCCCAATCTTTAGGGCTCTAGTTCCGTTTCCAGATGTTAGATTCCGATTTTTGTTTGTTACCTTGGTTGGGCCCAATCTTTAGGGCTCTAGTTCCGTTTCCAGATGTTAGATTCCGATTTTTGTTTGTTACCTTGGTTGGGCCCAATCTTTAGGGCTCTAGTTCAGTTTCCAGATGTTAGATTCCGATTTTTGTTTGTTACCTTGGTTGGGCCCAATCTTTAGGGCTCTAGTTCCGTTTCCAGATGTTAGATTCCGATTTTTGTTTGTTACCTTGGTTGGGCCCAATCTTTAGGGCTCTAGTTCCGTTTCCAGATGTTAGATTCCGATTTTTGTTTGTTACCTTGGTTGGGCCCAATCTTTAGGGCTCTAGTTCCGTTTCCAGATGTTAGATTCCGATTTTTGTTTGTTACCTTGCTTGGTCCCAATCTTTAGGGCTCTAGTTCCGTTTCCAGATGTTAGATTCCGATTTTTGTTTGTTACCTTGGTTGGGCCCAATCTTTAGGGCTCTAGTTCAGTTTCCAGATGTTAGATTCCGATTTTTGTTTGTTACCTTGGTTGGGCCCAATCTTTAGGGCTCTAGTTCAGTTTCCAGATGTTAGATTCTGATTTTTGTTTGTTACCTTGGTTGGGCCCAATCTTTAGGGATCTAGTTTTGTTTCCAGATGTTAGATTCTGATTTTTGTTTGTTACCTTGGTTGGGCCCAATCTTTAGGGCTCTAGTTCCGTTTCCAGATGTTAGATTCCGATTTTTGTTTGCTATCTTGGTTGGGCCCAATCTTTAGGGCTCTAGTTCAGTTTCCAGATGTTAGATTATGATTTTTGTTTGTTACCTTGGTTGGTCCCAATCTTTAGGGCTCTAGTTCAGTTTCCAGATGTTAGATTCCGATTTTTGTTTGTTACCTTGGTTGGGCCCAATCTTTAGGGCTCTAGTTCAGTTTCCAGATGTTAGATTCCGATTTTTGTTTGTTACCTTGGTTGGGCCCAATCTTTAGGGCTCTAGTTCCGTTTCCAGATGTTAGATTCCGATTTTTGTTTGTTACCTTGGTTGGGCCCAATCTTTAGGGCTCTAGTTCAGTTTCCAGATGTTAGATTCCGATTTTTGTTTGTTACCTTGGTTGGGCCCAATCTTTAGAGCTCTAGTTCAGTTTCCAGATGTTAGATTCCGATTTTTGTTTGTTACCTTGGTTGGGCCCAATCTTTAGGGCTCTAGTTCCGTTTCCAGATGTTAGATTCCGATTTTTGTTTGTTACCTTGGTTGGGCCCAATCTTTAGGGCTCTAGTTCCGTTTCCAGATGTTAGATTCCGATTTTTGTTTGTTACCTTGGTTGGGCCCAATCTTTAGGGCTCTAGTTCCGTTTCCAGATGTTAGATTCCGATTTTTGTTTGTTCCCGGTCTTCATGACTGTGACCTTGGTTAGTTCCAATCTTGAGGGTTTATTCTTAGACTTTAAGGCTCTAGCTCTTATTAACCTCAGTTTTTTGTTGGTATTTTTGCTTTTTGGAGTTATAACTCTTGGTTAGCACCAGTCTTTTACAATCAATTTTCTCCAGGTCTCTTTTTGATTGTAAGTTGTTAATGCTCAGACTCTTGATTAATCCCTGTCTTAGGAACTCTTTGTCAGATCAGGAAAACATTGTAAGCTTCACATGTTGGCTGTTTCATCACCTGTCCATTACCAATACCAATTAGGATTCATTACATCCTTAGACCGTGTCTTTGGACCAACTTCGTATGATTATTCCCAGTCTTTGGTTGTGATTCTTTGTCAATCCAAATTCTGATAAGAACCATCGCTCTGACTTTTGGTTAATCCTTGATTTTGTGGATTTAACTTTTAATATAATCCCAGATTTTAGACTCTGGCTTTTCATTAGTCAAAGTATGTTATATCCTTGCAGTTCTACAGTACCACTGTCTAGTATCAAGGCTCTGAGTGGCAAAATGTACAGATCTAAACATCTGCAAGGATCTTAGACTTAGTCCTTAAAGCTCTGTGCTCTGGGTCTACTTGGTTATGAGTGCACGCCAGTGAAAGGAGGCTGACGGCAGCCGAGGATTGAAGATTTTCTCAGCACAATGCACAATGCAATGTAATTTCCGCATAAAGTTCGATGGTGCAGAACCGAGCCAGACGGAAACGGAGGACGTGATGGCTGATTCTATTATGGCTGTGTATAATTGGACCAGCAGACCGAATTGCAAGGGAAGGTGTCGGAGTGAGAGGCATGCACTGCAGGATCTTGTTTATCATTTTGGCAACATTACAGTTTTATGTGAGATCTTTTTACATAATGTAAGTGTAGAGTAATATCTCCACTAGTAGCTTGTTGTGATAAGTGACTTAGCACTGGGCGAGATTTGCGAGTGAAATATCACAATGATGGTACGAGTCTGAAAGCGTTCAGGGGCCACTGTAAGTTATGGCTTTGGACATGATAGGA
Organism: Clarias fuscus; assembly: GCA_030347435.1. Classification (NCBI taxonomy): domain Eukaryota; kingdom Metazoa; phylum Chordata; class Actinopteri; order Siluriformes; family Clariidae; genus Clarias; species Clarias fuscus. Next base: position 29,601,731 of record CM059217.1, on the reverse strand, counting down.
TGAGCATGCTGATTTGTCATAAATGCTTGAAGGATTAAAAAGATTAACATTAGAATATGATGGATTGTTATGATTCGGTATTGTACAACAGTTTTAAGGAACAGAAGGATAAAAAAGATCTGGAGAAAGAAAATGAAATTCTTTTCACAATGTTTCAACATAAGTAATAAAATACATCTGTCTATTATACTAAATAGTGTATAAAGATGTAATAAAGATGTAATAAAAGTATAATAAAGATGTACCCAACTGAAATAAATAGCATTTACATGTTAAAATTGTAAAAGTTTTTGCATTTGTTATGTTTTATTAATTTATTTATATATTCCTTGTACCTCCCTCCATGAATACATGCAGGCTGGAGATCTTAAACAAACACACAGGAGGCTTTGAAGTGTAAATGTGCATCTCAGGCGTGAGATGAGCATCGCTGCATCTGCCTGTCAAAAGAGCACCGCATCGGCGGAGAGCTTTCATTCCTCAAACTGACTCTTTACACGCCGCTTTCAAAGTTGGAGTAAAAAGAAAAATGATTTACTTTTTTTTTTTTTTTTTTTTTTTTTTTTACAGAATTAAGCCCGGAGTGGATGCTTCGGGCATGGACAATTCTTCTGTCACGAGTTATTCCGTCTTGAAACTCAATCATAAATTCTCTCGGCACATTTATAAACCACCTTGATTCCACAAAAGTGGGCCCATTCGATATGGTGTTTGCGGCGACGTTTTTTTTTAACAGCGATGTTCGGCTTTGTACTTTATGTATGGACGGAAGCGTGATGAGGTTGTGCAACACTTAACAATAACACACTTTTTATACGATAGCAAACAACATGGGATTTACAAGTGGACTCTCTGGAGCGGCTTGTTGTTAAAGGTTAGCAAATAAATTACTGATAATACGAGGGGCGTAAAACCGATTGACATTTACAGGAGACTCTTAGCCGACGTAAAGCATTTGAATGGTGCAAATGGCTTAAAGAAGAACGTATGTCCGTGACTGTTCACCAACACCACTTGAATTGAGATGCGAGTTGTTGCCAACAGTCCTGACCTCGCTCCAAGCCATTTCCACATGTTTGGGCAAACATTAAATGAGTTCCTGGGAGGCCAGACTCTGGCGTACTGAGAAAACGTTCTACCTTCATGGTATCCCAGCACTAGTGAAACGCTGGGAAAAGTCCTGGTTTGACTTGAACGCCCCATGTGTAATTAATATATAGTGGGTTATCACTGTCGCCTTGTGCCTTCTGGGTTGGGGTTGTGATTCTTGGCTCTAGTCTGTGTGTAGGAACCGCCAGTTGATGACTGTCTGTGTAAGTGTGTGTCTGATGTATTGGCACCCCATCCCTGGTGCCTACTGCCTTGTACCCTAAAGTCCTTGCGGTAGGCATCAGGATCCCCAAGACCCAATATCCAGTATGAACAATAGATGCATGGATGGATAAAATCTAATAACACAATAATAAAATACAAATAATGAGATAATAAACTATAAGTAAGGATTAAAATATTTGGGTCATGATGTAGTTAAAGGTGAGAAAGTATGTGAACTCCAGGTGAATTGCTTCCTCAGTTGTACTTCCAGTTGAACTGCTCTTTAAAAAAAAAAAAGCCCAATGACATCATAGCAAAGGCTTAAAGTTTGTTTGTGAATCCTCAATTGTGTATTTATTTATTTATTTGTTTAGGCACAGGTTTGTTTTTTGACTTAGACCTGAGACATCTTTCTGACACAAAGCATCATGTGCAAATCCACCCATCCATCCATCTAGGAACCTCTGTAGTCCAACTAGGGACGGTGGAGGCCAGTGGTGACCATCGTATTTATTCCCATTTTTACAACCGTGGTAGGACCTCCGGTCAACATTCACACACGTATTCACACACTACGGGAACACCAATGAGCCTAATCTGCATGTCTTTGGACTTCGGGAGGAAAACCAGCGTTCCAGGAGGAAACCCACTATGAACATGCAAACTCCATGCACACAGACCATCGCAAACATCCTGTGCATATGGATTCCCTGAACCTTTGGCTATACTCTTACACCGCATCATTCAATCAAAACAAACAGCATTTTACTTACCGAAGAAGAACAGGATACTTTATATCCGTATACAGTTCCAGTTCATTGATGCGGATCGTCCTACAAATCCTACAATAGAAATGATCGTGTTATAGAATCAGTGTATTAATATAATCCTCAACACCAAATAATCAGTCAATCAGCATCGCACTGTAATAAAAGGCACAATTAAAGCTGACGATCTTTTATATGGCAGCTTGCAGGAATGAAGAAAAATGTCTTTTATTTTTTAGGTTCGGACTGTCAGGGGCGACTAACAGATGCACACACACAAACACACATGCACAAAGGTGGGATAAAAGCCTGTCATTCATTATTTCTCTGCTTGCTTATACACACAAACACACACACTTGCAGTTGCAATCCATTTAATCATCTTTCCGAACAAGGGATGGAAAGATGTTGCAGACATACCCAACTAGAGGATGAAAGAGAGTCTGAGAGGGAAAGGGAAAGGGAAAAGATGGATACGAACAAAAAGAGTGAGACAGAGAGAGAGCAACTATTAGTCCTTTCGCTCTACATGAATCTCATCAGGAACAGAGAGCGCCACGTGAGTCCTCTCTGTGAGTGATCCTTTCACATGTAGAGCACAATTAGGTAAATGCACAGACTGGGAAAAAAAAAAAAAAAAAAAAAAAGGAGAAGTGAGGCTTTCATTTCCCCCCAAACACCGAGTGACACCTTCAAAGGAACAGACGTTAAAACGCTGTGGCTCTAGCGAGCCAAGCAGATGCGCCATCGCACACGCCGCACATCTCCCCAGATCCAAAGCAAAGATAAATAACATCAAACAGACGTATGGGATTTTCATTTCCTTTAAAGATGAGGGTATTGATTTGATTTAAAGCGGTGCTTTGAGGCAGCACGCTGGCCAAAATATAGTAGAAAGTTATTATTATTATTATTATTATTTATCTATTTATTTATTTATTTATTTATTATAATATACACTGATCAGACATTACATTAAACACACTTCGGTTTCAGGTTCCCTTGGTGCCACTGGGTCACCTCTGCCCCTTGATGCATGACTCCACAAGAGGTGTGTGCTGTGGCATCTGCCCACAGGATGTTGTCAATGGATCCTTTTGGCGCCGTACGTTATTGGCCTTCATGGATCAAACTTGTTTGTCCGTTGTTTCCCATTGGTGCTTCAAGGAGTTTTGGCCTTGCTGGACCCATGCATCATGGGCTGTGGTGCACTGGATGTTTTGGTGCCTTTCAACTGTGGCCAGCATTGACTTTTCTTCATGTTGAATTGTTTTTCCTGTGAGATCAGAGTGTACAGGTTGGCCGTTACTCGTCGTGGCCATGAGCGAGCCCTTGGTGCCCATGATCCAGTCAAAGGTTTACTTCTACACTGGTACCTCAGTATACGAATGCCTTGCCTTATGAACTGCCATAAGAAGTGAACTTTTGCAAGATATTGGCCTCTGAAGGACTTTTTGGTGGACGAGCATCCGGACCGAGCCGAACCGAATGCGTGTACGTCATAGGAGCTGCTCAAAACATCTTTGCATCAGTGAAAAGCCTACATATTGTTACATTACATGCATGTGTTCTTTCTGAGGTTTTTTTTTTTTTTTTTTTTTTTTAAGACATGGCACCATGGGTCCCAAGAATGTTAGCAAGGACGACAGCAAGAAGAAAAGGTAGGCGTTTTCGTTTCGTTTTAAAGCAGCCGGTGCCAAGAGGAATCATAGATTAGAGTTAAGTAAGGTTTAATGTCTATTTATTTCATATTTTACTTAATTCACATGTCTTTTCTAAATGTTTTGATTGTTTTTATATGCAAAAAATATGATCATAGTGTTGGAAATTGGTAATATTAGTAATATCTTTGGGTTGTTGGAACGGATTATCTGCGTTTACAGTATTCCTTATTGGAAAACGCGCTTTGCAATACGAGTCCTCGCCTTAAGAACTCGCCTCCGGAACGGATAAAATTCATTTTAAGAACGCAGAGGAACCGCTGTACTGTACATACTTGATAATCCATCAGTGTTAATGTGCTAATATTCTGAGGCTCTAGCACTATAGCTGATCAGTGTACACACTTCATTCAGTGTTATTGAGGACGTTCCTAAATGCAAACTCTTACACACGTTTCCACGAACCTGCCTCGACACTCCCTCGCTGCATTCGAGACTTTCAGGCGGAGAGAGAGAGAGAGAGAGAGAAAACATCCCAAACACGTTTAGCCTTTTCGGTTGCTAATCTGCTTGCGCTCATTAAAACGTGTCTGATCCGATCTCAAGCTTTCGGGCTCTCTCCTAAACACCAGCGCTCTTGTTTTTTCTTTGTGTGTGTGTGTGTGTGTGTGTGTTTTTTTTTTTTTTTTAAGTCAGGAATTCAAATTGGCCGTCTGCGGCGCGAGCTCGCCTCAGTCAAACAGGATTTGTCGACTCACTGCGTGCCAGGCTTTTCAAACCGACTCGTTTTAATTGGGTATTTATTATAAGATTTAGAGATTTTTACTTATGAATCAGTTTGTAGCGGTATGAATAATACATCGGCGGCATGCATAATTCAGACCAAACACGAACAATAACGGCAATGAAATTTTAATTCTGGTCTTTACAGTCATGTATTGTGCTGCTTAAACAGAAGCGTGACCCTCAATATTAAAAGCCGAATTAACCATTCGTAATCGGACTCGACTGCGAACGCATATTAGTTTTGCAAAACCATATTGTAGTCATAAAAATTCTTCTTTCAGCTCTCTGATTATCTGCAACCTACTATACATCCTGTATGAAAAGGGTGAATAAAGCTTAAGGAAATAACCCTAAAGGCGACAGTCGCCTTGTGGGCTCTAATGGCCGATCCTATTGTTTTCTATAGTAATATCTTACACTAGATGTTACATTATGAAAGGAGTCTCCAGTTTCAGTGTTTCAGAAACGTCTTCACGGCTGAGGATACCGCCATGTCCAGTTTCTCCTTTCATGTGTAATCAATTCGAAGATGTTTTAGTACCAGATGTGCACCAGGTCACAGTCGAGGCCGTTACTGTAAATTTCGCATTAAATCATTACATCGATTTTCCTCTTGCTTTTTAAACAACATTCCAAAATATTGAATTATGCAACCGTCCTATACACAATTATGTGTCCAGGATTATTGATGCATTTTGTTAAGACAAGTGTACGTATGCGCTGTTGTAAAAAAAATTTAAAGCTAAAAATAATCTGATGGTCTTTACTGTAATCAGTGATATTATTATTTATTCAGGTTGAAGCCCACATACATGTCTGTGTGTCTTTCTGTACAGTAGAACTCTACGTTTCTAGCATTTTCAGATGCACATTTTGGTTTATTAAATAATAAATACAATATATGTCTTTCTCTGCACAAAGTTAATTGATATAAACTAAGATCTTGTTATTTTAAAGAATGAACTACAGGTTGGTGAGAGAGACTCCTCTTTATGTTGCACTACATTACACCACTCCACCACCTGATGAATTTTTTAACAGCTTTTTGCTCCTACATGTTCCTGGTGGCCTGGTGAAACAATAGCCTGCATAAAATGAGCCCGCGGGTGACGCCACCTCTGTGTTCATCTGAAGAGCAGATCTGCGGGAGCTCTGGTCATCGCCATCCTGGCAGGAGCTAAAACACTATTGCGACTAACGTTAATTTATTTGCTAATGCATCTGATGAGAACTATATGTAAGATCCAAAGGTTATTTTTGTGTGTGGGAAGTTAAACTCCAGCTTTCTTTTTAGCTGAAGTCATGCATAGCAGCCCGCTAGCAGTTTGACACCTGCAATGTCACTCAAATCAGCAACTAATTATGCATAAGTTAATAGCTTATTGTAAATTAATCTGATAAGTTACATAAATATTGACACCCCCCCCCCCCCCCCCCCCCCCAGAGAGTTGGAATGAATGGAAAATCTAGCAATGGAGACCAAAACCTTTTTTTAAACATGTTTATTTCTGTTGTAAAGTTGGCCATTTTCACACGGGGCTCTTTTACCACCAAAGTGAACCAGGTTCAATAGCGAACCTCCTAAGAACTGGCTTTGTTTATCCATAGACTAGAGAGTCACATGAAGTTCCATAGACTCATTATGTCGCGGTATACGTCTGTGTACGTTTCCCAGGAATGCTAGTGGCAAAAAAAAAAAATGCTAGCACTAAACAATGGTGACTTTCATCATGGCTTTGCGGGCATCATGAGATGTTATAATGTGTATGAGCCCTAAGGCAGGGCTTTAGAGGGGGTCAACAAAATAGAGGGCTTATGATACGCACGAGAAGACCTTTCAGTTTAGGGATAGCGTGGGATTATTAATTAAGGAACTTAAAAGGAAATAAACACAAAATGAACGGAACTCCAGCATCTACAGGAGAACGGACGGGCTTCTGGAAACTAAAACTAAAGGATCTTTCGGGGCGTTCGTACTTAGATAGTTTTGTTAATTTATTGCTTTGTCTCAGCTTGTCAGCTAATTAGACGTCTTACTTAGCTAGCTATGTGTTGTTAATTCATGTTGTATGTACTATATTTAGCACCTCGGCCTTCGTGGAAAGTTGCTTTGTTTCTTTCACTTTGTACTGAACTGTATGTGGTTGCAATGCCTACTTATAAAAGCCTACTTGACTTGACCTGATGTGATCCCGTCCCTCAGCCCCTGATGTAAGATGTTGTTTGTTCTAGCCCATCAAATAGTTTTTTCTATCTCAGGGTTTGGTTTGAACTGGTTTGAAATTGGAATACCGGCCCTGAAATACAGGAAGCTCCTAGTGGTCAATTTGTGAACTACGTCTTTTGGCTCTTCCGCGTTGGACACGTTTTTCTGCACCAGAGCTCGTCCCGCTGAGTGTGGTGCCATTTTCGTACCATCAGCTCCTTTAATACGTCTTTTCTCAGCCTGGATAAAAGCGATCACTGAAGGAAGAAATGTGAATGTACAAAAGGTTGAAGAAAATCCTCTTCGCGGCCCTGACCGACCCGAGCCGATGAGACTCGCGCTCTTCTAATCAATGTCTCTGCTCTAATTGCTCCACTGGTTCCTGGTGCAAATCTCATCTCATTCATCACCATCCTGTTGCAGATTTCTCCCTGAAGATTTCCACTTCTCCTCCGGGTACAAGGAGAGGTCTTCCTTCCCCTGATTTTTCTAACAAAAAGATCCACAGCTCCGGACACACACCGAGGCATTAATAACACAATAGAAGAATTGTTTTGAAAACTCTTGCCTCTTCTTCTTCCATTTTTTTTCCCATTTGCCGCTGTTTATAATTCATGACAGACTATCAAAGCACCAGCGACTGAAAAGAAAACACATTTCGTGGCCAAATCGGATTTGTAATGTAAGAATATATATTTTAGCAGAAAGCGCGTTCGATATGATCAGCTATCCGGCTGAGAGGTTCCTCCGTTGTTTTGAAGCGGGATTTTTTTTTTTCCCTCCTGTATTTGAATCTAAGTTTTAAAGTGCTCCATTAAAGTTTCATGCACCGCTGTCCTCTTGTCTTAGTGTCACAGCTTTGAAGTTTGCCGGCACATCCTCCACCTGTCTCGAATGTTTTTTTCATGGTGTCCTAAAGCTTCGCTTTTATCACACTTTTATTGCCCTGCTGCTGCAAACTTCCAGAGCGATCCACGTCTCGGTAACTCAGTAGATATTCAAATATTCATTCACGTTCAAGGATTGAAAACCAGACGCGCGGGATTTTTTTTTCTCCCCCTGCATGCAAATGTATTCGATCAGCTGGCGTCAATCTGGAGCTATGAGTTTAATGAAGCTGACGATAATAGAAGTCTATTTCATCCAAAATATTTTTTCATCTATATTGCACAATCGCACACAAAGAGCAGATGAATTCGGTTTGGGACACTGTATGACTTTTTGCATTCTGTAAGCCTAAACTTTATGTATGAACTTGGCAATGCTTAGTATGTTTAAGAAAAGAAATAAGTGGAAATTTTTGGCTTGGTTAAATTAAATTACCTTGACCTCAAGGGGGGCGACATTAAGGGATGTGGCCTCTCACCTCCAGGGTCCGGGTTCGATTCCCCGCATGTTCTCCCCGTGCTTGGTGGGTTTCATCCGGGTTCTTCGGTTTCCTCCCACAGTCCAAAGACATGCAGATTAGGCTAATTAGCACTCCCAAATCGCCTGTAGTGTATGAATGAGTGAGTGTGAGTGTGTGTGTGTGTGTGTGTGTGTGTGTGTTTATTCCCTGCAATGGATTGACACCTCGTATAGGGTGTACCCCGCGTGTCCTGGCCCCCCCGTGACCCTGGACCCCTGTGATATTAAGTGCTCAAGTTAAAGTTTAGTATGAGTGACGTTCAAGTCAAACTGGGACTTTTGATTGTGCAGAATAACAGAACACAGTTATAAGAGTTAAAACCTCCCTTTATTTCTCTATATAATCCCTTGCAACACTAATGCACTTATCCCAGTGTTGCACTAGCGCTTGGACACCATCAAGGTAGAATGTTTTATCAGTACCACTGACCACAGCCATGATCGGACCGCCGATCTGATTCACTTCTGAAACCCTGGCCTCCCAGGAACTCCTTTAATGATCCAAACCTGTGGAAATGGCTTGGATTGAGGTCAGGACTGTATGGTGGACGTGGCAATAACTCCCAGAGCTTCTGTAACGTGAAACATGGTGTTTTGAATGATTGTGTGCACAGTTCTTACAGACAGAAGTGTCTCTTCCGTAAGTTGGTGACAAATTATCTGTTGATTTTCAAGGATCAGGAGTTCGAGCCACCTCGTCATTCATGGACATGCGGTCTTCTTTAAAACGTTTTCACTGTTCACATGTTGTACTGCGGCTAAAAGTCTCCTTTTTAGTTAGATACTTTTTATTGTTTCAAAACATTAAGGAAAAAATGCGTTACATATATACTGTATTAGTAAAAAACAACACCAACCAAAGAACACCCACCCTACACATATGCAAAAATAAATACATTAATAATAATAATAATAATAATAATAATAATAAGATACAGTGGAACCTCGGTTTACGAGTGTTCCACAAGACAAGCAAAGATTTTTAATAAATTTTGACTTGAAAAATGAGCGTGTCTTGGTTTACGAGTGCCGAGTACACTCTCTCGCCTTTACACTCCCCTCCTCCCCGGCTTCACACAGGCACACACACTCTGCTCTACACAGAAACTCTGCTCTGTCGCGATTCTTTTCAAAGGTAAGGTGCTGGTTCATTTGTTTTTTTGTTTTTTTTAATTTACAGCAGTGATTTCGGTAGTCTGCGCTCACACGAGTGTCATTAGAGAGATTTCTTTTTTTCCCGTTAAAACAGTGTGTCCGTTGTGTGTGTGTTTGTTGTGAAACTTAAAAAGCGAGGTGGGGGGAGGGAGGAGGAGTTTTACTGTGTAAGACGAGGCGAGGGAAGGGGCTAATTCCCCACACATACACACACAAATACACGGCGCCTGCGCGCACAAACGGAATCACTTTTCTGTTGGGTTTTATGTGAACTTTTTTTAAAGGTAAAGTGCAGGTTAATTTGTTTTATTTTTACTTTATATATTGTATTAATTATTTTTCTGTATTTATTTTTTTGGGCTGTGGAATGAATTATTAGAGTTTTCATTATTTCTTATAGGAAGCTTTGATTTGGTTTACGAGTGTTAACGAATTATGCTCGTAATCCAAGGTTCCACTGTAATTACAAATAAATAAATAAATAATGAAAAGGGGAGATTTTGTAAAATACATTAAGACAATGACAGTTCAACACAATAAATTGCACTGAAAGTGAAAAATGTATTAAAATGAGTCATAAACATAGTTCACGCATTAACACAATCAACTCTCATTAAACACTTGAGTATGATCACATTGTTTGGTGTTACTTAGTCTTACTTAGTTACTTAGTCTGTTCATTTTCATCCAAAAAACGAAGAAAGAATTCCCAAATCTTGTAAAATGTGTGCATTTTTTGTTTGATTGAGTAAGTTAGTCTTTCCATTGCTATACAAGTAGACATTTCCTTAATCCAAAGTGACAGAGATGGACCATGAATACCTTTCCAGTGAATGTCCCCTTGTCCAGTCCGCTTCTATATTGCTACATTTGTGACGGAATATTGATATTCACTCTTCAGTATGAGCTGCATTTATTTTCAAAACTTACATTCACCAATTTAATGTGAAACTCCTAACTCATTTAATCCAAAATGGAACCATAAATAAAGACAAAGAAGAATTAGGACAAAAGAGTCACTGTGTGTCTTTGATACTCCTCTTCCTTTATTCTCTCCCTTTACATCTCTCACTTCTCAAGACACTCCTGCCACTGGGGTCCTGGGTAGTCAGTCCCAATTTCCCCCTAACACAACCCCCTGGAGCTGCATTAGTAAAGGATTTAGTGCATTAGGCCTAATTAGGAGGCGTTCTCACTGTTTACTCATGAGTTTGTCATAAAGTTTTGTCAGAGTGGCTTAATTTAAATCAGCCGTGTCCAGGGAAATGCTCGCTAATTTGCTAGAGATTAGCATTTATCAATATACAGATATGAGAACAACAACCAATTACACAATTACACACACTTTACAATGTATCAAATGACTAATCAATGTGGCACCCGCTGTGTGAGCCTTCACGGTCGCGTTTATACTTGTTGTAGTCTATAACACGCTTTTTATTCCCTCGACGCGCAATAAAAAAAATTAAGAACCAAATGCAAGACATTTGAAAGTTAAACGCTTCATAATAACCTCTGACTCGACTTTACAGAAGCCTCATGAAGAAGATTGTGTCTAGGTTGATGTATCGGATAAACGGAAACGTTTCCGTGGCTCACGTGTAGTTTATGACTCATAAAAAACCCTGAGAAATGTCTGCATGTCCATGAAGTTAAAACGCAAATGAAACTTCATCTGTCCGGTGAAGCCGGTGGAGCCGAGACAGGATGCGATGGTACTGTAAACCCGTCCCTTCATCATGGCTGCTGCGGTAAAGCATTTGGTCTTTTAAAACCGTGGCGCTTTCGAAGGCAGCAGCGGTTTCTCTGTTTCTCTGTGCACATGGCTAAAGGCACCTAGGCTGTTCATAAAAAATAAAAAAAACACACTCAGCCTCTCTGCCGTGCGATAAAGCAGGTTTATAGCATTGTGCTGCCTCACGTTGCTTTCTTCGCCATGACGAATCACGCTTCCGCCAGGCAGGGTGTAACTCTTCAGCGCGGACAGCGCAGAGAGTCACGGCTCAAAGGTGTGACTCAAAGCCTCCTCTGTAAAGAGGGAGAAAAAAAAAAGATAAATAGACTTTTTTTTTTTCACTGATTCATGAAGGAGCGGTGGATGATTCTATTCAGACGGGATCGGATAGCCCGGTTCTGTCTTGTCGATATCTGATCTAATGGCTGCTCGGGGAATCAGCAGGCGCCTCTTCTCTTCCTTATAGTCGGACGGGCCGCTTTGTCACTTTTCTTTTTTTTTTTTTTTGCGGCAATTTCCTGTCTGGATGAAATTAAAAAACTGCCTCCGCACGCGAGCTCTAGGTCAATTCATGCTCTTTATTCTGTGCCGATTTTTACTGCACATTCTCCCCAGGGGTCAGCCGAGACACCTCCGCTCCTGTTAGAGTGCGCGGCGCTCCGTTTATTTGCATTTTGGTGAGACACAGGTGTTCTTTTTAGATTAGCGTGCGCGCTGGTCCGTGCGGGGAAATAGCAGTAATCACATTAGCTGAATAGACACAGGGTTCTCTTCGCTGCTTATGAAATTACAGCCACTGAGGATCCTCAGCTACGCCTACCCCGACTCGAACTGACAGGGAGCTGTCTCTGGTCCTGCTTGATCTGACTGGGGATTCAGCATGGAGGTGATGGACGAGAAGCTGGAAAATGATGGGGGATTTCTCTGGGGAACCACTGAGGCTTTTGCAGGAAAGTTTCACCTCTGATTCATTGGCTGACAGTTTTGTTTTGTTTTGTTTTTGTAATGGTTGTACTGGTTGAAAAGCTCACTCACTCACCGTCTATGCCGCTTTATCCTGTTTTCACACACTACGGGCAAGTTGGGAACTCCAATCAGCCTAATCTGCATGTCTTTGGACTGTGGGAGGAAACTGGAGCACCGGGCGGAAACCCGCCAAGCACGGAGAGAACAGGCAAAATCCATGCACACAGAGGCGGGATTCGAACCTGGAACCAGGAGGTTCAAGGCGACAGTGCTAACCACTGAGCCACGCTAATGAAAATGGAAAGGAATACTATGAGTAGCTTTAAAAGGCTTCACATTATGTTCACAAGTAGCTTTCTAAAAGAAACTTGTTTAAAGTAAATCATTCATATTATAATTCATCAGATTGTATCCTTTGCTGTTTTAAAAGTATTTTTCAGACCCAGGACTGATGAGACACACATTATACTGTACTATATCTTATCACAAGCTGAGGTCCAGACCAGCACCAGAGGTTCGTGAATAGATCCGGCCGGGCGGCTGCGAGGAACATCTGCCGGAGTTGTTCATCGTGTGTGTGTGTGTGTCATAGCATGAGCACAGAGTGGGTATGATCCTCAGTAAAAACCAGCGGTCACTATCTGTCACAGAGCAGAGCTACTTACCCTTATCTTATAACACATAAGCCGACCGTACATACTGTACATAAGCTCTACGCCTGTCCGACATCACACCGTCGTTAGCCGCATCTCGAGACCGTCCATCTGAAACGGGAGACCATGTGCTGCTGCCGATATTGCTCTATCTATTACAGCCCTGTCTGCGGAAAAGGCAATCATTCTGAAAAATGAGAACGGCTTAATTGTATCGTCGCGTACTTAGCTAGACCTGAGGCCAATTAAAGCTGACACAGTCATCTCTCTCGCGCGAGCCGCTCTCGCTCCCAGCCGCACAGCCGCGCTCCTGATGATGACGCCCGGCAGGCATTAACGAGTCAGAAACGACACGACGTGCTCATAAATTACGAGTGTCTCATTATAAATTCCCATAATATCAAATTACATGCTTAAACGGAGTAAGGGTACGACGGCGCAAGTGAATCCTAAACTGGGTTTTCTTTAAGTGTTTCCGAACCCCAGGCGAATCCCGTCCCGACGTCCCTCCTTCAGCTGCTCAGCTAATCATCCAACGCAAATTTGTTAGTCACTTCAGCTGTTCAAACGGTCTTAGAGCTGATTTTTTATTTTTTTTTTTCATTTCCTGATGGAAGCATTTTGTTCACATCCTCAAAAAGCGGCGAGTCATACTGGTGCCAGCAGCGAATACGAGTTATTAGCATGATAAGGCAATGAGTTCTTTAAGCTAACGAGGACCTTTAACATAAAGTCAGCGTTAAAAGAGTTTGTAGAAATGTGGAAGCTAAAAATAATCTGATGGTCTTTAATGTAATCAGTGATATTATTATATATTTCAGGTTCCAGAAATGGAAAAGGTGGTGTAGTGGTTAGCACTGTCGCCTTGCACCGCCAGGGTCCGGGTTCGATCCCCGGCCAGGCTCGATTCCCGTCTCTGTGCGCATGGAGTTTGCATGTTCTCCCCGTGCTTGGTGGGTTTCCTCCGGGTACTCCGGTTTCCTCCCACAGACATGTAGGTTAGGCTAATTGGCGTTCCCAAATTGCCCGTAGTGTGTGAATGAGTGAGCGTATGTGTGTGTTTCTGTGCCCTGCGATGGATTGCCACCCTGTCCAGGGTGTACCCTGCCATGTGCCCTAAGTCTCCTGGGATAGGCTCCAGGCCCCCCGTGACCCTGAATACAGGATTAGGCGGTACAGATGATGAGCGAGTGAGAAATGGAAAAGGTAGATCGGATAAAGATGGAGGATGAAGTATAGCCACACCCACATTAAGGAAAAAAGTGCTACATTCGTCCCAAAAAGCGCTGAATGCTGTGGCGTAATCTGGTGCAAAACAGCTCATAGCGTCACTTTTGATTTAATTTATGGTGCAGGCTTAACTTCACGTTTCATCAAAGTCTGTCCAGTCATTTTTGCATGACGCTGTGACAAAATCTGGCTGGACAGAAAGCCAGACAGACAGACAGAACATCTTCTGAGACTGGCTTCCATCAATGTATGAAAGATAAAGATTTCATTTCTGACAATATACAGCCAAAATATGTCTTTTTATTTATGTAGATTAATAAGAGACCTTTAAAGTTTTTTTTTCTTTTTTTTTGTCCATTAGATTTGATTCCGTGTCGTCACTTCAGCTTCTGGACTTACACCTGTCCCGTGGATTTTGGATTACTCTGTCCTACACTAGCCGGCGCCGTATCAGCGCCCATGCGCTGGGACTTTAATAAAAGCAATTTCTCACACTGCCAGAAGTTACAGTATCTATAAGACATTTAGACAAGTTACCAAAGACTCCTATTTCTGCGCACCACAAGCTACCAAAATACAACTGGTCAAAAAAAAAAAAAATCAAGAGAAGTATTTTAGACTGTACTGAGGCATTTCTGCTCAATACCAATATGTCTGCGAAAAAATGCTCTAATAGAAAAAGCGAGAGAAAATTCCGCGGAGACGTATACATCAGCGCTGAAGGCAATCACAGGCTCTGTCTGTTAAAGCTAAACAAGGCATTGATTTTTAAACATAAAAACAATATCTCTTATAACCTTAAAACCTTAAGCCAGGAGTAAAACAAACAGCATGAACCTCCACTACAGATCAGCTGATAACGTCGCTAAGGAACTACGCCGAGGAAACGATGTTCTGGCTACATGCGGTAATTAAGCTATTGTAGTAACCTTTGTTACACTTAAGGCTTTGATGTATTTTGAATCAAAGTTGACCTCACATAAAACAACGCAACAGTTGCTATGGCATGTCTGCAGCACTTTGGCACTTTGGAACAGTGTACTATGTTATGTGCTCTAGTGTACTATGGTAAACTATTATGCATACCAGAATATACCCCAGTCAGCAAAGTGTTATTGTACACACAATACAGTAGGACTACCACGGTACCCACTGAAGTACGTATCCTGATACACCATAAAGTCCTATGTTGGTTGCCATGGTAATTTCTGCAGAGCCTCAGTAGGTACTATGGTACTGCAATGGGTATCATGGTAATACTATGGTGTGTACAACAATACTGTGGTGAATCCCAGGGTACTTATGGAGTATCACAGTGGCCACCAAAGATCAGCAGGTATCTAATATGGTGCTATGTTTGTGCATACTGTAACATATTAGATATGCTAATACATACACTCACATACACTAAAGGATTATTAGGAACACCTGTTCAATTTCTCATTAATGCAATTATCTAATCAACCAATCACATGGCAGTTGCTTCAATGCATTTAGGGGCGTGGTCCTGGTCAAGACAATCTCCTGAACTCCAAACTGAATGTCAGAATGAGAAAGAAAGATGATTTCAGCTATTTCGAGCGTGGCATGGTTGTTGGTGCCAGACGGGCTGGTCTGAGTGTTTCACAATCTGCTCAGTTACTGGGATTTTCACGCACAACCATTTCTAGGGTTTACAAAGAATGGTGTGAAAAGGCAAAAGCATCCAGTATGCGGCAGTCCTGTGGGCGAAAATGCCTTGTTGATGCTAGAGGTCAGAGGGGAAACTTTGACTGAAATAACCACTCGTTACAACCGAGGTCTGCAGCAAAGCATTTGTAAAGCCACAACACGCACAACCTTGAGGCGGATGGGCTACGACAGCAGAAGACCCCACCGGGTACCACTCATCTCCACTATAAATAGGAAAAAGAGGCTACAATTTGCACGAGCTCACCAAAATTGGACAGTTGAAGACTGGAAAAATGTTGCCTGGTCTGATGAGTCTCGATTTCTGTTGAGAGATTCAAATGGTAGAGTCAGAATTTGGCGTAAACAGAATGAGAACATGGATCCATCATGCCTTGTTACCACTGTGCAGGCTGCTGGTGGTGGTGGTGTAATGGTGTGGGGGATCTTTTCTTGGCACACTTTAGGCCCCTTAGTGCCAATTGGGCATGGTTTAAATGCCACGGCCTACTTGAGCAAGGTTTCTGACCATGTCCATCCCTTTATGACCACCATGTCCCCATCCTCTGATGGCTACTTCCAGCAGGATAATGCACCATGTCACAAAGCTCGAATCATTTCAAATTGGTTTCTTGAACATGACAACGAGTTCACTGTACTAAAATGGCCCCCACAGTCACCAGATCTCAACCCAATAGAGCATCTTTGGGATGTGGTGGAACGGGAGCTTCGTGCCCCGGATGTGCATCCCACAAATCTCCATCAACTGCAAGATGCTCTCCTATCAATATGGGGCAACGTTTCTAAAGAATGCTTTCAGCACCTTGTTGAATCAATGCCACATAGTTCTGAAGGCGAGAGGGGGTCAAACACCGTTAGATTAGTATGGTGTTCCTAATAATCCTTTAGGTGAGTGTATATATATTATTATTATTATTATTATTATTATTATATATTATTATATATGTACAGTGGAACCATGTACCGTAATACACACACACACACACACACACACACACACACACACACACACGTAGTCAGCCAAAAACATTCTATATAAAAAAATATATAACTGTATTTATACCATACTATATATATATATATATATATATATATATATATATATATATACCATATATGTTATATATACTGTATATATAATACCAAAGATATACTTAATGTATAGCAATAAAGTTTGTATTACATATTATATATAAACCAGTATTTAGGACATTTTTTGTCCTACTATATATATATATATATATATATATATGTGTGTGTGTGTGTGTGTGTGTGTGTGTGTGTGTGTGTGTGTGTGTGTGTTATGGTACGTTGTTCCACGAAAAATGTTTTGGAACAACAATTTTACTAGAGTGGTACTGTGCTATTACTATACTTTATTATAGTACATGCATTGTTATATTATACCATATCAGTAAATGAGTACCATGGTACTGTCAAAAATACCAGGGTACTATACTATGGTAGAATTCCTTGGGTGGTCTAAGAAAATCACTTGAAAATGGACCAGGAAGAAACCAAATGGAAGACCATGTTGCTCGGATCTTCTTCAACTGTTTGCTCTGGTTCGAGACGTTCCACCTATAGAATGACTCCCAAAATAATTTAAAAAAAAAACAAATTCAGGTCATTTTATTCTACATGCCATATGTAAGTCATCCTGGCTCTCTAGCCTGTCACACCGAATAGCAAATTTCACTTCATCCAACTTAAAAAATATTTTCTTGTATATGAATAAATACAAAAATCAGTATTTGAATAACTGTTCTATTCCTGGTTCTTTTTTCTTTCTTTCTTTTTTTTTTTTTTAAAGTCATCTTCACATGTTCTTTTATCTCCGTGTGCACAGGCAGTTTTGTCAGCTAATTTAAGCATGCTGGTCAAGCCCAATTCCAACCTGCACTTAGGATTCCCTGCAGTGGGTCTGTGCTAACTGTTGGAGAAAGAGTAAGTGAAGCAAAACTCGGAGGAAAGGAGAGACAAAGAGAACGAAGGTCGGCTGGAGGTTAGCTGACTAGCCATGCCCCAGTGGTGGCTCCCTGAGTGGCATGAAATTGGGACACGGGCCTTGTCCATCCTTCAAACCGGCTCCAAAACGAGCTCCAGAATAGCCGTTCGAAAAAAACTCAAGAGAACTGAACCCTGTCACCTCTTCCTGTTCGCAGGAAAAGTAGCCTTAAGTAAACTGAAGCTGGCCAGAGAAAGCGAGGAGGAGGAAATGGAGCGATAGCCTCTAAGCCCCTGGATCTCTTTATCTCTGGATTCCTTGAATAACGAATTTGCAGGGTTGTCCTACATAATGACATCCAACCCAAAAAATAAACAAATAAAAAATCCCGTCACTGTTATTTTCCGGCAACATCATGCCGCCATGTGTTTTAATCCTTACTTAAGCGTGTTTTTGTTTTTCTCTTTTTTTTTCTCTTCTTTTTCTTCTGGATGGAAGTGACTCAGTCGACATGCCGCCGCGTCTCCATTTCGTCTCCAGGCGTTTGGATGCTGTTGCACCATTATTCTGATTCAGGAGCTTGTCATCACATCATCTTTATTATTAATAGAGTAATGATTCAATAACGAGTACAGTGGAGAAGGGGAACGCAAGGAGAACAGCAATTAAACATGTGGAAAAAGTGACAGACACGAATTAGCAAATGTCACTAATATGCAGATCGCGCGCCGGGAGTGTATGAGAAGTCTTTACGAGGGTGTAATGTGGAAATTGTTTTGCTTTTCCGAAGCTACATCGGTTTCATCGGTGCGAAAATGTGTTTAATGAAGTTTAGTTCTTCATGATCGCGATGATCGAAGACAGTTCTGGTGAGGATGAAAGGCAGACTCGGAGTTCCTGGTCCATGGCTCTCAGTCTGAGCAGTCATGCAAATATATACTAGAGAAGGGGAGCCACCTGACGCTATTAGCTACTCCTTTCTCCGGTGAGATCCAAATCCTTTCCAAAAGGTCTCAAAAATGATCTTCCCTGATCTCCGCCAGTAGGTCCCGTGCCAGCCGTGCCATGTCTTAAGAACTTTCCAATACACACGAACTCCGAGGGTCACGGGTCCAGTCAAACTGTGCAAGCGACTTCAATGGAAAAATAGTGACTTAAATCTCTCCTTGAGGATTTTCAGATGCTGAGAGGAGAGGTCAGAGAGTGTGCCGCTGTGTGAATGTTCACTGCACAGGGGAAACCTCTCAAGCCTGACCTGTTCCACAAAGGAGCGCCGGAGTGTGAGCTTAGTCCAGGTGGGGAGATTTACTTCTTTGCCTTGCATTTTAGCGCTCGGTTCACTCAGACGGCTAAAAAGACGCCGGCCGGACTTGCATGTTTCGCGTCTGGAATCAATTCCACCGAATCAGGAAGGTACAGTCAGTCCAAAACCTTCTGCTGTGAAAGAAGTCATTAATAATGTCCAAATGCAATTTGCAAATGTCTACTACTGCAACTGCTGCCTCTCCGTGAAGGAAGCGGTGAGTGTTTTACCCAATTAGTTTTTTTGCGCCAGTGAAACCCTTGGCAGTGCCCGTCATGGTGGCGGCCCCATCAGGGCAGATACTGACACAGTTCTTCCGACTTAATCCACCTTGTTTATCCCATGATAGGGGATTTCCTCTCTCCTTGTTTTGGTCTACGAAGTTAAAAAACAAATTCTTTCTAATATGGTTCCCATCAACAAATCAAATTATGATTCTTATCCAGAGCAAAAGTGCTTTGAAGTTTCCATCAATAAATATATGCTTACACTAGGTCACTGGGTTACTGATCATTGGGGACGATTGCCGGTGACTCGGCTGTTTGGACATCCAGAGGAAAATCACTCCACCACCTAGGAGCCAAGGTAGAAAAACAATCTAGAGGCATGCCTTCCTCGATCCCTGAGAGATGATGGGACCAGTGCCCACGATCTGCCCACGATCTAATTCTCCCCCCAAAAACAAGACAATTCTTTTTTCCGCCTAATGTGACATCATATGAGAAAAGCTCCTCCCCCAGCATTGTTGCTCACTTTTGCTGTTCAGGGCTTGAGGGGCGGGGCTTAGTGGTAGCTCATTTACATAGACACTATAAAGACATGTTTGGCGGAGGAGTGAAACAGAGGGTGTATTGGTAACGGATGAACAAAATGTATTGGCACCCCACCTCAAGTCTTTGGGATAGGCTTCAGGCCACCCACAACCCTGAACGGCATAAAGCGGTATAGACGATGAGTAATGAGTGAGTGAGGATCTTTAATATTCAGCCATTCTTCTCCACTTTCCAGCTGAGAGTAAGTTCACAACTGAAGCTATAAATAATGAGAAGAGTAAAGATAAGCAGCAGTGGCTGGTCGTGATATTAAATGGCAGGACAGAGATGACAGTGGAAATGACGTGTTCCAGATGTGTCAGTGAAGACGCCACTCAAACGGAGACCGAGTTCAGGGCATGCCACTCTATGTAAGCACCTGACACGACTGTACTGTTACTGATAAGTTTCACGATTCAACAGCCGGCGCAAGAAGAAAACCAGCCCCGTCCTTGGCATTCACTTCTGCACACCGCTCTTAAAATCCAGCCAAAAAAACAAAAAAAAAAAAAACGAATGTTTTTGTTGAGAGAAATTAATCTGATGCCAAAAATAAATGACTATATCGACAAATCTTCTTGTCCTTATCTAACAGCCTGGCCCTGAGATGAATCCAACAATGAACACCTGTTAACATGTTACATCAGTTCATGTGTGACTGTGGTCCGAGTGTGGGTGTACCTGGTGCCGAAAAGGGCCTAAACAGAAGCGGTTGGATATCAAACCAGATTTTAGACCGAAACTCTCAGGAAGGTGAAAGTTTCTTAAAGGGAATCATTACTGGTGACGAGACACGGATTCATCACTACGACCCTGAGCGTAAACTGCAGAGTGTGGAACGGAAACATCCTCAATCACCGACCGAGAAAAAGATCAAAAGTCAACCATCAGCGGAAAGAAATCATCAAACGCTTACAGTTTTCTGGGATTCTCGGGGGCCAGAAGTATTGGAACGCGATCAGGAAAAAGGTTCGCCAACCAACAGCGCTCGCTACAGCGAGACGCTTATTGAAGAGCTGAAGGTTAAACTTCGGAGTAAACGAAGGACGTCGAGATCTTGCGGCACACCTCTGCACACACTGTCGACCAAAGCAGCCCTACGAGGATGAAGGACTGAAGACAGCGGTGCATTCGTGGCTCGCAGGGAACACGAAAGCTTGTAGACAGATGGACGAAGTGCACTGAGGATCGTGTTGAAAAATCCTGTATTTCTCGACATGACCTCGTCCATCTGTCTACAAGCTTTCGTTTTCCGGATTTCTACAAAGTTCGTTAAAATAAAACAGATTCTACAGCCAGAGTGCGGATAATTTTTGACTGACCCTGGTATACATGTAAAATTCGAAACCGGCACACGTTTCATGTCGTGCTGTAACAGGAGTCTTATTTCCCCCCGGTTTATCTGCACGACAGCAGCAATGCTTTGGGATTTTTTATTTATTTATTTTTTTCTAAAATATGCGAGATAACCTTGAGCACAATCGCAGCGATCTGGGAAGGTGTGATAGGGACGAAGCACAGGAAGTGTTTTCTTTGAGGTGTCATGTTGACATTAACAGTGAGGGTTTGGGGTGAGCTGAGCACGCTCTGTTCTTCCTGACTGAAGTCGGGCTTAGTGTGTGTGTGTGTGTGTGTGTGTGTGTGTGTGTGTGTGTGTGTTTGTGTATGTGGTTGCGCTGCAGACTCATCACAGCGAATTATCAGCACGGAACCATTCACACCACTTCAGTGAGCTACACAACACCCCATGACAGCTGGTGTTTTCATTACCGGGGCTCTCTCTCTCTCTCTCTCTCTCTCTTTTTCTTTCTCTCTCTCTCTCTCTCTCTCTCTCTCTCTCTCTCTCTCTCTCTCTCTTTTTCTTTCTCTCTCTCTCTCTCTCTCTCTTACTCTGTTCTTGTTTTCTCAGGGCAGCTCTCCATCTCTGTGTACTCGGCTCTCTCAGGTGGTGACATCTATCCCTGGCTGTGAGGTTGCCAGGCCACGGCAGACATATGCTCTTCCCTCTGAGTGTGGTAGTCAGAGTTGACTCACACACACACACACACACACACACACACACACACACACACACACACACACACACACAGTGACACATTGTGTGTGTGGGCTTTTAAAAAAAAAAAAAATTATTTATTTCTTCAACAAAAGACCGGAGGCAGCTCCATTAGGTAAACAATGGACTCATTGAAAGTCTCAGGTTGTGGCAGAGTCCTGGGCGCATCGTCCTCTTATTATCTTTCCATTCTTCTCTGATGTTCCTCAGGCATGTAGTCATTAAAAACGAAAAAGGAACGCATGCAAATGCAACCTTATCGCGCCAAATATGAAAAAAAACAACAAAAAAAAACAAAGCTTTTTAATTTATGACATGATATATATTCAAATTTGTCGGGAAGAACCTTTATCGAGCAATTCACCCAAACATCCTGGATGTCACGTGACCCGGGACATCCCCTGCTTCACTGATGCGAAGCTTAATAAATCCGTCAGATTTTATCTTGTGAGAAATCCTACAGAAATTCTCATGCACTGGATCCATCCTGATCCCGTCTTGGGTCACCGTGGCAGCGTCTTGGCCGTCGCGTACGACAGAACATATTCATGAGTGCTGAAAAATGAATGCGATCCCGGCACCGGGCGAGGGCTAGCCACGCTCCAGAAAGGCTCTAACAAGCTGCCAGCTGCATCCAGAGATGGAGCCAATCACTTGTCATCCTCTAGTCAAAGGGAAGAAAACAGCAAACAGTAAGAAAAGGGGGGGGGAAAAAAACCACACTAGAGTAGTCCTGGAGTGAATGCATCACTAACCAAATCTGAGTCTTGTACAAAGGATTTTCCTCGAGCTATTAGCCAGCGAACACTCGCTGAGAGATGTATGCAGAAAAGCCGTGGTTTATTTTAAAAAGCATTCATTGTCTGGAGAATAAAATGTACTGCCTTGATTCTTTTCTATTTCTTTTCTTTTCTTTTTATGTTTTTAAGGCCGGCGCATGGATTTCAGCAGCACTCTATTAAACTGAAAGCCTACAGGGTTCTTCAAGCACACTCTCTCAAACCGAGGCAAAGATTTCACTTTCCAGTTTGTTAAAATACATTTAATAAGACAGGGAGACATGAGATGCTTACACCTGCATGCAGTATTAAAGCAGGACTTTGTATGTGAGAGAACACACAGTACAAACCGTTCCAACAGCAGCGTCATCTGGAGGTAAAGCCGGAGGGAGCCGAGGTGAACTGGAACAGCGGTCCAAAGGATCAGAGGTTAAGTGGACGTGCCAATCTCATATGATGATGCCAGAAGTTATTGAGATGTGGAAAACATTCTGTTCTCGTAGAAGAATGCAGAGGTCGTTTCGACATCGGTGTATCCGTTTATATGAATCACTGATTACATGGTGTACTCATTATATCCCAGCAGCTTTGTGCTTGTCTTCCTCCTTCCATGTATTTGTTCAGTTTTATGTAATAGTGCATTTATCTGAGTGCAGGGGAACATGCATTTAATTACTGCTGCCAATAAAAAGAAATGTAGAAATGTTGTAGACATATACTACAGAGCATACTAAATATATACAGTATATTTAGGTATATCCTCTATTTTATATTTCTGTCCGTCTTTGTATTAATCGTGTTACCTGTCAGCTCATCCATCCATCCGTCCATCCATACAACTGTTCATCCATCTGTCCAGATGTCCATCTATCCATCCAGTCACTCATCCATTCATCAGTCTGTTCACTGAGTCTGTCCATCCACCTGTCAAGCCAGCCAACCATTCATTCATCTGTCCATCTAGCCATCCAGCCACCCACGCATCCATCCATCCATCCATGCACCCACCCAACATTCTGGCCATCAGTCAATTCTTCCATCCACCCATCAGTCCACTACTCCATCAGTTTATCCATCCATCCATCCATCTTCCTAGACAGCCTTTTATCCATCCATCCATTCATATACTCCCCCTGCCCATCCATCCATCCATCCATCCACCTGTCTATCCATCCAACCACTAATCAGTCAATCTATCCATCCACCTACTGTACCATCCTTCCATCCATCTGTCCCTCCATCCTTCCAGCCACCCATTTATTCTTCCACCCACCCATCGAATCATTCATCTATCCATATATTCACCCAGTCCATTCATCCATACATCCATACATTTACTCAGTCCATCCATCCATCCATCCATCCACCCATCCATCCATCCATCCATCCATCCGTCTATCCATCCAACCATTTATTTATCTGTCCATCTATCCATTCAGTCACTAATCCATTCATCAGTCTGTTCACTGAGTCTATCCATCCACCTGTCAAGCCAGCCAACCATTCATTCATCTGTCCATCTAGCCATCCAGCCAGCCACCCACGCATCCATCCATCCATGCACCCACCCAACATTCCGGCCATCAGTCAATTCTTCCATCCACCCATCAATCCACTACTCCATCAGTTTATCCATCCATCCATCCATCCATCCATTCACCTGTCTATCCATCCAACCATTAATCAGTCAATCTATCCATCCACCTATTGTACCCATCCTTCCATCCATCTGTCCCTCCATTGTTCCAGCCACCCATTTATTCTTCCACCCACCCATCGAATCATTCATCTATCCATATATTCACCCAGTCCATTCATCCATACATTTACTCAGTCCGTCCATCCATCCATCAATCCATCCATCTATCCATCCAACCATTCATTTATCTGTTCATCTATCCATCCACCTACCCTTTCGTCCATCCTTCTGTTTCTCCATCCTTCCAGCCATCCATTCATTCTTACACCCTCCCATCTATTCATTCTTCCACCCTCCCATCCATCCATTCATCCATCTACCGATCCATCCATCCACCTGTCAACCCATCCAGCCCTTCATCCATGTGTCCATCTCTCCATCCACCTACCCATTCTTCTATCCATCTGTTCCTCCATCCTACCAGCCATCCATTCTTTCTTCCACCTTCCCATCCATCCATTCATCCATCTACCCATCCATCCATTTATCTATCCATCTAATCATAAAACCAACCAACTATATCATCCATCCATTCATACTAGCTTTGTCACACTTACCTACTACACACACTTGCCTTACATCTTGGATACTTGCACACTTGCATGTTAGAATGCCACAGTATTGCACTCTTTTCACATTTACTGTACATACTGATGTAATTGGACAGTCGCATTTATGTATATGCACATCTTTGTACTTGCATACATTGCATACTTGCAGACTAGTTTTGCACATGAGTTTTGTTTAATGAGAAATACCAAAGCAGACAGGTCACAGAAACCATTGCCATACTTGTCTGAACAAGCTTAAGACCAACACATTATCCTTACAGTATATGTAGCTACTTATTCGTCAACTCTTTGCTCCTTTCAGATCTTGGATTCTGTTCTCGTCTCTTTATTTCTGCTCCCCTTATCCTCCTGATGTCCCGTCTCATATCTCCAGCCTGGTGGAACGGCTCTCTGAACGCAAAGAGCATTATGCATGAGCCCCAGAAGGTCTCCATGCTGTCACCCGTCTTCGACACTTCACGAGATGTCACCAGTTCACCCTTTAAAGATGATCCTCCATTTAGCCTCATGCACATCAAAGCCCAGCCACTGCCAAGTTAATGAGGGTCGGTGTGGCGACCTGATGTTTATTCTCAGAACCTTTCCTTTTTTATAAATAGTTACTTATGTTGTTATTTGGTTCCAAGTTAAGAGAGGGCGTACACAGTATATTAGGTCATCCTGAAGCAAAATGCTTTGACTCTCTGAAAGAGCCAGATAAGACCTACTGTACCAATGGTAAACCTCCTAAAGGGATCTAGACTCAATTTACAGTTTTGCACCATCATAAAAAGGTAATTATACTGTACCTTTCAGGATACAAATGATAATTGTTGACAACTTAATGTTGTCAAGACAAAGGTGACAAAAGAATTCACCGTCTTTACTAAATTAAAAGTGCAATTAGTGGAAAATATAGTTAGCAGAAAATGATAAACTTTTTTTCTTTCTCCCGATTTTCTCCCTAATTTCGTCGTGTCCAATTCCTCCCCGTCACTAGGGGGCTCCACATCAAGGCTACTACTACCACTCAGCCGGGAGGGCCGAAGACTATCACATGTTTCCTCCGGACCACGTGACGCCAGCCGACCGCATCTTTTTTCGAACTGCTCGCTCACGCACCATTGGGGGCGGAGTAACACACTCGGAGGACAGCGCTATCCGCTCCTTCCACTTGCGTGAGCTCACAGATGCCCCTGATTGGCTGTAGAGCCGTGATTAATCCCTCCCCTCTGAGAGAGCTCGGCCAATCAGATCTCTCTAGACCTTCTGCTGCGAGAGGTTACAGCATCACCCGGGAATCGAACTAGGGCGAGCACTTTACCACTGCGCCACTCTGAGGCAAAATTATAAACTTTTTATAGAGATTACAAAAAAGAAAGGAAACGCAGTCTGCGGTCCCAGATCCCACAATGATTTGTTGCCTCTTTCATCAGTGAAAATTGGGAAAACATTAGCTAAGCCGATCTAACAACAGCTTTATTTCCAATCTCTCAAATGTTAGCTAGCAAGAGAATGACTCTGACCACAGAAATTAGCTGAATGCTGATCACTGTAAGTGTATAGACTAGCAGATACTGTAGATTACACAGTGATTGGGGATTCGGTTTGTTAGGAATTTGTATACACATTGAAAGTCTTAGCTTCTATCGCAGAGCTGAACTTACATACGAATTCAAGATGTCTTGTCTTGGTGTGTTGAATGACTGATGTCTAATGGAAAAGAAACTGGCGAGTGAAACTCAAGGAATCAAGTTGAGACAATCTGACCTATATAAGGGTATGCATTTTTTAACCTGATTATAGGGACCAGGGGTGTCTGAGGGTACGTTTACATTGTTTGTACTCTAAGGAGGAAGAGAATTGACCTGTTCATGCATTATAATTGCAATCATGTAATAAGTTATTGAACATTTTAGGAGGCTGGCAGGTCAGTGCAATGGATAGCTACCTCCAACCCATGTTCTGCGGGTTAATATCTTTATGTGTCTGCTTGGTTTTTCTCCACGTTCTCCAGTTTCCTCTCACCTCCATTGGATGGTGACTCTAACACGACCCTAGGTATGAACGTGTCTGTACGGCATCTTGAGATGGAATGACATCCCATCCAGCATGTGTTCTCAGAATGGGCTCTGGATCCACAGGAACATTGACTGAGATAAAGCGTTTAGAAAAAACGAATCCGAATTTCATAGGCACCCATGAGGACTTGACAGCCCCAGATGTCCCAAGCCATACCACATCTCATACTTGTTGTCTATATTACCATTAAAAAATGTGTGGGCAATGCATGCTTTCTCAGCAATGTACTGTAGATCCATGGCTACAAAGACATCTGTGTTTTTATTCCTGAAAGACCTGGTGTTTGGTATGCCAGACATGCACCTTTTCCCCCTCCGTCCAAAAGTCAGAGTGTTGCTTAGAATTCATGAAGGATGAAGTTCTCTCTTGCAGGTTCAGACAAATATTGGTTAAGCCACTTGAAGGTTGCTTATGGTAATCCAATTGGTGTGTGATAGGTTGCTTAACATTCTCGTCTCTAATCCTCCACTGCTTCCTCCACAAGGTTAATTAGTTGCAGGCCTCCTGAGAGCCCGTAAGCGATGGGGACTTAAGATAGAGGAAGATGTGCTTCTACACAAGAAAACAAGGTTAATAGGACACTGAGCTTATTTTCACACGTGTGTTGCTCACCTTTTCGCTCGCTCAGCACGTTGCTAAAATGGGAAGAAGAAAAAACTCACAAAAAAAAAAAAATAGATTGCATTCAGGCCAAACTTACCATACAATGCAAACCCAAATAGCTGGTTTGATGATGGATGTTGGTTGTTATCAGTATCAGAGCTCCAGTGTCCCCAGTTTGATCCTGTGGGTTTCCACTGGGTTCTTTCCCAGTTCATCCTTTTGAATGAATGCACATAAGGGTGTGTGTGTGTGTGTGTGTGTGTGTGTGTGTGTGTGTATGTGAGATTCCTGTAGCCTACTCTACCATCCCTTGAAGTGAGTATTCCCACCTTAATTCTGGGATCATCCTTGGATCCATCACAACCCTGACCAAGATCAAATCCATGCTTATTCTTAGACTTAAATCCTCTACAAAATGTTTAGTTTTGACCTCAGCCCACCCCAAACTTCATCAAACACGAGGTGGATATACATAGACACCCTGGCAAATTCTTCAAGTGTCTATGTTGTCTGATCTGAAGTGGATCCTGTGCAGAAGCAATTTGACTGGCAAAAACATTCAAGGAAGCCATTTGTAGCATCATTGAAAACCAATTACTTGAATGGCTCCTTTTAAACAGTTGTTATTGAACCGACTATTTGATAGACAGTTTTTTTTTTCTCCCAAATGGCTTTGTTGTGTTATTACATCTGAACAAAAGGCAACTGGGAAATTAAGGTTTATTCCACCTTTTTGGTAGTTAAGTTGGCTAGAGCGTACTACTGCAAGGCAATAACGCAAAAACACAAACACCTGGCAACGTCCAGCAAATGTTCTGCATGTATAAATTAGCCTGTGTCATAAAGCTCCAGTGATTGGTTAACAAGGGAGATTTTATTTTTTTAGCCTCTTACAACAGGAGGACTCTTCAGATTTGAAGAAAGTAAGGAGTAGTGTGGTCATGATCATTTCAGTATAGACTGTAGATCATATTGTCAGAAACTGAGACGAGTGCTTTGTTGGAGTGGATTTCAGAGAGACACAGGTTTTTAAAGCTCGCCTACAGTAATTCACACAATATGGCTGAATATATGCAGTTCCTACTGTTACTTGGTATATATCGATTCAGATTTTTTTTTTTTAAAAAGTATTAGTCAAGATTATGCATTAGACCCTAAAAGCAGCCCACCAGAAGGCAATCCATAATTACAAAACAATAAGTGCACATTCCTAATAATTAGTTCATGGCAGGAGCTGTTGAGTAGGCGAGAGCTGCAAGGTTGAATGCTCATCAGAAAGGAAAACAGGCTCAAAGAGATTTACAGGGGCGAGAGGTGTCGGGTTTATTCGAATATTTTTTTAAAACAGTCAGACCAGAGAGCGTTCATTAAACGTGGACTGTCGAATTCTCCAATCGGATCGTTCGGAAGAGCGACGCTCTCATCCTTATATAAATGATCATTTCTATCGTAACAGCTCAGTCCCGAGGGCTTGTGAGGAAGAAAGGGATAAAAAGTTGTCTTGTATTGTATTTACCAACAGAGGAGCGTAGAGTAGCAAGTAAGAGTAGCTGTACTTCAAAATAATATTACTCAAGTAGAAGTAAAAAAGTATTTGTTGAAAAGTACTGTTCCACTCATATATTTGAAGTTTGTGGCTGTTTTGAGACAGAGAAGACTTTGTCTATGATGCAATCATATTTTATGCATTGATGCATAAAAATGTACAGCACATGTGTTGGCGATTAATTCTTTACTAAAACTATATATTCTCTACTTCTATATTCTTACAATATATAATATTCTATTCTATACTGTATATATATATATACTTATATATTCATAGACTCTAAAGTCACATTATATGTACAATTAAAGTTAACATATATCCACACAAACATGAAAAAAGCATTCTATAATCACGGCAAGAAGTAGCAGCATGGATTTATGGGCGTTCCGCAAAATTAGAGACAGATGCGGAGACTTCTGTTTGAGAATGTGCAGTGAGCGTACTGTATGTAGGACGGGTTCACAGGTAGGATGAATTTATAGAACACCGGCTGAAGACCTGGTTGGTCAAACGGAGTCATGTGATTACTGTTGCTGCGTCTGATCGGTGAAACAGTCACGCGGCAGATCCACCGGCTGCATGCGTAGAATTAAACGGTTAGAAAAGTAACGAGTCGAGCGGAGCCGAATGTAGCGGCGTAAGAGTAGCGTTTCTGCTTCACGAATCTACTCAAAAAAAAAAAGATTAAAAAGTATGGTGCGGTAAAACTACTCATAGAGGTACGTTCTTTCCAAAAAGTTACTCAGGTAAATGGAACGGAGTAAATGCAACTCGTTACTACCCACCTCTGCTTATTATTAAAGTCTTATTGTTGCCATGGTGACGTTTTTGACGTTAGGAAATCATTTGCGTCAGATTAATGGAAGAAGCTTCGACAGTCAGAGGTAAAGCTGTAACTTTCAGATTTCTGAACTAGGCAGCTGCTCCACGATGTTAAATGGATTAACAGTATAACGTTTTCTTCTTTGTTAAATATTGCAATTGCTGACAAATTGCTGTAGCATTACCAAAAAAATACCGAATTAATATTCTTGATGATCCTTAGTCAACAATGCGACGTCACATGCCTAGAACTTGGCTACGCGGTAGCTATGAAACGTTACAATCGAATTACGATACAGCGTTAAGACACTACTTCAAAGTGTGTGAAAGTCATGCTGAACCATCACTGTCTATGCACTAACATTATTTTCCAATGAAGTACTGTACTGTACCCACGAGTACAGTACTGACGATTGCTATGAATTGTTAAGACCTACAATATTTAGTAGTTTAATATTAGATAAAATAACGATAATTCCAAGGGGGTGTATATAAGTTGAAGTTAAGCCTTTATTTGTTACATATACATTACATATACACATATCCCAGTGTAATTGAGATCAGAGCGCAGGGTCAGCCATGATGCAGCGCCCCTGGAGCAGATAGGATTAAGGGCCTTGCTCAGGGGCCCAACAATGGCAACCTGGTGAAACTTCCGATCAATAACGCAGTGCCTTTGAATTACTGTGCCTTAACCTGTAGACATACTATCTCCCTTTTCCAAGTTTATATAGGAAGGTGGTATGTCGGTAGAAGACATTTGTGTATATGGTGTGTAAGATGTCCAACAGCTGTGAGAATTAATAATTATACATTGGCAATACATCCTTCATCAGCACAAGAAGGTCGACAATACCCCTTTAGTGCGCGGGGCTGGATTTAGCCATTTTAGCTGATTTGCTCCATTTGCTTCCATATGACAGGTTTCTACAAGCACTCCGGTAGTGACAGCTCAAAGCTAAACAAGTCAACACTACACTGTAAACCCTAATGCTCATAGTAATTAAACATATTGAGTAACTTCAATAATTACAATTAGTTCAAATTAATAGACCTTGATGAGTATTTAGAACTTTTCGGTATTTATGAGTTTGTAGAAATGACACGTTTCAAGTTAGCTGAACAAATTTGATATTTTAAGCCACAGTCACCGTCTCCTTAAAGTTCCACCCACTTAAAATCTTCCAGCCGAGCGATTTTGTGTCCGACGTCATCAATGCACATGTAAACTGCCCACATTGAATTGTTTTGACCAAGATGGTGGATCACATAATCACATAATCTTTACAAATCTGGGCACCTTAAAGTACTAGAGAGCACTGGTGGCTCAGTGGGAGGTGTTTCACCTGCCATGTGAAAGGCCTGGGTTTGATTTCCGACCACTGGATGAAGTGCCTGTCCCAAGGCCAGATAAAAATGAGCGGGTTCTGAAAAAGGCAGAAAACCACTTACGAAGTCTAAAAGTCACCTACAAGCCGCTATAATCTGGAACACTTTAAAACTGGCAACAACTTTTTTGTTCTTGTGGTTTCCAACTACATTTTGAAATTCCGGCATGCTCGATTCCTCGTACACTGCAACACACAGTGCTGATCTTTGACGGAAGTCCTGATGATCTCTTGACGATTTCCTAAGATCGCAAGATCATGACAGTTCGGAAGAACGTTCGCGCATGTCAGAAAGCCGCTTTAAAAAAATAAACAAGGATATTTAGGGATGCTATGTTTAGAAAAAAAAAAAAATCCACAAGATGTTGCTCAAGATCCCTGGACTTGACATGATGCTCAGCTTTACTGCTGGTCTCTGGAGGGGGCGTGGCTCATTCACATAGACACTGAAACACACTCTTTGGAAGAGGAGTGAAACACATTAACATTGAGAGTAAAACATGGGACCTTTAAAGCAACTCAGATGAGCTTGATGTTTTTGATTTTTACTTTATCCGTGTGGGCAACACTTTCCTAATTCGCAGGTTAGAAGGATGTTTGTAAGTTTCTAGTTTGTTGAATCTAAAATCGACCGGAGCGCTGCAAGCGTGTAGGCAGTGTGTCTACCCAAACCAATCGGCTGTACCCTGTTTGCCTCGCTGTCTCTGTTCCCTGCCCTCAGTCGAGGTGAGCGATGCACTTAGCTTAAGCTTAACAAGCAAACAAGGACGAGAGGAAAAGTGCAGTTTTTACAAAGAAAAAAAAAAAAAAAAAAAAGATTACAGATCCTGACATTGAATCACTTTTAAAATCTCAAGGAGACTGCGTCTCCTCTCCGGCCCTGTCTGTCATGAAGACATTTAGTCAGAGCGATTAACCACTTTCGTGCAACAACACAGAGCCAAGTGTCACCCTGTCTCTCTCGCTGGAGTGCATTGAATATCTAAGTCATGTGATGCATCTTTTTGTGTCCCTGTGCATATGTGTTTGTGTTTTCTCCCCCTCTGTCATTTTAGATTTGATTGCCTGCCTGTTTTGCAGCTATTATATATGATTATAACTGCTATTATACATTATTAAATATGACAGCAGATCTGAAAGGAGTCGCAGATGCAAGTCAAGATACATTCATTATCGTATCTATAGTAACATGGAACAAACTGCATGACTCTGAATTTAATTCTGCATTAGTCAAATAAAATCATGCTAACTATCACTGTTCTGTTCGCTGTAGCCATAAGAGATCCTGCTCGCAATTCCACACAGCGTGTCGTCAACTGCAAACAGGACTTGGCTTTCTTCTTCCATAAAGGCCAGGTTTTCCAGTTGTCCTGTGTGCAGATTCTCCCACCTGAGCTGTGCATCCCCGCAGCTCCTCCAGAGTTACCCTGGGCCTCTTGGCTGCTTCTCTGATCAATGCTCTCCTGTCCTGGCCTGTCAGTTTAGGTGGACGGCCATGTCTTGGTCGGTTCGCGGTTATGTCGTACTCTTTCCATTTTCGGATGATGGATTGAACAGCGCTCCGTGAGATGTTCAAAGCTCGAGATCATTCTTTTATCTCCTAACTCTGCTTTAAACTTCTCCACAACTTTATCCCAGACCTGTCTGGTGTGTTCCTTGGGCTTCTGTTTGTTCTCTAATGTTCTCTTACAAACCTCTGAGGGCTTCACAGTACAGCTGTATTTACTCACTCACTCATCGTCTGTATCACTTTATCCTATAAACAGGGTCGAAGGGGCCTGGAGCCTATCCCAGGAGACTTGGGGCACGAGACGGGGTGCCAATCCATCGTAGGCCACACACTCACACGCTCATTCACACACTACGGGCCATTTGGGAACACCAACTAGCCTAGTCTGCATGTCTTTGGACTGTGGGAGGAAACCCACCAAGCACGGGGAGAACATGCAAAGCACATGCACACAGACCCCGAGGCGGGAATCGAACCCGGTCCCTGGAGGTGTAAGGAAGCAGTGCCACTGAGATTGGTCTAGCACATAAAATCCCAATAAAATATGTTTAAGTTTGTCGTCTTAATGTTACAAAATGTTGTAAAGTTCTAGGGGTATGTATACTTTTGCAAGACACTATATATATACTGTATAGAGAGAGAGAGAGAGAGAGAGAGAGCAAGAGGAGCCCTTGGCAAACTGTTTGAAAAGTATAAAAATGTGCTTGGATAAATGTGCTGGGGTTTGAAATGAAGATGGGCTTCGTGAATCCTTCATATTCACCTCTGAGCAACAGCTGTGTTTTAAATCAGACAGAAAACTGCTGCCGATCTCTCCACGCACTGAGTGATGGCGTTTACTCTTAAACCACACCCTGGGTCCTCTACAAACGTGAACTAGTGTAGTTCTCAGTTACGATTTCTGCATAGCATGCGAACAAATTGGGGAAAACATTAGTTTCGGTGTTTGCATTTGCACAGAAAACAGTTGCCTACTAGACTACAGAATAACCTATACTTACATAACAATGGCTTTGTAGCATAATTACGCCCATGCATTGGTCATGCTGCCACACGTTCCTGCTAGCATAGTTGACCACTTTAACCCGCGCATGCTTACACAAATGTATTTCTTGTTAGATTATTTATATTTAGCCATTTCGTTTATTAGATTACGAAACCCTTTTACACTAGCGCACTAGTCTGCACACTTTTATAGACACTCATACATGGTGTGTGCCTTCCGATCCGCCCTGAGTACCCTGCAAAGTGCACCATGTTGAGCGCGATTCCAAACCGCAGGGAGCGAAATTGAGCAGTTCAAAGGGACCTGTGGGCGGTTTAGGGAACGAGTGTTCTCTGACCTCAGCAAATAACTGAATCTTAATGAATCTTAGTAGATTGAAAAGTGCATACTATACTAGCCTACCACTTTGCACGCTTGCTACATAATAAGAACAGACTTGTACTGTACATTTGCTTTCTTGTATTTTTGCATGTTTGGGACTTGCATGCTAGCGTACACGTCATCCCTTACAGTATATACCGTAACACATTCGCATACCTGCATAGCACTGAGAAATCTTTACACCACTAGACTTTCCCTACTTTACAACCCTCATGTACTAGCCTTGTAGCTAACACGCTGGCACACTTGCATGCTAGCCGGGTATACTTGTGCACTGTACACATCAGCTCACGCTGGCTCGCTGTCTATCTTAGTCGCATGTTTGCGTCTCACTTCTCACTTCGACAAACGCACTGCACTTGTTTGCTAGGGAAGTGCACTGACACTGAGTGTTCAGATTTAAATCTCATTCAGTGTGTGTAAATATAAATACCCCCCCCACCCATAGGCGACTCACCCTTACAAGCAAGAAGTGACAAATATGGGTGGATTATGAGCTCGGAATCAATGGTGTGCATTGAATAGAAGTGAT
The DNA here is from genome assembly GCA_030347435.1 of Clarias fuscus. Classification (NCBI taxonomy): domain Eukaryota; kingdom Metazoa; phylum Chordata; class Actinopteri; order Siluriformes; family Clariidae; genus Clarias; species Clarias fuscus. The sequence continues at coordinate 29,567,141 of CM059217.1, read as the reverse complement.
TACCGCACACACGCACACATATACGGGACGACAGAGCGGAGAGAAAACATCTACTGATGGGAATTTGATTAAGCGTCCCATGATGGTGCTGAAGCGCTCGGTATTAACCGCTGATTCGTTTTATTTATTTGTCCGTTTATTTTTCAGACTATTCATCTGTGAAGCTGCTCACACAGACAGCCGACCCCTCCTCCGGGCCCGGCGTCTGAGAGAGGGGGAAAAAAAAAAAACGGGTTTGCTGCGTATTAGTTGGGATTTAAGAGTACCTTTTTCAAAAATTGTATTTATTTTCATTTGTCTGTCCCCGGAGACTTCCTCTGCGCCGTAGCTGATTAGGATTCCACCTCCCCGCTCTGTTGATTCAGCAGCCGAGCTTATTTATTTCTTCATTTTTTTCCACAGGTCTGCGTTCTCAAATGCTGTTTGTCTAACAGACGTGTAATAACGAAAGTTTCAGAGAAAAAAGGAGGAGGGGGGACAATCCCGGGTCGCGTTTTGAAATTTTTATTCATGCGGCTTTGCTCGGCGCTCGACCAGTGTGCGGCGAAAATGAAAAATCGATGTAGCATTATAAGCTACGGAATAGCACTTGAAGATGGGCGCGCGAGATCCTTTCCTCATTCTTCTTCTTCTTTCTTTGAGCCGGCTGTAACGGAGGTGCAGGGAAATTGAACAGAGCCATCGGCAATGAGCTGCGGGAGAGCGGACTGTGGGTTGCAGAGAAGAGGAAGGGATGAGACTTCTAAATCAATCAGAGAGAGAGAGAGAGGGAGCGAGAATATGCCTGAGGGCACGGACTGTTTGAAGAATCAAACTGTGAAGAAAAAGAGTGTGAAAAGTTCATAATCACGGTGACACCACGATTGGCCAAATCCTGGCCCAATCTCATGTAACAGTACTGACACTGTTGGCGAAGTGTTGTTGGTCCAACATTGGAAAGGGCTGATTTTACATAATACTCTAGGTCAAATGAGTACTAGTGCTAATTCTGGGGTAATACTATTAAACAGTAGGTGCAGTTGTGGTTGGTCCAGTAGTGGGGTAATATTCACCACTACTGGACCAACATTGGGCTACGATTGGGCCAAGTGGACCAGGGTTATTAGTGATGTCAAGCAAGCATTTTACATAACATCCTTGACCCGTTGGCCTGATATTATCAAGAGCATACTTTCTTAGCAATCCTATCATTGTTAGCCCAACAATTTTCATCAAACATGGAACCTAATGTTGGACCAAATGACACGGCATACTGTTTATAACATCCCATGCCAGTGCTGTGACAACAGACAGAACGACCGTGGCCCAAAGTTGGCACCAAACATTGACCCAATCAAATGCTAACACAGGTGTCTAATACTGTAAATTGGCCCCTGGGTGGAAATCGAACCCTCGACCCTGGAAGTGTGAGGCCACAGTGCCAACCACTATACCAGTGTGCCACCATAAGCCGATATTATTTATTTATTTATTTATTTATTTATTTTGGATTTTTCCCCGATTTTCTCCCTAATTTAGTCGTGTCCAATTCCTCCCCGTCACTAGGGGTCTCCCACATTAAGGCTACTACTACCACTCAGCCGGGAGGGCCGAAGACTATCACGTGTTTTTACATAACATCCTTGACCCGTTGGCCTGATATTATCAAGAGCATACTTTCTTAGCAATCCTATCATTGTTAGCCCAACAATTTTCATCAAACATGGAACCTAATGTTGGACCAAATGACACGGCATACTGTTTATAACATCCCATGCCAGTGCTGTGACAACAGACAGAACGACCGTGGCCCAAAGTTGGCACCAAACATTGACCCAATCAAATGCTAACACAGGTGTCTAATACTGTAAATTGGCCCCTGGGTGGAAATCGAACCCTCGACCCTGGAAGTGTGAGGCCACAGTGCCAACCACTATACCAGTGTGCCACCATAAGCCGATATTATTTTTTTATTTATTTATTTATTTATTTTGGATTTTTCCCCGATTTTCTCCCTAATTTAGTCGTGTCCAATTCCTCCCCGTCACTAGGGGTCTCCCACATTAAGGCTACTACTACCACTCAGCCGGGAGGGCCGAAGACTATCACGTGTTTCCTCCGAACCACGTGACGCCAGCCGACCGCATCTTTTCGAACTGCTCGCTCGCGCACCGTTGGGGGGCGGCGTAACACACTCGGAGGACAGCGCTATCCGCTCCCTCCGTTGCGCGAGCTCACAGACGCCCCTGACTGGCTGTAGAGCCGTGATTAATGTGGGAGCACTAAGTACCTCTCATCCCTCCCCTCTAGATCAGCTCTAGACCTCCGGCTGCGAGAGGTTACAGCACAACCCGGGATTCGAACTAGCGATTTCCGGATGATAGGGCGAGCGCTTTAACCACTGCGCCACTCGGAGGCCATAAGCCGATATTGTAACACTGAGATGCGTACCTCATGGGTCTGAGCGCTCACTTTAACCGCACTGGACTGCTCTGCTATCTTTGGTAGCTTCCCCTCCCCATATAGAACAATCGTTCTTAAGGAACCACTTGCCTTTGCATTAACAGCAGGTCAGGCACAGCATGGAATAATAAAAAAAAAATACACAACCAGAGAACGTGCCAAATGAATGATTTTAATCTAATCCGGTGCTCCAGAGCAATATTCAGGCTAAATAAATAATTAAATAAAACTTAGGCGAATTCAGAAATTCTTCAAGTATAAGTCTTGAGTATTAAGCTTATGCAAATAAATAACAAAACCGTCCTCTATCACCCGAGTCTCTTCATATCGAATCTACAGTATCAGGTATCTGCATGGCACGCAGCGGAGCGCTGAAGCTTTAGTCAACAGAATAAAACCGAGAGCCTGGGGTTCTCTGTGAAATCCTGCTTGCACAAGTAAGACCGCAGCTGGCACAAGAAGACCTATATGTATCTGCTCCTCTTAAATATGGATCGTGGCCTATTAAAAAGTTCCTGGAAGCGGTGCGTAAAATTTCGACGAGGAGCAGAACAAACATAAAAGACTGAATAAGGATGAAGCAAATCCATCAAATCCGCCCATTTGCATAATTTTTTATTATAAGAGGTCATATTAGCATGGCTCTTATTCTCGCTAGAACTGTCTTAAATGATCCTTATGACCGCTCTTGACTGAATAATAGCCTGAAATATTTAAGTGCCTTGGCAAAAACTGGAAGTTAATGGGATCATACTGGAGAGAGAGAGAGAGAGAGAGAGAGAGAGAGAGAGAGAGAGAATATGCTTAAATCTGAGTTTCCACAGCGTATTAGCTATACACCAATCAGCCATAATATTAAAACCAGTAACATTAAAACCACCTAGGTACAGCTCCGGCCCCTCGGGGCTTGATTGGGGGTGTGCTGTGGTGTCTGGCACCAGGACGTTGCCAGGGGATCCTTTGGTGCTGTCGGTTGCAAGGTGTGGCCTCCATGGATCAGACTTTCTTGTCTGGTGTATCCCATGGAGGCTTGATCAGCTTGGGATCTGGGGAATTTGGAGGGCGAGCCGGCAGCCTTGGGCTCTTTGCCTGCTGTCCCTGTGCACTGGCTGTGATGTATTGGGTGTTCTGGTGGCTTTCTATCGTGTTCAGCATTATTTTTTTTTGCCAGTTTGTGCTGAATCAGTTTTTCTGTGGGATCAAATTGAATGGGCTGGCCTTTGGTCCCCACTGGCATGGGAGAGCCCTAGGTGCCTGTTCACTAGTGATCGGTGATGCTCGTTTCACCTGTCAGTGGCCATAATAGTATGTCTGATATACTGGATATTTTTGGAGGTCCCAGTGTGATAAAGTGGCATTATTTGTACATGTTGGGTGGCATGGTGGTGTAGTGGAGAGCACCCGTTCCTTGCACTGCTAAGGTTGAGGGTTCGGTTCCCGACTTGCGTCTATTTGTGTATTTTTCCCGTGCTTGGGTTCCCTCCGTGTACTCTAGTTTCCTCCCACAGTTCAAAGACATGCAGACATGCATTGGCACCCTGTCCAAGGTGTACCCTCCCTATTGCCCTGAGTTCCCTGGAATAGGCTTCAGGCTTCTTGTAACGGCTAGGCAGCTTGTAACAGATGTATGTGTGAGTGTATATATTTTTAGATTTCAACAGTTTAAAAAAAAAAAATAGTGTGAGTGAGGAGACATTTGTACAACATTTATGCAAGGAGTCTGCAGTTTTAGAATAGAATAGAATTTTTACCTTCTAATAGAATATACCTTAACTATAAAATAAAAAAGTACACACACACACACACACACACTCAAGGGAGCTGAAATCACGTCTGATAGTTCAGAGTCTTTCTTCTTGGACACTTGAAATAAAATAAATAAACAAACATATAAAAAGGGAAGAAAGATAACATTGCTTCACCTTTTGGTATGTAAGGCATCAGAGTGTGTGTGTTTATTAGACTCGGGTTCCTGAAGGAGAGCTGTGTGAGGGGAATAATCCGCAGCAGGGTTCAAAGTGAAACTCAGGACAATTGACAGTGCAGCGAAACATAGAAACATGAACACTGGTTTAATGAACTCTCTCTTTCTTTCTTTCTTTCTTTCTTTTTGTTTTTAATCGGTCTTGCTCAAAAACATGACAAAGATAACAAAGCTAAAAAGTGATGTGATGAGATTATTAAGCAATATCACACGAGAGAGAGAGAGAGAGTGCTATACTGCTGTGATGCGGTTGTAGGCGCGAGGATGCAGCCTGAGTAATGATGACATCACAGCTGTGTTGATGTTCAGTACAATGGCACAACCTCGAGTGTTATAGCGACTCCAAACCTGCAGCTCTTGTGGGACGTTCCTGGTCTGCAGTGGCCAAGGTTCACTGATGCACATCACTGTGTCTATACAGGAATAACATGCTGTCACGGCGTGCGCCCAAATCTATTATCGCCCCTCGCTCACTTCGTAGGCTCCCTAAGTAGGCGGCACCCCTTCTGCAGGTGTGCGAAGGGACGGGGCCGCCTATGCGGGCCGGCTGGCAGTGATTAACGTTAATAGGATCTCGCGCTTGCTCCGCATTATAAAAGCAAGGCGCGGAGTTTAGTCCGGGGGTCCGAGAAGAGCGTAACGCGGTGGAGCTCGAGAGTGGCATGGGAGTGGCGAAATGGAACGTGCCCCAGAGACTTAAAAGGACATTGGATTTCCGCCCCTTTGATCTCCGCGCGCTGAGGACAGCGCGGGAAAGAGCCGCACGAGCTCCCACGGCATCCTACGTTCCCGCGTCGAGCCCGCCTTCGCGTCCCCGCCGCCAGCCGCGTGCCCGCGTGCCCGCATGCCAGCTGGGCACTGCCTCGGACCCTGCACGTGCACACATCATCCCTTCCCTTTCTTTCCGTCCTCACTCCTTTTTCCCTTTTCCTTCCCTTATTTATTCCTAATAAATAACCCTTTTCCTCTAAGATCGCGCCTCGTGTCTGTGTTTCGTGGTGCCGCCCGTGCAACTTTGGGTCGAACACGTTACACATGCATTTATTTTTTGTTGTTTCTTTCTTTATGGAATACAATGAACAATAAAAAATTAAACACACTCCAATCATGTGATCGAACTGAGTGTGTGTGTGTGTGAATATGTGGGAGATTTTGTGAGTCTGTGCAGGTATATGTGAGCATGTGGGAGTATTTGCTGAGTATGCTTGGGTGTTTATTTGTATTTTCTGAGTATTTGTGAGTATGCTTGAGTGTTTGTGTATTTGCCGAGTATTTGTGAGTATGCTTGAGAGTTTACGTGTAGTTGCTAAGTATGTCTGAGTATGCTTGATTGTTTGTGTATTTGCTGAGTATTTGTGAGTATGCTTGAGTGTTTATATGTATTTGCTGAGTATTTGTCAGTATGATTGATTGTGTATTTGCTAATTATTTGTGAGTATGCTTGATTGTTTATTTGTATTTGCTTAGTATTTGTGAGTATGCTTGAGTGTTTGTGTATTTGCTGAGCATGCTTGAGTGTTTATGTGTATTTGCTGAGTATTTGTGAGTATGCTTGAGTGTTTGTGTGTATTTGCTTAGTATTTGTCAGTATGATTGAGTGTTTGTGTACTTGCTGAGTATGCTTGAGTGTTTGTGTATTTGCTGAGTATTTGTGAGTACGCTTGAGTGTTTACATGTATTTGCTAAGTATGTCTGAGTATGCTTGATTGTTTGTGTATTTGCTTAGTATTTGTGAGTATGCTTGAGTGTTTGTGTATTTGCTGAGTATGCTTGAGTGTTTATGTGTATTTGCTAAGTATTTGTGAGTATGCTTGAGAGTTTACGTGTATTTGCTAAGTATGTCTGAGTATGCTTGATTGTTTGTGTATTTGCTTAGTATTTGTGAGTATGCTTGAGTGTTTGTGTATTTGCTGAGTATGCTTGAGTGTTTGTTTATTTGCTGAGTATGCTTGAGTGTTTAAGGTATTTGCTAAGTATTTGTGAGTATGCTTGTTTATTTGTATTTGTTGAGTATTTGTGAGTATGCTTGAGTGTTTATGTATTTGCTGAGTATGCTTGAGTGTTTGTTTATTTGCTGAGTATGCTTGAGTGTTTAAGGTATTTGCTAAGTATTTGTGAGTATGCTTGTTTATTTGTATTTGCTGAGTATTTGTGAGTATGCTTGAGTGTTTGTGTATTTGCTGAGTATTTGTGAGTATGCTTGGGTGTTTATTTGTATTTGCTAAGTATTTGTGAGTATGCTTGATTGTTTATTTGTATTTGCTTAGTATTTCTGAGTATGCTTGAGTGTTTATGTATTTGCTGAGTATGCTTGAGTGTTTATTTGTATTTGCTGAGTATTTGTGAGTATGCTTGAGTGTTTGTTTATTTGCTGAGTATGCTTGAGTGTTTATGTGAATTTGCTAAATATTTTGAGTATGCTTGAGTGTTTGTTTATTTGCTGAGTATGCTTGAGAGTTTACGTGTATTTGCTAAGTATGTCTGAGTATGCTTGAGTGTTTATTTGTGAGTATGCTTGAGTGTTTGTGTATTTGCTGAGTATTTGTGAGTATGATTGATTGTTTGTGTATTTGCTTAGTATATGTGAGTATGATTGATTGTTAATGTGTATTTTGCTTAGTATTTGTGAGTATGCTTGAGTGTTTATGTATTTGCTGAGTATGCTTGAGTGTTTGTTTATTTGCTGAGTATGCTTGAGTGTTTAAGGTATTTGCTAAGTATTTGTGAGTATGCTTGTTTATTTGTATTTGCTGAGTATTTGTGAGTATGCTTGAGTGTTTGTGTATTTGCTGAGTATTTGTGAGTATGCTTGGGTGTTTATTTGTATTTGCTAAGTATTTGTGAGTATGCTTGATTGTTTATTTGTATTTGCTTAGTATTTCTGAGTATGCTTGAGTGTTTATGTATTTGCTGAGTATGCTTGAGTGTTTATTTGTATTTGCTGAGTATTTGTGAGTATGCTTGAGTGTTTGTTTATTTGCTGAGTATGCTTGAGAGTTTACGTGTATTTGCTAAGTATGTCTGAGTATGCTTGAGTGTTTATTTGTGAGTATGCTTGAGTGTTTGTGTATTTGCTGAGTATTTGTGAGTATGATTGATTGTTTGTGTATTTGCTTAGTATATGTGAGTATGATTGATTGTTAATGTGTATTTTGCTTAGTATTTGTGAGTATGCTTGAGTGTTTATGTATTTGCTGAGTATGCTTGAGTGTTTGTTTATTTGCTGAGTATGCTTGAGTGTTTATGTGAATTTGCTAAATATTTTGAGTATGCTTGAGTGTTTGTTTATTTGCTGAGTATGCTTGAGAGTTTACGTGTATTTGCTAAGTATGTCTGAGTATGCTTGAGTGTTTATTTGTGAGTATGCTTGAGTGTTTGTGTATTTGCTGAGTATTTGTGAGTATGATTGATTGTTTGTGTATTTGCTTAGTATATGTGAGTATGATTGATTGTTAATGTGTATTTTGCTTAGTATTTGTGAGTATGCTTGAGTGTTTATGTATTTGCTGAGTATGCTTGAGTGTTTGTTTATTTGCTGAGTATGCTTGAGTGTTTAAGGTATTTGCTAAGTATTTGTGAGTATGCTTGTTTATTTGTATTTGCTGAGTATTTGTGAGTATGCTTGAGTGTTTGTGTATTTGCTGAGTATTTGTGAGTATGCTTGGGTGTTTATTTGTATTTGCTAAGTATTTGTGAGTATGCTTGATTGTTTATTTGTATTTGCTTAGTATTTCTGAGTATGCTTGAGTGTTTATGTATTTGCTGAGTATGCTTGAGTGTTTATTTGTATTTGCTGAGTATTTGTGAGTATGCTTGAGTGTTTGTTTATTTGCTGAGTATGCTTGAGAGTTTACGTGTATTTGCTAAGTATGTCTGAGTATGCTTGAGTGTTTATTTGTGAGTATGCTTGAGTGTTTGTGTATTTGCTGAGTATTTGTGAGTATGATTGATTGTTTGTGTATTTGCTTAGTATATGTGAGTATGATTGATTGTTAATGTGTATTTTGCTTAGTATTTGTGAGTATGCTTGAGTGTTTATTTGTATTTGCTGAGTATTTGTGAGTATGCTTGAGTGTTTGTGTATTTGCTAAGTATTTGTGAGTATGCTTGAGTGTTTGTGTATTTGCTAAGTATTTGTGAGTATGATTGATTGTTAATGTGTATTTTGCTTAGTATTTGTGAGTATGCTTGATTGTTTGTGTATTTGCTTAGTATTTGTGAGTATGCTTGAGTGTGTATTTGCTGAGTATGCTTGAGTGTTTGTGTATTTGCTAAGTATTTGTGAGTATGATTGATTGTTAATGTGTATTTTGCTTAGTATTTGTGAGTATGCTTGGGTGTTTGTGTATTTACTGAGTATTTGTGAGTATGCTTGAGTGTTTGTGTATTTTGCTAAGTATTTGTGAGTATGCTTGGGTGTTTGTGTATTTACTGAGTATTTGCTGAGTATGCTTGAGTGTTTGTGTATTTACTGAGTATTTGTGAGTATGCTTGAGTGTTTGTGTATTTTGCTAAGTATTTGTGAGTATGCTTGGGTGTTTGTGTATTTACTGAGTATTTGCTGAGTATGCTTGAGTGTTTGTGTATTTACTGAGTATTTGTGAGTATGCTTGAGTGTTTGTGTATTTGCTAAGTATTTGTGAGTATGATTGATTGTTAATGTGTATTTTGCTTAGTATTTGTGAGTATGCTTGGGTGTTTGTGTATTTACTGAGTATTTGTGAGTATGCTTGAGTGTTTGTGTATTTTGCTTAGTATTTGTGAGTATGCTTGGGTGTTTGTGTATTTGCTAAGTATTTGTGAGTATGCTTGATTGTTTGTGTATTTGCTTAGTATTTGTGAGTATGCTTGAGTGTGTATTTGCTGAGTATTTGCTGAGTATGCTTGAGTGTTTGTGTATTTGCTGAGTATGCTTGAGTGTTAATGTGTATTTTGCTTAGTATTTGTGAGTATGCTTGGGTGTTTGTGTATTTGCTAAGTATTTGTGAGTATGATTGATTGTTAATGTGTATTTTGCTTAGTATTTGTGAGTATGCTTGGGTGTTTGTGTATTTGCTGAGTATGCTTGAGTGTTTGTGTATTTACTGAGTATTTGTGAGTATGCTTGGGTGTTTGTGTATTTACTGAGTATTTGTGAGTATGCTTGGGTGTTTGTGTATTTACTGAGTATTTGTGAGTATGCTTGGGTGTTTGTGTATTTACTGAGTATTTGTGAGTATGCTTGGGTGTTTGTGTATTTACTGAGTATTTGCTGAGTATGCTTGAGTGTTTGTGTATTTACTGAGTATTTGCTGAGTATGCTTGGGTGTTTGTGTATTTACTGAGTATTTGCTGAGTATGCTTGAGTGTTTGTGTATTTACTGAGTATTTGTGAGTATGCTTGAGTGTTTGTGTATTTGCTAAGTATTTGTGAGTATGATTGAGTGTGTATTTGCTGAGTATGCTTGAGTGTTTGTGTATTTGCTAAGTATTTGTGAGTATGCTTGATTGTTTGTGTATTTGCTTAGTATTTGTGAGTATGCTTGAGTGTGTATTTGCTGAGTATGCTTGAGTGTTTGTGTATTTACTGAGTATTTGTGAGTATGCTTGAGTGTTTGTGTATTTGCTAAGTATTTGTGAGTATGATTGATTGTTAATGTGTATTTTGCTTAGTATTTGTGAGTATGCTTGGGTGTTTGTGTATTTACTGAGTATTTGCTGAGTATGCTTGGGTGTTTGTGTATTTACTGAGTATTTGTGAGTATGCTTGGGTGTTTGTGTATTTGCTAAGTATTTGTGAGTATGATTGATTGTTAATGTGTATTTTGCTTAGTATTTGTGAGTATGCTTGAGTGTGTATTTGCTGAGTATGCTTGAGTGTTTGTGTATTTGCTAAGTATTTGTGAGTATGCTTGATTGTTTGTGTATTTGCTTAGTATTTGTGAGTATGCTTGAGTGTGTATTTGCTGAGTATGCTTGAGTGTTTGTGTATTTACTGAGTATTTGTGAGTATGCTTGAGTGTTTGTGTATTTACTGAGTATTTGTGAGTATGCTTGAGTGTTTGTGTATTTACTGAGTATTTGTGAGTATGCTTGGGTGTTTGTGTATTTACTGAGTATTTGTGAGTATGCTTGGGTGTTTGTGTATTTACTGAGTATTTGTGAGTATGCTTGAGTGTTTGTGTATTTACTGAGTATTTGTGAGTATGCTTGAGTGTTTGTGTATTTGCTAAGTATTTGTGAGTATGATTGATTGTTAATGTGTATTTTGCTTAGTATTTGTGAGTATGCTTGGGTGTTTGTGTATTTGCTAAGTATTTGTGAGTATGCTTGATTGTGTATTTGCTTAGTATTTGTGAGTATGCTTGAGTGTGTATTTGCTGAGTATTTGCTGAGTATGCTTGAGTGTTTGTGTATTTGCTTAGTATTTGTGAGTATGCTTGAGTGTTTGTGTATTTACTGAGTATTTGTGAGTATGCTTGAGTGTTTGTGTATTTGCTGAGTATTTGTGAGTATGTGCATGTGTGAATGTGAGCATGTGTGACTATTTGCAAGTATGTGATCATTTAATAAGTATTTGTGACCAGTTGATAAGTCATTGTGAGCATCTGATGAGCATTTGTGAATTTTTGAGGAGTGTGTGTGTGAGAGAGAGTGGATAGTTAAGTATGTGAGTATTTGTGTAAAAATGTATGATTATCTGATGAGTGTGGGAGTATTTAGATTGCATGTAGGTATTTGAGTGAATATACGCAGGTATTTATTGAGTATTTGTTGAGTACGTGTGAGTTTAAGCAGACCCTTTACTATCCGCAATCAGTCACGCGCTCGAGTCTGGACTCAAAGGTCAAAGGTTTTCAACGGCAAAGTCCCTGCACACGCGCGCACAGACACATCCCCACACGCTCTTTCTCTCTCGAGACTCACGGACACGCGCTCTGCACCCGCACATATCTCACTTCCGGTTCAACATGGCGGCATCCATGGCATCCCGGGCTGTTTCTAGAGCACTGCGCGGAACTGCAACCGGACCTTTATTTCTCAGCAGAAACAAGGTAACATTTAACGATAAAAATAATCATATCGTTTGAGATGTTTTGCGTGAAAGGTTAAAAATAGTCGATAACTTCTAGGTCAAATAGTTTTACGTTTACTACCCGCATTTGCGAAATCCCGCCTCTTTTGCAGGGATTGGGAGATAGGATTCCACCTCCTGGGCTAGGATTGGTTGATTCTTCTGGTCCCGTCGAATCTACCAATTGCAGCGTACCGAGAGGCAAACGGCCACCCAGTCCCAGCACAGGAGGCGGGATTTGTCCTAAAACGGATAGGAGCGTCTGACGTGTACGTGTTGATTTGAAACGAACGTGTGCATGTTATAAACTCATAAGCAGTAAAGTTATTACGCGTTCTATGTCGTGCTTGTTTTTTATTTTCGAGTTGGCATTTCATGTTAATTCATTGACTGACACTGCTTGTAGAAGTCACCCTGGCTGGACTTTGCCTTCAGGTTTACTTCTGCACTTCACTCTGCCCTTCGAGTGTCGGTGCATTTACATGCAAAAAATTATTAATATTATTAAAATAGTTATTAATACATATTTAATCAGGCACCTGGGCGCTCCGTGAGACACACACCTTTAATTGTTCACATGGAGCTTGTTTCTGATGCTGCCGGCTGACTTTCTTCTGGACACAAACCGACAGATGTGCTGTTATTGTATATAGTGTATGTGTGTGTATATATATATATATATATATATATATATATATATATATATATAAAAATAATCCCGTCGCATAAAACAACGTAACGAGTGTTGTTTGTCTAGGAGCTTCTTTAAGCACTAATATTAGTTTATGTCTGTTGCAGCTCCAGAAATTAAATCTGAAATCCAGCTCAAAGCTTCTGCGTTTGGTCACAGATGTATAGATCTACAGAAATAAAAGAAAGGCTTTGTCTGTACATTGGGTCAGAACTCGCTCTTTCAGTGATCTCTTTACATTTCGTTCATCGGAGGACCAGAAACCAGTCTCTGAAAATTGCGCTGTATGTCTGTCCAGCCAGATTTTGTCACGGCCTCATACCAAAACTGTCTGGACAGAATTGAATGAAACTTGGGCAGCACTTTGGTGTTTGGCTAAAGTTAAACCTGCGCCATAAGTGGAATCGAAATGTCGATTTAACGATCTACTTTAATAAGCTACTTGCTCGATGGAAACAGACACCTGCACCAATAGATATTAATTAGAAAAGCTAACCTGAATATTTTTTACTGAGATTGGTTCATACTTTCACTATCGCTTTAATAACAGCGCTGAAGTGAAATTTTAACACGCTGGAGTCATTTTAAGGCAAAATTAAAACCAAAAAAAAAAAAATCTTTGATTTCTCATCCCATCATTCTCTGATTACCGAACAGGGAGTGTATTTGACCGACGACGAAAGGAGTACAACTTAGACAAGTTGAACGTAAAAACAAGGCGTCAGATACCCAACCTTACAGAATGTGATTTCTCTGTATTAATAAGTTAGACAGAGAGTTTCTGCCGTACAGAGAGACAGACAGACATGAACGTGGGCTTCAACCTGAAATAATAATAATAATATCACTGATTACATTAAAGATCATCAGCTTATCTTTAGCTTTAAAATGGTAACTACTTCTCTAAACGGTGTGTACATATGCTAGTAAAGTATATGTGGATGTTTAGCATTAATATTTGTAGATTTATTGATTCTGACTGGTTCTGCTTCGAGCCTTGTATAGATATAATCCATAACTACTGTACGACTACTAAACCTGTATAAGCACTGATACGGTGCCCTTTTTCTCTGAGGAGATGTTAATTCACCTTTCTTGGAAAGAGTCTCCAGAGTCTGAGCTTTTCTTCCGGCTGCTCAGGGAAACGTGTGTTTCTGGCTGCAGTATTAGCTGTGAGATCAGAATCCTTCTCTGTGCCATAATATTTCTTATATTCCTCACTAGGGCTGATCTGAGCGCAGTGCGTTCGGTTTCGACTCACAGCGGGCAGATGTGTAAACTAGGCTAGAAAGCGAGAGAAAGTAGATCAGCTCAATGTGCTGGAGAAGTGAAGTCCTACTGCTTTACTTTTTCAGAATGTAGGTTGTATATGTGTGTGTATACTGTACAGTACCGTGCCCTGGTTTTTTTCCCCCTTATATTTGTTACACTTGAATGATTCAGATCATCAAACAAATCCGAATATTACACAAGGATAACCCAAGGAAATATAAAATGCAGTGATTCAATTCTGATTTTATTTATTAAGGGGAAAAAAAAAAAAAACGCCGTCCAAACCTGCCTGGCTTTAAAAAGTAAGTGCCCCCTAAACCTAATAACCGGTCGTTCCACCCTTGGCGCCAACAACTGCAATAAAGTTTTTTTTGCGAAAACTGCCAGAGTCTTTCACATCGCTGTGGAGGAATTTTTGACCCGCTCGTCTTTCCAGAATTGTTCCAATTTAATCAGTTTTCAAGCATCAACGTTTAAGGATCTCAATCAGATTTAAGTCCCGAGTTCGACTAGGCCGCACCAAAACCTTCATTTTGTTTTTTCTTTGAGCCATTTAGGGGTGGACTTGCTTTTAAAATATTACACACAGTGCTGTGAAAATGTGTTTTATAAGAAAGTCCACAGTGGAGGGAAAAAAGCGAGAGAGAAAAAAAATTCTGACTGGCATCACTTGATTATTTCAGACCATTTAGTCACTTATTTATGCATTTCTAAATATCTCCAGAGAAGATAACGTGTGTGTGTGTGTGTGTGAGTGACTTTGTCAGCTGGATTTTCTTTTCTTGTTGATAGGACGGGGACACTAAAGCCATCTCGGTCTCTTTAATCTCTTATCATCACCCTTAGGATGCAGATTATCCCGCTGACTAAAAGTTCACTAAACAATCACGCTTCTTTATGCTGATGCAATCAGAGACTCCGCGTCTCCGACAGAACGTTCCGGATGAGTCTCTGTACGTCTGTTTTTCCTTTTTTTTTTTAAGGGACGGAGCAGCACTGTGAGGATCCTGACGCTTGATCTGTGTCGAAAATTAAACCCCAGATCTCTAGAAATTCGGGCTAACCCCTCCCCTTCCTCTTGCAGTAGGGCGTAATGGATTAGCTCATGCTAACTCTACACTGGTGGTATATGATTTATGTGAGAACGTGAGACGATCAGAAATTACGGACAGCAGCTAGGAACTAGGAAAGGGGCGGGGCTTTGGGTTTGCAGCCGTTCGTATTGGAGAGTTTGAACACGCTGTTGTCCGGTCTGGTAATAAAATATGTTTTTTCGAGGTAAATGTCACTGGATATGGCGGCGGGGTAACACACACACACACACACACACCTGTTCCTAGAAGTTGAGCTCCTCTGTCTATTAAATTCCGATTTAACGTCAGGATGCAAAGAATGGAAAGTTAGGGATTGAACATTAACCTGAAGACAGGGATGTGTCCTGAAGAAAAGGCCTCCAGATCATGTGATTTTAAAATAAATAAATGAATTAACACCCTGGATGGTCCACGTGCCGACACTCGTGAGCGCTTACACCTACTTCTTTCAGATAAACTGCATGAAGACACTTTATCTACCTCTCACGCTCCGCTTTGAGTAGGCTGCTATGTACAGACTCAGGATCCGTCCTAATGCCAAAAGCAGCCCACTCACACAAACACACACACACACACACACACGCGTGCGCGCTCACACTCAAGCTTCATGCTAGACATGTGTCTAGCTTGCTCCTGATTTGGCCCAAGAGCTTTACGGAGCAGAAGAGATCTTTATAAGGAATGACCTCACACCCCATGGTACAGTCACTTCCTGCGTGCAGCGCTCAGTGCATTAGAGCAACGCAGGTTAGTTAAAAGTGATCTTGTCTGTACTGGAAGCATTTACGGGAGAGTTTCAGTGATCCGGGTTACAAGTTCAAGTTTGGAGATACACTCTTGCGCAAGAAGGTTTAAAACTAACTGTATGGTTAAACTTTAGGATCGCGTATGTAATCTGGTTGATGGCTGTATTTACACTAGGGCTGGGCGATTATATCATAAACATCATAATCACGATTCCATTTTTTGTGCTGCGTGAAATGCATCAGGTTTTTTATATTTTTGTAATGTTTTGCTAGCAAAAAAGATAGTGTTGTAGAAATAATATATAAAATATATGAAATAAAGTCTAAAAAAAAAACTTATAACATAAAATAAATGTTAACATATAAAAATTCAGCAGCTTTTAATCAGTTTGTAATTGATGTAATTAATGATTCAAAAATAACGGAGGAGTCATCATGATTTCTGCTGTATCTCATGCGTGTATCAGGCATTATTTATCACAGTATCAAGATTATCTCATCGTATTGCCCAGAGTTCACAACAACAAGCTTTATGCCGCTTGCAGTCTGTTTGCAGTCAAATATTTAGGAACGAATAAAACGTTTATTGTTAAAGAGATGACAAAAATTAATACTGTGCATGTAATGTGAATATATGCAATACAGTATATACAGTGTGTGAATGGTGGCGCAGAATTCGATACATTTTTATTTTGAGCTTTCAATCTCAGTTTTGACTTGTGGTTAGCACTGGGGTTTGATTCCCGCCTTCGTGTGGAGTTCGCATCTTCTCTCCTTGTGCTCGGTGGGTTTCCTCCGGATGTGGTTTGCTCTCACAGTCCCAAGACATGCTGATTAGTCCAATTGGCTAATTGGCCTAGGGTGCTCCCCACCTCATGCCCAAAGTTGGCTTTCTGCGACCCTAAATATAGGCTAAGCGGTATAGGAGATGAATGAATGAATGAATGAAAGGATGAAAGAATTTCTCAGTCTTAGTAATAAGTATCAATTAAATAAATTGATAAACCTACTTTAGATCCAGGTAATAAAAGGCTTGGGAATCGTTTCACGACGTGTTGGCCCCAATTCTCAGCTTCCATTCTTCCGTATCACCGCCGAGCCTGTCAAACTTTTTAACCTGAATTTCTCAGGTTGGAGGAATTTCTTTTGGTTCTGGTGTCTTGTTCACGAGGTGTGCTGTGTTCTGCGAGATAAGTGTGACGATCTGGAAGCTTCCTGTCCTCTGTCACGGGGCTAAGGAGCCCTGATTGACAGGCGGGTATCGTGGCAATTCAGCCCTCTGCTATGACAGTTCACCCTGCGCGGCAATTCAATTTGCCGTGGTTTGTCAATAACAATACGAGGACTGACTCGACGTCACGGAAGGATTGGAGCTGGTTGATGTCTGATAAATGCCGTCCTGTCTGGACCGAGAGATAAACCAGGGGCTGTTATTATGATTACTATTATTATTATTATTATCAATATTTCTTTCAGTGTTATTTTTTTTCCCCAGCCTAAGTTGCTAGTCCTGCACTTGTACAACTTGAAGAAGAAAGATTAGATGAAAAAAAAAAAAAACTGAAAGGTTATTACGGCCGGTTCACCTTGTGGTGTGGCATGCGGGAAGAAGGAAAGCAGAAGTGAGAGATTGATGGAGAGAAAAAGAGAAGAGTGGGAAGTTGGTGGAGAGGAAAAGGGAGAGGAGTAAGAGAGAGAGATCGCTAATGGAGAAGACGTGGACTGAAAAACAATAAATCGGTAGGTTGATGAAGAGAAAAGGAAGAGGAACGTTATGATGGAAAAGGAAAAGACCAGGAGATTTGTGGAGTGGAAAAGAGAAGAGTCTGGAGGTGGAACTGAGCGAGTAGAAGTGAAGAGCTGAAACTGAGGCAGGAGACTGGTGGAGAGCAGGCAGGGAGGCAGGAGAGTGGTGGAGAGGCGACGCTGAGGCAGGAGATTGGTGGAGAGGCGACGCTGAGGCAGGAGATTGGTGGAGAGGCGACGCTGAGGCACGAGATTGGTGGAGAGGCGACGCTGAGGCACGAGATTGGTGGAGAGGCGACGCTGAGGCACGAGATTGGTGGAGAGGCGACGCTGAGGCACGAGATTGGTGGAGAGGCGACGCTGAGGCACGAGATTGGTGGAGAGGCGACGCTGAGGCACGAGATTGGTGGAGAGGCGACGCTGAGGCAGGAGATTGGTTGAGTGCTAAAACAGGTGAGATGAGTGAAGAGCTGAATATTTGAACCCCAGTGAAGGAGGAGTGGTTTTGTAAAAGGACGTCTTCTTGAGCTCAGAACTTCAAACAGCCCCTTCTGTGCCAAAAACACATTTAATGAACACTTTGTGAAACTCATTTAAAAGGCCATCCATAAATTAAGACCAAGAATGTCAGCTGTTGGGTTAAACCAAAAGTTATGGCGCCCTATAAAAGAAGAATGCGTTAAAGGCGTGTCAGCGCGAGCCGACTCTACAGTGGCTGAGCCGCATTCCAGGAAGATTTAGCGAACTTTGCACAAAGCACTCCACTCCCTCTTACACCGTCATGTTTTTTTAAATAATTTTCGGCTCTCTGTAAAACCTTTGTCACCCATCCACGTTAGTCTTGCTTCACTCCTACTTTCTCCTGTCTCGCCCTTCTTTCACTTCATGACCTTGTCATTGTCTCGCCCTAAACATCCTGACACCTACATATCGTTCTTTCTAACGATGCCTCTTATTAGCTATGCTAATTGCTTATAAGTCATATCTGTGGAGAATTGGCTTTGCCCTGAGTCGGAGTCTGTCGAAGAGAGATTACGCCGCTTCCACACGTAATGCGGATCTTCCCTGATCTAAATCCTGGAGCACGCGCTGTTGACAGAAGCACACCTCCTTTGACGTGCATGAGTAAGTGTGTGTGTGTGTGTGTGTGTGTGTGTGTTTTATTTTTTTAAATGCAGCTCTGAGCTTCAAAAAAAAAAAGAAGACATACTCACTCACTCACTCATGCACGTCAAAGGAGGTGTGCTTCTGTCATCTTTCAACATGCATCACTTCTCCTGTACGACCTTCCTCAAGTGGAGTCGAGACTTATTATGGGAAAGGAGAAAGTTTCAGAGAGAGAGGTTGAAGAAATGCACATTAAAATATTATTTATGTTAAATTCATTAAAATGATAAATTAGATCGTTTATTACACTATGTTGTAAGATATTATTATTAATATTATTAAGATCCAATTGTTTCATTTACATTACCAGCCAAAAGTCTGGACACACCTTGTCCTTTAGTGATTTTCTTTATTTTTTTTATTATTTTCAGCATTTTACATCAATACTGAGGACATCCAAACTATGAAATTGTCCAAAGTACTTACACTTGGCACAAAAGTTAATCTGTGACACTCCTTGTCTTTTTAATGTACTTTAGACCATCAGTTGTCTCATGCAGAGGAAGTGTGGGTACAGAGTCGATAGCCCTGCTAGTGCTAATACAACTACTGCACAAATCCACATTATGGCAATAAACACTCAGTTAAATAAAGAGAAAAGACACTCCGTCGTTACTTGAGGAAATGCGGCCATTCGATACGAAAAATACTCAAGAACTTACTCAAAGTGGAATCGCCAAAACCATCAGACACTATGATGAACCTGGCTCTCATGAGGACCGTCTTAAGAAAGGAAGCCCAAGAGCTACCTCTGCTGCAGAGGATAAGTTTATTCAAACGACCAGCCTTAGATTGGAGTGGACATACTGTAAATGGAGCGCTGCATCAGATGTCCTGGCCTCCACAACGACCCCATCTAAATCAGGTTGAGGTTGTTCGGATATGAGAGTGAAGGAAAAGCAACCAGCATGTACAGTACAGACCAAATGTTTGGACACACCTTCTCATTCAGCGAGTTTTCTTTCTTGTGTTCTTTAGCCCAAACGCGTCTCTTCTGCTTGTTGCCTGTCCTTAGCAGTGGTTTCCTAACAGATATTCTAGCATGAAGGCCTGATTCACACAGTCTCCTCTTAACAGTTGTTCTAGAGATGTGTCTGCTACTAGAACTCTGTGTGGTATTGACCTGCTCTCTGATCTGAGCTGCTGTTAACCTGCGATTTCTGAGGCTGGTGACTCGGATGAACTTATCCTCCGCAGCAGAGGTGACTCTCGGTCTTCCTTTCCCGGGGCGGTCCGCATGTGAGCCGGTTTCTTTGTAGCGCTTGATGGTTTTTGTGACTGCACTTGGGGACACTTTCAAAGTTTTCCCAATTTTTCGGACTGACTGACCTTCATTTCTTAAAGTAATGATGGCCGCTCGTTTTTCTTCACTTAGCTGCTTTTTTCTTGCCATAATACAAATTCAACCTCTTCGAATGAGAAGGTGTGTCCAAACTTTTGGTCTGTACTGTACAGTACTCCACACCACTGGGAATTCCTTCCGGACTGTTGGAAAACCATTCCAGTAGAGCTGGGCGAAATGTCCTATAAATTCAAACTCAGTTTTCTGAGACAAAAAAAAAATGTGATTTTCGAATTTCACAACTGCAACAGCAATTTACAAATTAATAAAAAATAATAAAACATTAGACGGTGTAGGATTTTTTTTAAATTATTTAAGCAAAAACAATATAACCAGACACTGGACTAAAAGTGCAAACGCTAATTACACCAATAAGTCTTCATGTTATTGGTTATAAAAACAGTAATCAGTGTAACATACCTCTTTTTAGGATGAATCATGCACAAACTTTCACCAAAAGCTGGTCCTTACAAGTTCTGGTTATTCTATCAAAATCTGAGGGATTGGTAAAGTGCAAGCTGCAGACCTAAATTACATGTTATAAAATAAATACAGTAGTTGTAAAAATATATTTTAAAAAAATCTTTGCTTTTCTTCAGTGATTTAAAAAAAAATGTAAACCATATGCAACTTGCATGCTAAATAAAATAAAATATGACACGTTTTTATCGAGGAACACAAGCATGTCCACTGCTCCAGACTTAAAATAGATTTTAATTTTTAACCATCGACATATACTAGATACAGAGTGGGCCATTTATATGGCTACACCTTAATGAAATGGGAATGGTTGGTGATATTAACGTCCTGTTTGTGGCACATTAGTATATGTGAGGGGGCAAACTTTTCAAGATGGGTGGTGACCATGGTGGCCATTTGGAAGTCGGCCATCTTGGATCCAACTTTTGTTTTTTCAATAGGAAGAGGGTCATGTGACACATCAAACTTATTGGGAATTTCACAAGAAAAACAATGGTGTGCTTGGTTTTAACATAACTTTATTCTTTCATGAGTTATTTACAAGCCTGTGTGTGTGTATTTATTTGAATTAATTGCTAATAACGCAGCTCTACATTCCAGGTGACGAGCTCATGGCCCTGACTGAGGGAATGCCAAGAGTGTGTAAAGCTGTCATCAAAGCAAAACCTGGCTATTTTGAAAATCAAATCGGTTTATTTTATAAGTTTTTTTTTGTTGACCACAAGGTTTTATATTTGTCCTGTCGTAACATAAATGTCTTCCATATTTATATACAATGTTGGAAGCAATAAAGATAAATAATTGAATAAGAAGGTGCCAAAACTTTTGATTCCTATGGTATACGAGTAATTTCTTTAGTACAGCAAAATCTCCGGTCGTCATCATCAATGCATCTCTGAGCAGTTGTGTGTGTGTGTGTGTGTGTGTGTGTGTGTGTGTGTGTGTGTGTGCTGGCGCAAGCGTGTGTGTGTGTGAGATAATTGCCAATGACTCATTTTGTCTTATTTATGTTGTGCTTTGGAATTTTTCACCGTGCCTCATCAGCCATTAATTTCATTAAGTGCCTGTGTCATATCTCTCTCTCTCTCTCTCTCTCTCTCTCTGCTCAATTACACTCTCATTAGCGTGCGTTTTCGCAGAGTCAGCGTAAAACACCATGCAGAGAAAGCCGTCAACTCGTGGGGGTCAGATCAATGAGCGTTTGACAAAGAGGCTACAGCACATCTCTCCAGAAATCCGTATATACCGTACACACATAGGAAACAAACCTGCAAGACTCGCGACTACACTTTCAGTACGGCGTACGCTTCGGCTCAGAGTTCACGCCTCCCACGTGTTAGTCAATTAAAATCAATTAAATGCATTCAGCATTATGAAAGACGTGTTTATTTATTTATTTATTTATTTAAATTAATATTTCCAGGCGCCCCAGAGGAGCAAGTGTTGACTGTAATTAACACCGGCGCTAATTAAGAGGAGTTAGTTCAAAGTGTTTAGGGTTAGAAATCGTAATGAGGACGTTGAGCCTCGGGGAGGGGGTAATGAGCGTCCAGCGTCCAACCAGAGGTTGATCCAGATGCTCACGGAGCGCGCACAGAAACGATACGATCGAGCACGTTATTTCTGTAACTCAGAGCTTCTAACTGTTGCTAAACACCACAGCTTGACGTCTCTTCACAATCTGACGCGGCTGCTCTTATTTGTTCTTCTCTGTCGGGGTGAAATCTTCAGCAACAACAACAACAACAGATGTGCACAGTGTGAGAAAGTTAATTACTGATATTTACTAATTATATAACGAGTTTTCTAATATTGTTGAAATCTATAAAAAGCCATCGACACTTTGAATAAACACATCAGGTTTTAGGCTGAGATCAAGTAAAGTGTTAAGGTGTTCTACATTCGTCAACATGTTCTTATTAGGAGATCAGATGTAAGCTTAATCTCTAAATATAATCGTTTGTACGTATAGGGACGTTGATTAAATTCACTGTTTTTATTTGTACAACCAAAAACTAGCTATGCCAGAATATAGTTATATACAATATATTAATCTTTATCAGAATGCCTTAAAGATAACGAAAAACATAGTGCTTTGTAAAAAGGCACCCTTTGTTTATGCTCGTGATTCAAGGTTCCACTGTAGATAATCAGCTTCCAGCACGTCACTGTAACTCGTCTTTATTTATTATTAATTGTTGTCTACATGTAGAGTTCCCTGATTGTTAATAAACAGTCAGACAAGTCTCTCTCTCACACACACACACACACCTGGTGTTGCAGCTTTTGTTAAGCTTCATGGCTCAGGAAGTTGCCGAGTTCTCTTGCGCAGCTTTCCCTCTCTTCAAGAAGTTAACCCGGTCAATCCGTTCCCGAATTTAAAAAGGTACTTCATAAATATGCCAGTGGAAGAACTGTTTTCCTTAAGAGTGCTCTTCCAAAGATCAATCCCGTGTCGAGTTTCCAAGGTCCTCTCTCTCTCTCTCTCTCTCTCTCTCTCTCTCTCTCTCTCCTCGGATCAGTGTTTATATCCGATGGACGTTAAACGTTCAACTCCGGCGTTCGCCATGTGGAACAAATTAGATTTTAGATCTTTTTTTTTTTTTTTTTTTTTAAGTTTTCCTTCAAAATATTTTCACAAAAGATTAATTCATTGCACTTTTTTCTTTCTCTATTCTCGCACAACTGTTTTTATTGAGCGTTTTGAATTATTAAAGACGATCTCAGCGATGCGCAGGATGCTCTTCATTTTTCTTTTTTTTTTTTTCTTTCTTTTGCTTGTTGCTTTGGCTGGACATTTTGCTATAAATCTTTGCAGCGAAATGCTTTTAATGTTCGTTTCGTTATTAATTTAATGCGAGCATTTCTAACATCGCAAGTGGAAAGTAGAACCGTTGAAACCTTTCGAGGTTAGTGTTCAGTGTGGAGATAGCATGGAATCTACAAGATGATCTGTTTTAGATAATAGAGTCGTCATTTTTATTTTTATTTTTTCCCTTCCTCCTTCCATGTCTCTTTAGAGGCCTCGTCTGTTTAATTACCTACTTTCTGCTGGCCTACAAGGTAGGGGTTTGTGATTCTACATGTCATAATTTAACTGGTTTTAAGTAAGTGGGCGGCATAATGGTGAGCACTGTGGCCTCACACCTCCCTCCAGGGTTGAGGGTTTGTTCCGGTTTGAGTTTGCGTGTTCTCCATGTGCTTGGTATGTTTCCTTAGGGTTCTCCGGTTTACTCCCACAGTCCAAAGACATGCAGTGTAGGCTAACTGCTGTTCCTAAATTGGCCAAAGTGTGGTGAATGAGTTTGTGCGCCGTATGATGGATTGGTTCCCTGCCCAGTGTGTACCCCCACCACGTTCTTGAAGTCTCCTGGGGCAACCCTAGACAGGATAAGATGACTGAAACTAAGTGAGGGAGGTCGGCATTTCCTGGCCCATGTTCTTTCTGCTAATGCTAATTGACTTTTGCTAAGTTGAGCTGAAATAAAAAGTGGTAAAGTGTTTGTTCAACGTGTCATCTGGCGATGTCGCATCATCCACTCAGCGTTCTACAGCCAGGAGGAAACGATCCACTCCATGTCAATCACACTGACATGAGACACAGAAATCACCATGGGAATGACCATGGGCCAACCGAACCTATATTATCACGATTCCATCTGTATAGCGATTTTATAAGTATCACGACTTTGTAAATATCCTGAATTGATATTACATTTTTTAAAAATTTGTTACAATTCTAAACAAACTTAGCAAATAATTCACTCCTACGACACTGGATGCTCTGCTGCCCGCCCAATGTGAGAACAGTTGACAATGTGCCACCTGCAGGATTATAGAGGAACTGCGACATTTTACCACCTCAGATGCAAACATCTATAAAATAAATAATTTAAAATAATAATAAAAGTTCTGGAGCCAGTGTGACGATACATGAATAGCGATACATATGTCAATTGATTATTATTATTATTATTATTATTGTTATTATTTATTCGCCAATTTTTACACCCAATCATCTGTGAGTTCATGCAAGCGTAAGGAGTGGACAAGATTTTCCTCGGAGTGTGTTACGCTGTCCGTACGTATATATAAGAAGAAAAATCTTCTTGTAGAAAATCTGTGAAAAATCCCAAAAAGATATTAGATATTAGTTTCCGCTCTCTTTAAAAAAAAAAAAATCCTTTTCTTGGACAAAAATGTTCACCACAATCATATTTATTTTTTTCCCTTGGTGAAACTCAATTATTATTATAATTTTTAAATATATTTCCCAAGGTTTCTGCCGTCCCTTCCTCCGCAGCACCTTTCTTTCCCTCGGCAGCGTCTTCGACAACTCCAAGCCCTCGAACTGAAGAGCACTTTCCCCTGTCCGTACACGTCACGTTGCAAACCGTGATTCGAGCCTATCGTGTTCACGCGGCGTTGCTCGTCTTATCGCTTACAGGATGTGACCTTTCTTCCCCTTCAGCTCGAGAGAACATTTATCACTGTCATAAATTCAGGAGTTGAGTGCCACGCCCCTGTGTTACAGAGAACGTGAGAATGTGACATTACCCTTTTTTATTACACTCGGTCCAGGAGTGTGTCCTGGGTTTGACCTGGCGGTTATACTACAGCTCACACAGTGTCCACATGAATCCTTAATAATAATTGATGTTTATTGGTTTTATATTGATTTTGTACTGTAATTTTAATATTTAAATCTTTACATTTCCTCTCACTCTCTCCTCACGTCATTTAGGGCCGATCCACTCTGGGTTTTCACTTTGTCTTTCCTCCGCCTATCTCTGTCCTGACCTCGCGGTCTGATATCACGGCCAAAATGGAAACAAGGCATGCTGGTTTTTCTTGGAATCAATGATGGAGTTACCAGCAGGACAAGTGTAACTTGTGTAGGGGTGGACGAATAACAAGCCCTGGAGCAACGTGTGTGTGTGTGTGTGTGTGTGTGTGTGTGTGTGTGTGTGTGTGTGTGTGTGTGTGTGTGTGTGTGTGTGTGTGTCAGGGCTATTCATTTTCTGTTTGTTCTCACTCAGTACAACGGAAAGAGAAAGACGTAATCCTACTCCTTATTCCATTTCACATAACCAATTGAATCCGTTCCCGAGACGAGTTCTTAAGGCGAAAGTTTGTATTGCGAAAAACATTTGACCCATAAGAAATAATGTTAACTAGGGCTGCAACTAACGAGTATTTTGATAATCGCTTAGTTGGGCGATTATTTTTTCGATTAATCGGATAAAAACTAAATGCTTCTTTAATTTGACATTTTGCTTATAACTATATAAAACCATAAATCAGGGTATTAGTTATGTATAAAACTAAACTTAAAAAAAGGCAAAAGCCACATATAGAGTTTAATGATTTTTAATTAAGTTCGTTTTTGAACAGTAAAACTCCTCTAAATATCCAAAATATAAATAAATAACTAAAAAAAGCAAAACAATTGTTGTACTCTTATTATATTGGATGGAATCTGTTATCGTGGCTGCTTGTTGAAGAGTGAATGGGGGATTTCTTTTTTGAATGAACTCACTTGTGCTGACTTGTCTCTTTCTAAAAAATATATAAATAAATAACAGCATTTGAGTATGCAAAGTACAGCATTTTAACAATAATTGCAGATATTGCCAAAAACCCCATATGTAAACTCATTTGCTCGGCTTTCAACAAGTTTTGACCGGACGCACAATTTAGCTTCAAATACTTAGATCCACAATAATACTGAATCGAAATTGACTCTGGAGCTAGGACGTTTAGGGAAACTCGAGCAACAACCTCTCAACGATTATGAACCTTTTCAGGAAACTAAATTTTACAGTGACACAAAAAAACCTTGAGGTTTAAGATATACACATGCTAATCAGAAACGAATCGGGGACAGCTTGGACACAGTAAGATGTGGGCAGAGTCGGGACCAGGAGATAAAAATACAAAGGTGTGTAATGCTACTCGGATGTTGAACTATGGAGCGTGCTACGTCTCATAGTGTACGGTATAAGAGAATCCGAATAAACCTGACCGGATATCAGACGATTAAATTGTTTTCTCCACACAAGTTTATCCTCCTGTCGTCGCCAACTCTGTAAGAATGAGTCTGTACAGCACTCGTTTCCAAAACTCAAGGACATTTCATAGAGATAATACCCAAAATTATACACACCCCATATATAGAGCAAGTGTAATACAGGACATGAGTCAAAAGCGCAAAAAAAGGAAAAAGTATTGAGTGAAAGTTTTAAGGAACAGAAGTCAAAGGAAAGATTTATTTTGGAGCTTTTTCCTGCCATGAAGTTTATTATTTTTTTTCCCTCTCAGATCCTGAAAATGTTCCTCTTCATAAGGACAAGTCGATAAACTGCTATAAATACGAACTGCTTTCTCACGTCCTCTGGGATTCGCCCTTTGCTAGAAGCTACACATTCTGCTGAGGAAAACCGCCGGGCGGGTTCTTTTTTTTGCTCCTTAACTAACCCTCGCTTTTATAAACGTTCTCATTTATTTATTTATTTAGAAATCATCCGAGGCAAACTTTTTGAGGTCGGCCTTGTTCAGCATCTGCTGCGGAGACAGAACGCGACTCGGACGCTGCCGCGGCTTCGCTCCGTCCTCCCTGCTCTGCGCGAGGACGGCTGATAGGTCAAGATGCGCTTGGAGGCACGCATCGTACCTAAAGGGACATCTGCTCCCGTTCTCCAGAGACCGCACGGATTTCACTTCATGCTAATGCGGGGAGACGACGGACAGGCCGCGGCGGTTAAAAAAAAGTAAAAAAGTAGCGTGGAAGTCAAACCGCTCAGACGGGGTTGAGAAGTGTTTGGACGGAGTATTGAACAGGCTACAGAACCGCAGTAGTTATTTCAAGATGTGATTATTTTTATTTATTTATTTACTTATAAACATGCACTGATCTGATCAGTCTTAAATATATCTGATTCTGTGTCCGGGTAATTAACACGTCCGGGCTCCTGAGTAGCGGGACAGAAAAGCTTTGCCCGATCATCCGGAGACGGCGGGTTCGAATCCCAGCTAGAGTTTAGATTGCGTGTGCTTTCAGAGGAGGGGTATAGGTAAACTTTCACATCAATATCACTGTCCTCCGAATGTATAACGCTGCCCCCTTGAGGCTGGTATGTGCCAGCCTACGTCGCACCCTACGTCGTACCCCACTGCACAGCCCTCCCGAGAAATCTAACTTCACGTTGCAGCGGGGCAGACTGCAACAATTGCGATTGGTCCGTCTGGTAGCATCACATTTCCGGCTTCTTCTTCTACGCCTGCAGCGATGTTGAGTTGAACGTCATACTGACCGTCTCTTCAAACGTCGTTTTACTTCTTATTTTTTTTTATCTGCTTTTTTTTTTTTAACAACGGTTATCGTAAAGCAAAGGATCTTTAAAGGATCGAAAGAAAATTATGAAAATGTGTATGACTAAAAATAATCACATGGTCTCTGATGAGCAAGCCGAGGGAGACGTTGCTGAGGGAAAAACTCCCTGAGACGGCGATGGGGGGGGGGAAAACTCGAGAGGACCCAGACTCAACAGGGAAACGGAAAGCAGGGATTGTTTTGAAGTCGTAAGAAAAAAGGAAAGCGGTGTTTTCTAAATCTAGAATTAGTGGGTCAATTAAAATGAATTAAATTCTTTAAATGAAAAAACTTTTATAAGATAAGATTTCGATGAGGAGACACTGCTGCAGAGTAAATCCTGACGCAGAAAGGAAAAGAGATCCTTTGCCCGAGAGAGCGTTTAAGGCTTGCAGGTTTGCTCCCTTTCTCGGAGTGGAGTTCTTGGTAATTATGGTTGCATTCCTGTGATTTTATTTATTCGTTTATTTTCCCTTCCTCTTTGTTTGAAGGATGAGGAATGGAATGAGAGTTCTGAAGTCGCTGCATGTCGCCATTTAAAGTGCGTCAAAAGCAAATGATAGATAAATGAATGAATAAATTAATAATAATTTTAAAAAAGCTGGTGCTGTTTTTTTTTTCTTCCTGAATGTGGGAAGAAAAGAATTCTTTTGATTATTAACAAACTGCTTTGAACTTGTTCTGTTGGGTGTTAATTGGTTTTTGTAAATATATATATATTTTATGTATTGTAAGATGATCAGTAGGATTTCTTCAAAATTCTGTTTACACCCTCTATACGTCTAGGGCGTTAAAAATTAATAAATAAACCCGAGCAGAAGCTGCTGACGAGAGAACTCCTGGAAGTCTGATCTCTCTCGGCCTACAGAGGTTGTTTTAGACGGAACAGAAACGCGAGAGCGTGCCATGAGAGCACTCTCCAAAGCGACACACACGTCTTCGTCTTGAGGGTGAGGGTGAATTAGTGTGAATGTGTAGAGCGTCACATCTTCACATCCTCTCTGTCTCGACTGGATAATCCCTTTTTTCCCCGCCTCATAAGACTTCCCAGAGTAGCCCGGGACGCCTTCGCCCACTCGTTTCCCATTTGCGTTGTCTGTCTTTTCAAATTTTTTTTTTTTTTTTTTTGCACTCCCTGTGTGATTCTCTCTCTCTCTCTCTCTCTCTCTCTCTCTCTCTCTCTCTCTCTCTCTCTGCTGCTAAAACTCTTTATTTGTGTTTGTGTGTGTGTGTGGGGGTTTGTTTTGTTTGCTGCTGCGCCATTAGCGATCTCTTTTTCTCCAGGCGATTCCCGGAGCGCTGATGAGGATTATTAGTGTCGAACTCCCGCCTCGCGGGGGAGTTTCGCTCTCCCCACAGCGCCCCCTACAGCTCCGATTTAGTCACTCCAACACCAGGCTGGTTAAATTTAGCTTGAAAGATATAGATAAATATAGATATTATTTCATGCCTAATATTATGGCGGCGTTATTAAAGCTCCATCGTGCGGGTCTAATTGAAGCAAAGTGACATCGTGAGCGCTCGACGGAGGATGAATTATATTTAACTCTGAGGCAATAATAACAATTCGTTAAGTTTGAATCTGTTCAGAGCTACACGTTTTTATTTTAGAGCCTAAATCAGAATGGCAACGAGACAATCAACATATAAATTAAGAATGATATTGATTGACAGTTGCCTAGGTGATTTGAACTTTCTGAGGTTAACTGATGCCCCGCCCACTTACCCAGGGTATATATCACTTTTTATGACGTTTTGGGGAAAATAAAGTTGTATTTTTCTTCCTCCTATGATGTGTATGGATGATGTTTTATGTATGTATTTTTTCTTTTATTAAGTGTCGTCAGAGTTCATATGTATAAACACACACCGTTCAAATCCACATCTGGAGTCTGAACACCTGGGACAGATTTAGCATCGGCTACTTCTCAGCTACTTCAGTGAAATTTATCGAGCTCACTTTGCTGAGGGGGAAAAAAAAATCCTGTGGAAATTGTTCTCTCAGACTTGCTCACAAACGCCATCAAACCGCATCTGACACAGTCTTTGAACACGCGACAGACTCTTTCACGCCGCTGATCGACAGGTGCCCGCCCCCGGCACCACCGAGTGCGCGGTTCGGGTATTTTACAGGCTTTTCTCCGCACTCCATCTCGCCTTTCTTTCCTGCACGGCACCCCGAGGTGGCTGTCACGCCGCCTGTTCGGTGGCTGAACATTTTTCATTCCTTTACTTGTACTGATGTTCCTGTGAGTGCATCCAGCTGTACGCACAGGAAGTGATTGACGGAGAGAAATAGCACTGGATTCTTCTTTCTCGTTTTTTTTTTTTTGTTATTTTTTTTCTTTAACGTTGTATGGATTTTAAACCATGTCCTATTTTTTTTTCCCCTGTAATCCCGTTCTGATCCTCTATCCTTTATTTTCTCTCTTGTCTTTCGTTTCGTTTTGAATCCCTCTGAGATTCGTCATAAAGTCCCTGCTGCCGTGACTAATCGCCAGGTCTTTCTATCCCTCGATATCTCTTTTAATATGAACGTTCCTTAATAGTGTGTGGAACCTGCACCACCATTGAGGAGGATCAAATTATTAACCAGCATGAAAGCAAAGAAAACAACTAAGGAGATGTAAGATGACATCATGGAATTGCTTTAAGAAATGTCGAAACCCTGCAAGGATGCAGTAGGTTTGAACCATCAACAATCAACCATGCCAAAGCGTTTGAATGGAGATCACTTAGATGATTGGTGTAGTTGCATCATAAAAAAAAAACAAAAACAAAAAAAACATCTGCTTTTAATAGTGAAAGTAAGAGTATTTCCATACGTACATGTTGCTTTAGGTCCCACATTACTGCCATTTATTATCGACACGGTTTCTGAACTGAGGTTTTAAACTTCCCGCAGGAAGAATAAACGCGTCTCGATCTGTCCAGTCATCGTTGAAGGTTCAGTTTTAATAGTCTACTTTCTTTTTCTTTGGAGTGAGCCATGCTCTGTTGTGCTTTTCTTAAACTATCGTGTTGATTTGAGGTTTGATAATTATCCTCATTTATCAGAAAAGCATCAGGGTTTGGATCGAGCTGCCACTCGGTCCGGATCTGGATCGTGGCCTTCAAGTTAGTGATGCTTGGTATGTGGAATTATTTAGCTCCAAAAAAAACAAAAAATAAGATTAACAAAGTCACAAAGTCTTGCTGTTCTCCAAGAACAACTGGTTCATTCTTCTCATTTTGCATTGGTTTAACACTTTCTCCATATAAAAGTTTGTTAATTCACCGGCAATTTAGGATAGCGAAGTATCGTTTAAAACCAATGCATCGCTTATCTGTCTAAAGCTAACCAGTTCCCAAACTAGAAAATTATCTTTAGTGGTTTTGTTTCTGGTTTTGTTTGTGAACTTGTTTCACGCACACAGAATCTCCTTTTATTCGGTTATTTCCGTTCTAGAAGCTTTAACGATGTTTACTTGCGTTTTTTTTTTTTTTGTTTCTTGGAGGTCTGATTTTTGGTTTTTCGTTCATCGAGGAAGTTCTGGAGACCCACTGCGAAGTGCTTTTGCTTTCCTGATTTAGTACATTAGCACTTCTGTGAGTGCATGTTTAAAAAAAAAAAAAAAAAAGACAGGCTGGGAAGTTGAAGAGGAGAGGAAATTTCGTCGTGTCTTCGGCGTTCGCGTGCTGCCAAGTGGAGCCGGCGGAGACGATAAGTGGAGCATCAGGAACTTTTGTGCGGTGCCAGCGTGAGCCGAGCAGTTGGGTTTATATGTGCTAATGATCGTCGAGGAGGGAGCCGTTTCCCGTTTTTAGAGCCGTAGCTTCCTGGTCCTTAAGGTAAAGTACACGGGAAGCGAGGATGATCGAGCCAGCTGTTATAAACGACCACCTGCTGCAGTTCACCCTCCAGCCCTGTCCTCCACCTCACCGCCCCGAGTGCAGACGGCACGGGAAGGTGAACACCGGAGTACGAGTAGCATGTTCCGCGTTTGAGTCGATTCAAAAGGAAAAAAATAAAAAAATAGTTTTGCGTGTGTTGTGAAGCTGTTTGCTTGGCTTGAGGTGTGCGCGCGCGTCTGGGCCGATGGATTCCTGCTGGGAAAATTTTTTACATTCTTTTCAACGGCCGTAAAGCACAAGAATATTATAATTTCGTAGAGGAGAGAAAAAAAAGAATTCTCTTTATTTGAGTGCTTTAAAGGCCACGTCCTCAACTATATCTCAACTATTTAAAAATGTGTTTTCTAAAGAATTTCACAAAAATATTCCTCATCATTTTATTCTTAATGTTCATTTTAATATTATTCTTTTATTAAATAATTGCTTGTGATTGAAAAAAAAATATGTATTACATTTAGTAATAATGATGAAAAATTTTGTTTTTTATCCAACTTTCGGTTTAAGACTTTGAATTTAATGTGAGTTGAATCTCCTTAAATACAAGCATTTTGCATTTTTATTTATTTATTTACTACCAAGCAACATTTACTCTCTCTCTGGTACATTTGACATTTTTCTTTGGAATGTCAGATTTATAAATTTCTGCTTTTTTTTTTTTTTTTTTCCCCTCTTGTGGTCAAAACCTTAAAAAAAAAAAATACTGTGTGTATATATAGTATTTTTCAGTCCATGGTCAGATTTTGTCTTTTAATCAGGCCATGTCTCCTCTGGACCCTTTTTGTTCGGATTAGTTCTGTAGTCTGTTCTTGTCTGAGGTGTAAAGATAGCCTGAGGCCCGAGGCCTTGTGTGTCTGGCCGAGGTTAAATGGGTCTGAAGGCCGTCCCTGTGGTTGGTCATTGAAACAGAGTGTGTGTGTGTGTGTGTGTGTGTGTGTGTGTGTGTGTGTGTGTGTGTGTGTGTGTGTCAGTCAGTACAAGCTGAACACTCTCACTCTCATAAATGATATAGAGCGATATCCCGTCTTTATCCCTACACACACTGTGGCCTTGTCATCCCTTAAGGCCGAAAGCATCAGACACACTGCCTTCTGTCAGATTCCATTCCATTTAAAATGACTTTCGGTGAAGGTTCTTGTCTTCTTCCCCCCTCAAATTTAGGCATTAGCCAGTTCCCACCCCCCAGCCAGCTCTCTTACATTACACTTCTGGAAAAAAAAAAAAAAAAATCTGATATTTTAATTTTTTTAAGACAAGCTTAAGATGTGAGCTGGCCAAGCGCATCCTCCTCGGAGGAAAGAACTATCCGCCGTCTTCTGAATACATGAGGTTCCTGACGCTGGTGATCGACTGATGTCACGCTGACACACGGAGGGAGAATAGCGCCGTCCTTCCTGTTTAATGAGCGCGGACAATTTTGCTGTCTGTCTCAGCCGCCTTGTGATGATCCGATGAGAACTAATGCTTTTCTGTTGCGTCCTCGACCGCCGTGGTTGTGGTTGGGGGTAAGATGGTAATTAACGCTGTACAAGTGTGATTTGTAGCACTGAATCATGTCTTTAATTGTTATTCAAGTCAAAATAATGGACTGTTACTAAGCAAAGGAATAAATTCCCAATGATGCAAGTGAAAAGATGGGTGTTTTATACTCTGGGTTACAACCAAATATAGTGCTCAGATTCTGCACGTCAAAACAAACGCAAGTATTTTTCTTTTCCTTTTTCTTTCCTTCTTTATTTATTTATTTTCTTCTTTCTTGCTTTCTTTTTTCCCTTCTTTCTTTATTACTTTCTTTATTTCTTTCCTTCTGTCTTTCTTTTTCTTTTTGTTTTCTTTTTTCCTTCTTTCTTACTTTCTTTTCTTCTTTCCTTATTACTTTCTTTATTTCTTTCCTTCTGTCTTTCTTTTCTTTCCTTCTTTCTTTTTCTTTCTTTCCTTCTGTCTTTCTTTTTTCCTTCTTCCTTTCTTTCTTTCAAATAACAGCCCAAAAACAGTACTGATCCATTTCAGAGACCTGCGCTAAAATGACTTTAGATCAC
Source organism: Clarias fuscus (assembly GCA_030347435.1). NCBI lineage: Eukaryota > Metazoa > Chordata > Actinopteri > Siluriformes > Clariidae > Clarias > Clarias fuscus. The sequence continues at coordinate 29,533,821 of CM059217.1, read as the reverse complement.
ACGATCTAAGTTCACATGAGCCTTGGACAAAAGTGGATCAAGTGACTTAAATCTGTGAAAAAAAAAGTTGTTAGCAGCCAAACGTATAACCATCATATATAACTATCAATATATATATATATATATGAATTGATTTGTTTTTCTTTCATCTCTAAAATTTACATTAGTTTAAGTGAAGAAATAAGCAGCGGAAAGTCGCCTGTTTCTCATATACGGTTAGGATCGACAAAGCCAGTGAATTTCCTATTTCAGTGCACAAGCTCTGGCGTTCATTCTTTCTTCCCCTGTCTCTTATTCTCCCCTCAGCCATCAGCTTTCTCTCGCTCTCTCTGCCACCTAAAACACCCTGTTCCTCTTTTGTTCTCAGTTCCTTTGCTAACTTTAGACACTTCGGCTGCATAACGAGCGCACCTGACAACGGGCGAAAGCAAAAGTCACCCCGACGCGAGCCTCTTCCCCACTAAAACCTTCCGATGTCTTTTTAATAACGCCAACAGCTGGAGTCGACGGCCATCATGGCTGCTGAGCCTACGATTCCTGAGCGCGCACTTCAGAGCGCGCAGTAACCCGCAGTCCATCTGGCTGTCTCATTATTCCCCCGAGGAGCACGCGGAGGAGCTAGGACAGCCCGAGCTCCGGAGAGCCGTTCTGAAACATGGCTTCGTCGTGCCACGTCGCGCTACAGGCTCTCCGTTGGATCTTTTCTTCCCCGCGTCCATCCAACGGCCCATTCCTGGCCCATATTCTGCAGGAGTATAATGCGATGGCTCGGTGGCATTGCCCTGTCGAGGCACATCGAAGAGTTTGAAGTCGCGTTTAATTGAGCGTCGTAAGCAGAGGTGATAAATAGTTGTGTACCGATGTTGTTTGCTTGTTTGGCCATGAAGTTAGCGGGTGCAGTGATGTAGCCCGGGTTTAAACAGCTACAACACGTGGGTAGTATTACTGTGCAATATATTGTGTCCATGTATGAGATTCCAGTAGATTCCAGATTTGTTAAATGAATTTGTTTTCGTATGTGCAGCTGGTGAGAGTGAGCCCCAGAAGATGGCTGAACCTCCAGGAGTACCAGAGCAAGAAGCTGATGCAGGAGTCTGGGGTCGCCGTCCAGCGCTTTTTCGTCGCCGACACCGCTACCGAGGCTCTGGAGGCTGCTAAGAGGCTAAGTGAGTAGCGCAAAAAAACAATAAATAATACAGATTTATTCAGTCTTACGCACATTCTTACTAAGAAATACAGTAAGATCACATGGATTGTTTTTAAAGCAGATGTCCAGGCTTCCATCGAATCAAATACTGGGTTTTACACTTCTGAATGTTTTTACAAGGTGTACAGGTCATCCCCGACTTACGAACAGGTCCCGTTCTGGCAGCCAGTTTGTAAGTCGGATTTGTTCTTAAGTCCGACAAAGTGAGTCTTGTACACCTTGTACACACGAATATACAATATAATTCATAACAATACACTTGACGAAAACTGTTCCCTTTCCACACTGCGATCATGTGGTCAAAAACCATAACCGCGCCTAAGGAAATTAATCTCGCACATCAGTCAAATGTAGCAGTGTTCCCCGACGCCATTTTGTCTCAGAGCTGTTTTCCACTGTAGTGGACTGTGAACTCTTTTCAGAAATTAGGATTAGTCACCATCAGGACAGCTTTACAGGACAGACTTTTTATATAATCGTGCTCACGGACTGATTCCTTGAAACCGGTGAGGCCGACTCATTTCTCCAGCGCGCGCACACGCACACACACACATAATATACCAGACTTTAGACATTTTATACATTCACTTACACACTGAAAATATTGAATATAATCGTAAATATTGGTATGTGGTGCACTGCAGTGTCTTTTTTTTTTGTTGTTGTTGTTGTACAATACACATGAGCTACTTTCAGTTAGATCACCAAAGTAATTCCTGACATGTTAAATAATTGATGTTCTTTGGCAGCCCTGGTATTAAATGTATGCAAACCTATTTGTGTACTCGTCCTTGGGTTAGGGTTAGGGTTTGTTTTTATGCCATTTGCGGCGAGCTCCGTTTTATACACACACATTTGTGAGTTGAAGTGCATCCAACTCGGCAGCGAGCTCTGTTTTGCCAACCAAGCCTGGTGTCGGGTGTCAAAAGGTGTGAGATTCCCTTTAGTGGCCAAGCAGCATTAACCGGAGATAAACGGAGGTTCACTACAGCCACCCTCTCTAAGCTCCGCAAGTGTGAATCAGCCTGGCCTTTTTCCAGAAGCTGATCCCTCAGCTGCCTGCTTTCGGCTTCCTAATCTGCTCTTTATCTTGCTGCTCGCGGTAGGCCTCGGCGCAGTCTGCCACGCGAGCACACACTTGGCTAGCCGGTACAGCTTCGAAACAGAAAAACCAGTCGTATTAACGATGCCTCGTTCGTACCGCGAATCGTCGCTCGTGTGTGAGCGAGGTCACAGTGCCGTGTCGGGTCACGAACTTCGGAGCAAATTTTCAGAACGCACTCACGCCACGGGCAGTATAATCTCAATTTCCGTCTAAGCGCACGCACACACACTATGCTACGCAGCGCGTCTCCATGGGCCGAGGTGACCAAGCGAGACGCAAATGGATTTCTGTCAGAGAGATGCGACTGTGAGCTTTTCCCCTCAGAGACGCGCCGGACACGCGCTCTCTCCGCTCTGCTCTGCTCTTTGATGGACCCAGTTTTACCCATGCTGCAATGCAGCTGACAGCTCAATTGGAAACGCTTGCTCATACACTCGGGCACTTTCAGACACACAGCGAAGATGCTTTAGTAGGCTATGATTTATTGCGGTTGCAACTTTAGGGAGTTTAAATCCACACCGTATGGAGAGGTTAAAAAATATAGTGGAACATTTATTGGACAAGGTGATGCTCTTTTTTTTTTTTTTTTTTTTTTTTCTGAGGGCGTACTGTTCCTAAGAAAAGAAACTTTTAGTTTAAAAAAAAAAAAAAAATTTTTTTTTTGGAAATACTATTCATGAAAAAGAAGAAAAGTAGAACAAAGTACTATCAGGATCTAAAAGTTTGCACCTGAAAGACAGAGGAACCAGCCCTGTGAATTGAAGTTTTATTTGCTGACAGGATGCTAATGAAGCCGAGTCTAAAGACCGTCAGGTTTGACTTTTAAACAGCGTCTCCATGGTGTAAAGTGACCTAACTGTCAAAGAGGCAAACCTCATGCCGCCTTCATCAGTCACAGGTTTGATATTATGCAGCGTCGGCTCTTAAATGCGCATCCGGCGCTTACAAAAAACGTACCCAGTGTGTGTACGTGTGTGTAATCAGAAGATGAAGTGGTTAACGAAAGAGAAGACATCCTGACAATATGACAGTTGTGAATCAGAGTCATCATTTTTTTATGTTTTAATTCATTTAAATTTTTTTATTCATTTTTATTGGAATACTTCATGCAAAAAAACATTTTGTGTTTCTCACACACACACACATACGCACTAGTTTCTGTAATAAAACACTCCTATGTAATGTAAGATGGATTGTAACCCCGGCCGTGCCCCTGCCATCTTTTTTTGAGAAAGTGTCTAATGAAGACAAATTTGTGTTTTCCTCGGCGCCGCCGTCTAAGCCGCGCTCGCGCTTTCTCCAGCCAATCAGCGGGCGCCATTATTTTGGCCTCCAGCTCATGCCGCTGGCCGGGTTGACACGTGTGTCTGCTGGCTGCACGGTGATGGATTTACCTCTTAGAATGTTCCAGATCAGTCTGTCTGGATTTCATGAGGAAAGTCTGTGTCCACCGGGGATGGATGCTGAACCCCGGGGCCACGACGGGAAAATATTTAACCGTGCCTTATTCAGCCCTTTTTTTTGTTGTATTTTGGTGTTGTCGTCGTATCCCACTTTTGATCACGTTCAAAGATTTTTCTTAAGGATAGGAATATTGGTGGCATATTGATCTGACGATGCTGCATAGTGTAACCAACACCCAGGTGAATTTTTTTTGGAGTTTTAATGTCTATCTGATAAGTTCAGATGATCGCTATCTTTGTTTGCCATTTGAATTTCCTCAACTTTGATTTTTTCTTTTTTTTTTATGTTCTCTCCCTTCCTTCCATCTCTCCCGTATCTCACTCTCTCTGTTTATTGACAACACGTTGAGAGGCAGCTGCTCCTCCTGCTTTAGATCACGGAAAGGCAAAAGTCCTACATTCATCCTATACCACAAGGCAAAACCGCCTAAATTCATTTATCCGCGATATGAATATTCAGAGTAAACAGTGCCGCTTCGTTCGCCTGCTTCAAATCTCCTGTGTGCTTATTAGCGGAGTGGCCGAGTTTCGCATGACTCAGACCTGTCTTGATTTTCTCCTGAAAGGAAGTACACTCTCCAGACCAGAGTCTGCTTCTTCTTTTTTTTTTTTTTTTTTTTTTTACTTGCTTGTTCTTGTTGCCTTAGAAATTGTGATCTGTAAATGACAAGCATGATTTGCTGCTTTCCCCCAAAAGAACCTTTGTTTAAGGTGATTTAGTAATAATGTGTTGTCACACTGTACATTTCATCGCTCATTCTTTTTTTTTTTCTTCTCTTTTTTTCTTACGGAGATTAGATTCTGTCACTGAACAGTATCACTTTCTACATTTACCAGCTCAAATAATGTTCTTCTGTAAAATTCAATCTAATGGCTGATTCGTTCTGCGCTAGGCTGAGGGTGATTATCTTGACAAATTGCCGTATTTCAGCAGCGACTTCTGCTCTGAAGTGTTGATTCTTTCAGAGATCACATGTTCTCCATATCATAAGTCAAGATTAGGCTGAAAACGTTCTGGAAAATGTTGGGCATAGTCTTGAGGAAGTGTTTAGACACAGATTTGGGGACAGTCGTTTGGATGGTCTTGAGAGCCAATTTGGAGATGGGAGAGAGTAGTGGGACAGATGTGGGGCCATTCTTGGAAGCAGATGTGGGGAAGGTCTTGGGAGCATAATTAGGGAAGATCTTGGGAGCATAATTAGGGATGGTCTTGGGAGCTGATTTAGGGATGGTCTTGGGAGCAGCCTTGCAGATGGGCTTGGGAGCAGATTTGGGGATTATCTTTGGAGTGGAACTAGGTCTTGGAAGCATATTTAGGGGAGGTCTTGGGAGCAGATTTGGGGATGGTTATGGGGATGGTCTTAGGAGCAGGTTTGGAGACAATTTTTGGAGCGGAATTAGGGAGACGGTCATGGGGATGGTCTTGAGTAAGGGGATGGTCTTGGCGTGCAATTAGGGAAGGACTTGAGAGCTGTTTTGAGGATTTTCAAGCAGATTTGAGGACATTCATTTTAGCAGAAATAACAACAGTCTTAAGAGCAGATTTAGTGACATGCCTGAATTTGGAGACGGTCGGGTTGGCAGATTTTAGGGATAGTCTTGGGAGTAAATTTGGGGACAGTTTGGAATGGGTGAGGATAAAGATTTTGATTTGAATTTAATCCCAGGTGCAGCTGCACAGGTCTTACGGTGGAGGGTGCTTCTCCAACCACTTGTTATCTAAATATTCTTTCTCGGTAGATCTCCAACTCATCAAGAATGCAGCCGCATGGTTTGTTTTCAGTTTCCCACTTGACGCACCACTCCATTCCATCTACTGACTTCTTGTTTAAGATTAAAAAAATATATATGCTTCTCTACAAAGTCAGCACCCACTTATCAAAATATGTTGCACCTTATTCTTTTTTTATCCTTTAACACAGTTTGGGGTAAGGGGTAACAAGGTGGCCAAACTAACTTTCCCTTTCCCTCTGACTGACTTCAAGCAATGACTAAAGGCTGACGTCTTTATTATTACTCTATACTAACTTCTACCTAACAGGCTTTTAGATATTTATATTCTTAAACTTGTTCCTAAATATCCTAGCATGAAGATATAATTTTAGTGCCGCCTCCACTGCACCTCTGTAAGTCACTCAGGCTAAATGAGTCCTGGAGTTAAAAAAGTTGCACAATTATTTGCCTCGGTCTCAAGCATGATAGTATGTCTTTTGCATGATCACATGGTTTTGAAGTTAAGTGAGCTTGGCCCATTTGTGTCGCAATTCGTCAGCTCCCTTTCGAGCTTTTCATAGTGCTGCCGGTGTCGAGGATTGGCTGTGGAGTCACTAACCCTGTTCCTTGGAGATGCTCAAAACAACCCTGCTCTGCTCCCTTGCCTCTTGCTTCAGGCTTCTTCTCGACGTGAGCTGTTGTGGACCATATGTCTTTTTCTGAACATACCATGTCCGAACCATCTGCCTCGCGCTCTCCCTCTCTTTTCCCCTCCAAGCCTCTGCGACCAAGCGTGACGAGCTCTAAGATGCTAAGATTCGAAAGCAATCGTGTTGAACAGATTGGCACAAATGACCTGCCTCTACACCTTTTTTTTGCCAGTTATTCTTGTTTTTATGTTGGTGTATACATTATGCTCCATGTCCTGTTTGTTTTTCATGTCCTCTTGTTCATTCTGGGGATAAGCTTTGATAGTCTGTGGTTATACCTATTACTCTAATGCAAGATGAAAGACATTTGAAGTGTTTTGGGAGTTTTTGCTGTGCATGCCTGTTTGCCGTATAAAGCTGATTGATGGTTGCCGCTATGATTATGTTCCACTCTAGTTCCTTTACTGTTTTTGGTCAAACTGGTTTTAGAGATGAGGGATAAATAACAAATTATTGCAAAAAAACAAACAAAAAAACGCTCCACTATGTCAAGCGAAGCATTTCATTTTGTTGTAATAGTTTGCCTTCTCGTGTTCCTTTAGAGCAAGGACTCACGACGACTCAACACGTTTTTGATTGATCCTCTTTATCCTGATGGGTGTGGTCTCTTCCAGGATGACCCCGGCCCCTCCATCCACCGGGGATGAGGGATCACCAAGGCCTGTAGGCATCAGACTGTAGGCATTTTTTCACAAATACGATCTTTAGGACTGACTGGCCGCACTGATATTTAAAAATGATCGGATCGAATTTGGCTCCATTCAGTCTGGCGGAAACGACTGTGACTGTGGTAACAACGCTCACAGGTTGCGTGCAGAACATTATTTCCAAATATTTCTCCCCGTTTCATTCCCTCTAGCTTTGCCTGGACTGATGCATCCTTCCACAGTTCTATCAGCCATTTTACTTCTGTCAGAATCTGTCCAGTTCTATACTGCGGCTAAAAGTAGTTTTTTTGGAAAATTCAAGGTGGCGCAGCTTCTAAGTACTTGACGGTACTAGCGCAAAAAGAGGGTCAAAATTCTCCGCGCCTCCTAAAGCAAGGGGTAACAACTTAACCTCATGCAATATTAATTTTTTTATTTTGTATATTTTCACCTCGGTTTTGTTCCATCATCCCCCTGCTAGCTTTTCAACAAGTTTTCACCGTGGGTCCATGTCCCAAACTATGTGATCATGCGAACCTGAACTTGCGAGCGTTCAGACTGAGATGAGAATCGGATTTGAAACCACCTCTGGATGCGGTTGAAATTTTTTGCAAAAAACTGATCCGATTTGGTTGTTTTACTGTTCAGATTACATGAAAGCAAAACATGAATGCCCAAAACTGGATTTTGACATATTGCCTGGCAAGTCTGAATGGTTTCATGAGACTTAAAATGGCATTTGAGCCGGCTAATTAATCAAAAGTTATTCGAAAATCTAAATTTAGTGCCTGGTGCATATCCCAGGAGACTTGGGGCACGATGCGGGTAGACCCTGAACAGGGTGCCAATCCATCACGGAGAGAACATGCAAACTCCGCACACATGGAGACAAGAATCGAACCTGTCTGGGAATCGAACCCGGACCCTGGAGGTGCAAGGCGACAGTGCTAACCACTAAGTCACCGTGCAGGCGTAATCTTGCTCATATATAATTATTTATTGCATTGTATCTAAACAGTTTTTTCAATGTACCGGCTCCTTAAAAAACGAATTACTAACTAGTCACATGACTCCACCTCGGTCAATCCGCGACATGAATAAATACCAGTTTTAACAGTTTAATACTGTATAGTTACAGTACAAACTTTGTCAGTGAACTATGAGGAAAAAAAAAATAGAAAATGAAATTGCTCATTAATCATAGTCGAGGTAAATTGCTTATAAAATTAATCATGATATTGATCTGAGGTCACATCCCCCTCAGCGCGCCAATCTCGTATTAAACCACAGCCTCCACTTCCACCAACGAACCGCTGAAGGAAGATGAAAGGTGTCCGTATGTTTATTACATTTCCACATCCAACACCAAGTAGCCCTGATGCTGTTCTGATGACCTTAGGTGGTCTTGCCAAAGCACTTTGTGTGTGTGTGTGTGTTTTAAAAAAAAAAAAAAAGAAAAAGTTTTTCTAGTTTATTTGCTGGATTTTTTTTTTCCCTGACGCACAAGCCTCTTCTGTTCCCCTAAATAACCGTATAGAGGCCTTTTGAAATCCTAACGGAATGCAACCTCATAAAATGACACACTCGCCAAGCACATAATAAAAAAAATCTCTCTTTATGAATCATAAAGAACTGTAATTGGCCTGGTGATTTGTGCCTCCATGGTGGAACAATAGCGAAGGCTTTCAAATGATTCTGCAAATCCATTGGCGGAGGGAACACAAGCTGCGTTTCGCACCGCTCACAAATCAAAATGTAATTTGGCCTTCCTGACGGCTCCTCCGGATTGGCATTACCCACGATGCATTATGGCTCGCCGTGCCTCCGTATCCCTTTGCTGCTTGGGCACGGGGCTGCGATGCCATTACTTCACTAATGCACGCTCCAAATTGCTTGTTTTATTAGAGCCATTCTACGCTCCATTGAGCGCTAAATTTGTACGAAAAATGCAGTGTTGTTATTATTATTTTTTTTTTCTTCCTCTTCCTCCCCTCCCACCAAATTCATTTCAGATCCTGTGTGTGTGTGTGTGTGTGTGTGTGTGTGTGTGTGTGTGTGTGTGTGTGTGTGTGTGTGTGTGTGTGTGTGTGTGTGTGTAAATTGAGTGCACCGTGACCGTCGGCAGAACGAAATGTAGAACGTGAGATGTTGAAACTGCGCAGCGAAGTCTGACAAAGACTTGGTGACGGGTTAGTTCCCGAGCGACTAGTTAAATCACTGTGGCTGAAATGACTCTCGTCGAGTTGTAATGGAGCTCTGTTAATGTAACATCTGTTGTTTTACATCGTCTCGTTTAGGAGATGAAAGATTTGACGATGCTCGAGAGAGAACCTTTTTTCCCAAAGATGTATATAAATATTTTTTTTTTCTCGCCGCTTTGGGAAACGACAGCATCTGTATTTACTTTTCTTTATTTATTGACACACTTTTAAATTAAAAAAAAAAAAATAAATATGGGTGGATGGGAGGCATGATGTGAGGGAGGGGAGGACATAAGCACTTGTCATTTGTGTGTGTGTTTAATCTATTCACTTTCTACAGATGTAACTTTCCACGCTTACGCTTGCTTGTACCTGTTTAAAGATTTGGGAGACGCAAATATATATATTTATATTATATATATTTAAACCTCGAAAAGCCTTGCCCAGTTAGACAAGTGAATATTAGCACTGTCTCGGTGTGTTTCTACCTGACGCGCTTTCCTTTTATGATTTGTTTATCTCATTAAAACCTTTTCATATAGCATCTGTTGGATGAAGAATAACGAGTCTTGTTATCTATTTTTTTTTCCTCCTTACCTTTTATTGTGTTCAGTATACAATACACTCTATACAAGCTGTTTTTTCCTTGTGCTTGAGTACAAGTCAATGGTGTGTGTGTGTGTGCGTGTGTGTGTGTGTTCTGTGAGGTGTTTGTGCAGGATGTTGATTGACACGGACATGCAGACTGACAGATTGAAAAAAGTGTTTCAGGGGCTGGAATGAAGCAGTCACACACGTACACACACACACACACACACATATACACACACACGCATGCTCTTAAAGTGTACTCTGCACTAACGGAACAACATGTTCTTGCCTACAATACAAGGGTGTTGTAATGGTGTTTGAGACCCAGACGTTTTTTTCCTCTCTCTTTGATTAACCCCGCCTTTTCCCCAGCCCGGAGTCAGTTTAATCTTCTTCTCGGTTCAGATGTTTACCCTGAAAAACAAAACGAGGAATCAGTCTAACGCCTGGGCATGCCGTGGAGAAGCTGATTTAATATAGTGTTTGTGAGGTTTTTTTTTGGTTTTGTTTTTAAATTCAGGAGTACTTACATGTTGTAATACCACGTTCCACCACTAGTCCGCATCAGGTACGAACACGAGACGGTTCTCACCGATCCTTAACATGACAAAAAGTAATCTGAGACGTTTTCAAGGATTCAAAACATTTCTTCTATTTTTAAACACGCGAAATAGACTTTAGAGCAAACTTCCTCAGGCGTCGTGTTGTTTTGTCGCTAATTGATTTTTAATCACGTTAATTATCTTTGTGTAATCGTCTTTGGCTGGTGCTTCGGTACCAGACCCTTGATTTGTTGTCTAATCTCGCGTATATTAAAAACAGTCAGTATTGTGATTTCGGGGCCGATAAGATGATGTAAGGCCGATGCCGTGGTTTAAGTACTCTTACTCTTAAGTACTACACGCTTCATATATTGATTTACTTATTTATTCATTTTCAATAAATAACACACAAATTTGATTTAAGTTTTTTTTTTTATTATTATTATTATTTTTTTTATAAAAATTGTTTATTGTTTATTTCTTTAGGCAGTAAATAAATGTTTAAATATCAGTTTTTTTTTGTTTTTTTTTTGTTTTTAGAAAACTTTATTATATATTATATTTTAGGGATGTTAATGATGAATTGTTAAATACACTTAAGAAAGAGACAGATGAAAAAATGTAATAACCGATAAGGTTTGTTTTGCATCTGTTTTTCTGTAGCTCGCATACGTATTTATCAACACCACCAGAGGGCGCAATGCACTACTTGTATTCAAACTGAGAGCACCATTGAGCAGTTTGTCATTTCGGGGATTTCATTTTTAAACAAGGCCAAAGAGATGAGCTAGATTTATATTTTTGTTAGAATTGTTGTTTTTTTTATGTTTATTTGTGTAAAACAGTTTTTTGATTTAGTTTTTTTTTTCTCACGTAACTTATTCTGTTAGATTTGTTAGATAGATTGTAGAGTTTCAAACTTATTTGTGGTGATGTTCTGGGGAAGTGGAAAAAAGTGCTCACACACACATCCTTAAGGACCGGGGTCGGCAACCTTAAACACCGGGAGCCACAAAACCCTTTTGACATGTAAATGAATAAATATTAAAACTTTTAATGAAAACTTCAATAAATCGCATGCTGGCGGATGTTGCGCCATATTATGCATATATTAAGCGCCGAAAAATTATTATTTTAATGTTACAAGATCACCATAAGCTTCAAATTTAGAATTACATTTTGAAAAAAATTTAAAAATAAAATATAAATAAATTTCAATTAAATACTCAAATTTATTTTCTAAAGCCACAGGGAACCACAACAGAGGGATGCACGAGCCACATGCGGCTCCGGAGTCAAGATTGATGATTTATTAATAATAATAATAATAATAATAATAATAATAATAACATAGTTACTCAAATGCACGTATTTCAACTTACAAGTGCTTTATTTGAAAACTTTTGAGTCTTGTGAAAATATTTTTCAATATTTCTCTGAATCAAGAGAGCAAGCAATCAGCATATTCGTTAAATGATTGACATCAACCGTATCCCCTTGCACAAACGGGGGCCGTGTATACAGCACGGTAACCCTGACAACCCAGTTGTAAGCTTAGCTATCCTTCCAGCCAGGCTTCCTTACATGCTCGCTAATAAGTTATGTGAAAGGTTTTGGTCCCCGAGATTCCCTTCCTTCCTTTCCCACCAGTCTGGATTTTTAGAGACGGCTCGGTCACCTCAAGACATTTCCGTTCATAAGCATGAACCGCCATGTGTTACTTGATATTAACGATCAAACGATTATCCGGCATATCACGTCTCGGCTAAAATAATAGGTTTCGCATATTTTTTATCATATCACCCATTCCTATGTGACAACTCTCCTCATTGTCTAATCTGCCCCGGTCTCACGGATGCGCTCGTCCCGCAGACGGTATTCCTCTTCTCTTCCGCTGATGCTTTTTAAGCCCTAAATGCATCCCGTGTTGCACGTCAACATCACTTCTGATCACTTGGCGGCTGAAGCTCGCGGAGAGTCTGTGAGTTCCGGATGATACTCTGTGCTCTTGAATGAACACAGACGTGGTTTTTGTTCTCTTCCTGTACTCTGGCTCGTTGAAACAGACCGACTGTGTGCGGTGAAAATGTCTTCCCGAGTTAATTTACAGAGCTGACACGGAATTTTTTCCCTCATCTCTCCTGGGGAAAAAAAAAATAAATAAAATAAATCAGATTATGATTACAATGCAAAGATTCTACAGTCTTGGATCAAAGCTTAAGATGTTCTACTTTGGGATTCCTCTGTTTTTTGTTGTTTTGTTTTTTTTCTCCACCTCCTGCTCACACACACACACACACACACACACGTACCTGAAGCCATTTTTCAGGCCTCGTCCAGAGAGATGTGATTTCCTGCCCTTTTTTTCGGCGCCCTCTCTGCCAGCTGAGAGAATGAATAAGAGCGAGGGGGGGGGGGGGGGGGGGGGGAGAAGGAAGGCTGGAGACGCAGCGCAAGACAAATGGAGGTGTACCGAATTGCTTAATATAGAGTTTTCTTTTTTTTTTTTTTTTTCCTTTTCCTTCCTTCTTCCTCTTCGAGCCGAGCTGTCAGAGATAACGTACGACTGAGATAGCGCGCGTAAGCGGAGGAGAGAGCCGGTAATCCCTGTGATAGCTCCGCTTGGCCTTCATCCTCCGTCGACTTGAAGAGGCGATACAGGAGCGCGCGGAGATTTTATTAAGCTTCCGAGTATATCTGTAGGCCCTCGGGACTCATTAGCGGTATCGCAGAGGATGAGCTGATCCGGGGTCAGGGGTCAAATCGGGAGAAAAGGGGCCTGATCCAGGATGGCTGATTTTAATCTTGGTTACTAGGGGTTTAATAGTGTTTAAACTTCGTCATTAAGGCGATAATTAGCAGCAGAATTTGACAGTAAATATATATTTTTTTATATATATATGAAAGTAAATAAATAACTGGTAAGGATGAGAATGGCTAAGGAAGATCCGCTACAATATTATCACAATACCTTGGTGTAGGCTCCAAGTATTCAGAATAAAAGGTTCAGCTTCCTCAGACCGAGGCTGAGCATGGGAGACGATTACCCACAATCCCGATCGTATTTCAAGACCTCGCTCGTATACCGAGTTAGAATTTGTTTTGCAAGACGCAAAAATTATAATCGCAGACGAGTTAACTGTTGTGTTAATATTAATCGCTGTATGTAAATGTACTTTATATTTGATTCATGTTTTAACAGATATTTTACAGGTTATGAAATGCAAGGTAATATAACATTTATATAATATGTTATATATTATAAAATATTCAAGGGGCGTTCAAGTCAAAGCAGGTTTGATTGTGCAGAATAACAGAACACACTTATGAAAATAAAAACTCCCGTCATCTCTCTATTCAATCCCCTGCTGCACTAACGCACTTATCCCAGAGTCTCCCAAGTGTTTGGACACCATCAAGGTAGAAAGTTTCCTTCGTGATGAGATTGCCTGCTTCACATCTGAAACGCCGGCCTCCCAGGAACTCCTTTATAGGCCCTTTCCTTTTACTGGCCTGGTCAGATCACGGAAAAAAGTGTTTTGTTTTTGCCGCACGATGCACGACCTCATACCAGTCACTGCACCAACTGCACGTTACAGGAACTCGACTGGGCGTTATCGTACCGTCGAGAGCTCTCTCCAAGCCATTTCCACGTCCCATGTCAAGGCCAGCACACAGTCTTTCTGCCCTCGATACAGTGAAGACCTTCCTAACGAAATTCACCGAAATGTGGGGGAAAAACACTTTGTCATAGCCCATTAAAATTCCTCACGTTGGCTTCCTTGTTGCTGTGCTGGAGGAATTGTTTTACCTCTCGTTCTAACAGAGCCCTTTTGTATTATTATGATTATTCTCAGTACCTTTTGTTTTCGCCTCCTCGAATTTCCCTGTTTTGACACCCGGCGCACGAGCGCGCTCTATGGAACAGCTTGGGTCTTTAAAAGCACGTTTGTCACGGACAATGACACTTTGCTGGAGATTGTTACAGCGAGCAGGTGGACAGGTCTAACAAGACCTCAGCTGTCAGCGCCACAGCAACAGTTTAAGTTAAGAGACCCCACACACACTTATACACCATGCAGGTCCTATTTATCAAGCCCTGTGTGTGTGTGTGTGTGTGTGTGTGTGTTCATGTGTCCAGCTGAACGGCATCATTAGACTCTCTCGGTCTTGTTTCCTGCTCTGTCGTACACAGTGCAGCCAGTGAGCTCTGGGGATCAGACGGGTCAGACGCTCACACTCTAACCGCTGTCTGTTTCCTGTCATCCACCAGCAAATTACACATACACCCACGCGCGCACACACACACACACATGCGCGGGCAGACTGGTGATCAAAATGAAAAGCAGCAGGGTTCAAGAGCTCCGCTCTCCGAGATTTCACACCGCTGCCCCGCACACACCTCAGCATCCAGCTGAAATGGAACAAACAAGGCTTTTTAACAACAACACTCCACATGGCAACACACACACACACATCTCTCTCAACACTCCGGAGGGCATTCAGAAATATCACAAATATCAAAGCCTGATGCTTGTTTACTGTGCAGTGATGTGATGTGCTGCTCTGAATGCATTCATCACTGCTCATGCCATGTATCCGTCCATTCTTTTCATCACTGGTCCGTCCATCCATCCATCCATCCATCCATCCATCCACAACTCTATGCCTCAATCTGTCCATTCACCAATCGCTACCTTCTAATCTCCCACTCATACAGATATCTCTTCATATATTCTTCATATTCTTCATAATATTCATCTTCATCCATCCCTTTATCGACTTGTGCATCTGTTTTTCTCCACTTCCTCCGTCATCCACTTGTCCAACACTCATCCTTTCATCCATCCATCCGTCCATCCACTACCCATCTGTCCATCTATCAATCATCTATCCAGCCACTTACTGTCCATTGTTCATCTATTGGTCATTACGCTACCATTTGTCCATCTGCTGTCCCCATTTATCCGTTTAGCCATCCTTAAACACTGATCATTTCTCCATCAACGTCAAGCCTACAGTATGTCCATCAATAGTCTAACCGTTCCACACATACATTCTCCCACCCATTTTTCAAAATTACCATCCAACCGTTTACCAAATCATCCATTCCTCCATCCATCCATCCCTACATCCACTGCTCTATCCCTCAATCTGTCCATTCACCAGTTGCTACCTTGTAATCACACACTCTCACTCGTACAGATCTCGATATATATAATCGCCATATAACCACTCACTTATCCATCCATCCATCCATCCATCCATCCATCCATCCATCCATCCCTATATCGACTTGTACATCTGTTTTTGTTTTTTCTCCACTTCCTCCATTACTGTATCTACCCGTCCAACACTCCACCTTTCCATCCCCATTCAGCTGCCCATTTATCTACTTGCTTTCTCTTGGTCATGTACGGTATCAGTTCAATAGTCTTCTATTCATTCCATTCCTTCCTCCACCTGTTTGTCCATGTCATATCCAGCCATTCATCATTGGACATCCATCTATCCCATCATACCACTGACTCATTCTCTCACGCGTCCATCTGTTCATCTAATCATTCATCTATCTATTCACTATTCCAACACTCATACTTTTCCATCCCATCCATTCACCAAACCACCCCCTATAAACTCGGCCCCCTGTTATCCCTCCGATCATTCACACTTTCATTGTTCCTCAAACAGCCGTTCCACTATCCATCCCTTAATCAGTTTAATTCATTTGTTTAGTCATTCAGTCACTCACGTCTCCCAGTCATGTCAAGTCATTTTTTTTTATTCCATCCATCCATCTATTCATTCATCCATCCATCCTTCCTGTGCTTCCAGCCATCAAATTATCCCTCCAACTACTATCTTGTACAACTTTTATCCTTTCATCCATCCGTACATTGATCCACTGACTTGTCTATATGTCCTTCATCAGTCCATCAGTCTTGTTTGTCTCTCTTCTCATACGCCATATCCTATCCATTCTTCCTTCTTAGAATATTCATCTGTCCCATCCTTGCGTAATTACCCATCTATCCATCCTTCCATCCATCCATCCGTTTATAAATCTGTCCATTTATCCGTCCAACCACCCGCATGTCAATCTGTCATCAATCCTCTCATGCAGTCACCCGTCTAACCACCCACTTATTCACTCATGCGTCCCTCCTTCCTTCAGCATCTCTCTGGGTTAATCCTACTGAAACTGGTTTTGTGCGCAGATAGGCTTCCAGACTTTTATCATCTATTGAGGGACGTGTCTTTTGTGTTTTGCGTCGCAATCCTGAAGCCTCGGTAATTCTTCCCATTGTTAATGCAAAGATGGATTGGCATGACAATAGAAACTGCAAAATGAAATTTCTGTTCTTCCATGTCGTACTGCGACTATTGATCATAACGATGCGGAATTATAAATATAATATGTTCTAAAAGACTAGGTCTATGGAGTAGTTAAATTTGAGTGACAGCCCCGGCCTTTTTCCCCCCTCCCGCTTGTTCATCCTGAAAAGCTGACATATTAATATCCTGTTGTGTTTCATTATACATTATATCTGCTGGAGTATATGAGATTTGACTCCGTTTGTGCCTTGTGGCGTCATCGCGTACCCGCATGGAGTCTAAGACTGTAACGATCGTCATAAACGGACATATCAATTCATTCGATTGTTTTGAAAAGCCGTAAAACGTAACACTTACCCGAGGAGCGGTTTTAATTAAGCTGCCTGCAAGTTTCTACTTTCCCACGCTCCCTCGATCTGCTGTGATGAGGCCGTTTTAATAACGAATTGGACGAGAGGACCACAAACCAATTAGCCGGTGACATTTGGAGGAACTGCCAGGAGCGGAGCATATGGACGAGGCCAGGCGTTTCTTAAATGCCACGTTGAGTTTGTCGGAGACTCCTTTACACATACCATGTGGATGCTCAGGTCCTGTGATTCGGAGCATTTCTTAGGTGCTATTTTGGAGCCTCTGGGAGTGCTTTTGTACTTCTGGCTTGTTGTATAATGCCATCAGAGATAATGTAATGCTCCTGGAGCAGTTAAGGACTTAAGAGCTTTGCTTTGTGTCAGGCAGAAGTGGGAGAGTCCAATTACTTTGTTACTGAAGCACATATTTCACATATCTATACTTTACTTGAGTATTTTTGTAGGAGAATGATTCTTACTTATACTCTACTACGTTCTACAGATAATATATGTGCTTATACTTAAGTGCATTCTGTACCCTCGCCACACCAATTTAATCCATGAATTTGTAAGTCGAAATTTTGTATACAGTGGAACCTTGGATTACGAGCATAATTCGTTCCAGAAGTGGGCTCGTGTTCCAAAACACTCGTAAACCAAATCATCAGTTTCCATAAGAAATAATGAAAACTCAAATTATTCATTCCACAGCCCCAAAAAATAAATACATAAAAATAATTAATACAATCTATAAAATGAAAATAAAACAAATTAATCTGCACTTTACTTAAAAAAAAAAAAAGTACATATAAATCCTGACAGATAAGTGTGTGTGTGTGTGTGTGTGTGTGGAATTAGCCCCTTCCTTCGCCTCGTTTTACACAGTAACACTCCTCCTCCCTCTCCTCACCTCGCTTTTTAAGTTTCACAAAAAACACACACACACAACGAGAGTCACAGAGAGTGACGTCGCATAAAATAAATCAAATAAAATAAGAGTTGCATGCGTGATACATGATACTCGGCACTCGTAAACTAATACTTGCTCGGTTTCCAATTAAAAATTTAGTAAAAATCTTTGCTCGGTTTGTGGAACACTCGTAAACCACATTACTTGCAATCCGAGGTTCCACTGTACCAACTTTTTCCCCATGGAAAAAATGCAAGCAACTCAAAAATATTACCATAAATGTAAGATTTTCAACATTTGAATCAGATTTTTCAAAAGTCTGTACCTTTTGACTTGGGTAAATTTGAAGGTGAGTCCTTTTGTACTTTTACTCAAATACACATGTAAATGGAGAACTTCTACTTCTACTTGAGTAGTATTTGCGCTCAAGTGCAGGATTTGTGACGATTCTGATCAGTATCCCTGAACCCATTTAGAATCTCTTAATTCGCATATTTAAAATATAACTAAAAGAATAAGTAGTATCATTTACTTTTGAGATAAACATCATCACTATTTACACCGATACAGCTTTTTTAAACAAGCGAAATGTTAAATGACAATCATAATCGAATAAAAGTTTAATGACTATCACAATTTATCAGTTAATCACCAGGCTGTCATGTCTAATGAATGCTGCGCGCGAAAGAAGTTTTCTCTCCGAGCCTTCAAAGATAATAATAGAAATAATATCTAGCTTGTTTAAATGCCACAACATTTCAGTTGTAACAGCTTTGATCGTCTTGTCATTTTTAAGTAACGTCAATCCAGTACGCGAGGGGAGGTGTCGGTTTTAATTAGCCAAAGACTCAGGTTTATTTTTGGCATCAGACGACCCATGCTTCGAGCATGTCAGACGTACACTCTGTGTCCACTTTATTAGAAACTTTACCCCTGCACATCTTAGGAAATTATATAATTAGAGAATTGTGGCGGTAGCACAATGTAGAAAATCAAGTCAAGCGCATTGAGTGAACGTTCACGTCTGTGTGGGGAAGTAGGATGATCTCATCGACCACGACTGTGGCAGGATCGTTGGTTCCAGACACGTATTACAATTTAACATTTTGAATCTTAAGTACACAAAAAGCAAATACTGTAAGTAGACAAAAACAAATAATGCGCACTAGCAGTCGTTGCATGAAGGCAACTCCTATTGTGACCTCATATTCCAAGAGACCTTTCTTTGGCTCAAAGCTCAACTCCGCCCAGTTTAGTTAGCAGTTAACCGATACCTAGTGATCTTTGGTTAGTCCTTTAACAGTCACCGGCCTAGCCTGCTTCAGCTCTTTTTTAACTTTTCGATTGTGCATTAATTATCTTACATATTCTTTTCCCTTTATTTTGTTCGTCTGAAATGTCGGTGGGAAACGCTCGATTTTCTCGAAAGGTCCCGAGCATGGCTGGTCCCTGTGTTTTGATTGGCCAAGAAAAATGCACTTCCTGGAAGGAGCGTTCAGGGGACAGCTCATCCAAAGCTCCAGACACTGAAACAGTGGTTTTGGAAAAGGGGTGAACATGAAAGAAAACCAAGAATACAAAATAAAACAAGAGATAAAGAGAGCGAGAACAAAATCCCAATCCTTGAAGATTCAGCAGCAAAAGACCACATGAGGATTTACGCCCGTCTGTCAGACAAGAGCAGGAAGCTGAGGCTACTTTGGGCAAAAACGTAAAGTGGAGATCGGCATTGATGCTGAAGAAGGTCCAGCCAGAAAGCAACCAGAGCTCGATGTCTCCTGGACTGCATTGCTGAGCGCTTGCTCTAGTCATACCGTATCAGAGATTCCCGTTTCATTTTTGCCTGATCAAGTATTTCTCTCATGTCGATCTATCCCTACTGTCCTTTCATCTTTTGTTCCTCGCTTCCTCCGGCTGCTCATGGACAGACTAGGCAGGACAACAAAACACCTGGCATTATGAAACGCAGGCGAGCACACTCCTGTCATCGGTAAATAAGCTTCAAAATAATTTGAGCTCATTAATTGGAAATGGTTTGCCCGGGGATTTCTGTGTTATCCCAATCATTTATGCGAGCCGAGATGTAGGAACGCATCCATTTTTCCCCCCCTTTCGTGTCCTTAAGAAAGCGTAGGAGGTGGACGAGAGAGAGGGGAAAAAAAAGACGCGATTTGTTAACAGAAGAAAATGTCAGTGATTTCTTTTGTTAGGGGCGGGAGATTTTTCCGACCTTTCAGGAGACCTGGTTGTGGTTCGGCTCTGTATTTAAATTGATTCCGTCTCGGAGAAAGAGCACGAAATGAACTTGAGGTCCGAAGTCCTGGGTTTTTTTTTTTGTTGTTTTTTTTTTAATCCGATATAAACAGATAGGAGCTGTAAGCATGACAAATGCTAGGCAACCTTTAAACTTAGCTCTTCATGTTGCTATACGTGCATCAGACCGCGTAGCTGTGACAACATCCATGTCGACGCCAAGCAGCTAAACCTAGAGGGCCGTAATAGAGAGAAGGTAATAATAGAGAAGCTGTGGTTCTATATTTTTTGTACCTTGTCCATTTTAATTTATGTCATTTGTCTAGACGCTCGCGCTGAAATAGTCCTAGATAGCCATCACAGCAAATGAGCAGTGTTAATAAAGAACACCCGAGGACAGGAATAATGATAACGGCCAATAAACCATCGCGATACCGGACGGATTGATGCGGCGCCGTCATTCGCAGTTTCATGTTTTTGTTCTGTTTAAATAGAAGTTTAGTTTCATTCCATAGTAAAATGACTTGCTCAGGGCGTGGCCAGATTTACAAGTTTAACAACATCAAAGGATTTGTGCAATATTGTAACAAATTCCCAGTTCTAATTGGAATTACTCCACAAGTAATCTACAGCTTACAGTTTACAACTTATTATACAAGTGTGTATCATAAATAGTCATTCCCTCATGGTACAGTCATGTGTAAAAGTTTGTGCCCCTTCTTTGAATTGTTTTTTCTGTGTAACATCATCGGATTGTAGTATTACAGCATTGTCTTAGTATTAAGCAAATGCAACCTCAGATGAACAACAATTTTATTTAACGGAAAAACTAAACCCAGTCAATACTAAGTACCCCCTTACTGCTTCCACAGGATATAAGAGGGTAAATTCAGCAGGTGTTTTGGCAGTTTGCAGTTGTTTAGGGGCACTAACTTTTACACATGACTGTATCTCAATGTTACGAACAAAAAATAATAATAAATACGCACCTCGTTTTTTTTATTGTGTCTGTAGATCTTATAGTTGTCTATAGAATTTACTTAACCATCCCCTGAATCATCAAACTGGGGCGGGGACTTTCTGGAAGAAAAAAAAAAAAAATCATAGAAGGATTCTCAGTAAATGTTTTCTTTAAGGGAACAAGTTGATTTGAAGTAGACTTATAAAGCTTATAAAGATTATTTTGTCCTGTACTTGAGTAAAAGTAGAGAAACCCTAAAGCAAATACTGCTCAAGTAAAAGTAGAAGTCATTCGTTTACATGTGTGGCTGAGTAACAGTACAGAAGTGCTCACCTTCAAATTTACTTGAGTAACAACAGTAGTTTTTTTTTCGGAGTTACGTGTTATAGTCAGCAGTTCTCGAAATTCCCACTTTAAACACTCCATCAAGTACAGATGCATGAAATATGCACTTACGTACAGTAACCAAGTACACACACTCGGTTACCTCCAACTTCTAGCATTGATTTCATTTATTAAAAAGTTACTCCAATGTAACCATGGCAACCAGGGTGTTCCTTTCCAACACATATTTGTTTGTTTTTCAGTAATTAAGTGAAGTATTCTACTCGGGATCTATAACCCCAAACCAAGAAATAAACGAAAACATTTTTTGTTCCCTTCTTCTGATTTATTTCAGTTTTTACACAAAGCAACACACACCACTGCGACAGGGTAGATTTCAGGGTTAACGTTCGGTTCAATCCTGTTCTGTAGAGTGATTTTAACAACGCTTTCTGTTGTTAAAAGGGAAAGGTGTTTGAGTTTTCACTTTCACTCGGGAACTAAACTGTTTGTGAATACATGATCATCCTCGGGCTCACCTGTGACAGCGTGGCCGTGCTGGGATTTAAACTCATGACCTTCTGATCAGTAGCCGCTTTCTTTGAAAACCCTGGTGCAGAACCTTTTTTTGATGCATTTTTTTTTTTTTTTGTTCTTTGAGTCAATAAACTTTTCCTGCATACTGTAGGTTTTTTTTATTTTTTTTACTCCATCTACAGATTCATTCATTATTGCAAATAAACAACTTGTTGAGTTTGCTGCTTCTCTAGATGGTCATTTTTATTTCCGTTATTTATTTATTTATTTATTTATTCATTTTAACAGGACATTTTCTTACTTGGTGTCATGTGCGTTTTTTTTTTTGTCCGAGGCGAAGCTTCACCTTTTCGGACCACTAGCATGTGCCAGAGATGCGCTTTCCATGAGCGTGACCATTTTACTCACGCTTGTGAGCTTGTGTTTCCTTTCCCGTCTATAACTGCTCTCTGTTTCTTCTCAGATGCTAAAGAAATCGTTCTGAAGGCTCAGATCCTGGCAGGGGGCCGAGGCAAAGGGGTGTTTGACAGCGGCCTGAAAGGTGGAGTGCACTTAACCAAAGAGTGAGTGAGTTCCTGCTCTGGAAGCTTGGAGGCCTTGTCCTCTCTCTAACACACTCTATCTCTCTCTCTCTCACACACACACACACACATTTCTTTTTGTTCTGTTGCCTTTTCAGTCTCTCTAGCCTTAAAATTGACAACCCGCAGTCAACTGCTTTTTGCACAACTCACCGTCTCATTCAGTTTCCTCAACCATATCGGCCCTCAGGCCTTCATCTGTTACACAGTCTATTGTTTGTTTGTTTTTCTTTTTTTTTCTTTTCTTTTCTCTCTCTATCACTCTCTACATTCCGTAACTTTTTTTCCCCCCCATGACATGGTCTAACCCGTTTCATATGTTCGCAGCCCAGCGGTGGTGCAGGACCTGGCCCATAAGATGCTCGGCTTCAACCTGACCACCAAGCAGACGCCGAAGGAGGGCGTCAAGGTCAACACGGTGAGTTCGCCTCCAGGAAGCAGCAGCTGCCTTCTCCACGCACGATCTTTTACCTGACTCCTCATAATCCGCTATTCCGTTCCATTAAATTAATGACCTCAGCTCGGGCTCAGGTTGTTTGGGGGGGAAAAAAAAAATCCCATTAGCATTTTTTTATCTCTATCTCACCTTGTCCTTTCTTTCGTAGATAGACGAGACGAAACGCACTCGCTTTGAAGCCAGTTCGTTTTTCCTTCTATCTTAAATAAAAGAAAAAGAAAAAAATCCTAGTTATAAAAACATGTGAAAACCAAAGCCATTGAAGACGCAGTGTGTCATCTCTCTCTCTCTCTCTCTCTCTCTCTCTCTCTCTCTCTCTCTCTCTCTCTCTCGCTCGGCCACTAACAAGCCGGTGGATCACTTTCTCATTTTCTCTTTTCTGTCTGTAGCACGGAAAGTGAAAAAACACACACATGCCTGCATTTACAGGTAATGAATGCTCGCCGCTGTTAATGTTAGCGCGCTTTTGTTGTCCCTCATTTTCGCGGCTGAGTTGGAGATGAGGTTGGAGCATCGTGTCCCTGCACACTGTCCTCTTCTCCCGTCCTCCTGAGCAACATGCACCTCACACTTTACTTTTACGCTCATTTATTTGTAAACTGTAAAAGTGAGAAAATAAAATGAAATCTTTTTGTTATGCAAGGAAGTTGGTCAGGCAAAATCTATAGAATTATAGATCTATAGAAGGTTATCTTTTTCCCAGCAGTGTAAGTTGCTTTATATTTTTGTGCTTTGGCAAAAAGAAAATTCCTTAGACGCCAGAAAAAGGCAATAACCAAACAACTCATGCTTGAATTTGCATATCGGAATATTATCGGCTGTTGCATGTTATGATGTAATATATGTTTCATATGTGTGGGGTCGGTGGTTCAGTCCTAGTAAAGGAGGCGTGGTCTAAGGGGATCAGTGGTAGTAAAGGAGGCGTGGTCTCTGTGTGAGACGCGGTCTCAGGGGATCAGTAGTAGTAAATGGGGCGTGGTCTCAGTGGGTCAGGCTTAGTAAAGGAGGCGTGGTCTCTGGTCAGTCTTGGTAGTCGAAGAGGTGTGGTCTTATTAAAAGAGGCGTGGTCTCTGGCTCAGTTGTAGTAAAGGAGGCATGGTCTCTGTGAGTCAGGCTTAGTAAAGGAGGCGTGGTCTCTGTGAGTCAGGCTTAGTAAAAGGGGCGTGGTCCCTGTGGGTCAGGCTTAGTAAGTGAGGTGTGGTCTCTGTGGGTCAGGCTTAGTAAAGGAGGCGTGGTCTCTGTGGGTCAGGCTTAGTAAAGGAGGCGTGGTCTCTGTGGGTCAGGCTTAGTAAAGGAGGCGTGGTCTCTGTGGGTCAGGCTTAGTAAAGGAGGGGTGGTCTCTGTGGGTCAGGCTTAGTAAAGGAGGCGTGGTCTCTGGCTCAGTTGTAGTAAAGGAGGCATGGTCTCTGTGAGTCAGTCTTAGTAAAGGAGGCGTGGTCTCTGTGAGTCAGGCTTAGTAAAAGGGGTGTGGTCCCTGTGGGTCAGTCTTAGTAAAGGAGGCGTGGTCTCTGTGGGTCAGGCTTAGTAAAGGAGGTGTGGTCTCTGTGGGTCAGGCTTAGTAAAGGAGGTGTGGTCTCTGTGAGTCAGGCTTAGTAAAAGGTGTGTGGTCCCTGTGGGTCAGGCTTAGTAAAGGAGGCGTGGTCTCTGTGGGTCAGGCTTAGTAAAGGAGGCGTGGTCTCTGTGGGTCAGGCTTAGTAAAGGAGGTGTGGTCTCTGTGGGTCAGGCTTAGTAAAGGAGGTGTGGTCTCTGTGGGTCAGGCTTAGTAAAGGAGGTGTGGTCTCTGTGGGTCAGGCTTAGTAAGTGAGGTGTGGTCTCTGTGGGTCAGGCTTAGTAAAGGAGGTGTGGTCTCTGTGGGTCAGGCTTAGTAAAGGAGGTGTGGTCTCTGTGGGTCAGGCTTAGTAAAGGAGGTGTGGTCTCTGTGGGTCAGGCTTAGTAAAGCAGGCGTGGTCTCTGTGGGTCAGGCTTAGTAAAGGAGGTGTGGTCTCTGTGGGTCAGGCTTAGTAAAGGAGGTGTGGTCTCTGTCACACTCAGTCTTAGAAAGGCCTACTTGCATGTGACTTGCGTTAAAGTTTTTCATGGATGCTGTTCGTGCACGTCTGTGCTGTCTTGGCCAGCAGTCGTGGACTGATTTAGGAATGTATCCGGGGCGGATTGGAGGCTCGTTAAGAGGCGGTAATTGTGTTGTCATTCTCTGTTTCCACAAACACAAAAGCACTAGTGAGCTGTCACCGTGCCAGCAGCTTAGTCGTTGACGTGGCTGTATTCAGATAACAATACAGACGCAGTGACTTCTCTTTCTGCCTCACTCACACACACACACACACACACACACACACACACACAATTTCCCATGTCCGTTCTATAAACCCGTGTCTCTCTCTGGTTGCAGGTGATGGTGGCCGAAGCTCTAGATATCTCCAGGGAGACGTATTTCGCCATCCTGATGGACCGCTCGTGTAACGGCCCCGTGATGGTGGGCAGCCCGCAGGGGGGAGTGGATATCGAGGAGGTGGCAGCCAAGACACCAGAACTTATCTACAAGGTACACACACACAGTCTCTTGTGGTTCACACAGAATTTATCTTCATCCATCCATCTTTTTTCTTATTCACTTCCACTTATAAATCTATTTGTCAGTTTGTCTATTTCTTTATCTATCAATCGATCATTCTAGTTATGTCTATCAGTCTCCCCATCCGTTCATAAATCTTCTCTCTTGCTCAATCTCTCTTGCATTCTATGTCGGTTTCTCTAACCATCTCTAATCTGTCTATTGGCCGAGTTATCGGTCAGGCCATCCATCCATCCATCCACCTTCGTTCTTGCTGACTCCTTCTTTCTACAACCCTTCTATGTCTGTTCGTTCTTCTATTTGCAATTATTATCCATTTATTCGTATATCTATCTGTTTATTTAACTGTCTTTCCATCATCTGTCTGTCTATCCATATATTGTCTATCCATCCATCCATCCATCCATCCATCCATCCATCCACTCTCACTCTCTGTATTATAGCACCCATCACTATGTTAATATAATCATCAAATCAATCCTTTTGATGCCCACTCTTCCTCCCCCCTCCTCTCTCTCTCTCTCTCTCTCTCCATATTTCACTACACAGGAAGTCATCGATATTTTTGAAGGCGTGCGAGACGACCAGGCGCTGCGCATGGCAGCTAATTTGGGCTTCAAAGGGCCGCTGGAGAGGCAGGTAATGGAGCAGGAGTCGGAGCGGAGCAGGAAAACAACACACACCCTGACACGGCTGTTGCGCTAATACCCCGGCTAAACGCTGTGTACGCTGGGCTTTAGTGGGAGCATCGGCGATCCGCAGAGGCATCAGTAGTCTGCGCGGCGTTTATTTCGGCTATAAATGACTCACTGATGTGCCGTAACTGCCGTGGCTATAAACGATAAGCCCTGATTTAAATCTTCACTGGGCTTTAAAGACATTTAGAGGTTATCTCCATCCCACTTCTGCCAGGCAGTGATATATATACGGCCAGCTCCCGACCTCCACGAGCCTTCTCCTGCTTATATTCATTCTTCTCTCTTTTTTTTTTTTGTTCTCTCCCACTCTCTCCTTTCTTCTCCTCCTACACAGTTTTTGTCGTATCCGTCGAGTTACGTTATATCAAAACTTAATTCCGTGCTCTTTTCAGTGATTAGTTGGGAATGCAGCATGTGTATAAATCAGCTTAATGAAGCCAACGTTTAAAGGGCTGTAGACACAGAACTCGGGATTGAAATGACCTGTGGGTATCTGCGCGCACACGCACACACACACACACACACACACACACTCTGAATCGACGTATGAACACAGCCACACCAAACAACCCGAGGAAATTGAAATTATTAGTCAAGTGTGCAGCTTGTCAGATTTCTGCTACACTCATCCTTTTAATGCTTTTAATAAGGCTGATTTGCAAACAGTTATTCTGCTGAGCGCTAATGAAATTTCATATGGAGGAACAACGCTGTTCAAACATGTCGCGTATATTGAATAACGTTTATTGAATCACTGCACCTTCACACCTACAAGCATGCAAGTCTCTCTGTATTTCTGCATATGGAGAAATCTGTTCATCAGAACACTGACACACAGGCCACGCCTCCTTTAATAACACGTCACGCTTCCTTTATTTACACTGATACACACAGGCCACACCTCCTTTAGTAACACAGAAACGAACAGGCCACGCCTCCTTTATTAACCCTGTACACACAGGCCACACCTCTTTTATTAACACTGATACACACAGGCCACGCCTTCTTTATTTACACTGGCGCACACACACACACAAGCCATGCTTCCTTTATTAACACTAAAACACAGGCCACGCCTCCTTTTAATAACACTGAATCACACAGGCCTCCTTTGTTACTGATATGCACAAGCCACGCCTTCTTTATTTACACTGTTGCACAAAGCCCACGCTTTCTTTATAAACACTGATAGACACAGGCCACACCTCTTTTATTAACACAGTTGCAATCAAGCCCAACCTCCTGTATTAACACCAATACACACAGGCCACATCTTCTGTTTTATTACCTTGGTCACGCCTTCCTTTGATACTGATAAAAATGGACCATGTGAGTCTTTTCATAAGTGTATGTGCGTGTCCTTGTAGCGTGTTATTCATGTGTGGGACAGGGCCTTGTTTGTTTGTTTGCTTCCCCATAATCTTTCTCTACACATCTGCCTTAGGCTGCAGATCAAATTAAGAAGCTGTACCATCTCTTCCTGAAAGTCGACGCCACTCAGGTGGAAGTGAACCCGCTCGGCGAGACTCCCGAAGGACAAGGTGGGATGGTTTAACATTCTGAAACGTGTGTGTGTGTGTGTTAATTTATGGGGGGGACGCAACTGTCTGCATTCACCGCTGGTTGTATAAGAGACTGTATTTGAGACAGATGAAGAATTTGTCTTGCTATGTGTGTAGCCACTGGAGTCCAGAACTTTTTAAAGAACTAAATGCATTTATATTTAGGCATTAGACGGACACCCTTATCCAGAGCGACTTACTTTTTTTTTTTTTTTTCATCTCATTATACATCTGAGCAGTTAAGTGTTAAGGACCTTGGTCAAGGGCCCAACAGTGGTAACTTGGTAGTTGTGGGGGTTGAATGTGAGACCTTCCCAACTGTAGTCCAATGCCTAAACCACTGAGCTACACCTGACCCAATGAATATTAACTGAAGTATCCAAAAAAAAGTCTTTTACTTGGGCAAGTTTTTGCTTTTAAATATTTGTCAAGTTGAATTAAACGTTCGAGACAGATTCTGATCATCTCATTATCATAAAGATCACAATGCTTGCTATGTAATTCCATTAAACTGTTTACGAGAAGTGCATCAAAGCAAAGCTTCACTGAACTTGAAGACATTTCTTTTTTCGACTTCCATGATTCATGAGGAATTACTGCTCAGAGATTGAAGGTCAGACTACCAGCTGAGTCACAGGTTGAGAGCCATTTCATGTATCTACTGGTATAGTTTCAGGAGTTCGCTGTGAAACTTTGCTCGCACAGCTGATGAAGGCATTTTCTTTAAAATATCCTTTCTTTCTGGAAACTCAGTGCATCACACACAGCCCTCTTAAGCACCGAGACGGATGACGATGCTGGAAATGGGGAAAAAAAAAGTCGGAAATGTGAAAAATGGCGATATTACGAACGATCAAGGAAAGCGAGTTATAAAAAGCCGGATGAACTCGCTGTGGGAGATGCAGATGAGGCGAGTGAAAGGAAGAAAGGAAGAGAAATGGCAGAACGAGGAGTTGGAGAGATGTAAAAGAGGAGAAAGTATCAAGTCGAGTTTAGATTGAGTGAACGGGGATGAAGTGAGCGCTCTAAGCGCGACTCTGATTAGAGCCGCTTTCTCCATCATCCCCTCATGGCATGAGCGAGAGCACGTCCCAGGAAGTAAGAGTCTGGTTTGGCTCAGTGAGAGCTCGAGCGTTAGCATACGGCTTTCAGGATGAGCTCGGGGACTTCTGTACTTCAATCTCCATCCTCAGAACTGCATTAGTGTCCCCGCCACTCCCGACAAACGCATGAATGATCGCGCTGAACTGCACAGCAGCCGATAAACTACGCGCCCATCACTGTCGGCGTCTCCAGGGAGCGAGATCACATCACAGCCTGGTTCGTTGTCATTTTTAACCAGGCCTTGGAAAGTCTAATAGTGAATATGTGGATTCTTTAGAGATAATTACTGATCATTTGTTTTGTTTTGTTTCTTTAAAGTGAATTAGCAAGAGAAGAGATTTATTCTTCTTTTTTTTTTTTTTTTTTTTTTTTTTAAAGTGGCTTTGGCATGAAGGAACATTTCATTCACATGGAACTTTGTTCAGTTTATTTTGTTTGTTCATGCATTTACAGCTTCCATGTGACGGTACAAAATGTCCCGGAACTTGAAGGATGTGCTGTATTCTTCCTTTAATGAATCACTTAATTCACACCAGTTAGAATCAAAAGATATGTCTTGATTTTTTATATGCACGTTTTTTTGCACTACAGTACATACATATCAGTGTGTGTTAACTGTGTAACCTGATGTGTTAGTCACATTGCCAAGCTGTGTAATTAATTGCACCCCGACTTCTTGACCTCCCCACTGATACGCTGGTTTTTGTCAGAATTGAAGCTTAATGTCGCACTAACGCCTTTTCGCAGTCGTGTGCTTCGATGCCAAAATCAACTTCGACGACAACGCCGAGTTCCGGCAGAAAGACGTCTTCGCCATGGACAACACCGCTGAGAGCGACCCTACGGAGACCGAAGCCGCCAAATACGACCTCAAATACATCGGCCTGGACGGCAACATCGCTTGTTTCGGTGAGTTTGTTTTAATTTTTAATACATTTTTCTATCTAACAGATACTAGGCTTACGGTGGTAAAACAGCTTCAGCATGTGAAACTGAAACATTTAGTTTACACGACGTATGCTCAATTGATAAGACTTGAGATTTGTTGAACGACTAAACATCTGTTGGGTATCCTTCCCTTCCTCACTTTGCGTAATTAATAAATTGTTAGCATTAATAGCATGTTCTGGTATTAAGGACTAATTTTATTAAACTAAACTAAATTATTATATTAAACAGGGTTACAAAAAAAAAATTTCTTTTATTTTTTTATTTGCTTAACTTTGCTAACCAAGTGCACAGCTGATTAGCTCCAGGTTTAGTGTCTTTGTCAGGAGAACAGAGGTTCTTTGCCAGTCCTGTGACTCCTGGTGAAGCTCCAAACCCAAACCTAAAACCCTTTAGAGTGTAAAATTGGGCTCATCCTTTCAGCTCTTGCAATTTAAACTATGTTTCTGTGAGGTAGTTACCACAATCTAAGCAAAAATTAGGGTGCTTGTGGGTTAGGACTTAACATTTGAAAATGACTCCAAAAGAACCAATCACTCTTTGAGTTTCCTGTTTGAGTTTCATGTTTGGGTATATTTGAGTTTTTGTTTGATTATTTGAGTTTTCTGCTTCTATTTCCTGTTTATTTGGGTTTCTTGTTTGAGTATATTTGAGTTTTCTGTTAGTTTCTTTTTTTGAGTTTCCTATGTGAGTATTTGAGGTTCCAGTTTAAGTTTCCTGTTTGAGT
The DNA here is from genome assembly GCA_030347435.1 of Clarias fuscus. NCBI lineage: Eukaryota > Metazoa > Chordata > Actinopteri > Siluriformes > Clariidae > Clarias > Clarias fuscus. The sequence goes on along the minus strand of CM059217.1, from coordinate 29,503,322 downwards.
TCCCTGTTTGCGTGTTTGCTTTTTTATTTGAGCCATCCTATTTAAATATTAATTTGGTTGGAACCTTGGATTACGAGCATAATTCATTTCAGAGAGCTAGAGGACTAACATAGGACACACATAGGACTAACGGTTGAAACAGAGCGGGATACGTTGATTATACCAGTAAGAGATGAGCACTAAGACCCAGCAGGGGAGACGATTACCCACAATTCCGCAGCGCATGAGAGAGAAAATCCACTTGTGATGATGTAACGCTCGGTGTCAAAGCAAGAAGCGCATGCGTGATACATGATACTCGGTACTCATAATCCAAGACTTGCTCGTTTTTCAAGTCAAAATTTATTAAAAATCTTTGTTCGTCTTGCGGAACACTCGCAAACCGCATTACTCGCAATCTGAGGTTCCACTGTATTCCTTATTTAAGTCTGAGTGTTTGAGGGGAAGGGAGGTCAAAAGAACCAGTCAGTTTTTGTGTTTCTCGTTTAAGTATATTTGCGGTATTTTGAGGATATTTAAATTTAAACCAAGCTCTTGTGAGGAAGTTTTTAAATATGTTTCCTAGTATTGTTTAATTTAGAAATAATCAGAACAGGACACAATCTAAGCATGGAGCTTGAGGGTTAGGACGACGGCTCGTGCTAGTTTTGCTAATAATTTGACATGAATCACACGGTTTATTGAATAATATTATGACATACCTCACCACGCCTGTCGACAGGCTGAAAGGCATAAAGCCTCCTTAAGACAGGAGCTTTTTCTGGACTGGATTTCAAGTTCCATTTGAAGGCAGGACACATTCAGGGTGTTATCAGCAGTTTCAAAGAGCCTCGTCATGATGGGTTTTATTTAGATCTGATCTTAAAAATGTAACTTTATTAAGGCATAACCAAGTGCGTTCTACTTCTGATGGAACCTGTCAGAAGCGATGACTTCCAATTAGGGAGAAAAGCCTCGAAAAGTGCCTCGAACAAGGCAGATTTCCTGAGAGATTGTTCTGGATGTCATTATAGCAGCTTCTTGGTAGACATAAAAGACATAAAAGCTTTTTTTTTTTTTTTATTAAACAAAAGAGATGCCAGAAAGTATAAGAAACTCAACTGTAAGCACACGTCCATAGTCTCTCTCTCTCTCTCTCTCTCTCGCTCTCTCACACACACACACACACACACACACACACACACACACACACACACACACACACACACGTATATAGAGTTGGCAGTTTGTATGTAAGTTTTGGGAGGACATTTTTCTTTTTTCTTTTTTTCCAAGGCCGGTTTTGGAGTTCTTGCCAAGCTTCAGCCTTTCGACTGTGAGGCAGGAATTAGCCGCAGGAAAACACTTGAGCGCTTGGCTGTGTTACAGCATGGACTAATTAGGCAAGCTCAATGGCCCAGCTAACGCTGCAACTGCTACTGTCGCTGGTGTCCAGTACTCGTTTAATCTAATTCACTTATCCATCTGTTGGCCAGGATGATGGAGCATTAGACTCGTGTTCTGTGCAGTTAGTGCTTAGTAGATTAATTGTTTGCTGTGTTTCATGGACTATAGGATGCAGTTTACTCTGTAGACTTCGCTGTGAATTGTGAGTTTTCTATTAAGCTAACTATGATATGGCAATTAGCACTAGTGTGGTTACTGCGATTCCAGCTTTTACAGTAGTATATTATTATTTTTTTTATGTATTTGAGAGTTTGAGCTTCTAATTGGTGTTTTTATTTTGAATTTAGTTTGAGTTTTTTTTTTTTTTGTTTTTATTTAAATTATTTATATGATTTATCTCTAGGTTTCCTATTTAGGCTTTTACTTGAGTCTTATATAACAGTATATAATAGTTCATGCTACTTCCTTGCTTGTGTTTCCTGTTAATTTTCCTGTTTGAGTACATTTGAGGTTCCCTGTTTGAGTTTCTTGTTTGAGTTTCCTATTTGATTATATTTACATTTTCTGTTTTAAGTATTTGACTCTTTGTTTGAGAACAATTTTAGTTTCTTATTTGAATATTAATCTAGGTTAACAGTGGAGCCTTGGATTGCGAGCATATTTCCTTCTAGAAGTGTGCTTGTATATCAAAACATTTGTATATCAAGGCAACTTTCCCCCATAAGAAATAATGAAAACTCTGATCATTCGTTCCATACCCCAAAGATATGCATATAAAGCAATTATATAAAATAAAAATAAAACAAATTAACCTGCACTTTACCTTTGAAAAGAATCGTGACTGTAGAGATTGAGAGGAGAGGAGGTGTAGGATGACGTACACGCCAGTGTTAATTTCGTCAACAAAAATAATGATGGAAAAAAATTGCTGAGACGAGGCGATGACGAGACATCTCGGATATCAGTGAACAGTGACGAAATCAGCATGCAATATCGTTGACGGAAAAAGACGGGACTAAAATGTGGTTTAAAAAAGAAAAGCTAATTTGTCTTTATTTTTGTCCACATTTAATTTTTGGCCCAATCCTCCGCGATGCGCTGTTCATTCATTATGGCACGAGCAGAAGTGTTTCCCGGGTCACGGCGCGCAGCGTATGAGGAGTAGTTTGCGCACGCAGGGATCCTGTGTTACAAGCTCAGTCATCTTTTAACTCTTCGTCATCACAGCAGTTTTACTCAGTCCAAGGAGAAGAGAGGATGTTTGGGCCCATTTTTATAAGGCGCTGTATACAGCATAAATCAAACTTCACTCAAACACACACAATCTCTATGCATGAAAAACCAATATGCATGGAGAGTTTGTGTGAGTGTGTCATAGGTGTGCACGCACATTTCACATGTAGTTCTTTGAGCAGTTAGTAATGTATATGTATGTATGTGTGACTGATATATGTGTATGCCAGTGTTTCATGCATGTGTGTGCATGAGTGAAGTTTGATTTAAGCCGTATACGGCGCCTCATATTTTCTTTATATTGAACCGGAGAAAAAAAGCTGATGGGAAACGGTGTGGGAACACAATGAAGAGACTCATCAAGGTATACCATAAAAATCACCCAGTTTTACAGCCTCTCTGTGGTAATTATGTTACCACATCCTAACATAATTATGTTGTGATGTATTTTATTTTATAGTTAAACTGCTGCCAAAATCATTAATCTAATAGGTTAGCAAATGATTGTGATATATAGGAGCTACAACAGTACAAGTGTGTAAATTCATTAAAAAAAAAAAAAAAGTTTCAAAACACTGTCCATACTACTCCTGTTGTTTTTTAGGTAAAAAAAATCATGAACATGCAGCAGTTGTTGTGACGGTTAAAAAGAAATATAATTAGCTGAAAACATCAGATGAAAAGATGCATTTAAAATTTTTAAGATAATTATTTTGTGAAAAACCTTAAAAAATGGGTTTTGACTAGACTAGATAGACTGTAGGGTTAATCAATAATAATTAATAATTTAATAATTCATAATAATCTTATTGCTAAAATGTTACATTTTCATTTGACTAAAACTAGACTAATATGTTCACTAAACATTAGTGAGTCGAAAAAATAGGATAAGATTGACTAAATATGATAAAAACTATCAGCGACATTTAAGACTAAGACTAAAATTGAAAATATCTGGCAAAATTAAAACTATTACACATAGTCGTCCTACACACACATGCAAACACAAAATAAAAGATGCTTTACTTGCACACACATGGTCACAGTGTTATAGTGTAACAGTGCATGCGCGCACGGATGTTGAATATACGAGTGACGCACGCGCACTGTGACCAAGCATGGGAGATGATTACCCAGAAACATTGGCTCAGTTGTGATCACGTGACGCTCGGCGTCAAAACAAGAAGCGCATGATACGCGATGATACTCAGTACTCGTATATCGAGACTCGCTCGTTTTTCAAAGTCAAAGTCAAAATGTATTTAAAAAATTTGCTCGGTTACTCGCAATCCGAGGTTCCACTTTATTTCTTATTTAAATAGGTGCATTCCTCCAGGAAGTGCAGTAGTTTGCCAGTTTATGAGGGTTTACAATAGGCGTGCTACTCCAGCCATAACATTCAGGTTTACTGACAAAACAAAACCTACTTCATACACAAGTTAAAAGGTTTCCACTTCAAACTCTGCTGAATAATGACTTCATTAGAACAGACTTGCAGGTCTGAGAGAGGGGTTAAATCATTTTTAGTCTGTGTAACGAGGGGTCTCTGGAAGCAATACCAACATTTATAGAAAAATAGAAAAGGTCTTGTGTATCATGCTGTTTACACAATAAATTTAATGGGGTTTATCCGAGTTCCTAAACAGTTCACACAGTTGCTGTGTTACTCTTGCCTTGAATAAAGCGCATCGGAGCGTTAGATTTTATCGCCTAACGTCTCGTTGTTTGTGTGCAGGGCTGTTTTTGTGATCTTTCACCCTTTGCTTTGACATTTACAGCTTTTTTTTTTTTTTTTTTTTTTTTACTACATACGGTGTACTCCAGTACCACAACCTCGTATGCCCTGCCTGGGTTTATTAATCCACTAGGAGGAAAATGTTTTTATTTTTATTATTTTTTTTACGGATATTAGACAACACATTCTTTCACTCATTTTTCAAACAGTGTGGAACTGATGTAGAGCAACTCCACATCTGATTATCGTAATCACCATCCTTCATTGTGTTGTTTGTTGTACAGTCAACGGTGCGGGCCTTGCCATGGCGACATGCGACATCATCGACCTCCATGGCGGGAAACCGGCGAACTTCCTGGACCTGGGAGGAGGCGTGAAGGAGAACCAGGTGTACGCGGCTTTCAAACTGCTCACTGCCGACCCCAAGGTGAGAGAACTTCCTGCGTTAGAAATGTTTTTGGTAGCTACGAGTAATATTAGGAACGGCTAAACAATTCAATAAAAAATACATTCATGAAAAGGTTTGTTAAATGCTTTGTTAACTGATTCTTTTGTGAAAAAGTTATTGAACGCGGGTCATTTTGAATAGGTTTCAGTTTCCTTTAGAGACGTGTACCTTTTACAAGGTCTGTTTAAGAGTGACGAAAGATTCCAGTCTGATCTGCCAGGCAGTTTGTTTAACGATTTGTTTAAACGATTCATCAAATGATTCGTCAAGCAGGTTCTTTTTTTTTTTTTTTTTTTTTTTAATAATCTAGAATATTCAGCATGTCCATCTGTGTTGCTCCACTGATCAGGTTCGTTCTGTTATTTCCACACACTCCACAAACTCATTCCCTGAACCTCATCTATCCTCCGTTATTCACCGTCCTCATCATTCCAAACTGAGAGGCTTCGGCTCACAGCGAGGCAGAGCGTTCCATCTTCACGGCACGGGTAACGCGCGCCACCCCGCCCTGCCCCGATGCGACACGATCCGATCCGATACAGGGGCGCTAATCGCTTGTTTACGTTCAGCTTTATCTCACATGTGGTTACACCGTGCATTTATTTTGCTCAGGATCTGAGCGTCTTCATCCCGGTTTTGCAGAGAGACGCGCATCGCTGTATCTAACCTTTCCCGTGCTCCCTCTCCTGAGCTCGAGCGGCGAGGTGTAATACGTGACTCCCGTTCTGAGAGAGATGAATTTTAAACAGCCTCTCGCCGGCTGATGTATTATTCCGCTCAGCTATCAAAGGTGAATTTATTTATTTATTTTTGGCACACATAAATCCATCACTGGAAAACAAACAAACAAACAAAAAAAAAAAGGAAAGGAAAAGACAGGAAGTGGAGTTTCCTACATTCTGTCCTGAGGTTCGGTCTCTTCTGTTATTTTCTCATACAGGTCAGAAAAAAAAAAGATGAATGTTGTTTGTTTAAGCGTTTTTAAAAAAATTTTTATTTGATGATTTATGGTTCTACGCTGTTTTGATGTAGAATGAGGAAGGTGTTGGTGTTGGCCTCGTTTTTCTTTTTCCCCTACGTCTAGTCGTTCATTTTTACTTTTCCGTCTCTTTATCTTGGTCCTTCTCAGTTTAGGGATTTGCATTTCACAGGAGCGTTATTCGCCACCTCTTCCGTGTGCTGGGAATTTTAATCAGGATGTTAATTATTCTGTCTCTAACTGGATAAAATCTGCATTTGCATTCCTCTAAACTCGGTGCAGCCTTCGGTTTGGCACGCTAAAATTTCCGTCCTCTCATCACTCCTTGCAAGCGCTGCCCGATAAACTCGGCTTCCAGCTCTCTTTAGATTGATACAGAGGTTAAGTGGGTTTTTTTTTTTTTTCCCCCTCAGTGGATTGACCCGAGACCTGTGATGCTGTCTTACTGCTTGTGCTTTATATTTATGACAGATATAGGGGGGGGAAAAAACCTGTGAGGCAAAAGGGAAGCGAAGAGAAATAGGGAAAGGAAAAAGAAGGCAAAGGGAAAGCGAAGAGATGGGGACAGAAGATAAGTGTCAAGAAAGGAAGGGAAAAGATGAGATGAGAGTGAAGGACACAAAGGAATGAAGAAGACAGAGATGAGATGAGAAGGAAAGAATGGGGAAAGGAAAGGAACAACATGCTGACGTGAGAAAAGGGAAGACGGTAAGAGAGAAGACGAGAGAAGGACAAGGGAATAGAAAAAAGGAACGAAGTGATGACAAAAGGAAGGGCAAGAAATGGAAAGATGCAAGACGAGGTAAAGGGAAAAGAAAGAGAAGCAGGAGACGAGACGAAAACACAATAAAGAATGAGAAAATGAAAGTACGAGCTGGGATGGGAAAATGAACGAGAAAACTTTGGGTTGTATCTCAAGAGAGAGAAAAACGGGGAAAAGAGTGGAATGGAAGAGAAATGACAAAAAAAATAAAAGGAACGAAGGAATGAAAAGTCCAGCTTACTCCACGGTTTCTGCTCTGGCCAGCGAGGGGGAGGTTGAAGCTGTGTTGTAAACATCGTGACCCTAACATCTGTACACTGCTTACATATTCACGCTTCTTTTATTTACCGCTCGCACACGGCTTCCTGTCCTGACAGTGCCGAGGACTTTGCTCGCTCTTACTCTCTCTCATCGCCTGTCTTCCTGAATAGCCATTATTCCAGCCTGGCTCGACAACTCTGAGGAAAAGAGGGAAGGAGACGAGACGGAGGGAGCAACGGTCCTTCAGCGCACTCTTTTTAAAAGCTGCATGAATAAAACATTTCCTTTTTTTTTTTCTATTACTATTCAGCCCCCTTTGAAACACATCACACACACCTGTGGGCCAAATGGCAGCTAAAGAACGTCGGTACCAGGAGACGAAAGGAGACGGATTGAATAACTGTCGCTCCTGGTGCTGTGTTATTAGCTGGAGCGTGTTTTGCGTGTGCTCGAAGTTGTACGTGTTTGATAAGGTCATTGTGTCTGCGGGGTGTTTGGAGGTGCACGGTCAATTGTTGACCTCTGCGTAATCACCAGGACTACGCGCGTCCCTTCTTTCACTACCCAATTTGCATCATTGTGTCATTACCTGATCTCCACCTAAGTCACAACCTCTCCTCGAATAACGTCCCTCATCTCATCATCCAAACGCGTCCCCAGCGCAATTACCCAATCTGTGTCGCGTATTTCATCACCCGGTCTGTCCAAGCAATAACGTCAGCAGACATTCTTCATATTCCAGCAGGACCTTACTTTCCATTCCAACAGGATGGCATGTTAGGAGGTGAATACCCATGAGAGTGCGATCTGTGTAATCACCTGATCTGTGACCCTCATGTCAGGAACTGTAGTGTTACCTGATATGCAACCTTGTTGTCATCTGGTCTGTGTTTCCTGTATCTTCACCCAGTCTTTGACCCGTGTACCATCACTGATCTCATCCCCTCTGTCACTTTATCAACTGATCTGCAACCGTTCTTTATTACCTGATCTGCAGCAAATCTATTGTTACTTGATCTGTGACAGCATATCATATAGCGTCCCTTCTGTCACTAACAGATCCGCATTAAATGTAATGACACCCGATATGGGAACGGTGTCGTCAATTGATATTTGTCCTCAGTGCCATCACCCGAACCGCATCTCCTGCAATTAGTGTCCCTTTTGTCACTACCCAATTTGCTGTCATCACCTGATCTGTTTCTCACTGTCTTTTAACATCCCTTTTGCCACTACCATATTTGTGTCAAATGTAACCTAAAGTTATCTCTAATTATCCTCTGTTTCATTACTCAATTTGTGTCCACTTTGTCACTACCCAGATTGCTTCTGTGTCATCACCTGAACTGTTTCCCAACGTCCTTTAACATCGCTTTCATCAAATGTAACCAAGAGTTATCAAATTAATGTCCTCGATGTCATCACCCTATATGTCCAAGAAATAACATCAGGAGACATTCATCATATATTTTTATATCTTTTTTTTTTTTGTTGCCCAACATGACTTTCATAAACTGTGTTTTAATCTAATATGCAATCTCTCAATACAAGTCCCCTGTATTATCACCCAGATTTTGACCCACCAATCACCTGCATTTCTCTGCATTCCGTACTGTACCTGACCTGAACCCTGTTGTTACCCAATCTGCACCCTGCAATAGTCTGCAATTATGCAGTCTTCACTTTGTCACAGCCTCTGCATTTTTGTGTTGTAGCTCAACAAGTGTCATTTACATCATCATCAAATCTGTGTTCTCGTGTTACTACTGAATCTGTAGATGTTCCCTTTGTCTCAGTTATAACATCTGACCTGAGCCCTGTTGTTACCCAATCTGCACCTCCTCTTTAATTACCCAATCTGCACCTCCTCTTTAATTACCCAGTCTGCATTAAATCTACCTGATATGTAAATCTGTGTCATCACATGATCAGTTTCCCCTTTATTACCCAATTTGTGTCCCCTTTGTGACTACCCAATTTGCTTCTGTCATCACCTTATCTGTTTCCCACTGTCCTTTAACATCCCTTGTCATTACAACATCTGTATCAAATGTAACCCAAAGTTACCTTATCCTCTTTTTTATTACCCAATTTGTGTCTAACTGCCCAATTTGCGTCATGTCGTTAGGCGATCTTCACCCTGTCACAACCTATGCCTTTTAGTTTTGTAGCTCAACCAATGTCATTTACAGCATGATCAAAATCTGCATTCTAGTGTTACTAACGAATCTGTGACCTTGGTGTCGTCAGTCCATCTGTCCAAGAAAAAACAGCAGGAGGCATTCTTCAAATATTTTATTACATTTTTTCTTTCCATATTTACTGTCATGAACTGTGTTTTAACCTTATATGCAACGTCTGATACTGTATTATCATCCAAGTTTTGACCCATATGTGTATATATATATAATTTGTTTTCCCTTTTATTGCTGCTAAACCTTTTTCAACTGCATTATCTGATCCGCAGCCCTGTTATTTCCTGATTTGGACCCTCTCTTTAATTACCAGATCTGCATCTAATCTGCCTAATATGTGACCGTCATCACCTGATCCGTTTCTCATCATCCTTAAACAACTTCTTGCCACTACCAGATCTGCGTCAAATGTAATGTTGCTCATAATTATCTTCTGTGTCATTACACAATCGGTGTGTTCTCTCTGTCACTGGACAAATTGAATCATTGCATCATTACCTGATCTTCACACCCGTCCTGACCTCTCTCCCCTCAACCTACGCCTCTCTTGTAATTACCAAATACGTCTCCCTAGTGCAGTTACCCATTTGTAGTCATTGTGTCCCTGCCAGATTTGTTCAAGAAATAACAATCGGTAGACATCCTTCATCTCTCTTCCTGAATTTACATAATATCCTGCCAGATACACTGACTCTTAAATACTCTTTTGTTGTTTAAGCGTTGTGGAGGCTTCCCTGTCTCGCACGTACACTCTCCGACGTGTCTTCGCTGGTTTATTTTGTTTGTTTATTTATTTATTTATTTTAGATCAGAATTCCTGTTGGAACGGTGTCTCTGCTCCACGCCTTCACAGCCTCATGAGCATGCACATTCTAACATCTCGTCCTCCTCCTGCGGGCGCACCTGTTTTTTTTGTTTTTTTTTTCCCCCCCATCATGTTTGTGTGTTTTGTCTCCAGAGAGATCAGTGGAGGAATAGACAGATGGATAGAGGTTAAGGAGAGAGCAGAAGGGGTTGTATTGCTTGAGGATGAAAGGATTTGTTTCATTGTCTCTACTTTCTTCATTACCGAGCACACACAAACACACAGTCACACACCCACCCCTTTTTTTTTCCATCTCACCCCACCCACACTCCATCATTTCTCTCCATCAGGACGCAGGTGCCCTTGTCATAGAGGGCTTGATGGTGTTAAATGATGTTTTACCAGGACACACAAACACACACACACACACTGATACACACAGACCTGAGAGATTGCTGGAATCTCATTCGTCCTTAACTGCGAGCTCCGTTCTCGGTGTCCCAACATGGCCGCCTGCCTTCGGTAATGGAGCTCATTTCCCCCGTGTTTCGGGAATCACGTGCGCCCCTTTTTTCAAACCAGTGAACGTGAAACCATGGCTAATCAGCAGGAGGCACGTCTTCGAAGATGGTCTGAAGGTTTTTGTAGAAAGCTGCGGAGAAAATATGTCTGTGTCCGCCACCACCATCATCATCATCATCATCCAAAGCACCAACCATACATACAAATGTATACATACAAATAAGCAGATTTTTTTTCTTTCTCTTTCTCCATCGACTTATTTAATAATATCTAGTTTGATTAAAATTTCTACCACTGAACCGTCGATCCATTTTCCATGTCCGGCAATGGTGCAGCTTCTCAAATCCCATCCCACTGTTTCCATGCGGCGCCTGCTACAGGGCAAGTTTCATACTCCTGAGTGTTGTCAACGTTGTCTCTGCCATTTGTCTCCATGTCCATTTGCCCTCGCGTATCTGCCTCCATTTACGCTTTCGTAAAAACAACCCCTGAGACGGAGGAGCAGTTATCCCGAGGGGGAGGGCCGGAGTCTGAGACTGAATTGGTGCTCTTGGTGTAAGTGGAGAGAGAATTTTTTTTTTAGCATTGCTGTGCACTTAAAGTGCAAAAATGCGTCCTCTGATTTGTTTACTGTAGTAGGGGCGGTGTTGGTGGTGGTGGGGTTGCATCAGTCTCGTTTCACGAACGCCATAGAACATGACTTTGAAGATCAGAGATCTTCTCCGTCGTGAAAGGGAGTCATCAACATGGCTAATCAAATCGAAATGGCTGAGTGCGTTCGGTGCTCATCAGTGACTACAGTATGTGTAGTTATATCGAAGTGTATATATGTGAAGTTAGTTCTGTCTCTATACAAAGCTGCGTCCTACAGCTCAAACTCCACAGGAGCCTCGTCACCTCGTCTAAAAGCCTCAGATCCGCCTTTTTAGAGATTCGACCTCTAACCGTAGAATTCAGTTGGCGTTGAACAGGGGATTATTAAAGCAACACGTCACATGTTTTTTTTTTTTTTTACTACAATGGGAAGAATCCCCTTGGGTTTTTTTTATATAGGTTTTTAATTGCAGGTTCACAAGGAAGCCTTTTGTAAATTCAGCGTTGGCCGTTTCCCGTCAGTGCGTACGTACATGACTTTTCAGATAAAAGCAAACGTTTAGCTCAGTGGTTACGGTTCTGTTCTTGTGACCGCTTTTGGGTGAAAACCGCTTTACCATTTCACCAAAAAGTCGATGACACGTAAAGCCCCACAGTTACAAGGATTACACAAGGACACTCTTATTTGCGAATCTCGAGTGATTGGCATGCTCACTTATATTCACACTCATTTGCATAGGAAGACTGCAAAGGCACCTCCCACTTGAATTAATAATTGACTCTCGTTTGCTTATGTAGCGTGAAAGACACGCCCACTCATAACAAAATCATTCGCATATTTTCGGATATAAAGGCAGGGCCACTTGTTCTCATTTGCATATTCAGACAGGAAAGACCACGCCCACTCGTAATCACTTTTATTGACACCGAAAAGACGCACCCAATCATAATCACTCTCATTTGCTTATGGAGAGTGAAAGGCACGCCCACTTATAATTCACTCTCATTGGCATATGTAGGCTTCCTCTTCTTCAACTTCTTCTTCGTTCTTGTTTAAACACAGTAGGGATCCAGTAGGTTTGTTACATTACTTTCCTTAAAAACCTGTAACGCATTCTCTCTCTCTCTCTCTCTCTTTCTCTCTCCTTAGCTTCCCTGTCCTTTAAAGCAGACTTTCCAGTCAAATAAAGTAAAATCACTCTCATTTGCATATAACTAGAAGATTACGGACTCTCACTGTTTAATCCTGAATAAATTCAGCAGCCTTTCGGTTCTCAATTTATTTTATTATGATTTTTTTTTGTTTTGTTTTTTTTGCGCTGATGCCCCTTCATCGACCTTAAGCGCGTTGCCTCATTTTAAGTTACGTTTTATTCCCCTGTTTACACTTGAATGTTTCTAAATTCTTTTGTTCTCTCTTTGTGTTCTCTCTCTCTCTTCTTCTCTCTTCGTCTCTCTTTAATCGAAACGTCCAGCATGGACAGCTAAATGAAAATTTGATAGGCTGCCCTTCCTCTTGCTCCGAGCTCCTTTACCGGATGCTGTCCGCTCCGGCAGACGCTAAACGATGTAGTTCACGTATCGATCGCGTTGTTTTCAAATAACGTTTTTTTTTTTGTTTTGTTTTTTTTAAGTTAGTTTTTTTTGGTGTGTGAGTTGTCGGGCAGAGTGTTGGGCTTGTGAGGTGTCGTCTCGTGAGAGAGATACAGACTTATTCTCTTTTAGCTTAATGGCGAGTCTTATCGGCGTGAATCAGATGTGTGTGTGTGTGTGTGTGTGTGTATAGAGTGATTCCGAGACGATAATTCCCCTAGTGTGAAATTCTGCCCGGATCGATTAGCGTGTGTTCCGTGTAGGACATCACCACAGAACTCTGATCTACTCGCCTCACCCTCTCTCCTCTTTCTCATGATGTCGCGCCCCTTTTCTTTTCATCCAATCTCTTTTCATTGATCAGAGTTATTCAGCACGCGCCCCTGTAATGCTGACACTAATTTAAGGTTAATATTATAATTCCTGAATCCGCACACAAATTGAACTCTTAACAAATAAATAATTAAACTCATCACATGCGGCGTGAATAAGGGCGCTCGTGATTTAACGCTCCAGATATCGGCAATTAAAATCTATTATAGTCTCGGTCGTACATGATCCGGCGAACTGACTTTAGCGAAGCTCATCAGTATCGATGCCCATTATGCTTAATTACATGAGGAAGCCAGAAATCATGGTGATGATGATGATGATGGTGGTAAGATTGCAGTAAGTTATAAATAGGATTAATTGAGCGGAAGCGCTCTTTCCTTTTTTGTTCCCTACTTTTACTTTTGTCTTTTTTTCTTTCTTTCTTCCTTCTTCTTTTTTGTTTTGTTTTGTATTGACGAAGGAGTTACGAGTTAATGAGCAGCACGCTAATACTGTTGTTAAAGATTAATTAATTAAACAGTTTAGAAAATAATAATAATAAATTAAAAAAACGACGAAGGCACTGGAAAAATAAAAAAAATGGTTAATTAAGGGTTAGAATTCTCTCAAACGTTCACAAGTTAATTATCCATGTAGACATTTTGTCTTTGTGTGTGTGTGTGTGTGTGTGTGTGTGTGTGTGTGTGTGTGTGTATATATGTGTGTGTGTGTGTGTGTGTGTGTGTGTGTGTGTGTGTATATATATATGTGTGTGTGTGTGTGTGTGTGTATATATATGTGTGTGTGTGTGTGTGTGTGTGTGTGTGTGTGTGTATATATACACACGTGGACAAAATTGTTGGTACAGTGGGCCTATATATAGGGCTCCAGGTAGTCACTGTGTTGTTTGGTGACATGGTATGTACCACACTCAACATGGACCAGAGGAAGCGAAGGAAAGAGTTGTCTCAGGAGATTCGAAAGAAAATTATAGACAAGCATGTTAAAGGTAAAGGCTATAAGACCATTTCCAAGCAGCTAGATGTTCCTGTGACTACAGTTGCACATATTATTCAGAAATTTAAGATCCACGGGACT